>OZ005649.1:175792099-176992099 GCA_963930645.1 Salticus scenicus | reverse complement strand
AAGAAAGTAATTTATTCATTGTCTATCACACTTATAAAAAAAAAATTACATGGTCGTCCATTATAAAGTATTCGAACTTGTTAATAAGACTTATATTTTATCGTAATATTTTTCGTAGATATATTCTGTTATTTTTTTACTAGTATACCATATTTTGCAAAAATAGTGCTGTTGAATTGAAAAGTTGAATATTCAAATGATTAGCAATATTGACAAGAAAGACAACTATTTTTTTTTCAATTTATAATCGTTCATAAAATTTAAAGTTATAAAACGAATGATTATTATTATGCTTTCTCTCTGAAAATGAAATCCAGAAAATAACTTAACTTGAGTGCATTTTCACTCATTTGCCTAGAAGGAACGCGTCCTCTCACCTTGAGTTAAATTCACTAAATTGAATTAGTTAACATAATACACATAAACTTGAGTAATTTATTGTATTTGAGTAATTTATTTATTGTATTAATGTTTTTAATACAAATGATTTTAACAAACTGTATCAGTTTACGATGGCGTTACCTTTTTCACTTGCGTACTACTATGGCTCCGTGCGATTCATATTACATCGGAGGCAGCCATGGCACTACTGAAGAAATGTGTTGCAGCGAGAGCGATGTTGCCGCTTACAAGTGGTTGAATGCTCTCTAAAATATGAAGAGTGAGATCTGACTCTAAAAGAGTGGCATATCACTCTTTGAACATGCCAAAACGGAGCCAACCTCTAAAGAGTGAACTGCCTCTTTTCGAAAGAGTGAGATTTCTCACTCTTTATTAAGAGTGAGATTATTCCGAGTAATTCAAAGAATATGACTGTTTATTTTTCCTAAAAAAATTCGGATACACTGGATGGTACTTTTTTTTTTTTTTCGCATTGGCATTTCAACGACGGAAAGGATGCAGATTGGATCTGCGAGGAATCGAACCGAAGCCGTCTCCGTGGCATTCGAGCGTCTTACCACTGAACCACTGGAGACAAACAGATCTTGCTTAATTTACAGTGGTAAATCATTCACATAAGAGATTAATCGCATTTAGACTTTTACTTCTTTTATTAAAAATATAATATTACAGAATTCTAACGTACACTTTAAAATTAAAATTAGAATTACTTTAAATTACTAAAATTAGAATTATTTTTAAATCAAAATGTATACTTGAAAAGAAATTCCCTAAGAAAAATAGTTATTTTTAAAGTAGCTTAGGGTAAAAGAAAAATCCTTGAGTGTGCATGTTTAAAAAAATAGTTAAATATTTACACACAAATCGACAGAGTTTCTTGAAAAACTCGTCTGCTCTGGAGTATAAATCTTGCAGATGATTTTAATTTTTAGTAAATTATTATAGCCAGCTTTATGAATATTTCACATGTGTTAAATATCAATGACTATAATAAAAATATAAATTCCTATAGATTTTAAGACGTTATGCATTAAGTATTTACATTGATATATATATATATATTTTTTTTTATATACCTTTTATATTTCCGAATAAAGCTACTTGCTTTCATTTAAGAATTTCCATAACTTTCTTATGATTTTCGATTCTTTATTAATAGCACTTCGATTTTATCAATCGTATAAAAAATTTATATTTACCAAAACATCTTTTAACATAATTATTTTTCTTTTTTATACTCAAATATCTTCAATAAGTTCTGTTAAACAAATCACATGCATTAGATCACCCAGAAATTGTCTTTCATATTTCATTCGAAAAATGGTATGTAGATGGCGCCATCAATTTTTCACTCTTCAGAAGGTTGATCTTGCAACAGATGATGACTTCACTCTTTGTGATAGAGTGACTACAAGTCTAACTTTCGAGAAAAGTGTGAAATGTCACATTTTCAAGAGAGATAATAGTATTTTTTCACTGAAATTCGTGTCAAAATAATGGTCACTTTTCTAAGGAGTGAGATTCCCACTCCAGAAATTTTAGAGAGTTAGAGGAAATAATTCAAGTACCGATAAATATCGATAATTCATGTTCGCTTAAATACAAAGCTATTAATTAGCTCAAATAATTGTATTTTTAATTCAAGTCTATTTAAAAAATAAATAACTCTTGCTTGACGAGGTGAATTAACTCATTTAGTTTAAGAGAGTTTTCAATGAACATGTGTTTACACCTATAATTAGGGGGCCAAGAACAATATGAGTTAAAAAATAGTACTTATTAAAACCTGTATTAAAAATAAACAAAATAATCTGTAACACTAAAAATATTAGTAAAAGCTCTCTGTAATTCTCTGATACATTGTTGAAGAGTATCGCAGCAAATAAAAAGTTATAATTAGTACTTACAAAATAGTAAATTAGTAAAAATTAGTAACTTAAAAAAATAACATTTAAAAAAAAACCTCTTCTATATTACAGAAAATGTCTGCCAGAAAACTACGGAAAATATAAGTTGACATAAATATTCCGCATCGGAACATTACAGAAAATATTTGAACTCAACAGATTTGTTTTTGTAGTGCATACTATATATTAAAAAAAAAAAAAAAAAAAAAAAAAAAAAAAAAAAATCTCGCAATAAATAAATTTCTACGTTCCTCCATTTTACATTAAATGAATTCCAGTCAGGTACGAAATAGTAACCGCTTTGTAACAGGCAATCGGAGGCAGCCATGGCACTACTGAAGAAATGTGTTGCAGCTAGAGCGCATGGAACTCCACTGAGCCATGGAACTACGTTTCATGTTATTACTAGGCACTTCCTAATCCTACTTTAATATAAAGTTATTTGTATGCAAAACTGAAAAATTAAGTAACCAGCTGAAAAAATCTGTATCACATCTGGTTATAAAAAAAAAAAAAAATAGTCTTTTAATAGAGAGAGGTGCAATATTACAATAAATTTCTACAGTTTTATATGAAATAAATATTTAAGAGAGTTACAGAAGTTTTCTTTTTTATAACCTTTTTTTTTTTTTTTTTTTAAGTGAAAGATTTATGATTAATAATATTTATAGTATGCGAAATTACAAATAAATAAATAAAGCGACTTTTCGATAAGTTCACAAACGTGAAAAGTACTATTTGTCCCACTTTGAAAACAAACAAATATTTTTTAATTTATTATTATTAATGTAATGTATTAAATATATCATTTTGTTTTTGTTAAATAATTGTCAGTTAAAAAAATCTAAAAAAAAAATATATATATATTTTATGAGGTAACGATTTAAACAGGTTTTTTAGAATAAGCATGTCGTATTTTTTTGTTGACAAATATGCATGTATTTTTAAAATTAGTTAAATAAATATTATAAGTTTTCCAGGTAAATTGCAAGAAACTCTTCATTTGATATAGAGCTTTAGAAACCCGCGGTGAGTAAGAGCTCCAGGGTATCGCTGTCACCTAAAAAATGTGAGATTGCTTGAAATAAAAATATATTTTTCATCAAATCTGTTCATTATAATATTACGAAAGATTTTTACATTGAAGGACTCCAAAGGCAACAAATCATACATATTTATCGTATTTCGTTTGTTAATTTCTTCTTACTTCCTTATACAAAGTATAAGGAAGTATAGTAATCCCGATTTGCGAAATGGATTTTGTATTTCACATTGCTCGAAAACGAATGATCGCTGAATGTTGCTAATTTATACGTGTGACTTTCATGATGTCTAGTTGCACACCTGCAAGTGTCATCTTAACACGAGCTCTCGTTTTAGAGATATAAGGGATTTTACACGATTTTTCGTGACGTCTGTATGTGTGTGTGTGTGTCTGTGTGTGGGTATGTCGCATAACTCAAAAACGGTTGGACGTAGAAAGTTGCGAATTGGTACATAGGTTTGTTATAACATCTAGTTGTGCACATCCCTTTTTGGACTTTCTATGATATTCCGTTTTGGAGATATTTAGGAAAATTAGGTTCATAATGACAAAAATTTGGCCATAATGTATCAAAAAACGGTAATAACTCAAAAACGGTTTAGACAAATCTTGCAATTTAACTGACTTTCCGATTAGCTAGACATTTGAAACTTTCAGAAAAGCTCAGAACACGTTGACAATGCATTTTTTTAATATTTTTAGCCAACTGTTTCCGATACCTGCTGCCTTCAGCAGCGTTTATGCGATTCAACAGAAAATTTATTTAACTAACTTCCCGACTAGCTAGGCATTTGAAACTTTCAGATTAGATCAGAACACGGTGAAAATGCATTTTTTAAATACTTTTAGCCAACTGTATAGGGTCCCTGCTGCCTTCGGCAGCGTTACCAGTTCAAATCTTGGAATCGATTTGTAACTAACTTCCCGACTAGCTAGACATTTAAAACTTCCGGAAAAGCTCAAAATACGGTGACAATACATTTTTAAAATATTTTTGGCCAATTGTTTCGGGTCACTGCTGCCTTCGGCAGCGTTTACATGGTTCAACAGAAAATTTATTTAACTAACTTCCCGACTAGCTAGACATTTGAAGCATTCAGAATAGTTCAGAACACGGTGAATATGCATCTTTTTAATACTTTTAGCCAACTGTTTCAGGTCCCTGCTGCCTTCGGCAGCGTTTATATGGTCCAACAAAAAAATTATTTAACTAACTTCCCGACTAGGTAGACATTTGAAACTTTCAGAATAGTTCAGAACATGGTAAAATTCCTTTTTTTAATACTTTTAGCCAATTTTTTCGGGTCCCTGCTGCCTTCGTCAGCGTTACCAGTAGAAATCTTGCAATCGGTTTTTAGCTAACTTTCAGAAAAGCCCAGAACACGGTGATAATTCATTTTTTAAAAATATTTTTAGCCAACTGTTTCGGGTCCGATGTCAATGTTTTTTAACATTATGTATATTTCTAAAAGTGTATAAGGAAGTCATGTGGTGCCCACATCAGATTTTTTTTTAATGTGGTAGTATGTTTTAGGGCATCGAATGTGAAACTAACTAAAATCTTTCGCAAATGTTAAAGATAATACTGGTTTGTATAATAAACACTAGAATATTTTAGACAAATGAACTTTTGAAATAAATGCCTTTATTGTACTGGTTATGAAACCGTTCTATAACACCAGTAAAAGTAGTATGTGCAGTTTATTTTTTTATATATTTCAAAAATTCTATTTTTCCTTCTTTGCTCAGTGAAACTGATATGCTATCACATATCGTACGTTAAGCATTATCTAAAGAATCATGAGATGTAATAAAAGTATTATAGAGTGTCCAGAATGTCTATTTTGTAAGTAATAAAGCGTTTACTACTCTTTATTTTTTAACCGACTTCAAAAATGGAGGTGGTTCTCAATTCAGACCGTATGTTTTTTAATTTGTTTGTTAGCTCATAACTCCTGAACGGATGCTCTGATTTTGATACTTTTTGTTTTGTTGTATAGGTCTTAGTCTGAAAAAGATGTCATTGTAATATCTTTACGATCAAAAGAAAATACAGGGTTCCCAAAAAAGTGCGTCTCGACTCTTTTAACTGCTGAACTGCTGCAGCTATAATCATAAAAGTTGGATGTAGGTATAGTAAAGTGGTCATGCGCAACGTGATTACACCGATTGCAGCTCCATCCGGTGGAAAACAGTGGAGTTAGTGTTACTATCTCGAAAATAGTTCAAGATAGGGGAAAAAATTGAATTACAAAGTTACGGAATATCATCGATTTAGGACGAAAAGACAATTTGTAGACATTAATGTTAAAAATAGAAGGATTAATTATTTGTCAGCAAATTCCTAATTTCTTCACACTTCAACGACATTGCGTACGTTGTAGCGTAGCGAGTGACATTTACAGTACTGTGCAAATTAATTGGGACAAACATATTTTTTAATAAAATTGTTTCTTTTTCGGGGATTTTCTGTCTCAAACCGGTTTCAACTGCATTTTCTTACAACGCGCGACTGCCCTTGACTAATCTAAACCAGTTTGACCACGTGATCATGACATATTAAAAAAATTTCTCTTCAGTTGCTGTAAGAAGTGGTCGATTGTTTGAATTGTCTGCTTCTGAAGTGTATTTTAAAAATGGATATCACTCCCAGGAAAAGGACTAGAATTGTTACCTTTAGTCAGCATACTTCTATGACTCTGAGGGATATAGCTGCAGCAGTTGGAGTTGGAAAATCCAGTGTTTCTAGAATTATAAATCAGCAAAAGAATTTTGGGACAGCGTCTCCAAAACGGAAGGGTAAATGTGGACGCAAACGCAAGACCACACCTTGAACAGACAAATTTCTTGTAAGAAATAGTAAAATGCATCCCCGCAAATCAAGTACAGATCTTCAGAGAGAATTATTAGCTACTGGTGTGAGCGTGGATTCATCGACAATTCGACGAAGGCTTATTGAATCTGGGCGATATTTGCAAGAACACCTATCAAAAAACAGTTATTAAAACCTGCAATAAAGAGAAAACGTTTGGACTGGGCCAGGAAATATGAATCCTGGACTGCACAAGGCTAGAAGAAGGTTGTATTCAGTGACGAAACGCATTTTATTGTGCAAGGGTTTCGATCAAGATTTGTCAGGCGAAGTGATGGAGAACCCATCAGGGAACAACATCTTATTCAAACAGTTAAGCACTCACAGAAACAGATGTTTTGGGGGGTATTTCGCTTCTGGAGGACCTGGCAGCTTAGTACCAGTTGAAGGGATGATGAACTCTAAAAAATACAATACATTTCTATAATAGAAAGAAAAATTGTGCCTATGATGCAAACGTTCGCTGGTGGTGTTGGTATCTTTCAACAAGATCTTGCTCCATCTTCTAAGCTAACAAATAATTATTTTCAAGAACAGAAATTACCGGTTTTGGATTGGCCTGGTAATTCTCCTGATGTAAATCCCATCGAAAATTTGTGGAGCATTGTAAAGAGACGTGTGAGTAAAATGGACTGCTCAACAAAGAAAACAATGATTGAGAATGTTATAAAAGTTTGGTTTGGTGATGACGAGACCAAAAATTTATGTTCTATTTTAGTGGTATTTAGTGGCCAATCCGTGTACAGGATCTCATTCAAGCTATAGGAGGACATATTTCGTATTAAATTGCTATACCGTGCTTGTAAGTCAACCTATACCAATTAAACAACATTTGTGTAAATTTTTGAGCTTGTCCCAATTAATTTGCACAGTACTGTATGCTATATAAAATTCAAAGTATGGTTATTGTAAGCGGTCAAATCGATTAACGTATACACACTTTAAACGGACTTCATAAAGGAAGAGGTTCTCAATACAAACCATGTTTCTCATTGTTGCTGTTGAAATTTGTTAGCTTATAACTTCGTAAGACATGCTTTAAATTTAATACATTTTTGTTGTTGTTGGTGTTGTTGTCGTAAAGATCTTCGCTTGAAATAGGTTTCATTATGATTTCATTTAGATATAAACAAATTACAGGATACTCACAAAAGTCTGCTCTCACTCTAACGTCTGAACGCATGCAGCTACACTGGTAATAGTAGTAAGTATGCATATATCGATGTTGAAACTTCTGTACGTCAGCTGCAATGCATATTTTGCTCTTTCTTTGAACTTTACGCTGCACAATTTCCAGCGCAGCAGGTGACACGTATTCATTGTAAAGTTCAATATATATGCCTAACAGAATTTTTGGTTACAAATACAGCCTATCCGTTCTTTACATTTCTAAAGACTTTTTAATTTAACGTATGTTAATTCAATAGATAGTTTTTTGCTCATATCCGATACAGGCAAGAAATGTGACACAACTTAAAAATGCAGCATTTGAGAAAAATCAACTAAAAAATAACTTGACTAGAATAAACTTAGCACAACTGTCTCTCGAGTGGATAACTTTCTAGATGGAGATGTGACTTTTATGTTCACATTGAGTGCATTTCATGTATTTTACAGTGACATAAACCATTTTTTGAGTTATGTCACTTTTCTTGGGGATTGTGATTTGTGAAACCGCCGTCGAACGTCTTCTAATGTTCTTCTATGTGAATAAATTTCACTGAAAAGAGAAAATGATAACCTTTTTGTAAAAAAATAGAACCAACTCCAAACAGCAACTACTATTCAAACAACTAAAAAAAAAAAAAAATGGTATGAAATGAAACTGTAAATTGCGCCTAAAAGCATAAAATAATTTCCTTCATCAAACAACCTATAACACTACAATTAATCATAACTGTTGAAGTCCGCGCAAAATTAAATAAAAATTGATACCTTTATTCAATACAAAAATCAAATTCTATTCAAAATATAAATCTCACTATGTCACCGGCAAAGCGCAGCTAAAAACTACTTTGATTCAAGAAAACAAATAAGATTTCGTAAACAGCAAAAGTTGGCGAAGTTGCTGGTATCTCGCGTCTTTGGTGAAAGAAAAATCGCAAAATGTCGAATCATGTTTAATTTCTTTGAGATATCATGGTTATTTTAATAAGGTATATTAAGAGAGCAATACAATACTTCGTACAATATATATACTATGAAAATATACACCTTGCATGCATATTTTTCATCATGTTTTGATCGCGGAATCGAAAAGCCACCAAGGATGATAGTTATCAAGGTTATACTAAATTTGCAAAGGAAACTCTAACTTCGTAGAAATATAAATACCGAATTGCAAAAAATGTTCACTGTTCTATGTTGATGCTACTAATGGACCAGTTGTATACAGTTATAAAATAATAAAGGAAACATGTGTTGAATAAATTAGAATTAGATTAATGGATAATGAATTTTAAGTTGCATAAATGCCATTCTTTATTGAAAACGAAACTTATTTTAGCATGCATAATATTAAGGAAAAGCTAACTCACCTCTCTCCTGCATTTCCTGTGGTCGCTTGAAATACATTTTAGGCCACACAAATAAATAAAGATGAAATCCGATTGCTTACTATATTTGACTTTAATCATAGATTTTTCTTTGAGAATTTTTATGAACAAACCAGAATTTCAAAAGTATTTGAGCACAGATTTAAAACATTTCAAATATGTATAAAGGCATTTTTTATGCCTTGAATGAATTATAAATATAATACAGAATAGTACTTATTGTTTGAATAATATAACAAGTAATGAATATTTTACTGCGACTTCAGTATGAATGTTCGACGGGATATCACTCAAGAATCAAAGTATTTCCATTTTTACGAATATGTTCAGAGAGCCAAAAAACATAATAACAATAAAAAAGGAAGAAAAGAATGAAAATTTGGTTTCTCTCTATGGTCACGTGATTGTCTATCACTGCTCGACTGTCGCCGTCCCCGCTCCCATTGAATCAACAACATGAAAATGGACCATTCGAGACAACAGCATTTGTATCTACCGATCTAAAAACAAATCTTTAAAAATTAATTAAATTCAATTTTGCGCCGACTTCAAAAGTTATGATTAATTGTAGTGTTATAGGTTGTTTGATGAAGGTAATTATTTTATGCTTTTAGGCGCAATTTACAGTTTCATTTCATACCAATTTCTTTTTTAGTTGTTTGAATAGTAGTTGCTCTTTGGAGTCGGTTCTATTTTTTTACAAAAATATTTTTACTTCCTTATACAAAGTATAAGGAAGTATAGTAATCCCGATTTGCGAAATGGATTTTGTATTTCACATTGCTCGAAAACGAATGATCGCTGAATGTTGCTAATTTATACGTGTGACTTTCATGATGTCTAGTTGCACACCTGCAAGTGTCATCTTAACACGAGCTCTCGTTTTAGAGATATAAGGGATTTTACACGATTTTTCGTGACGTCTGTATGTGTGTGTGTGTGTCTGTGTGTGGGTATGTCGCATAACTCAAAAACGGTTGGACGTAGAAAGTTGCGAATTGGTACATAGGTTTCTTATAACATCTAGTTGTGCACCTCCCTTTTTGGACTTTCTATGATTTTCCGTTTTGGAGATATTTAGGAAAATTAGGTTCATAATGACAAAAATTTGGCCATAATGTATCAAAAAACGGTAATAACTCAAAAACGGTTTAGACAAATCTTGCAATTTAACTGACTTTCGGATTAGCTAGACATTTGAAACTTTCAGAAAAGCGCAGAACACGTTGACAATGCATTTTTTTAATATTTTTAGCCAACTGTTTCCGATACCTGCTGCCTTCAGCAGCGTTTATGCGATTCAACAGAAAATTTATTTAACTAACTTCCCGACTAGCTAGACATTTGAAACTTTCAGATTAGATCAGAGCACGGTGAAAATGCATTTTTTAAATACTTTTAGCCAACTGTATAGGGTCCCTGCTGCCTTCGGCAGCGTTACCAGTTCAAATCTTGGAATCGATTTGTAACTAACTTCCCGACTAGCTAGACATTTAAAACTTCCGGAAAAGCTTAAAATACGGTGACAATGCATTTTTAAAATATTTTTGGCCAATTGTTTCGGGTCACTGCTGCCTTCGGCAGCGTTTACATGGTTCAACAGAAAATTTATTTAACTAACTTCCCGACTAGCTAGACATTTGAAGCATTCAGAATAGTTCAGAACACGGTGAATATGCATCTTTTTAATACTTTTAGCCAACTGTTTCAGGTCCCTGCTGCCTTCGGCAGCGTTTATATGGTCCAACAAAAAAATTATTTAACTAACTTCCCGACTAGGTAGACATTTGAAACTTTCAGAATAGTTCAGAACATGGTAAAATTCCTTTTTTTAATACTTTTAGCCAATTTTTTCGGGTCCCTGCTGCCTTCGTCAGCTTTACCAGTACAAATCTTGCAATCGGTTTTTAGCTAACTTTCAGAAAAACTCAGAACACGGTGATAATTCATTTTTTTAAAATATTTTTAGCCAACTGTTTCGGGTCCGATGTCAATGTTTTTTAACATTATGTATATTTCTAAAAGTGTATAAGGAAGTCATGTGGTGCCCACATCAGATTTTTTTTTTAATGTGGTAGTATGTTTTAGGGCATCGAATGTGAAACTAACTAAAATCTTTCGCAAATGTTAAAGATAATACTGGTTTGTATAATAAACACTAGAATATTCTAGACAAATGAACTTTTGAAATAAATGCCTTTATTGTACTGGTTATGAAACCGTTCTATAACACCAGTAAAAGTAGTATGTGCAGTTTATTTTTTTATATATTTCAAAAATTCTATTTTTCCTTCTTTGCTCAGTGAAACTGATATGCTATCACATATCGTACGTTAAGCATTATCTAAAGAATCATGAGATGTAATAAAAGTATTATAGAGTGTCCAGAATGTCTATTTTGTAAGTAATAAAGCGTTTACTACTCTTTATTTTTTAACCGACTTCAAAAATGGAGGTGGTTCTCAATTCAGACCGTATGTTTTTTAATTTGTTTGTTAGCTCATAACTCCTGAACGGATGCTCTGATTTTGATACTTTTTGTTTTGTTGTATAGGTCTTAGTCTGAAATAGATGTCATTGTAATATCTTTACGATCAAAAGAAAATACAGGGTGCCCAAAAAAGTGCGTCTCGACTCTTTTAACTGCTGAACTGCTGCAGCTATAATCATAAAAGTTGGATGTAGGTATAGTAAAGTGGTCATGCGCAACGTGATTACACCGATTGCAGCTCCATCTGGTGGAAAACAGTGGAGTTAGTGTTACTATCCCGAAAATAGTTCAAGATAGGGGAAAAAATTGAATTACAAAGTTACGGAATATCATCGATTTAGGACGAAAAGACAATTTGTAGACATTAATGTTAAAAATAGAAGGATTAATTGTTTGTCAGCAAATTCCTAATTTCTTCACACTTCAACGACATTGCGTACGTTGTAGCGTAGCGAGTGACATTTATGCTATATAAAATTCAAAGTATGGTTATTGTAAGCGGTCAAATCGATTAACGTATAGACACTTTAAACGGACTTCATAAAGGAAGAGGTTCTCAATACAAACCATGTTTCTCATTGTTGCTGTTGAAATTTGTTAGCTTATAACTTCGTAAGACATGCTTTAAATTTAATACATTTTTGTTGTTGTTGGTGTTGTTGTCGTAAAGATCTTCGCTTGAAATTGGTTTCATTATGATTTCATTTAGATATAAACAAATTACAGGATACTCACAAAAGTCTGCTCTCACTCTAACGTCTGAACGCATGCAGCTACACTGGTAATAGTAGTAAGTATGCATATATCGATGTTGAAACTTCTGTACGTCAGCTGCAATGCATATTTTGCTCTTTCTTTGAACTTTACGCTGCACAATTTCCAGCGCAGCAGGTGACACGTATTCATTGTAAAGTTCAATATATATGCCTAACAGAATTTTTGGTTACAAATACAGCCTATCCGTTCTTTACATTTCTAAAGACTTTTTAATTTAACGTATGTTAATTCAATAGATAGTTTTTTGCTCATATCCGATACAGGCAAGAAATGTGACACAACTTAAAAATGCAGCATTTGAGAAAAATCAACTAAAAAATAACTTGACTAGAATAAAACTAGCACAACTGTCTCTCGAGTGGATAACTTTCTAGATGGAGATGTGACTTTTATGTTCACATTGAGTGCATTTCATGTATTTTTCAGTGACATAAACCATTTTTTGAGTTATGTCACTTTTCTTGGGGATTGTGATTTGTGAAACCACCGTCGAACGTCTTCTAATGTTCTTCTATGTGAATAAATTTCACTGAAAAGAGAAAATGATAACCTTTTTGTAAAAAAATAGAACCAACTCCAAACAGCAACTACTATTCAAACAACTAAAAAAAAAAAAAAAAAATGGTATGAAATGAAACTGTAAATTGCGCCTAAAAGCATAAAATAATTTCCTTCATCAAACAACCTATAACACTACAATTAATCATAACTGTTGAAGTTAGAGATATAAGGGATTTTACACGATTTTTCGTGACGTCTGTATGTGTGTGTGTGTGTCTGTGTGTGGGTATGTCGCATAACTCAAAAACGGTTGGACGTAGAAAGTTGCGAATTGGTACATAGGTTTGTTATAACATCTAGTTGTGCACCTCCCTTTTTGGACTTTCTATGATTTTCCGTTTTGGAGATATTTAGGAAAATTAGGTTCATAATGACAAAAATTTGGCCATAATGTATCAAAAAACGGTAATAACTCAAAAACGGTTTAGACAAATCTTGCAATTTAACTGACTTTCCGATTAGCTAGACATTTGAAACTTTCAGAAAAGCTCAGAACACGTTGACAATGCATTTTTTTAATATTTTTAGCCAACTGTTTCCGATACCTGCTGCCTTCAGCAGCGTTTATGCGATTCAACAGAAAATTTATTTAACTAACTTCCCGACTAGCTAGACATTTGAAACTTTCAGATTAGATCAGAACACTGTGAAAATGCATTTTTTAAATACTTTTAGCCAACTGTATAGGGTCCCTGCTGACTTCGGCAGCGTTACCAGTTCAAATCTTGGAATCGATTTGTAACTAACTTCCCGACTAGCTAGACATTTAAAACTTCCGGAAAAGCTCAAAATACGGTGACAATGCATTTTTAAAATATTTTTGGTCAATTGTTTCGGGTCACTGCTGCCTTCGGCAGCGTTTACATGGTTCAACAGAAAATTTATTTAACTAACTGCCCGACTAGCTAGACATTTGAAACATTCAGAATAGTTCAGAACACGGTGAATATGCATCTTTTTAATACTTTTAGCCAACTGTTTCAGGTCCCTGCTGCCTTCGGCAGCGTTTATATGGTCCAACAAAAAAATTATTTAACTAACTTCCCGACTAGGTAGACATTTGAAACTTTCAGAATAGTTCAAAACATGGTAAAATTCCTTTTTTTAATACTTTTAGCCAATTTTTTCGGGTCCCTGCTGTCTTCGTCAGCGTTACCAGTACAAATCTTGCAATCGGTTTTTAGCTAACTTTCAGAAAAGCTCAGAACACGGTGATAATTCATTTTTTTAAAAATATTTTTAGCCAACTGTTTCGGGTCCAATGTCAATGTTTTTTAACATTATGTATATTTCTAAAAGTGTATAAGGAAGTCATGTGGTGCCCACATCAGATTTTTTAATATTAATTTCATCCATTTCAAAATTATATAAAAATACATAGCTTAATCACAATATGTATTCTAAATCGATTGTATAACATACGCATTAGTAAATGTTAGTTCGATTAGTTATATTTTATTTTATGCTTTTAATGTCTTTTAAATCCAGTTGCATTGTGTTTTAAATGTACTTATATTACAAAGGAGATGTTTGTTGGTGAGAAATAAACTCAAAATGACATTCTTTCAATAATTACAAAAACTTTCATTTTCATATTATTCTAAAAACATTTCATTTGACTCTTTTATTTCTTCATGCATATATACATCTACATTGGGGCGACGCTATGACGCATTTTGTTCTGATTGGCCGTCTGTGTTTCTATGTACATGTAATGATGTATTTTTCGTTTTTTTTTTTTCCTTCTTCGATGTTCTGTTTTATAATAAAAATGTGATTAAAAAGGAAAACATGTGGGTTCTTTTTTTCATTCCCACAAATTATATATTTTTCCTATTCATAAACCAAGCTAAAGAAGGCTGGTTTAATTCAATTAAAACCATCGATTAATTAATATCAAATTATATATTTTAAACAGCATCAGTCAACTGATAGTTCCTGTAACTCCAATGGATTTATTTTCATTTACAAAATACAACATCTAGGAAAGCTGATATAAAAGAGGATACTCACAACCAAGGTGAGTGCATTTTACTTACCTTATAAACCTTGAACTATTTTTATAAAATATATAAGAAGTAAATTGAAATATTTATCAATAATACTTTTGTCAATATGCAACAGATTATGTCAACTGATGCGCTAAATTGAATTTTTAAATTTATTCTTGACAAAAGTTCCTTTCTTTGCATATTTGAAGAAACATTTGCTACATTTAAAATAATATTATTTTGCTACATTTAAAATAATAATAATGATAAAAAATGTAAGCGAAAATAAATAAATATGTTTTCCTTTTGTTTCTTGAAAACGAAAGTATAGAAATCTGTATAAACATTAAAAACGAAAGAAGTGAAAATATATATTTAAGAATGTTTAAAATAAACATATGAATGATTAAATATAGAATCTCATTTATTATAAACTAGAAAGAAAACAAAATTGAAATATTAAAATGAGTATCCTCAAGGACACTATAATTGAAAAACTTAACGCACAAAACTACGATGTTTGGAAATTTAAATTGGAAATGTTTCTCCAAAAGGAAGATTTATATTCCGTGGTTCTTAACGATGCTCCGAATCCCATTACGGACACATGGAATAACAAAAATAGGAAAGCACGCGCCATTATAAACCTCTTAATAGAGGATAATCAAATAATCCATGTCAAAAATCTTGAGACCGCTAAAGAATGCTGGAACGCCTTAAAAGCTGTACATGAGCGTTCAACCCTCAGCAGTAAACTATTTTTGCTTAGAAAGCTTTACTCTACGAAATTAACTGAGGGTGGCGATATGATAGACCACTTAACGAACATTTATCAATTGCGAGATAAGTTAGTATCACTCGGAGAAGAAATAAATGACAGGCACCTTTCAGCCCTAATGCTCTGTTCCTTACCTCCAAGTTATGATGTATTAATCACCGCTTTAGAATCGCGTGATGAAAAGGAGTACCAGAGTTTATACGCTCGAAATTGATTGATGAATTTTCTAAAAGAAAAGAAAACAAATCTGAAAATAATTCAGTGTTAAAGGTTAAATTTAAACCGAAACCAGAAAATTCAAAGTTCTGCCGTTATTGTAAAAAAAAAAATCGCATACAATTGAAGAATGCTGGCATCTTAAAAATAAAAATAAAGAAAAGACTCTGAAACAAACAAAAGCCAGCAATGCCAGATCAACTTTCAAATCTGGTATGTACTCTCAAGACAGACATAACGCGGATAGGGCTCTTATTACTGAGAGTGAAAATAAAAAACCTAACGATAAAATATTCACTCTATTTATCGGTGAGAAATCTAACAATTAGTATGTAGACTCAGGTTGTTCAACGCATGTATGCAATGATAGGAGTAAATTTCATGAATTTAATCATAATAATTCAAGCGTAACAATCGCGAATGGACAGGAGATAGAATCCCTGGGTCATGGGTCTGTGAAATTAAACACCATAAATTCCAATAACACACATAATACTATAATACTGAAAAATGTTTTATATGTACCAGAGATAGAGACAAACCTCATATCTGTAAAAGAGGCTACTGAAAATGGTTGTGTAGCAATATTTGAAAACAAATCATGCAAAATAATGCATGAAGGAGAAACATGCATTGAAGGTTACATTAACAACAATTTATACGAATGCAAAGTTAACTATGATACAACACACACTATAAACATGGTAAAAATATGTGAAAATACAAATTGCATTGATAAATGGCACATTAAATTAGGCCATAGAAACATTAGTCATATAAAACAATTGGTAAACAACAACATGGCAGTTGGGATAAAACTGGACAACTGCAAACATGATAATGCATGTGAAACTTGCATATTAACTAAATTAACGGACAATCCTTATCCCAAAAAGGCTCAGTTTAGGGCAACTAAAGCACTAGAGTTGGTACACACTGACTTGTGTGGACCAATGACAACCCCCACGGTCGGTGGAAAATACTATTTTTTAACCTTCATTGACGATTTTAGTAGATTTACAGTTATATACCTACTGAGAAAAAAGGATGAAGTTTTCACAAAATTGAGGGAATACATCGCAATGACATCAAACAAGTTCGGACGAACTTTGCATGCAATCCGCTCCGACAACGGAGGGGAGTATACCGGGACAGAATTAAACGATTACATAACAAAATTAGGTATAGACCACCAATTCACTGTTCCCTATTCAGCTTCTCAAAATGGAACTGCTGAACGTAAAAATCGTACTTTAGTTGAAATGGCACGTTGTTTATTAAAGGATGGCAATTTACCAAATTCTTTCTGGGGGGAGGCAATAAATACCGCAGTTTACTTGCAAAATAGACTCCCAACATCTTCGTGTGAATTGACACCTTATGAATTATGGACAGGTCGAAAACCTGACCTATCGATGTTAAAACCATTTGGTTGTCGTGCCTATGCATACGTACAAAAGGTACACAGGGGAAAATTAGATAATACGGCACAGGAAGGTATATTCGTAGGGTACGATAACAGAAGTAAAGGATATAGGATCTGCACAAAGCGGAAAAACATAATTATTAGTCGAACCGTAAAATTTGTAGAAAATGAAAAACAAGCGATACTTAAATATGAAACATCACAAAACAATGATGAGAAAAGTGATAATAAAAATCCATCACCAAATTTGCAAATAATAGACTCAGAGATAGATGAAACTAATGATAGTGTTGTGTCAGATAATTCTCAAAATACTCCACGTAGATCACAAAGATCTAATAAAGGGGTACCACCAGATAGATTCGCATTCACATTACACAATGAAAGAATAAGTGAACCAAAATGCTGGGATGATATAATAAGTATGGAAAACCCTGTAGAAAAGGAAAATTGGATCAATGCTACATTAGATGAAATAAATTCACTCAAGCAGAATGACACCTGGGATTTAGTTGAGGTTTCACCAGGGATGAAAATAGTAGGGTGCAAATGGGCATTCAAAGCAAAATATAACAGTCAGGGCCGTGTTGAAAAATACAAAGCTAGGCTGGTTGCGAAGGGCTTTTCACAGAAATATGGAATAGACTACGATGAGACTTTCGCCCCAGTGGCGTCTCACACAACTTTGAGAAGTTTTTTGGCAATGAGTCTTTATAAGAATTTAAGTCTTAGACATATTGATATCAAGACTGCATTTTTACACGGTAAATTGAGTGAAGATGTTTATATGCATCAGCCAGAAGGATACGTGGTATCCGGGGAAGAACATAAGGTGTGTAAATTAAAAAAGGCAATATACGGGCTAAAGCAGGCCGCGAGAGCATGGAATTTAAAATTGAATGAGTCATTACTTAACTTAGGCTTTATTCAAAGTCAATTCGACAAGTGTCTTTATAAACGTAAACAAAACGATGTAACTACTTATGTACTTGTGTATGTCGATGATTTGTTAATAGCGGGGAATGATCAACAAATAAATGAAATTGTAAACAAACTAAAACAAGAATACCCGTTAACAGACTTGGGAGAAGCAAAACAATATCTTGGGATAAATATTAATCGCCCTAATGAAAATACAATGACTCTTGATCAAACACACAAAATACAAGAGCTTATAGTCAAATACGGTTTAGAAAATTCAAAACCTACAGACACTCCTATGGACACAGGTTACATAAAATTAAATGACGAAGAAAACCTTTTACCAGAAAATACACAATATAGACAGGCTGTAGGCGCATTGTTATATATTTCAACCGTGTCACGTCCGGATATTAGCGCCGCGGTAAATATTTTGAGTAGAAGAAATGAGCGCCCAAGAGCAAAAGATTGGGAAGCGGTAAAAAGATTAATGAGATATTTAAAAAGTACAATTAATCTTAAATTGACATATAATAATATTGAAGAGCCTGTCTTGAGGGTATATGCAGATTCCGACTGGGCAAACGATCCCAGTGATCGTAAGTCTACAACAGGAAATTTGTTCTGCATAGGAGCAAATACTGTATACTGGACAAGCAAAAAACAAAAATCTGTATCAATGTCATCAGCGGAAGCAGAATATATTTCTGCAGCAAGTGCCGCGCAAGAAGTAAAATGGCTTATAAACCTTTTTGAAGAAATTGATATGCAACAAAATTGTCCTATTACACTCTATGAAGACAATCTTTCTTGCATCAAATTGGCCGAAAATGATAAGTTTCGACAGAAAACTAAACACATCGAGCTAAGGTACCATCTGATTCGAGACCTTGTTGAGCAGGGCACAATAAAGATTGAGTATGTAAGCACGGAAAATATGATCGCCGATGTGCTCACGAAGCCTCTGCCGAGACATTCTTTTCGAAAATTGCGAATGTCCTTGTTGAACTGTGATTAAATGTCATCGAGTTTACGCAGGGGTGTTGGTGAGAAATAAACTCAAAATGACATTCTTTCAATAATTACAAAAACTTTCATTTTCATATTATTCTAAAAACATTTCATTTGACTCTTTTATTTCTTCATGCATATATACATCTACATTGGGGCGACGCTATGACGCATTTTGTTCTGATTGGCCGTCTGTGTTTCTATGTACATGTAATGATGTATTTTTCGTTTTTTTTTTCCTTCTTCGATGTTCTGTTTTATAATAAAAATGTGATTAAAAAGGAAAACATGTGGGTTCTTTTTTTCATTCCCACAAATTATATATTTTTCCTATTCATAAACCAAGCTAAAGAAGGCTGGTTTAATTCAATTAAAACCATCGATTAATTAATATCAAATTATATATTTTAAACAGCATCAGTCAACTGATAGTTCCTGTAACTCCAATGGATTTATTTTCATTTACAAAATACAACATCTAGGAAAGCTGATATAAAAGAGGATACTCACAACCAAGGTGAGTGCATTTTACTTACCTTATAAACCTTGAACTATTTTTATAAAATATATAAGAAGTAAATTGAAATATTTATCAATAATACTTTTGTCAATATGCAACAATGTTTAGAAATAATACACTCATGTTTGTGAAAATTGTAACAGAAAGAGAGAATGCGAATATCAAAATGATATTTATTGGGCACATGCATTATAGTAGGAAGACCCCGAATTTCAGGAAATTTGGAATAATATGTGCTGAGAAAACCGTACATAAAGCAGCGACCTCTGTGAGCAATAACATCACTTATCTACCTAGGCGTTGACTCAAACAGTGGTTGAATGACATATACGGGTAGAGCCCTTCATGGAGCTTCAACTGGATGCCACAGTTCATAGACTGTAGTTGCTGGTGAGTGGTGGGGGCTAGTCGCTTTTCAACGATCATTTTCATTGATGCAAGATCAGGAGAACGTGCTGGGTAAAGCAACAGTCGAGCATATTCGGCATCAAGGGAGGTCTGGACAATATGGAGAACTTGCGGTCGTGCATTGTCCAGTTTAAATATTGCGCTTCGTAGGCCTTGAATATAGGGATCAGCGATGGGCCTTAATTCGTCAGAAATGTAACAGCGGGTATTAAGAGTAGCGGGAACAAAAACAACAGGTGATCGAGACGTGTATCCAATGGTACCGCATACCATCACTACAGGTGGTGACCCAGTATGCGGCTACCAAAATTTTGATTACACTCAAAACTGCATCACTGATATGGGCGCCTTTAATGTGTGATCAACGACGATCCTTGAGGCTGGAATGGCGTAAAGTCGCTATGCAGACAAATCACAATACTATTTACAGCATCAAGATTGCCTCATCCGAATTTAACAGCATTGTGAATAATGGACATTACCAGCTGAGATTCGACATCGTCACACTGTCCATTACCTACAGTGATGGTATGAGGTCCCATTGGATAGAAGTCTCGATTACTTCTTGTTCGCATTCCCGGCACTCTGAGTCGCGGACATTAAATTTCTGGTGAGTTAAGGCACGCTCTTCTGCCCTATATTCTGGGCTTCCGTAACACAACATTTAAGCAGGATTATACACGATCGCAAGTTGTCTGTATTGTCCGAACCTTCCTTGATAGAGAATGTGTTCAACCGTTGCTCCGGCCAACACGTTCTCCTGATCTCGCACCAATGAAAATGTCTGTTTAATCGTTTAAAAGAGAGTGGCCCGCCACCACTCACCAGTAACTATGGTCTATGAACTGTGACATCCTGTTGAAGCTTCATGAAGTACTGTACCGGAATATGTCATGCAATCGCTGTTCGATTGAATGCCTAGGCAGATAAGTGTAGTTATTACTCCCAGAAGTCGCTGCTTTTCTCAGGATATATTATTCGAAACTTCCTGAAAATTTAATCAATTTCTCTTCCTACTATAATGTATGTGCCCAATAAATATCATCCTTATATTCGCATTCCTTCTTGGTGTTGCAATTTTCACAAACATGAGTGTAGTAATGTATTATTACGGGTTGCATTAATAAAGAAACACAGTTTAATTTCAGATTAATAAGTTAGTTTAACTTTGGAAATTTAAGTTATATCATTAATTACAATAATGATTTACATTAATTATTTACATTAATTATATTAATGAAAGATTGAGTTTTAATGAGACACTACACTCTTAAAACTGTAGCTCTTAAATATAAGGCACAAGTAAATTATGCCTTCTACCAAGAGGCTCACTGTCAAAGTGCCTCTGATACTGGAAGAAATATAGAAGGCACAACAAAATGAAAAGCACCGACTGAACTTCGATCTCGGTGAGAGTCACAAACCAAGCCCAAACCCACGTTTGTGCCTTTAAAAACGCTGTTCTGATTTCTAAGCGCTGCATATAACGGAACGGAGCATGCGTAACAACCGAACCCAGCATGCATCAGTCTTTATCATGGCGCGGATGTTTACGTTCGAAGAAGATTTTTACAAGATATCGTGTGTGCACCTGTTTCTTCTGTAAAAATATTTATCAGTCGAGTGAAAAGTCATTGTAACTATGCCTCAAAGCTTTGAAATGATGTCAAATTGAAAATGTGAAATAAATGCCAAAAAAAATGGGAATTGAAAATTGAACGCTAATAGGTACGAAACAATTTCTTGGAATGGAAGTAGAGTAGCCATTATGAAGAATGGATAGAAAATTACTCAGGGATAAAGTAAGTAAGTATATTTTGCTAAATAACAGTTTTATTCATTTTAATTTTATTTTAAAATTTAAATATAGTTCGTGCGTTGTATGCCAGAAGTATATAATTTCTTTCCCTTTAAGTATGGTAAAAAATATTTTAATTTTACATTCAGGGATGAAATTTATTAGAATTATAATAACTTATTTTTTATCTCCCTTTAATGATATGACACATAACAAATTTTGTGCTTTGTAAACTAAGTTTTATCTGATGAGTATTTTTGTTACATCAGCTTATTAAATGAGATTCTACATGGTGATATCAGTGAAAACATTGTCGATTTTTATATGTTAAAGTAATTTAATTCTGCAGTGTGCTTTAGTCATTACACTAGTGAACTGAGCGTAAGGGGTTGCTCTCGGTGGGGGTCTTTCTCAGGGAACATATCCTGTATAATTATGCCAGTTTCAGAGAAAACCATAGAAAGCTCCAAATAGATAGGTTTCCGAGCACAACCTGGGATAAAACCCAGCACTTCCTTTACATCGCTTAATTTGAAGAACATCACTTAAATTTAAGTTTGAACGATGATATAAAACAGTTTCTTGTATTGGGCGTAACCAGCATGAACAGTTGTTAGTGGATAGGAAATTACTTAAAGATAAAGTAAGTATTTTTTACTAAATAACAGTTTTAGTCATTTGAATTATATGTTAAAATTTAAATATAGATCGTGCGTTGTATGCTCCAAGTATATACAATTATTACTTTAAGTATGCTAGAAAATATTTTAACTTTGAATTCAGGGATGGAATTTAATATGTTTATAATAATTTATTACTTTCTTCTATATGTAATATAGAGAAAGTATTGCATTCGTGAAATTTTTCGACCTCCGTTTTTTGATGGATTTACACGTTTTGGGATGTCCTGAACACGAATTGATAGTTTTTAGAAAATGTCTGTCTGTCTGTGTGTATCACGATTTTTGTGGACACTGTAGCTCACGAACCAATGAATGAAATTTAACCAAACTTGGTATTTAGTTGCACCCTGATATAAACTGGTGCTGATTAGATTTCGGGATCAATCGCTCAACAGGTGGCGTTGTGATCGCATTTTTTGTGAACTTTTAACAAGGCAGTATAGGACAAAATTTCGTATAAATGTGCATAATGAGAGTTATTTTAAACTCGTGATTGTAAAATGAATATGAATTATTGTTAATAATAGTAATTAACTAGGGAAAAAATCCTGTGCATGTGGGGGCATCGCTCCCCACGGGGAAGTAACACCCCTGGGGGGGGGGGTTAATTTCCAAGATGGGTATCTTTCGAAAGGTCTCGTCAATACCTTTAAAACGAATGGTTGAACTATAAATCTGTGATGATTTAAAACAAAGTTTTCGATTTTTTTTTACTTTTAACGAAAAAAAAAATTAATTTTTTTTAATTTTTTTTTTTTTTTAATTGAAATTTAACCAAACTTGGTATTTAGTTGGTCCTTGACATAAACTGGTGCTGATTTCATTTGGTGATCAAACGCTCAAAAAGTGGCGCTGAGATCGCATTTTTTCTAAATTTTTAACATTGCAGTATAGGACAAAATTTCGTATAAATGTACATAATGAGAGTTATTTTTAACTTGTGATTGTAAAATTAATATGAATTGTTGATAATAGTAGTAGTTAACTAGGAAAAAAATTCTGTGCATGTGGGGAACCCCCTGGGGGGGGGTGTTAAATTTTCAAGATGGGTATCTTTCGAAAGGTCTCGTCAATACCTTTAAAACGAATGGTTGAACTATAAATATGTGATAATTTAAAAGAAAGTTATCGATTTTTTTACATTTAACGCAGAAAAAAAACCTGTATTTTTTTTTTTTTTTTTTTTTTTTTTAATATTGTTACTGAGTGACTTTGTATAGGAAAATATAGAAGAAAGTCTTGTGGTGGCCACAACATACTTTTTATTCTCCCTGGAATGATGTGACACATAAAAAATTTTGTGCTTTGTAAAGTGAAGTTTTTTTATGATGTGTATTTTTGTTACATCATCTTATTAAATGAGGTTTTACATGTTAATTAAAAAAAAAATACTTACAAACTTTGAATAAACATCATAAAATGCAATAAACTCGCAACAATTGTTTCGGGTCGAAAAAACACACGACCCTTCATCAGGCGACTAAAGTAAGCACGAGTGCTGCAGTCCAAGCGGCAACGCAGGTGCTACAGGTGCGTTGGCGCTTTGACTGCAGCACTCGTGCTTACTTTATTCACCTGATGAAGGGTCGTGTGTTTTTTCGACCCGAAACAATTGTTGCGAGTTTATTGCATTTTATGGTGTTTATTCAAAGTTTTTAAGTAATTTTTTTTACAACGCTAGTTTTGTGGTGCTTTTTTATTAAAGTTACATGTTGATATTAGTGAAAACATAGTCGTTTTTTATATGTTAGAATAATTTATTTCTACAGTGTGCTTTTGCCATCTTGTATCCTGCTGTTCGGCTTAAGACCAGTTGTCTACACTAGTAACCTGAGCCTAAGGGGTTGCTCTCCATGGGGGTCTTTCTAAGGACACCTGTCCTGTATATTTATGCGTCTCAGAGAAAACTACAGAAAGCTCCAAATAGCTAATCTGACGAGTGCAACCTGGGATCAAACCCATCACTTCCTGTCTACCAGTTTGAGCACAGAACCACCTGGCTACTGATGGATGACTTATTTTCTTAATTAATTTATTTATTTATTGTAAGTGTACATTTTACGTATTTTATCAATTGCTTACTCTCCTTGATACTAAATTTAATCCGGTATTCCGGAATCACGAATAAATTTTGCTTTGCTGCAGGTAGATACAGAAAATTCTGCTTCTGGACGTATAATAACATAACAATTTTTTTATATATTTTATGTAGTTTCATTTGTGCATATTATTTAAAAAAAATTATTATCTAACAGATAAAATCAGATTTTTAAATTTATCATGAATAAATATAAAATCATTAAGCATCTTTTTTTTCTTTTAGGTGATAAGCAGAAGAGGCCAGTGTCAGAGTATATTTTATACTGAACTTCCCCGTAACATGGAGTCAATTTTTTAGATTAGTTCAAATTGTAACTGTTTATTCAAAACAATTTCTGTCAAATCATTTGATTAAAATATTTAAAATGTTGATGCGAATGTTAATAAAATGCAATTTTTAAATTGGCTATTATTTTATACTTACTACATATTCTAAATATTTAGCAACAAAACTCTAACAAATTTTAGTTTTATTCCTTTATTCATTAGGTTATCAGTGGTACTTAAACAGAATTAAAAATGTTATAATGATTTTAGTAAGGAAATCTGAAGAAAATACTAATATTTCATGTTTATCTCCTTTATGGAACTAGCAGTGCTGAAATTTTAGTTATTGAGTGCAGGAGTCGCTATGTTCCTATATTTTATATGCATTTTATTATATTGTTACCACTATTTAAAAAAAAAATCTTGAAGTTTTAATGTTATAATATTTTAAAAATTATTGATCTCAAATAATAGCGGCAAAAGACTAAAGTAACACATACAAATAAAGCAACACTGTGACCCTGTAAATGTTCTAAATAGCAGAAATAGTAAACTGACAAACAGTAAAATAATTATTGTAGGAATACTTTGCTCAAAAGAGTTTTCTTTTCAGCAGCATCTTTCAATTAAATGATTTTTTTCAATTAAGTTTTTTTTTTTTTTTTTTTTTTTCAGAATTTAAGTATTTTTGTATTCAACAAATTATTCTGCAATTCAAGTCAAATTACTTTCTCAAAAAGAAAGAACTAGGAAGAAAAGGGAAGAAGGGGGGGGGGGATAGAATGTACTGGATTTTTTAAATGCATTGCTTAATTAACTGTAATTTACAAACATTTTAAATTTTATGATTATCAATTTCAATTTCATAAAGGTAGTGTTAATACGTGAAGTTAAGAAACTAATTGCAAATTATGAGATATTAGACTTAAATCTTATTTATTTGCATATATTTTAATTTTTAATATGTTAATATTAGTTGAACTAAATATAAGATAATTGTAAAGTGCATTCGCATACGCAACAACACTTTGAAAAAAAAAAAAAATGCCATAAATGGGAAAAAAAGCAAATAACAGTTGTTTTGTGTCAAAATTATTAAGCTTGATGCACCAGCAGGAAAAAGAAATGTTGGCTAATTATTTTACTGATAAAATGAAAAACTGGCATCGTCAATTACTGGAACACTGAATGTGTGTAAATATGGTAAATAAATAGTATAATAAATCAGCCCCCCCCCCAAAAAAAAAAAAAATATATATATATATATATATATATAAATAAATAAGTAAATAAATATTTATTTTTTATTTAATTTGTAAATAAATTATATATTTATTTAATTTATAAATAAATAAAATATTTATTTAATTTATTTATTTATTTATTTTTTAATAACTCAATGTATAAATATAACAAAATTTTTTTTCCAGAATTACTTAGTACAAATTACAAACTGAGCAGTTTTATAAGTTGGAATATGTCTAACTCTCTATAATACTTATACAACGTATAAAGTAAATCTAAATGTAGAAAAAAAAACCTAACATTTATTTTCTTATATGTATAAACATAATAACTTCTAACAATGTATTTTCAAGGCATTCATTACAGGCAAAAGAAAGCAGGTGTTCATGCAATGTAAAAACAGCAACACCTAAAACTAAATCAAATGGCCCAATAAAGAAAATCGAAAAAATATGTTTTATAAATATTTTTCTTTAACTAGTTATTTGATTAGAGTTGTTGATTTTGTGAAACTTGTGCTTATTTTCTTTCACCTAATTAACGAATGTTGCCATATTATTTAAATTTATGCTCTTTAATATATATATATTATTATTATTATTATTATTATTATTATTATTTTTCTTTTCAAAAAATATTCACTTATAATTTAAAATCAGTTTATGGTGCTTTTTATTATTGCAATGCAATAAAGTTAATTATCAAATCGCATTTTTATTTAAACTATTGAATGATGATAATTTCTAAATTTTATATACAGTCGAAGCTCGTTAACATGAACATGCTTAAAGTGAATTATGTTATCATGAAATGTTTGCACAATCCCCGTCGAAATAAAAAGCAATTTCTGAGTTACTAGTAGCATAAACTATCGGTAACATGAACAAACTTTTTATTTCCCTTGAGATTCACATTAACAAGGTTCGACTGTATAACGATGTTACAATTTAAAGTAAATAATATGCTTTTATTCCCTTCTTTTTCTTAAAAAAAGTAACAATTAAATAGAGGTTGAATACATTTTATTTTACAAAAGAAAAATCTGAAAATCAGTGGAAAAATTGAGATGAAAACTTTCAAAAGAGTAAATACAGGTCAAGATCAATTAACAAGCTTGGAAAACTTAATATAGCAACACTTTTATTGAAGCCAATGGTTTCGGGTTAATTTCCTTTTCTAGACACTTTTTTTTTTTTTCCTTTAGCTGGAAATTTTCAGTTTGTCTTTCTATTAACATAGGTTGCAATAATTTTAAAATGAAAAGATTATGCATACATCATTCAGTTATTTGTTATTTTGATGAATTATGAGGTGTGTTTCGTCAGTACAGTAAAATATCATTAACAAAATGTTACTGAAATAAATCTGTGTCAACTAAATCTTTTGGTTTTAGCAGAGCATTGCCACGCGAGAATTTTGGGAAAGATTGCTATTACACGTGATTGACATTTTACTGAGAATTTTATACTATAAAAGCATTGTAACTTTAATTAATTCCAGTTTGTATTAGAGTAGATTAATTAAATCAGATTTATTTATATTATACATTTTTTAAATAAGTTTTTAACAATTAGCTACATGATTCTCCGTTTTATACAGTCATTCATTCATTTTTTGTCATATTATCTTGTCCATTTTTGAGAATGGATTAAAAAAAAAAAATTACTATAAATTTTCTTCTGCAAAATTGTAATTTCCATTCATCAAAGTTCTAATGTTATCTATCTATAACTTTTTCACCTCCACATTTATTTAATTTACAAACCTGTTTAAAATAATTTCAAGAAGTGTTTTATTTACATTATCTATATTTAGCATTCGCTTAAAAAAAAAAGGGGGGGGGGATAAAAAATTACAACCATTAAATGAATACTTGTTTACCAAAATTTTATTTTTTACTTTATTTTAGAGACAAGAATATATGAGAAAATGCACTTGGATAATATTCGCATTTTTGAATTCAAAAATTATAATTCTAAAAAATCAATTTTTAGAAAACTAGTACTAATTTAACTGTTGTAATTTTTCCGAATGGACAAATGGAATTAATAAAAATACGTTAGGTAATGAGTAATTCTATAAATAAAAATTATCGCATACAGGAGATAGGATTTCATGACGGGAGGAGAGAGAAGAGCCTTTCCGTGTTAACTTATGGAAGTTTTGTTGCTTGGTATTGTAAGGATATTTGATTCAAAAATGAAGCTTTTCAAATTATGTCTTTTGAATATGTCGCCTTTTAGTTTGTGATAAGTTTTTTGAAAAAAGAAAATTATATATTTTATCTCATTAAGTAAATTTAGAACTGTAAGTTTGGATTTCTAAATAAAATATTTAAATTTATTTTTTCAAACAATTGCTCATAAGCTAAAAGGCGACTTTATACAAAGAAAAATTCTCAAAAGACAGAATTCGAAAAATTCATTTTTGAATGAGATATTCTTATATAAAACGAAACAATAAAAGTCCCATTCGATAACACGGGAAGATAGAAAGAGGTAGTCTGACTGTGAACTTACCGTCGCCGGAGGCCCTATTCAGTGTTATTCTATGGGAAATTTCCTTTACAAATAACTTATTAACTAATACATATTTTTAAATTCTGTTTTCACATTCTGAAAATTCCCAACTGTTAAATTTACGGACCTTTTTTTTAAAAGTATTTTTTTAATGTTTTATATATTATTTTGTAGCTGCAAAATACGAATTTTCAATATGTGAAATTTTGTATTTTGCAATTTCAAAATAAAATATTAGAAATGAAAACAAATACATTTTTAAAAAAGGTCCGTCAACTTAACAGTGTGGAATTTTCAGAATATGAAAACAGAATTTAAAAATATGCATTATTTAATAAGTTTTTTGTAAAGAAAATTTCCCAAAGAATAACATTAGCTTCGGCTTCCGGCGACGGTGAGTGAAGCGGGCCCTTAAGTTTAAAATCAAGGCTACGATGTGCCTCTTAAAAGAAAATGTGTGCTTTTTTAATTTCAAAGGCACGAGGTGTCTCTTAATTTCAAAAGCACCACGTGCTTCTCAATTTCAAAGGCTGGTGCCTCTTAAATTCAAAGGCAACAGGTGCCTCTTAATTTTAAAGGCACCCGTGCTTCTTAATTTCAAAGGCACCCTCGTGACTCTTATTTTTCAGAGGCAAAAAAATTCAAAATGTGCCTCTTGTATCAGAGGCACAGTTTTAGTCAGACGTGCTATATGTTTTAAATTATATGTAATTTTTAAACAGGAATATATATTATAGTTCAATTTAATGATGTTTCCACATGTATGTTGCATAAAGTATAGAAACAATATTTGTTCCTATCGACTTTTTGTTTCAATTGCTCAACAGATGGCACTGCTATACAGCAGTTTTCACAATTTCAGGGAAGGCTATACCTCAGAAACTACAGCACAGAATAGCATATAAATTTATATATAGATGAATATTAACATATATTAGTGTCTACCAACTTCTACTGTTAATTGCTCAACATGTGGCTCTGCTATACAGCGATTTCCACAGTACAAGGAAAGTCTAAATCTGAGAACTACTGCACAGAAATGCATATAAATTTATTTGTAGACGCACCTTCACGTAAATTAATGCCTCTTAACTTTTGATGCCAATCGCTAGACAAGTGGTGCTACTATACAGCATTTTCCGCATATTAAGAAAAGAGTATATCTTAGGTTCTATTGCGTGCAATCAAACAAAATTTAATATGTAAGACGGTCATTATGAAGCATTATACTGATTTAGATTAGATGCATATTAGTCAATATTTGGCGCTGCTATGATTCAATTTTCCTTGAAAACGTGTAGGCTATATCTCAACTTTTGTGGCATGTGACTACGAAACTTGTTATGTAAAATAACCATTATAGAAACGCATTTTTAAGATGTTATTTATAGAGAATAAAATTTTCTTTCTTTGGATATTTAGTGTTAGTTTTCTCTAAGATGAAAATCCTTTGCTTTCATCATGATATAAAGTTTAATAAATAATACTTTTAATAAATTATTTATACTGAGTGTGTTTTCGTAGAATATATTGAAGAAAGTATTGTGGTAGCCACAACATACTAGTTTCCTTATATTATCATTAATATCAAGTTATGTTTTTAATAAATTAAATGAATCAAAAGATTCTAGCTATCAAACAACTATATAATATCATTTCAAATACAATAAATAAATAAATAAATAAAATAAAAATAAAAATAAAAATAAAAATAAATAAATAAATAAATAAATAAAATAAAAATTACTTTTTCGAAGTAAAAAAAAAAAAAAAAAATAATAATAATAAATGTTAACGTGAAATTAAATTGGATTCATTTATCTTCAAATGTAAATTCTGTGTAAACAAACATCTCAGAAAAATACGTTTAACTCGAAAAACGACATAAAATTTAATTAAAATTCAAGAAAAAAATGAGCCCCTATTTTAACTTTTCCTTGGATCTAAGCCAAAGTCTTTCTAGTGTGATAATGCTAACTAAATTAAATGTGTAATACAGGAAAAAATATATTTATAAAAAAAAAGTATTCTAATATCAAAATTAGAAAAAGTTTTTATCTGTTTTATTGATGAATATTATCATGTTTACGTCAGGAATATATTATATAATTTTTGAAAATTGGATATACATAAAATATTGAAAGTAAAAATAACATTAAATCATGATCATGTGTATATATAAATGAATATTTAATCGTAGTAAAAGCCAAGCAGCAGATATAAGATCACTGAAACCACATAGACAAATAAGAATGAAATTACAACAGATTTAAATAATCTGTGGAGATTATTTTTGATTTATTGAAAAATTTATTGTTGTTTTATAGATTTTTTAATTGATTTAACATCTATCTAACTATAAATTTATTCCTAGATTGTTAGTTGCAATTTTAATAATTTAAAATTGCGTAAAGACGACATGAAACTGAATGCAAAAGATACAAACAAGCAATGAGAAAATAGACAATTAAGACAGTATTATATATACATATATATATATACATGGTCTGTCCCAAAAGTAATGCGCCTCATTTTCTTCTGCCGCAACTATCTGTCGCACACGGTTGCCGCTTGCACGGAAGGTTGGGTGGAGTCTGTGCCTGTTTCAGTGAACCCTTGTGTGAGTGCTCGGTCGAAATCAAGATGGAACAAACTCTCGAGCAGAATTATTGCAGTGTTGTGAGGACGATCCGACTGCTTTGGACAATGTGGTAAGTGATGACGAATCTTTTGCCTTCTTGTACGACCCAGAAACAAAATGACAGAGCGCAGATTGGCATACGACGTTGTCACCACGCCCAAAAAAGGCAAGAATGAGCAAATCGCAGGGCAAAGCGATGCTCATTGTTTTTTTTTTTTTTTTTTTTTTTTTTTTTTCGAATCCAAGGGAGTGGTCCATTTTGAATTTGTTCACCTGGCCAACCAGTCAACGCCAATTTTTACGTTGAAGTACTGAAAAGGCTAAAGCAAAGGGTCAACCACGTCAGGCGCGAGATCAAGAATTCCTGGAAGCTGCACTATGACAATGGTCCCAGCGTCTCAACGCTCCTCCAGCTGCCTTACAGTCCTGATTTGTCCCCGTCCGACTTCTCTTCATTCCCAAAGATTAAAAAAATCCTCAAAGGACAGAATTTGGGGACCCTGGAGAACATCAAGGCGGCTACGACGAGGTTACTAAAGGACATCCCTGTGATGGACAGCCAGGATGCATATAAAGCATGGAAATCGCGTCGGAACAAGTGTGTTGAAGCAGGAGAGATGTATTTCAAAGAATATTGAGTAAGTGTACGAATCGGTTCAATAAATTTCTTAAAATAAAAATGGGCGCATTACTTTTGGGACAGACCATGTATATATATATATATATATATATATATATATATATATATATATATATATATATATACGATTGACAATTTGACTATTGACTATTTGAAATATATATATTTCAAATAGCTATAATAACATAATTGCACTATTCTACATAAAATTACATTTTATGTTTTCAGATGTGCTACTATATCTTATAACTATATAAAACCTGCAGAAGTAATTATTAAAACCTTTATAATTATTATTCGCCCCCTCTACTCAACTCTTCATTTGAATATTACACATATAATTATAAAACAGTTAATGTTGTTCTCAAAAAGCATATATTTCAATTTTTTCTTATATTTTTTCTCTGTACTTTGTACTGATTGACCTTAGCTAACATTTTCCAAAACCCATCCCCATATCATCTTCTCGAGCCCTGATAACATTCCTGGTGATTCTTATATAAAATAACCTCCTGAATCCGAGTATGATCTGCATTTCGCCCAATCACCAACCGTTTTCTCGGGACGCCACCCCCTCACCGAATTTTTATCACTGTTTGGTCATTTTATGGCCATGAATTAATTTCGTAGAATGGAAAAGTATTATTTTAACACTTAATAACAGAAAAAAATTTAATATATAATAAATAGTAATATTAATTGATTAACAAAATATAATACACGAAATTTATAATTTCAGTGGCAAATCCCTCCTTAAATTTTCCTCTTGCTGCAAATGTTCATATTTTAGAATTTTTCACTTCTGCAGCTCTTCAGAAGATATTTAACAGTTTAAATAATCATTTCCTCCCCTACAAATCAAATTTATAGCCATAAAGTTGCTGAAAAGTAATAACAATAGGATAGCGCCCCCAAAAACTGTGGGTGATAGTGCAAAATGAGCATTTTCAGGAGGTTATTTTACATAAGAATTTGTAAAAATGGTGTTGGGATCGATATTCATCCAGATCAGTGTTACTTGATATCTTATTCAGGGGACCTCAAGACGTGTAATTGTTGTAAAAAACTCTGTGTTCAAAAATTGAACTTTAAAATATTTGATTTATCATATTGGTAAACGAAAATAATAGTTATTCATAAGCTCTTTTCTGGGCATGCTACAATTTGCTACAGTACATTTATGAAAAGCATTCAATATAAAAGAATGCATTAGCTTAATTTTTGATAGTTCTGTATTATAATAATATTCTCAGGACTTTATCATTTTATATTTTTTGTTTATGTATTTGTAAAAAAGAAAATATATATGTGAAATAATAATGGTAGAATGGCTATGATAACATTCGCCCTGATAACTGTAGCTTAGGTTGGTTGATTGAATTTTACGTCTCACTAGTGCTGCGCAATAGGCAACTGGCGACGGTACCTATAGCTTAGATATAACATTCATTGTTTTTCTGATTTTATATATTTTCTTTGGAATTATCTGATTTGAATTAAAAAAAAATTATGGTTTGGTTTATATTGCAGGTTTGCGCGATGAGCAATTTTTTTACACATAGAATGAAATTTTGTATTCCTCGAAGTTAACACAAACTACAAATTGTGCTCAGCTGAGTGTACTAAAATATTTAGATTGCTATTTCTTTGAATGTATTTAAACAATAGTAAATGAAAAAAATATTACAGGAGATGTCTTTTTCATCTGTTTATTCACAATATCTGTCAATGTAATTATAATTATGAGAGTAGATTTATACTTATACAAATTAAATTATTTCTATAAAACATATATATCGACATATTTAAGTCAGCTAGGATTCCTTAAGTACACTCATGTCCATAAATTAAGGATAATTCAGATTCACACTGAAATCGAACTTTAATGCAAAAATTTCACCTGTAGAAATACCTCACACATCTTTAAGAATAATATGCAAATTATAAGAAGCCATCAGATGACGCCGATATGATGTTACAATGCCGAAAGTGTAAGAAGGGGGTTGATAAGGAATGGGAGCAAAGAAGGAAAATTGTTCACAAGCGTTCTGTGCGCCGCTCAGTGCCACAACCGAATAGTTATGACACAGAGGACGCATGCAGATAATTTTTTACGTGGTAGAATTATCGGTCGACTAGAATGTGGGCGTACTCAGATAGAAGTATCGGGGAAACTTTGAATCGCCCAAAGTGTCATCTCTAGGCTTTGGCAACGATTCCAAAATGATGGAAATGCCAGTCGACGTTACAGTACTGGTCGGCGACCAGTCGCAATTCCGAATAACCACTGGTATTTGGTAGTAACTGCCAAAATAGGCAGATAAAGCACCGCATCAGACCTGTCTCGTCAGCTGTATGCACCCACGAAAGCCACAGTTTCAAGACAAACCGTGGATAGACGTTGGGAGAATTTGGTCTATATGCTCGCAGGCCTGTTAGATGTGTTCCACTCAAGGCAATGCACTGTGCCAGCGGTTAACTTGGAGAAGAGAACATGCAATGTGGACAGCGGCACAGTGAGCTTGTGTGATGTTTTCCGACGAGTCCAGGTTTAGCTTGCAGTGTGATTCACGCCAGACTTTCATATGTAGAACGTCAGGTACCCGTTACCACCAAAACAAAGTCATTGAACGACACCGTGTGGGGCAGGAGTGCTCGTTTGCGGGGGAGGGGGATCATATTGGGCACCATAACAGACCTGCATGTTCAAATCGGAAGAATGATAGGCCAAACGTATCGGGACATCAGTCGGGAACAACATGTACGTTTGTTTAGGGGTGCCATGAGCCCAGAATTTGTGTTTCTGGATGACAATGCGCGTCCTCACCGCGCAAACGTTGTACACGGATGCCTACAATCTGAAGCTATCACTCGCATGGAATGTCCAGCATTCTCACCTGACTAGAATCCGATAGAGCATGTGTAGGACATCCTTTTCCGATGAGTTGTAGTCCGTCAACAACCTCGTCATGTGTACCGGAACTTCGGAGAGCATTGCTTACTGAGTAGAGTAACCTTCCCCAAGATAAGATCAATAATTTAATACTCAGCATTCCTAGGCGTTGTAAGAACTATATTTCATCATCTGAGAGACATACAATGTATTAACCATCATACCAACCATGTAATGTTAAGTTTTTGTAAGAGAGATATTTTTTGTAATTGCTTCAGGGAGCAAAAATCGTAGTTTTTAGAAATGGTATCCTACATAAACCACCTTTTTTTGTTCGTGATCTTTTGTTTAATAAATGGACTTTATGAATAAGTCATGTTTGTTTGTTTTTGAACCTTTATTTGCCTCAGTTAGCTTTATCCTTAATTTATGGACATGAGTGTAGTTCACAATTTTAAAACTTCTTGGAAAGGATTGCTCAACAGCAATCCAAACAACGGATTTTACATGCACTAGACACCATTAATCTACGGTTCTCTGTCCGGCTCCATATCAAGCCTACAATCCTCCGATTACGCACTGAAAAAAATAAAGGAGCAAAAATACTCAAAAATAAGTAAAATTGAGTAAAATATTAGTACATCAAATACTCAAAATAGCTCCGAAGTATATAAATTCAAATTTAAAAATATCATGTATTTATCACTGAGTATATTAATATGTTTAAATTAAAAACTTTTTGATACACCATAGAATTAAAGAAAACAGTACTGGTTTCGACAGAACGTTATCTTTCTTCTCCAGTTGCAAAACGCATGCTACTACTTTGAATGTAAAAGCAAGACTACTCTTTTGCTTTTGCTTCCAAGGTATCGTGTTTTATGCACCTGAAGAAGAAGGGCCACGTCTTTTCGGAACCCGTAGTGTTTTTATTAATTTTATGGTGTGTGAAGAAGTTTTTAAGTTTAAATATTGATTGCAACCATTTAATCTTATATATATATAAATGTGAATGACCGTGAATTTATTTGACTGAGTTTCACGCCAAAACTGCTCGACGGATTTCGATGAAATTTGTAATGGAGATAGCTTATACCCTAACTTAAAAAGTTGGCTACCTTTTATTCCAAAAAAAAATTTGTTTTTGCGATTTTTATGCATAAAATAGCAATTTTGTAAGCTAATAATAGCAAAAAATTAGCCATTTAAATTTATCCATAATTTAATTGTTGCCAAAAAAAAAAAAAAAAAAAAAAAAAAAAAACGAATTTATTTATTTTTTCCAGCAGGAAAATAAATACATTTATCTAAAAGTGAAGGATAAAAAATTATAAAAAAAATTATGCATCTCACAAAAATTGACGTCATTTTTAATTAAAAATTTCTTTTACACATTGATAAAGTGCTAATACGCAAGCGAAGTGATGACGTCACTGGCCGTTTGTGGATTCAAGAAAAATATGTCCTACGTTAAACGCCCATTGGATTTTTTGTAAAAAATTATTAAAAATCGAGGAAAATTATTTCCCGATTTTAATCCCCATATTTAGGTATAGATATGTATTAGTTATCATGTCCATGCGTTAGATTAAGTTATTTTTGTTGTAAAATTGACAAAATTTGAATTTTTAATATCAAAACTCTAGGGAAAAAAATGGCAAACTTCTATATTCGATTGAAAACACAAACATTTCATTTCAAAGGATGATATTTACACAATAAATATCCAACTAATACACTAATTAAAAGGAAAATGATAAATATTCTATCATAATTTGAAGTCAAATTTCTTTCCAAATGTCTAAATAAAGTATCTGATATAAGATACCATATTGCAGCGGAATAGATTTTATATCGGTCATCCTTAGCAGAAAAAAAAAAAAATATCGACAAATTATTTGGCGAACATAATTTAATTCCTTTCAAAAATCATGGTTATTTTAACAACTTATATTAAGAGAGTAATGAATAATATGAAACAATATTTCTTACAATGCATATTACGAAAATATACATCTGGCATACATATTTTCGTATTACGTTTTTGATCACCAAATACAATAAGCGCCAAGAACGACAGCGTTTTGAAATTTAAAATTAAAATTTTGTCAATTTGATAGCAAAATAACTCAATCTAACACATGCACAGCATGATAACTATAATCTATACTAATATTATAAATGCGAAAGTTTGGATGGATGTTTGTTACTCAATCACACCACAACGGCTAAACGGATCTAGGTGAAATTTTGTATAGAGATAGGTAATAGTCTGGAATAAGACATAGGCTACTATTTATACCGGAAAAAATGTAAATTTTTAATTAATCTTCTGCATAATATAAATATTTCTTCTATAATAAAATTTTAAAATAATTTATTTTAATTTTTAATTGTTGCCAAAGAATATTTCACGCGAATAATAATAAAAAAAAATAATACATATTAAATTTGCTTAGGCACATGACAACATAACGTCGTTATCAAAATTAAATAATAAGAAAATGAAAGCTAATTCAGATCTGTATTAAAGAGCTTTATTAGTTGATAATCCTGGGTATATTTTTAATTTTAATACTGAAGTAGATAGGACATTTTTCGCCAAGGACTCTATTTTTGTGACAACAACCTTAAGCCAAGTAGTCCATAAAAAATATAAACAAATCTGTACATATAAAAGAGTAAACTCAATGATTCACTGACTCAACACTGCCATGACGATTCTGTGGGAAAGAGGGTCACAAATTTTAGTGACCAGGTTGGATTTCGGAGCCTGACCCCCAACTAAGACGGAATTTTGCAAAATACCCCACCCCCCGTCTCCTTGGGGGGCAGAAGGCTTAACTCGGCTCCAAATTACTTAACGGTGAAGAAATTGCAGATGGAAAGACCAGACTTCAGTACAAAAAAATTATTTTCTGCGATTTTGGAATTTTGGATTTTTAAGGGGGGAGGGAAGGGAAAAGATTTTCGAAGAAGGGTACTCAACACACGAGAAAATCGAACTGAACACACACTACAAAGGGATTTTATGAAATTCCACCCTACCGCCCTTTGGAGAATGGGGGGCAAAAACAGACCACCGCCACTTTAGAATGTAAAAAAAGAGGGTAAAAATGGCTAAAACCCCCATAGAAATAGCATGGAAAGAAAAACAAAAAACTCACAATGTCATGCGTAACGCTGCACTAAATTATCTAAGGTTGGACATTTTTTATGTAAGGGACGATTATATGTATCTAACTCATAGTATGAAGAGATTTTGCGAAATTCACTCCTCCTTCCCTCCTTTAAGAACGGGAGGTGAGATTAAAAAAAAAAGTTTTAAAACATAGCTCAGCTTTAAATAATTTCATGATCTCAATTTTTTGATGTGTCGGTAAGTTATGTGTATGCAGCATGAAATATAAAGTAATTTTAGAACTTTCCGCCCCCCCCCTTCCTTCCTCTTGGGGCGGGCGGGGCAAAAACCACACTTTGAAGCTTAAATCCGTCCAAATTACCTAAGAATGGCGAATTTTGGTGTGTGGATATTAATTAAGTGTGCGAAATATGCACTTTGATGAGATTTTGTAAAACTTTCAACTGTAACCGCGAGGAAGGGGGAGTAAAAAGCAGGTAAGGGACTGCCGAAGGCATTGGGCAACTTTAAATTAGATTTTGACGGATTTCAATGATTTTTTTTTTTTTTTTAAAGATATTTTATTATTATTAATGATATGCTGTTTTGGGGATTCAATTCAATACACTCTTAAAAATTTCCGTTCAACGTTGAACCAGCGAATGGGTCTAGTTAAGAGAAAATTCCAAACAATGGAACACTTGCTTTCTCGAAAAATGTGATCATGGTTTAACTTTCAGCATGGTTCAAAGTTGAACCAACCTATGGGAATACCTTTAGTCCTGAACACCGCTTTGCGCATGCTCGCTCAGAAGCCTGCTCCGCTGCTCACGTGACTTATGACGAGACGACTTGTTCTTGTTGGTGCTTACGGCCAGCTTTTGTGAAAGTTTCAGGTAGTTTCAGAAAGATATTTCAGGCAAAGAACTTCTAATAGGTAAGAAGGGAAGGCTACGGAAACCGTAACTAACGAAAGCTTTGCACAATTGATACGTTTTCCCCCGCTCCATCTGCGAAATCGCCAAGTATATTGTGGCAAACCTCAAAAGCGTCACGGCGCGCACCATTTTGAAATTGAATGAAGTTGTCATTTGTCGTTGACCGTTGTCGTTATTATATATCCTGTTAAAAGTGATGCGTAAATTTTCTGTGAAATCATAATGGATTAAACACAGCCTGAAACTACTTTTAGTTTCATTGTAGTCCTGAAAGGTAAATGATATTTTACTTACCACTTGCAAGCTGGTACAATCCTTAAAAGCTCAAAGTTTTAATATTATTTGGCTTTGGGTTTTGTACCTGCTAGTATTTCCAAGTTGAAGAAGCTAGTAATGAAGTGAGTGTTTTATTATTATTATTATTATTTTCTTCTTTAATGTTGTATTTGAGTCTTTAATTTTTGGTGTGGATCTAGGTTTAAAATTTTGGTACACTTTTTTTAAATTAATAAATACTCTTGTAAATTTCTACTGTTTTTGTAAAAAAAAAAAAAAGATATCGAGTAAAGCTTTAAACTTTAGCTTTAGCAGTCAACCGATTTCCTGTTTAATATAAAAATATATAATATTAAGCTACCAATGTTTTACTGAACTAAGTGTGTGCATATGCAGTAATTTCATACAATATTGAAAACAGGTTTTAGGCATAGAAAAATTTGAATTAATCATTTACTTAAACAAAATGTTTTTGAAATGCTTGTTTATGAATTTAAGTTTTGTGAAGAGAGCAAGCAACCTAACACTCCCAATTTTAGTTTAGATTTTATTTATTGTTATTGTTGTTAAAATTATAGCCATTTGATTTTCTTTTAATTGCAAATTTTAATTTCTGTTTACATTGATTAAATTTTCTATCAGTAACTGCATTAACAATTTTATTGGAGATAATAGTAATGATAATCAAGCACATTTAAGAGATGAAGCAAAATTTTTGGATAAACAGATTAGTCAATGTACAATGTCTGTTAAAACAATTTAGGCAATTTAGATTAATATGCACTTATACTATAATCCTGAAAATATTGTAAATATATGTGTTCTGAATTGTAAAAGGGGGATGTGCAATATTTTTTTTTTTTTTTTTTTTTTTTTTTAGCAGTGCTTAAAATTATTTTAATCCTTAAAATATATGTTCTCCTTATTTAAGACTTATGAAATTTCATGTAAAATTTATCATTCTAGTACGTTGTATACATTACAATTTTTTTTCCTATATCAGTTTAAATACCACGTACCACCTATTAATTAAATGCACAAAAAATTTAATTAACATAGCTTCTCACAACAAATGTTTTAAATATACCTACTGTTTAGTGTAATTAAAAGTAATAGGTGTTGAGATACAGCAATGTGGAAAATTATAGACATTTATAGCAGTGCCACCTATCGGTCGATATACACCCATATTTAATAAAAATTTCAGCACCAATTTCACCACCAAAATGACCTTCAAAAGTCAGGGAATATCAAAAAGATCCCTGTTTATGATATTTAACTTTTATTTGGTTATTGATCTTTAAAAAAATAATTATAGTTCTATTTAAATTAACACGGTGGAATCTAGTTTAAATTTTAATACATGCTAATATGTAAGAGTTAACTCTATTTATAGTTGCACAGTCAAACCTCGTTAATACATCACTCTGCACATAAGACACCCCTTTTTCTTAGTCCCAAAATTCCTTTAACTCCGCATAACAAGTCTAACCGCTTAACACAGTTTTTCAGAAGTCCCAAAAGTGATGTATTAATGAGGTTTGACTGTAATTATATTTATCACAAAACATTTTATCTTAACCGAGTTGCTGCTAATCACAAGTTTAAATTAAGATTTGTTCTATTCTGGTTTTTAAAACTAATTTTATGCCACTTAAATTATGCATTAATCTTGTTTTGTTGTCAACATTTTTAACTGTTTAAATTTTCCTATTTAATTATTATAACTGAAATATACTTGTGGTTAAAGTTTGGTTTCAGAAACAGAAATAGCGAGGGAATAAATTAAAAGAATATGGACTTGGAAAGAAATAGATTAAAGTGATCATATATTGCCACCGCCGTAGTGTAAAGCTTCTAATAATTCCTAATTATGGTTTTACCTTTTCCCTAAACATGATTCAATGTAGTTCCAAATTATGGTTACACTTTTTCCCAAAACTTGGTTCTTCCTTTTCTGAAAATATGGTTCAATCTTTTCCCAAAACATGGTTCTTCCTTTTCTGAAAATGTGGTTCAACATTTTCTCAAAACATGGTTCTTGCTTTTCTGAAAATATGGTTCAACCTTTTCCCAAAACATGGTTCAACGTAGTTCCAAAGTATGGCTCAAAGCAAGTACCATGTTATGGAGACAGGTTTTACCATCATATGGATGCACCCAGCATTGAACCATATTTTGGTTCAACGTTGAACCAAAATTTTTTACAGTGTATAATGACCAGCGAAGCGGGCAAAGCCTGCTAGTAATACATAATTTAAGAATTCATTTTATATAATTTTTAACTGAATGCATTCCAAAATACTTTTCTAAACTACGCAATAAGAATTTACTGAAATATAAAAATCTTGTTTATAAAAATATTTAAATAAATCTCACAAATTTATTTATTTTAACTCGCTAATATAATTAGAACAATTAGCATGCTGTGCTTTCTTTTGTATAATTTTTTATAACAGAATCCTATAATGGTTTATGGATGGCTAATAGCCTAAAAGATTAAATTACAGAATTAAGAATCGTGGCTAGAAGACAAACCCGATTCTGACTATAATAGATTAGTTTTTAAGACTTTCATTGAAAGAATACGCACCACATTAAAAAATAGAATTCAGTGTTAAATTGTATATTAATAATTAATGGGAACTTACCCACTCTCCGGAATTCAGCATTCGGGAACAGAGATGAATTTAAATGTCCACACGATTCCTGGAAGCTGCACTATGACAATGGTCCCAGCGTCTCAACGCTCCTCCAGTCGCCTTACAGTCCTGATTTGTCCCCGTCCGACTTCTCTTCATTCTCAAAGATTAAAAAAATCCTCAAAGGAAAGAATTTGGGGACCCTGGAGAACATCAAGGCGGCTACGACGAGGTTACTAAAGGACATCCCTGTGATGGACAGCCAGGATGCATATAAAGCATGGAAATCGCGTCGGAACAAGTGTGTTGAAGCAGGAGAGATGTATTTCGAAGAATATTGAGTAAGTGTACGAATCGGTTCAATAAATTTCTTAAAATAAAAATGGGCGCATTACTTTTGGGACAGACCATGTATATATATATATATATATATATATATATACGATTGACAATTTGACTATTGACTATTTGAAATATATATATTTCAAATAGCTATAATAACATAATTGCACTATTCTACATAAAATTACATTTTATGTTTTCAGATGTGCTACGATATCTTATAACTATATAAAACCTGCAGAAGTAATTATTAAAACCTTTATCATTATTATTCGCCCCCTCTACTCAACTCTTCATTTGAATATTACACATATAATTATAAAACAGTTAATGTTGTTCTCAAAAAACATATATTTCAATTTTTTCTTATATTTTTTCTCTGTACTTTGTACTGATTGACCTTAGCTAACATTTTCCAAAACCCATCCCCATGTCATCTTCTCGAGCCCTGATAACATTCCTGGTGATTCTTATGTAAAATAACCTCCTGAATCCGAGTATGATCTGCATTTCGCCCAATTACCAACCGTTTTCTCGGGACGCCACCCCCTCACCCAATTTTTATCACTGTTTGGTCATTTTATGGCCATGAATTAATTTCGTAGAATGGAAAAGTATTATTTTAACACTTAATAACAGAAAAAATATATAATATATAATAAATAGTAATATTAATTGATTAACAAAATATAATACACGAAATTTATAATTTCAGTGGCAAATCCCTCCTTAAATTTTCCTCTTGCTGCAAATGTTCATATTTTGGAATTTTTCACTTCTGCAGCTCTTCAGAAGATATTTAACAGTTAAAAAAATCATTTCTTCCCCTACAAATCAAATTTATAGCCATAAAGTTGCTGAAAAGTAATAACAATAGGATAGCGCCCCCAAAAACTGTGGGTGATAGTGCAAAATGAGCATTTTCAGGAGGTTATCTTACATAAGAATTTGTAAAAATGGTGTTGGGATCGATATTCATCCAGATCAGTGTTACTTGATGTCTTATTCAGGGGACCTCAAGACGTGTAATTGTTGTAAAAATCTCTGTGTTCAAAAATTGAACTTTAAAATATTTGATTTATCATATTGGTAAACGAAAATAATAGTTATTCATAAGATCTTTTCTGGGCATGCTACAATTTGCTACAGTACATTTATGAAAAGCATTCAATATAAAAGAATGCATTAGCTTAATTTTTGATAGTTCTGTATTATAATAATATTCTCAGGACTTTATCCTTTTATATTTTTTGTTTATGTATTTGTAAAAAAGAAAATATATATGTGAAATAATAATGGTAGAATGGCTATGATAACATTCGCCCTGATAACTGTAGCTTAGGTTGGTTGATTGAATTTTACGTCTCACTAGTGCTGCGCAATAGGCAACTGGCGACGGTACCTATAGCTTAGATATAACATTCATTGTTTTTCTGATTTTATATATTTTCTTTGGAATTATCTGATTTGAATTAAAAAAAAATTATGGTTTGGTTTATATTGCAGGTTTGCGCGATGAGCAATTTTTTTACACATAGAATGAAATTTTGTATTCCTCGAAGTTAACACAAACTACAAATTGTGCTCATCTGAGTGTACTAAAATATTTAGATTGCTATTTCTTTGAATGTATTTAAACAATAGTAAATGAAAAAAATATTACAGGAGATGTCTTTTTCATCTGTTTATTCACAATATCTGTCAATGTAATTATAATTATGAGAGTAGATTTATACTTATACAAATTAAATTATTTCTATAAAACATATATATCGACATATTTAAGTCAGCTAGGATTCCTTAAGTACACTCATGTCCATAAATTAAGGATAATTCAGATTCACACTGAAATCGAACTTTAATGCAAAAATTTCACCCGTAGAAATACCACACACATCTTTAAGAATAATATGCAAATTATAAGAAGCCATCAGATAACGCCGATATGATGTTACAATGACGAAAGTGTAAGAAGGGGGTTGATAAGGAATGGGAGCAAAGAAGGAAAATTGTTCACAAGCGTTCTGTGCGCCGCTCAGTGCCACAACCGAATAGTTATGACACAGAGGACGCTTGCAGATAATTTTTTACGTGGTAGAATTATCGGCCGACTAGAATGTGGGCGTACTCAGATAGAAGTATCGGGGAAACTTTGAATCGCCCAAAGTGTCATCTCTAGGCTTTGGCAACGATTCCAAAATGATGGAAATGCCAGTCGACGTTACACTACTGGTCGGCGACGAGTCGCAATTCCGAATAACCGCTGGTATTTGGTAGTAACTGCCAAAATAAGCAGATAAAGCACCGCATCAGACCTGTCTCGTCAGCTGTCTGCACCCACGAAAGCCACAGTTTCAAGACAAACCGTGGATAGACGTTGGGAGAATTTGGTCTATATGCTCGCAGGCCTGTTAGATGTGTTCCACTCAAGGCAATGCACTGTGCCAGCGGTTAACTTGGAGAAGAGAACATGCAATGTGGACAGCGGCACAGTGAGCTTGTGTGATGTTTTCCGACGAGTCCAGGTTTAGCTTGCAGTGTGATTCACGCCAGACTTTCATATGTAGAACGTCAGGTACCCGTTACCACCAAAACAAAGTCATTGAACGGAAGAATGATAGGCCAAATGTATCGGGACATCAGTCGGGAACAACATGTACGTTTGTTTAGGGGTGCCATGAGCCCAGCATTTGTGTTTCTGGATGACAATGCGCGTCCTCACCGCGCAAACTTTGTACACGGATGCCTACAATCTGAAGCTATCACTCGCATGGAATGGCCAGCATTCTCACCTGACTAGAATCCGATAGAGCATGTGTAGGACATCCTTTTCCGACGAGTTGTAGTCCGTCAACAACCTCGTACATGTGTACCGGAACTTCGGAGAGCATTGCTTACTGAGTAGAGTAACCTTCACCAAAATAAGATCAATAATTTAATACTCAGCATTTTAGGCGTTGTAAGGACTGTATTTCATCATCTGAGAGACATACAATGTATTAACCATCATACCAACCATGTAATGTTAAGTTTTTGTAAGGGAGATATTTTTTGTATTTGCTTCAGGGAGCAAAAATCGTAGTTTTTAGAAATGGTATCCTACATAAACCACCTTTTTTTGTTCGTGATCTTTTGTTTAATAAATGGACTTTATGAATAAGTCATGTTTGTTTTGTTTTTGAACCTTTATTTGCCTCAGTTAGCTTTATCCTTAATTTATGGACATGAGTGTAGTTCACAATTTTAAATCTTCTTGGAAAGGATTGCTCAACAGCAATCCAAACAACGGATTTTACATGCACTAGACACCATTAATCTACGGTTCTCTGTCCGGCTCCATATCAAGCCTACAATCCTCCGATTACGCACTGAAAAAAATAAAGGAGCAAAAATACTCAAAAATAAGTAAAATTGAGTAAAATTTTAGTACATCAAATACTCAAAATAGCTCCGAAGTATATAAATTCAAATTTAAAAATATCATGTATTTATCACTGAGTATATTAATATGTTTAAATTAAAAACTTTTTGATACACCATAGAATTAAAGAAAACAGTACTGGTTTCGACAGAACGTTATCTTTCTTCTCCAGTTGCAAAACGCATGCTACTACCTTGAATGTAAAAGCAAGACTACTCTTTTGCTTTTGCTTCCAAGGTATCGTGTTTTATGCACCTGAAGAAGAAGGGCCACGTCTTTTCGGAACCCGTAGTGTTTTTATTAATTTTATGGTGTGTGAAGAAGTTTTTAAGTTTAAATATTGATTGCAACCATTTAATCTTATATATATATAAATGTGAATGTCCGTGAATTTATTTGACTGAGTTTCACGCCAAAACTGCTCGACGGATTTCGATGAAATTTGTAATAGATAGCTTATACCCTAACTTAAAAAGTTGGCTACCTTTTATTCCAAAAAAAAAAATTGTTTTTGCGAATTTTATGCATAAAATAGCAATTTTGTAAGCTAATAATAGCAAAAAATTAGCCATTTAAATTTATCCATAATTTAATTGTTGATTAAAAAAAAAAAAAAAAACGAATTTATTTATTTTTTTCCAACAGGAAAATAAATACATTTATCTAAAAGTGAACGATAAAAAATTATAAAAAAAAATTATGCATCTCACAAAAATTGACGTCATTTTTAATTAAAAATTTCTTTTACACATTGATAAAGTGCTAATACGCAAGCGAAGTGATGACGTCACTGGCCGTTTGTGGATTCAAGAAAAATATGTCCTACGTTAAACGCCCATTGGATTTTTTGTAAAAAATTATTAAAAATCGAGGAAAATTATTTCCCGATTTTAATCCCCATATTTAGGTATAGATATGTATTAATTATCATGTCCATGCGTTAGATTAAGTTATTTTTGTTGTAAAATTGACAAAATTTGAATTTTTAATATCAAAACTCTAGGAAAAAAAAATGGCAAACTTCTATATTCGATTGAAAACACAAACATTTCATTTCAAAGGAAGATATTTACACAATAAATAGCCAACTAATACACTTATTAAAAGGAAAATGATAAATATTCTATCATAATTTGAAGTCAAATTTCTTTCCAAATGTCTAAATAAAGTATCTGATATAAGATACCATATTGCAGCGGAATAGATTTGATATCGGTCATCCTTAGCAGAAAAAAAAAAAAAATATCGACAAATTATTTGGCGAACATAATTTAATTCCTTTCAAAAATCATGGTTATTTTAACAACTTATATTAAGAGAGTAATGAATAATATGAAACAATATTTCTTACAATGCATATTACGAAAATATACATCTGGCATACATATTTTCGTATTACGTTTTTGATCACCAAATACAATAAGCGCCAAGAACGACAGCGTTTTGAAATTTAAAATTAAAATTTTGTCAATTTGATAGCAAAATAACTCAATCGAACACATGCACAGCATGATAACTATAATCTATACTAATATTATAAATGCGAAAGTTTGGATGGATGTTTGTTACTCAATCACACCACAACGGCTAAACGGATCTAGGTGAAATTTTGTATAGAGATAGGTAATAGTCTGGAATAAGACATAGGCTACTATTTATACCGGAAAAAATGTAAATTTTTAATTAATCTTCTGTATAATATAAATATTTCTTCTATAATAAAATTTTAAAATAATTTATTTTAATTTTTAATTGTTGCCAAAGAATATTTCACGCGAATAATAATAAAAAAAAATAATACATATTAAATTTGCTTAGGCACATGACAACATAACGTCATTATCAAAATTAAATAATAAGAAAATGAAAGCTAATTCAGATATGTATTAAAGAGCTTTATTAGTTGATAATCCTGGGTATATTTTTAATTTTAATACTGAAGTAGATAGGACATTTTTCGCCAAGGACTCTATTTTTGTGACAACAACCTTAAGCCAAGTAGTCCATAAAAAATATAAACAAATCTGTACATATAAAAGAGTAAACTCAATGATTCACTGACTCAACACTGCCATGACGATTCTGTGGGAAAGAGGGTCACAAATTTTAGTGACCAGGTTGGATTTCGGAGCCTGACCCCCAACTAAGACGGAATTTTGCAAAATACCCCCCCCCCCCCGTCTCCTTGGGGGGCAGAAGGCTTAACTCGGCTCCAAATTACTTAACGGTGAAGAAATTGCAGATGGAAAGACCAGACTTCAGTACAAAAAAATTATTTTCTGCGATTTTGGAATTTTGGATTTTTAAGGGGGGAGGGAAGGGAAAAGATTTTGGAAGAAGGGTACTCAACACACGAGAAAATCGAACTGAACACACACTACAAAGGGATTTTATGAAATTCCACCCTACCGCCCTTTGGAGAATGGGGGGCAAAAACAGACCACCGCCACTTTAGAATGTAAAAAAAGAGGGTAAAAATGGCTAAAAACCCCATAGAAATAGCATGGAAAGAAAAGCAAAAAACTCACAATGTCATGCGTAACGCTGCACTAAATTATCTAAGGTTGGACATTTTTTATGTAAGGGACGATTATATGTATCTAACTCATAGTATGAAGAGATTTTGCGAAATTCACTCCTCCTTCCCTCCTTTAAGAACGGGAGGTGAGATTAAAAAAAAAAAGTTTTAAAGCATAGCTCAGCTTTAAATAATTTCATGATCTCAATTTTTTGGTGTCGGTAAGTTATGTGTATGCAACATGAAATATAAAGTAATTTTGGAACTTTCCGCCCCCCCCCCTTCCTTCCTCTTGGGGCGGGCGGGGCAAAAACCACACTTTGAAGCTTAAATCCGTCCAAATTACCTAAGAATGGCGAATTTTGGTGTGTGGATATTAATTAAGTGTGCGAAATATGCACTTTGATGAGATTTTGTAAAACTTTCAACTGTAACCGCGAGGGAGGGGGAGTAAAAAGCAGGTAAGGGACTGCCGAAGGCATTGGGCAACTTAAAATTAGATTTTGGCGGATTTCAATGATTTTTTTTTTTTTTTTTTTAAAGATATTTTATTATTATTAATGATATGCTGTTTTGGGGATTCATTTCAATATAATGACCAGCGAAGCGGGCAAAGCCTGCTAGTAATACATAATTTAAGAATTCATTTTATATAATTTTTAACTGAATGCATTCCAAAATACTTTTCTAAACTACGCAATTAAGAATTTACTGAAATATAAAAATCTTGTTTATAAAAATATTTAAATAAATCTCACAAATTTATTTATTTAAACTCGCTAATATAATTAGAACAATTAGCATGCTGTGCTTTCTTTTGTATAATTTTTTATAACAGAATCCTATAATGGTTTATGGATGGCTAATAGCCTAAAAGATTAAATTACAGAATTAAGAATCGTGGCTAGAAGACAAACCCGATTCTGACTATAATAGATTAGTTTTTAAGACTTTCATTGAAAGAATACGCACCACATTAAAAAATAGAATTCAGTGTTAAATTGTATATTAATAATTAATGGGAACTTACCCACTCTCCGGAATTCAGCATTCGGGAACAGAGATGAATTTAAATGTCCACACGATTGAAATGTAGGCATTGTATATTTCAATTCTTTACTTTACACAAAATTACACAATTAGATTATAAATGTAGAATATGGACATTCAACTTCAGCCCGAAATAAAACATTATGAATGATTCGATTAACGAATATAACATGGATTTAGTTTAATGAGTTACTTGGAAAGGCTCATGATTAACACACTTAAAATTAAACCATTTCAGCCACCCGAGAAAAACCAACTCGAGAATGTTTTTAAATAAAAGTACAGTATTGCCATCTGGCGGCGAAAAAGTCCCCGTACGGGCGCTCGTTTTCTTCTGGATTTCTCCATACTCCGGGGGGCGGGCTGGACCAGGAAGGAGCTTGATGCGATGAATGGTTCATGCCAATACACGTAGAAGATTGTCATCATCTCTTTGCAAATGAGAGAACCTGTAAGAGAACTTGACACAAGAATTAGTATGATGAGATTTATTTTTCGAGTAGACGAATATTCTTGATTCGGTCGGATCAAGAAACGTACGACTTCGAGACCACCATACATACAATAAAAATGAACATGCCGGATAGTAGACGAAGTGACTGGGTGGTTCTTGGGTGTGATTAGTTGTATGATGGTATGGCGTGCCTCGGAGATTTCAGAAAAAGTTAAGGTCCCCTTTGATTTCGATTGGGATCGTGCATTTTTTATAAATATTTTAATCCGGGCCATGACGTGTAATAACTTAGTATAGGAAGAAAATTTAGTTAACAAATTCCGTGGTCCTGGGGTTTGGATGGCCGTGGGCTGACTATGTTCGGACATGCTGTCATGAGCTGAATTAGTAACAGATACAGTAAGACTCAAAGACGGATTAAGCCATTCCCGCCTTGACCAGCAAAGATCGAATAGACTTAATTTACTGGGATACAACTCTCGAGTGACGCAATCGGCAGGATCAAATTGGTCTTGCAGATGGCGCCAAGTTGCCCGATTTGTTATTGCTCTAATCTTGGTCACATGATGACGGAGGAATTGATTGTCCTTGGTTGGTGAATTTAAAATCGAACTTTGATTAAAAGTGGAAACTGTTCAAAGGAAGGTCTCAGCAATCTAAATTTTAAGACTGTCTCTAACAATCTTTACCAGCTCAGCTAGAAATAACGCAGATGACAGTTCCAGTCGGGGCAAAATGACTGGTTTAAGAGGAGCTATGCGGGTTTTGGCAGCAATTAACTTTAAGTTAGAATTTGAAGAGTCGCCAAAATATGCAACTGCTGCATACGCATTTGTGGTGACTGTTTTTTCCTCATGGACTGGGACACGTAAGGTGTCGGCATTTAAATTCCAGTCCAATCCTAGAATTCGTTGGACCTTATCTGAGTTACAGGTAAGTGGGGATGACTGTGATTTACGATTAAAAATGACGCTAGAGTGACACTTTGAGCTTTTGTACAGTATCGAATTTGACGACTGTGCATTAGAGGTTGGTGCGGAAGCCTTGAAGATTTTAAGGGCATTGTTGGCACTTTCGCCTATGTGTTGATCAAGATGAAGAGGTACTGTATCTGAGGAGGAGAATTTTGGTGGTGGAGGTGTCTCGTCCATGTTGAAAAAGTGAGTGAGATTTACGTGGATATGAGAGGTTGTACTCTCTGATTTTTCCTTTAGATTATGTTGGACAGGACCACTGAGAAGGAACCCCAATGTGCTCGGTATGGCGCAGGGTTCACCCCTTTTTCCAAGAATAGGTGGGCCAGTTAACAGATGGCCGAAAATGTCTGCTCCAAGAAGGACATCGACTTCGCTGGAGGCCGAAAATTTGAAATCAGCCAACTGAAGATGCTTTGTGTGTGGCCATGATGATGTTACCAAATGAAAATTCGGGAGAGGGGCAGTAACCCGATTTACGATTAAGGGCGACTGATATTGGTCAGAAAACCAAGGCGAGAATTTAATATTTGTGAAGTTCAGGCAGGTTTCTGCCGACATGCCGTTAATTCCGATCAAGCGATGTGAGGTGCTGAATAAAGGTAATTTCAATTCATTTGCAACCCTACGAGTTAAAAGAGAATTTTGAGAGGCACAGTCAATTAGGTCCTTGCACTGCATCACTTGACCGGTGGGAGAACGAATTTTGATTTTAGCGGTGGACAACAAAATGTGACTTTGTTGAGTCCCCGACTTTGATTGCGAATTATTTGAGATGGTGTCCGTGGGACCGCTGACCACCTGTTCTGCAGAATTTGAGATGTATATATGAAGTGAAGTATGATGTGGCAAAGAACATACTTTACATTTAATATTAATACGGCATTGATTAACTGAATGGTTACTGCGCAAGCAATTCTCACACAGTGAGTTCGATTTAATGAATATCCATCTTTCCTGTACATTCATACCATTAAATTTTGGACATTTAAATAGCTGATGAATTTGAAAACATGCAATACATGGGTTATCTTTAACTACAGTCAAATTACTAATACTGAATTGTGGATTTGCAGGAATTACGCCCACTGGCTTCCTCTGGAACGATTTAGTTTCAACTTTAGCCTGACTAATAGCTTCCTTTTCTAAGAATGTGCGGAAGGAATTGAGATCTGGGATTGTTTGGGTATTTTCCAAACTAAGTTCTTATCGATGGCGCACCGAATTGTCGAGTTTGGATAACACAAAATTTACAAGAATTAAATCACTTAACGAATTTGATTCTAATCCGAGTGAAGATAGGTTACGAACTGCTTCATTACATGTGTCTATAAGATTTAAGAATGATTTCGGGTCATCGGCTTTGTTTGTTTTGATTGAAAAGATTTTATTGTTTTGAGCCAAAGCCAACTATCGTTTGTTTTCGAATCGACTGCACAATATCTCCCAACAATGCTTGATATTAGCGGGCTGCAAGGAAAACCCTCGAATTAATTTTGCAGCATTTCCTTTAACACAAGCCTGGAGGTATTGCAACTTTTCCAGATCTGAAATACCGTCATTGTTTAAAATTGACGATTGGAAAAGTTCCTTGAATGAAATCCACTGATCAGAATTTCCGTAAAAGGAAGGGAGATCTAACCGCGGTAAATTAATATGCGAATTACTGGAAGTTGCTCCCTTTACCAAGTGTTCTGAATAATTAGTTTCGGTTTTATTTACAGGCGATTTATTTTCTAATGTTACTAAAGCCTCTAATAAAATATCTCCATATTTTAATAATTCTTCGAAATTATCTTCCTGTTCCTCTTCAGAAAAATTTGTTGCCGATTCATTAAGTTTATTTTCTAATAAATTTATTTTTTCCTTAAGTATCCTAATCCTATTTGAATCCTTATCATCGCAATTTTTTATTTTTTCAACTATGAAATCAATTTCTTTACACGTTTGTTCGAATTGAATAAGCGACTTTGATTTTGGAAAAAGCACACTATTTTCTGAATCATTAGATTTTTATTTAAGTTTATTCCTACCCATGTTTAAATATGATAATTCACTTTTTACAATTAAAACAAGCACAATTTTTCAAGAAGAAAGAAGAGAAATGATTTAATTAATTTCACTTACGATTTAAGAATGAAAACGAAGTAACACTTCAAAAAAAATCAAAAAATTTAAGTTTAAGAACAAATTATGTTTAAGAATAAAAAATATGTATTAGGAACAAAAACTGCCACTTAAAAACAAAAGTTATGTTTTAAGAATAAAAGTTACGTTTTAGGAACAAAAATTAAGTTTTGAGAACAGAATGAACTTTTCAGAACACATCTTACGATTAAATCAAAAGATGCATTTTATAACTAAAATTAAAGCATAAGTTATAAGTAACATTACGATTAAATCTGCAGAACAGTGACAACGATACCCAAATCGAAACCATAAGAATAAACAAAAGAACACAATACAACTTTTTTTTCCTCTTAAATAATAATTATTTTATTATGCATTAATTACTTAAAATAAGCCCCTTAATACTCTATACTAAGACCTATCTAACAAATAAACTACTTTCGTTTTCTTTCTTAAGCTTTAAAATAGTTTTGGTTTCAAAACGAAACTATAAAAAATGTACTATACAAGATTTCAATTAAACTCAAATTCAGATTTTCACTTCATTAAAAGGAAACAAGGTTTTAGAATTTTGATTTAAATATTTTTCACAATATTGAAAAATATGCAACTAGCAATTAATCGATTTAAAAAATAGAAACTATAATTAAGAAATTAACAGTTTTATAATTAATAATTTAGCTATTAACTAATTTTTCAATCAAGAATTAATTATATTCTCCGTATCGACGGACCATTAATGGATAGCTAATAGCCTAAAAGATTAAATTACAGGATTAAGAATCGTGGCTAGAAGCCAAACCCGATTCTTACTATAATAGATTAGTTTTTAAGACTTTCATTAAAAGAATACGCACCACATTAAAAAATAGAATTCAGTGTTAAATTGGATATTAATAATTAATGGGAACTTACCCACTCTCCGGAATTCAGCATTTGGGAACAGAGATGAATTTAAATGTCCACACGATTGAAATGTAGGCATTGTATATTTCAATTCTTTACTTGACACAAAATTACACAATTAGATTATAAATGTAGAATATGGGCATTCAACTTCAGCCCGAAATAAAACATTATGAATGGTTCGAATAACGAATATAACATAGATTTAGTTTAATGAGTTACTTGGAAAGGCTCATGATTAACACACTTAAAATTAAACCATTTCAGCCACCCGAGAAAAGCCAACTCGAGAATGTTTTTAAATAAAAGTACAGTATTGCCATCTAGCAGCGAAAAAGTCCCCGTACGGGCGCTCGCTTTCTTCTGGATTTCTCCAGTTTATATGAGCAAATATTCAAACAAGTTCTTGAGAGATACATCATAAATGGTAATTAGAAAAAATTGAAACCAAAGTGTAAATAAATTTAAACTTTTAATGGAATTTGTGTGTTGGTACGTGACGCCTTCACAAAATTTTAGTAACACAAATACAGATGAACAGATACACACACACACACACAAAGGGAGAAGAAGAAGAGGAAGAGTCAGATGAAAGGAGATTTTCTAAAACGGGTTTTCAAAACCAAATGTTCTTTTCTCATGTGTATTTTTAAGATGCAGACGTGACTTTACGTTTTGGTACTAAATAACGGGAGTCATAAAAGTCTTAATAGAAGTCTGAATTTTTTGCTAAAGGTGCTAGGAAGAAGTTTGCCTTGTAATGAAATATCATAGTAAGCACAACAACACTTCCACTCAATTGTCAAAAATAGTTTGATTCAATATTTGCAATAGTAATGTCATACAAAGTCGAATTGTGGAAGACGTTTTTTAGTCTTATTGGAAAAATATCTACTAAACGAATTGTCAATAAATTTAAAGAAACATCTGTCTTCCAAATGACGATTTATAGTATCGTAAATGAGTTCAGAGAAAATAAGGAGTCTAAAATTGAAGGAAAAAAATGGCTCCTCTTACGCTTGACAAGAAATCAACAAAAAACTACTGTCAAATGCCAGAAACAAAGTTGGCCAATCCAGACTGTGATTGTCGCGAAAATTCGGTGTTCCACATATGACAGTGCATTGAATTTTGAATAATAAAAACGTTTAAAAATATCAAAGTGTACGTGCTCCAAAATACACTGTCAAGAAGTTTAAAAATACTCCTGAATAATGTAGTGTACTGCCTTTGAAATATTTTACAAATGACACATCGATCGTTCTGAATGATGAAAAATATTTCACTTTTGCTCCCCATGAATTGACGAGAAACAACATTTTTTCATGGACAGTATTCAAAAGACACCAGACAATAGTAGATATACTGGTGTCATGAAAAATTTGAGGAATAAATACTTGTATGGATCTCCTTTTTATCGAAGGTGTACCTTCGCTTTCATTTGACCAATCGGGGCACAATAATAAATTTCGACTTAAACATCAATAAATGTCTTGTTAAACTGAAACAATTCGTTGATACCTACCACCAAAACAATAAAATAATATTCTACCAGAACTCGCCAGTAGCCAATATTTAAAAAAAAAGAAAAAGGAAAAATTTGCATTGTCTCACTGAAAAAAAAGTACCTTTCACGTCAAAAGATGACAACCCGCGAAATGGGCCACAGACACCTCCGACTGAAAGCTTTTGGGATGTTATTGCCCTGTTGGTGTATGATAATCGATGGGAAGCAAAAATCTAAGCATAAATTAGTGAATAGAATTGCTCCAAAGTTGAAAGAAGTTTATACATCTGTCATCTGGATCATAGCGAAGAACATTAACAGAATATCTGAAAAATCGAAGATAATGGATCGTTAAAAAGGTAGATAACTATGTTTTTATAAAGATAACAGAATAAACTAAAGATTTTGTCAAACAATATTTATATATATATTATTTATTCATTTACTTATACAAGTCACGGCTATTTAAATTGTCTCAAGACATTTGGGACACCAGCAATCCAACATTTTTCAAAATATTTAAAAGTTTCGTGCAAAACATTTCGCAAATCCAAGCTTATTTCACTTCATTTTCAGATTATTTTTCTGGCAAACTGTTCTAACAACCATTCTTTTATATCTCTAATTTAGAATTTCTTGTCTCACATCTTATTTTTTCACAGAAAATTCATTTTCTTTAAGAAAATTTAAAAATACAGTTTCAGATATTTTAAGGTTTTGGGGGGTATTTCATGTCCACTTTATTCTCATTCTTCAAAATCAAGACTTTCCCTCTTTAAAAGTCAAACAGATGACTTACTTTCGATAATACAGAAAAATTGCGGATATGATGAAAGAGGAAAATTCGTTTAAAAACTTATATTTAAAATGGTCACTTTTTTCTCTGTTTGGAAATAATAGCTTAACTATAAGTTTAGATGAAAAACAGTTGTCCTTATATTTTTTTTCTGAGATTAAATAGCTTCAAATTTGGTGATTAAAATTTAAACATATTTATTATTTTAAACATTAACTAATGTTTATGAAAATAACTTAATTTTATCAAAATTTTTACTTTGGAAATTCGCTTACATATTAGATTAAAAAGTTTCAAAGATTGTCGAGCTTCCATTTGTACTTACCGACTTTTCTTGCTCTATAGTTACGCTCTATGAATTGTTATGACATGTCAATAAAAATAATTTTTGTATTGATATTATTTTAATTAAAAATCTAAATAATTTTCTTTTGTAATATCGTATTTCCATTTATTAAAAAATAAAAAGTATACAATTTTCATACTAATCATATTTTGATAAATCTCAGCAAATTTTGATCTATATTTATTTAATTTTAAAATCATATTCTTTTCGTAAAATTTATTTCTATAAAAACTTTTAAAAAAACATATAATTTTTTTTTATTGCATTTGCTCATTTCCTATTTAGTTTTTTGAAACAGTAATTTATCATCAAAGTTAATTTGAGATTAGTTGTGTTCTTTGTTATAATATTGTCTATTTGTTTAAATAAAATGTTTCCTGATGCCATCCATCTTATTCCTTTTCTTTTTATAAAAGCCGTATTTTTTCTCTTTTGCTTAATTGTTTCTTGCTTTCTTCTTTTCTCCGAGGACATGAAACATTATCATTACAGTCTTATTCTTTTTTATATTTTATTTTCTCTTGTTTTACGGAGAACACGTTTGAACACTTCAAATTTTAAAATTAACCAAAACTGAAATATGCGATAGTGCTAATAACTCATATCAATTCTCAAACCTGTCTTATTATTTTATCATTTTTTACATACAATGTTAGCTATAATAAATTACCATGGTGATATTTCTGCTGGTATTTTATGCATTATTTTTATTTTTTGTAGAAAGTGTTATTCGTTTTTTGAAAAGGATTAGTTTTTAAAGGTAGGTAAAATATTGGATTACAATCTAAGTAGACTTAAAGTACTACCATTGAGACTGCTTCAAAATCAGGAGCATTATCCATAGAATTAATAAACATTGAAATTACCACACAAATGTTTTTGCACAAATGGCAACTTCAAATAATTTAAAATTGTCAAAAGCAGTTAAAGACATTACCAATAAAATCTATCTAAAAAGCAAAATAATCTTCTATATCATAAAGTTGAACTATATATTGAAGGTCTCTATACATAAATACTTATAAGTAAATAGTATAAATTACAAAAAAAAAAAAAAAAATAGATCGAAGTAAATAGGCGTTATCACTTTCACGCTATACTCATGCTTACTTTTCTTTACACTTAATGAAAGTTCTCAATAAAAGTGATATACCTAATATACAGGGTGTTTCCGAAGGTCATGCCCAAACGGCACGTCTCTGCATGTCAGATGATGGGGAGTAAGAATTATATAGCAACTGGGGTTCCGAAATGCGATTGTAACTCGCTAGAGGGCGATAAGCTTTTTGCTAATTTCTAAGCATAAAAAGATACAAGTGATGATGTAAAACATGCATCGCGGCTAATAGGACATATTTTGAGCACTTCTTATAAGTTGTAACATTTTTTTTGTTATTTCTATTTTTTTATTTCTATTACTTTTTTTTATAAAATAAAGCTCTTTTTACACCGTTTTCTATCTTTACATCAGTGACGGTCATGGCACAGTTGGACTGTCACAATCGTGTTTCTGATCCCCAGGATCCAATTAATTCTCATTTGTCATGACCTGGCAAATACACACCTGCCGTTTGGGCATGTCCTTTTGAAACACTCTGTATATGATATTTAATTTCAACACTTTTTTAATCACCTTCGAACGCCTGTGTCTTTGGTGCATTTTGCAGAAGTTCAAGAACTTGGTTTCACTCTTTAAAGTATCAGATAATACAGCTCAAAATTAGCTTTTGACGAGCTTTTAATTTTTACATTTACGAACTCAAAGATATCTTGTGCTATATTTATAGGATATTCTATATTACTTCTTATAAAGCATTTCAATGCATTTCATTTCTTGTTATATATTATATTTTATGCATTTGGTAACAGGTTGCTTATTAGAAATTTTACTGCAAATATTGCGTTATTTGTTCATCTTTTGACAACTTATTTGAAAAATTATTTAATATAATAATATCTATTTCTTCTTAACATGCATATACGTACTTATATTTTTTCCAGAGAATACATAACTTTATATTATTTAATTAGAAAATTTAAAATGATAATATTTCTACTGTAAAGATTTCCTTCATTAAAATATAAATAATGCACAAGTTTGTACAAATCAAAGTAAAGCAAAGTTTAAAATAAAATAATTTTGTAAAAGTCCATTGCAATGAAATTAAATGCAGAAATGGCATCGAGTCAACATTATCTCTGTATAAATGAGATGAATTTATGATAGATTATTGACCTGTCTAAGAATATGATCAAACTGTTAAGCTTCCTGAATAGAAATATGATGTGATCTATTATCATCGTTTTAAGATTAATTATGTAAACTGTTGGTATCATCATAATGATTTACAACTGTTTTAGTTTGTGTTTTTTTATGTACATAAAAATATATATCCATACTGTATGGAAAATGTAAACCCTTAAATAAATATAAAAAATTAAACTAATTTAATATTAAAACTTATTTATACATTGTGATTTTATTTTTCCTGATTGTGGTTTTCGCATGTAGGAATGTGAATTAATTTTATTGTGCAAATAAATGTACATTTTACTTCAGCACTAGTGTATGGGAATATGCAACAGTAAAGCACATTTTTGACGAAGTATATGCTATCTTGTTAAATTTTTTTGTGCGTCAAATATATATATATACATATAAACCTAAATATTTTAAAAACTGTTCAGCAGAGTTTCAGTATAGTTGAGCATAAAATTTTGAATAGTTAAACACAAAATGTGTTCAATTTGAAGATGCTATAATGTCATTGAGAACAAATTTGTTAATATAAATTTTAAAGTATAAATGCATTTTTAATCAATTAGTTGTAAAAATGATAGGGACAGATATCGTAGAATTCATTGCAAATCGCATCACATTTCCACTAACTGTTCTATTCGATTGAGATCTAATCGAGTGACTTAATTGATCGTGAATGACGACAGAAATAAAGTTATTAATACTTTTTAATCTCCAATAACGCTCGAATTAAATATATATATATATATATATATATATATATATATGTTGAATATTTAAATTTGATAACAGGATTTCGCTGGAATAACCGAAGTACCTTTAATAAAAGAGAAATGTTCAAACTTTGACAATTTTTTATACAACTGGCTTTAAATGTTCTAACTTTAAATTTTCAAACACTATAGATGATGGATTAATTACCTGATTAGTGGTGCACATTTTTACCCATAAGACTTGAACATTGCACTAAATATTACATATTGTTATTGTACAAAATGTTACGTATTGTACATTGCGCATCGTACTAAATATTACGTGTTAATAATATTATTGCTTTCCGGTAGTATAATCCAAACGTTTTTCCTGTGTGAAAACAGAGTTCAACACTTCATTAAATATGGTTCCAATTTAATTATAACTAATGTTTTTAAAATTTGGTACTAAATTTCACTATTTTATTAGTCCATACTAGTAAAATAATAATACTAAATATGTAAGCCTCACAATAATTTTCTAAAAATATCGGTTGCAGCTGAATTTGTTCCATTGTTTTAGTGAAATTTTTAAACTTTATTGTTAATCATCGATGGAGAGAAAGGGCTAGTATGTACTAGAAATTTGAAGCTTTTGTCTCTATATGTCCGGGTTAGCCACCAGACTGATAGAATGATTTAAATGTGATTTTTTGTTCATTAGAACGCTGATTTAGTCGCGATGTTACTTTGCTAAGTTTCACAAAAATCTTTTTAAGAGTTTTTTTTTTTTTTTTCATATTATTGGAATTAATATTTTTAAGGCGCAATCCGTTTTAATATTATAAAATCTTAGAAATGGTGACTTTCCTAATTTTTTTCTGCGGTTATACCTCGAGATCTTCCAAATATCTTAGGTTCCTGAATTAAAGAAAAAATTAGCTGTTTCATTGTGAATTTTAAACCAATTATAACAAAAATTAAAAACTGACAGTACATATTAAATGTACATTGACAGTCCAAAAATTTCTAAAATCTACAGACTTTACAGATAAATAATATTTAATTAAACTGACTTATTCAATCGGATTGTGTTTTTAATTATACCTGGTTTCAGATGTCGAGTTCCAGCATAAATGTAGGTAGTCATTTGAAATAATCTTATGCGTAGGAAACGGAAAATAACGAGTCTTAATGTGCAAATAAGTGACCATAGAGAGACAACCTAATCTCTTAGCCTTGTTTCATCTTATTAAATTTATGCATCTTTTTTATATGAAACTAGTTCCACATTTAATTATAAAATGTTTAAAAACATATTTAACAGCGCATATATATAGATAAATATAAGGATAATATAAATATAAGATAAATATAAGGATCTAGTATATATATAAAAAAAAATATTTAACTGATATTAATACATACACAAATATTTATACACAATAATAAATTCACTTCAGTAAACATCCAGAATTCAATTACAGAAATTAATAAGTATATGTTATTTTAAAAGTTATTTCTACATATTTACAAAGGATAAAATATCATTAGAATGACTGTATATATAATTTTTATTGTTCACTTTAAAAACCTATGTCAACTACATATTTTTACGTGTAGTCATGTAATTGCAAAACGAAATCCATTAACGTATATATATATATATATATTCACTTTTGCAAGCTTCGCTTCATTAGACGTCTTTTCCATTCAATCTTTTAAAATTATTTCTAAATATTCTTACAAGTTTCGAGTGTTCATTGTAAGAAAATCAAATCCGTAAACTATAAAATGTAGTTGTTTTTGAGCATTTCCATATCCATAGAAATTTCAAAGTATTCTTTCAGGAAAAGGGCAGATTCCTTTTCCAGGAATATTTTTTATTCACAGCTTTTATCTTTTATGTTTTTAGCGAAAAATTATGTTTTTAAAGTAGAAAACGCAACTTTACACTTTCAAATCGTATTCTGAGTTTTGTTTTAGGGAGAAAATAAAGAATTTCGTCCACGTTCTGTGTTTATCGAAGAATTTTCAGTTGAGTGTAGAAGAATTTTATATAGAATATATACAGAATATTTTTACATATTTTATATTATATTAAGTTTTTTGTTATTGTTGTTCATTTAGATTTGCTCTACAACATATTTAAACCGATTAATTTTAAAGAGGATCATCTTATACAATTACGAAAGCAAGATTTGTATATATATATATACATATATAATTTATTTATATATTAATTAAAGTATATTTGTAAAAAAATAGGCGCTAAAGGCAGCACTAAATGTTGTACAAAAATTATATAGTTTTAAATAGAAAGTAATAAATAGGGGTATGAGTAACAGTTTGAGTACTGCATTATAACTTTAATTCCCGTTTAATTTTCGTCGATAATTGTTTTTTATGAGCAATTTCGCCTTATTATCATTCTTCTCTTACGCATAGAAATATAAACTGGCCTACTAGTACGCGTTTGTTGCCCATAGTTGACAATATTTTTAAGAAAATTATGAATGACCGTTCTCTAGCTATTTAGTTTTGCCTCAATTTGACATGCAATATGTCTTGAAAATTTTAAAAGAACCACTTTCCTTTTCTCAAAACCCGAAATTTTAGTTCCAGTGGCATGACACCAAAAATGGAATACAATGCTCCCAATTGCTCTCTATGCATAAATGTCGTCTGATAGTGACGAGTAGAGAACAAAGATCATAAACATTGCAATTTTTATAACAGTAAAATACAGTTGTTCTTATAATTTTGTCCATGTCACAGGGCAGTCTAAATCCAAAATAAATTTTATGAATACAAATTTCCCATATATTTCATTAAAAACTAACGAAAATTGCTTCATTCATAATTCGTACCCTCCCATAAAATTAGTATAATTTTTCAGTGAATGGTAGCCAAGATTTGGCAATTTTCCCCTTGTCCTTATAACTTTGACCACCGTTGTATATACATATATTATATATATACAGGGTGTTACAAATGTCCCACACACTCCACCTAACTCGAAAATGAGTCGGTATTGTGAAAAATGGCGAAACACACGTTTAATGAATTCGAGAGAAACCGCTTTTGGCGAAAAATGTTTGGGCCTAGGAAGGCTATGGGGGCTGCTAGGGAGGGCAACTTTAAAATTTCAAATGGAAAGTTATATCTTGTGATACATCCCTGAAAACGTCTCTTCAAAATAATGAATTTAATATAAATTGTTTCGCCCTACGATGATTATTAAATGAGACACATTAGATTTTAGACTTTTAAAATGCGGGTTTATACTTATGTGTCCCGTTTAGTAATCATTGCAGGACAAAACTATTTCTATCAAATTCATTGTCTTGAAGATACGTTTCCAGGGATGCATCGCAAGACAAACTTTCCGGTTTGAAATTTTAAAGTAACCCTCCCTAGAGGCACTCCTGCCACACCCTTGCCCGGGCCCAAACATTTTTGGGCAAAGCATGTCTTGTTATACATCATCCCTGGAAACGTCTCTTCAAGACAATGAATTTGGTATAAATAGTTCTGCCCTTCAATGATTATTAAAGGGGATACATTAATATAAAAGCAACATTTCAAAAATTAAAAAACTTATGTATCTCCTTTATTAATCTTCGTAGGGCGAAACTATTTATATCAAATTCGATGTTTTGAAGAACCGTTTTTAGCGATGTATCACAAGATTTACCTTCCTATTTGAAATTTTAATGTTGCCCTCCCTAGCAGCCCCCTCTGGCCTTCCTAGGCCCAAACTTTTTTCGCAAAAAGAGGTCGTTCTCAAATAAATTGAATACGTGTTTCGCCATTTTTCACAATTCTTACTAAATTTCGAGTTAAAAGGAGGCGGGACTTTTGAAACGCCCTGCATATATATATGTATATACGTATGTACGTATATTTTACTGTGCTCAAAATCTGTCCAGTCTTATACTATTAAACAAGCAAGATTTGTATATATATATATATATGATATGACTAATATTTACAATGTATATAGTCCTTTCAGTATAGACTATATACATTATAAATATTAGAAAATTTAATCAAACAGAAAATTATTAAGTTAGATATAAAGAAGTGCAATCTGCCAAGTAATTTCTTCACAAAATTATCAGCATTTTTTACTATATTAATTGAAATTTAATATACTGAAAATCAAACTGAAAAATAAAGAAAAAGGAAGATATTCATAACATTAATTCAAAATATCTTGCCAAAAAAAAAAAAAGTTAGCAAAATTTAAGAAAAAGATCATATCAAATCAAGTTTATGTAACTTTCCACATATACTAGAAGATAAATTACTATTCGTGGATTCAATTAAGGAACATATATAACTTTTCATTTTTTGAGCTGTCACTTTTGGAAATTTTCCCTTATCTACAAAATAATGTGGACCTCCGGAAATTACTTTTTGCTTCCGCTGCCTTCAAATGTTTAAAACCATTTCGCTGAAAAAGTAAGGTTCTAATTCACTATTTTTCCTCTTATCTACTTCTTCTTTTATTTTATTTTTTTGGTTTTATGGTCAAACAAAAAGTATACATATATCTATATATCTATATATATATATATATGTATGATGCATATTTTCTTTTATTTTAAGCGTATTACAACTTGTTAAATTTACAACTTTTTTTTTTTTTTTTTTTTTTCCCCAAGTTTAATAAATTCTATTTTTCTATTATAAATATAGGTACATGTATTTGAAAGAGAAAATTATTTGAAATTTAAATAAAATTAGCTATAATGAGATGTTATTTTAAAGTGTTTTAGATATTACATTAGCTAGTTAAAAATAGAAATAAAGAAGACACTAAATCACGATAAGATAATTAATTATATACATAATTTTTTCCAAAGAAGTATAAATAAAATGCATAAAAATATAAATGCAATAAGTATTAGTTAGCTACTGAATTAAAAACATTTAAGAAACAAAATTAATTAATAAAGAAATTTTTAATGAGCTCTGTCGGTAAATTAAATCAATTTCTTTAACGTTTGGCAGATAATTCTGTCCAATGAACATATCCAAGATATGTGTGATCAAATGTATCCAAAATAGGTCCACCATATAGCTTCAGTGTGATTGAAGCAGTATTTCCAAAATTATCGTGATGACAATTTGTTCGTTTTATATATATGGTTATAACCTACCTTATTCTCCTTATCTTTCTTTTGAATGAAAGTTATATATATATATATATATATTTGCAAGGTTGTGTCGCCTTTTTTTGCGTAATATCGCTTGTCAAGAAAAGAAACCTTGCATGTTTTAGCTCAATATGTGGGTGGTGACTCCGGAAAAATTATCTCAACATTCTGAGCTATTCATTTTATTTTATTTTATTTATTTAGGCAATTATTTGTGTTCTGTTCCATAAATTCAGATTTTCTCATATTTTGTTTTCGATTTATTTTATTACTGCCATTTCAAAAAGAAAACTTTTTATTATAATCATTAAAAAGCTCTCTCTTTTCATATTTCTATATGTCTTGTATTAATATCGGAATTATTTCAAAATGAGTATTCTTCTTCTTTGTTCAATTGTAAATTAAAAAATACTGTTCAAATAATTTAAATAATTTAATTAAATTAATTAGTTACTAAATTGACTTTTGAGGGTTGTTGTGGCAATTTATTTATCTGTTTATTTTTCGATCTCATACTTATTGTTATCATAATCTATATATATTATTATTATATTATTATATATATGATATATATATTATGTATATTATATATATTATATATATATATATATCTATTATATCTATTATATATATATATATATATATATATATATATATATATATATATATATATATATATACATATATATATACATATATATATATATATATATACATATATATATATATATATATATATATATATATATATATATATATATATATATATATATATATATATATATATATATATGTTTATATATATATTTATATATAATATATATATATATATATATATATATATATAGAGAGAGAGAGAGAGATGGATAGATAGACATACAGACAGATAGATAACCCAACTAAACGTAATATTTCAATTTCTAATATATATATATATATAATTGAATTGACTCATATTTTTCTAAATATATAAATACATTAACAAATTTTTCTTAATCTCGAAAATATAAAATATGATATTTCAAATACAGCACTTATACACAGAAAGAAAAAAATATAAAACATTAAGTATTTATTAAAACGTTCAAACAATAACTTTTTTTTTTTTGTTGTTATTTTATATATATTTTAAACTAAGTTTCTTATGAAAACCTGAAAACTTTATGAACTTTTAAACAGACTTCTATTCCCATACTGATTTAAATTCTTAACAAATGATCCAACAAAATATTGTAAAATAAAAAATCGTTTTTTCTGTTCTTACTTAGGACCGGAGTGTTCATAAATCTTTGAAAGTTGTTTCACTTTTAGTCATAAAAGTTAACGGTATTTGAACAGAACTTTGAAAATACCCTTTCATGCTTAAAATGTTTTTGAATTTTTTCTTAGTTGTTATGTCAAAAAAGTATTTGCTCCGCATGAGCATAAAAAGGAAATTGACGATTTATATACCTCTTTTTTAATCCTTAAAGAAAATATACTTAATATTAAGGGACATTTTAGATTATAATAACGAATTACTCATATGTTTGTATTTTTTTCCATTGGGGAGAATTTCACATTCGATGGAAAAATTCACTTCGATTATTTCAAAATACGCTATAATTATTACTAATTTTTTTCAAAAAGAAACATTTGAATAAACTTGAATATGTAACTATTTTTTTTTTCTTTAAGTTGCATTTTGCTAAATTAAATTTTACACTTCTAGTACATTAACCTATTTATTAAAAAATTAAATTAAATTTGTTTACTACAAAAATATACGCCTTTGAAAATTTTCAAAAAAAAAAAAAAACTCACACGTCCCTTAGCATCTGGAATGCAACACTACGCTATTGAAAATTTACTTTCAACTCTAAAGGATAAAAATGGAATAGAGGTTTATCTGCGCAATTTGGAAACTACTTGAGTTAGAAATTTTATATTTTATATGAAGAACTTCTATTCAAATTTATAGTTACTAAGAACTTAGAATGTTTCATAATCTTCTAAAATACGTTGTATTGGGGTTAACAGGGACCTTCTTCACAATTTGGACATCGCTTGAGCCAGAAACTTGATATTAAAAATAATATGTCTTTATTCAAGTACATATTTACTACGTGATTAAAAAAATGCTCAGTCACTCTAAATATAGGTTAAAGGTGAGGGGAGGGGGAGGAATGATAGTGTCTGACGGAGAACTAAGAAATCGATTAGGCTTTTCTAATTATTACATATAATTTTTTTAGCTCCATAAATACCGGGAATTCGAACTAATTATATAGAATATAACATTTGATTCATTTTCCGGAAAATCATAATATGGGTGGACTACAATAATTTATAACACATTAAAGTATTTGTAAGTTACTTTTTCTCTTTTACAATAAATAAAGCTTTAACCCTATAAGCGTTAAGCCCGTCTTTTTCCGGATTTGAAATGTGTCTCGTAAATGGTCAGGCCCTTCTTTTTCTTGATAAAGATTTTCGTCTCTGAAGCGTTGAACCCGTCTTTTCTTAGATACATATTTCCAGGGCTGAGTGGTCAGGCCCGTTTTATTCCAGATTTCACTTCCCTCCTTTCGCAGACTCTTTGATTGGCATGTGGGTTGAACGGATAAGAATAGTTTACAAGCAAATACAATTGATTCTCAACCAGATCTTTGGGGTTGTATCTTTAACAATACTCATGTATGTTTTGACATTAATCCTGCAGTTGAAAGATAACTTTTACTTCTTTGCTTTTAAACAAGTTCACAACATTTCTTTTGAAATGAAATAAATATTTCTCCATGTTGGAAATAAAATTTAAATGTTACATTCATAAGTGTAATTGAATTTTCTATATGTAGGGGCGAAAACTTACATTTAAATAATGCTACTATTATCTTAATAATACAATGTAATCTTATGATTTAAAATCACTTATTTAGCTCTGTTTTAATAATTTTCCGTGTAAAATCATTTATAATTATATAACTTCTTTTTTTTTTAATTAAAAAATATAAGTTATACTATAATCAAAATGAAATTGTTTATGGTTGACGCCAGAGTCATTTCTGCCTTACAATTCTGCAATTTAATAAATTATAATTCGGTGTAATATTATGAATAAGCATACTGCAGGCTAATACAAGAAATGAACGTGCCAAAAAAATCTTTAAAAAATAAATAAATAAAAATAAATATAAGAGGTGGAGAGCAAAAAAAGAAAAATAATTAATATCGTTTAAAATTTGTCTCTAACTGAAGTTGAAAACTTTAAACTAACAGCAGAAGTAAAATTTAGTAAAATTAGTAGTTAGATAGTTAGTTAAATAATGTAGAAGTTAGATAGTAGAAGTGAAATAATATGAATAAACATTATTCCAGATTTAACATTAAATTAAAAACGAATCAAATACTTTCTTCTTACGCTTATAGAAAAAATTACAAATAAGAAAGATCCAATAAAAAAAAAAAAAAAATTAAATAAATAAATAAATAAAAGAAGAAGAAGAAGAAGGAAAGATTTTGGGAGTCTGCATATACAGTAGACTGCCAGAAATTCGCACATTACAATCAATATAAACAAATAAAATTCACAGTAAAGATTCCAAGGGAAAGAAAATGGAGATAGTACTTAATTCAATAGTTATATTTTAGGTGCCGAATGAGACAGATAAAGGCAATTTTATTTGAGGTCTAGGTCATTTATGTTTGAAATAAATTAATAATAATAACTATTCAAAGACTAAAAAAAAAAAAAAGTTTTATTTATATTTCTAAACATAGTGATATATATATATATATATATATTATAATGCACAAGTCAATTATATCAAATGTTTTTATACTTAAATTTTGTATCTTATATAATAAAAAAAAAAATTATTTTTTAATTGAAAAAACATTATGCAATATAAAACTTCGTATATTTTTTAATCTTTAATTGCTTATTATTATTATTATTATGCATATTTTACATACTTACTTATATCACTATTATTTTAAAATAATCATTATATCATAAAAACTCTAATTCAGAATTGTATGGGGAAAAAAAAAAAAAAAAAAAAAACGGAAATCCACAAAATTGAAAAAAATGTACAGTTTTTGGTCCCGAAGTGTGTGGATTTTTTTTTTTTTTTTTTTTTTTTTTTAGTATACTGTATATATATGAAGAGGATAGAGATGAAAAATTAGATAGATAGATGAAATATAATGATCTCTTTTTATACAAATGCAGGGTAAGGGAAATTAGTGTGAATGTCGCACCATGTTATTTTGTTTTTAATAGATTTGTAAATTTGATACACATAAATTTTTTGACTTGAATAATATTGAAGGGATGAGTTATATTATAAAGCAATAAGTGAATGACTACATTTTTTCATATTTTTCACGCAATTTTTGAGTAGCTTTGATTCAAAATATCTCACTATTAGAGTTTTAGAACACTTTATAAAATACTTTCTTTGAATAATAATTCAAGAAAAAATAAATAAATAAATGAAATATAAACTTTTATCAAGTAAACTATATTGATTACTATTATTTGCGCAATGGATATTTATTTTTCCAATTGTTAGGATCAGATATCCTGTGATATCAATTTATGACTGTTTGTTATTGTACTTTTAATTATAATTCATTTATTAAAATAAATTAATATTTCATGATGACGTTTTTTAGCACTTTAATTTTTTATTAAAAAAAAAAAAAAAAAAAAAAAACTACTATATTTTTAGTACATATATATATAAAAGGCGGAATAAACTTACTACCATTAAATTCTGCAGTTCAGATGGCATATTTTGAATACTTTTATAATTATACAACATCCTTCTCACAGTACTAAATAATCTGCGACTCATTCTCTAACATTGAATGAAATCAGAACTAAGTTAAAAAAGCTCAATATATATATATATATATATATATATATATATATATATATATATATACATATTTCATGATGACATTTTTTAACACTTTAATTTTTTTATTAAAAATAATCTGGTGTGTCACTCACACGACTTTCTCTTACCCTGAAATTTAATGCTATAAATATATGTTGGAGATTAAGAGGTAAGATAACCATGTTATGTAAACCTATGTTAAACAAATCAAATTAGGCTTCGGAAGAGTTTCATATGATAATTAATTCTGTGTGAGGGGGGCTACCGCCCCCTCAACCCCCCGTTTCATGAATGCACCTAGATTTATATAAAATTTAATTCGGTTATTAAAAAATAATTCTCTTTTTAAAAAATTATTTATTAAAATTATTATTTGAAAAAATTATCTTTTATGATAATGCAGACGATTTCCATATTAGAGAAGTAGTGTAACACTAATTATCCAAAAAAAAGTCCATTTTATTCTCAATATTAAAAAAAAAAAATCAGTTTTTTTTTCGTTAAAAGTGAAAAAAATCGATAACTTTGTTTTAAATTATCGCAGATCGATGGTTCAACCATTCGTTTTAAAGGTATTGACGAGCTCTTCTGAAAGATACCCATCATGAAAATTTACTCCCCTCGAGGGGGGACTTCCCCCCCAGGGGGGGGGGGGAGGCGAGGCTCCTACATACACATTTTTTTTTCCCAGTTAACTATCTCTATTACAAAAAATATATATTCGTCTCATTTGGTTTAGTGCAGTCTATAGACGTTAAACTCTACTTACCTGCAATTTCCCCCATAGACGTAATGTATTAGAATTCTCTTGATTGTCCCTGTACACGAACCATTTGTTTGATCTTAACGAAAAGCTTACTGTAGCATCCCTATATGATACACATTTAGAATACCAAGTTTGAACTTTCTGCCATAATTTGTTTTTGAGATATGCTGATAACAGACAGACACACAGACAGACACACAGACCATTTTCTAAAAACATGATTTTCGTATTCAGTGGGCCTCAAAACGTGTAAATATAACAAAATCTCGAGTTCGAAAATTTGACCCAAAAATAATACTTTCTCTACCTTATGGGTAAGAGAAAGTAAAAAAACTATTTTTTTTTTAGAACATACATATAAAAGGGTGAAATAAAATTACTACATTTAAATTCTGCAGTTCAGATGGCATATTTTAGAATACTTTTATAATTATACAACATCCTTTTCACAGTACTAAATAATCTGCTACTCATACTTTAACATTGAATAAAATGAGAACTAAGTTAAAGAAGCTATATATATATATATATATATATATATATATATATATATATATATACATATATATATATTTAAATAAATAAACCTAAATAAATTTAGAACATTTATATTTATTAGAATTAAAAAAGGAAGAAAGGTAGCTCTTAAAATCTTTCCTATAGCTTTAGTTTTAGACAGATTGCTTTTGCATAGTCCTAAGCATAGTTTAAAAACAGTAAAGCTTCAAATATATAATTTGTTATAATTATGGTGGAAAAATGATCAAAAAATGATCTTTATAATTTTATTTATAAAGAGAATTGACTGGAAATAAATTTGAATTCACGGGAGTGGGGGAAGGGACTGCATATTTCTAGAGAAAACGTAAGTTAAAAAAATTGACCGCAAACAATTTTTCTATCATATTTGTGTAAATTTAAGTAGAGATAAAGAGGAAAATGCAGGACTATATGGTAAAAAAGAAATATTCTAGTGTGGCAATCACATAACTTTCTCTTACCCGAAATTCATTACCATAATGACAGATTGCACGTTAAAGAATAAAATAACGAATACTGTAAAATAAATGTTCATTAAAAACAATTTAAAATAGGCGAAAAACATGTTTTTTCTGATTCAAGGAACTTCATAACGTGTAAATATAACAAAAACACAATTTCGAAAAGTTGACCGAAAAGCAAAACTTTATCTGCCATACATATGGATAAAAGAAAGTAAAAAGTAAAAATGTAGATAGTATTTACCGTAAATAAATTTAGAAAAAATTATTTTAAAAAATTAAAATTAAGCGGGCATAAATTAAAATAGCCATACATAATAGTGAACATTAATGCTTGTCAAAACTGTCCATAATATTCTTTATACTAGACTATATTAATTTATATATTTCAATTATATTTCGTGAAAACAAATTATTACTTTAATGTTTTTGATATTTATAAACCAAACTTATATAAATTAAATCCTTTAGATATATTATATTTTTTTATATTATCAACTCTGTTAAGTTATACTGAATGATGATCAGATCATAATCATAAATGGATCGTCTTTTGGAATGCACGGTAGTCATTCATACTGTCAAGATATTAGAATAATGTATAGGATCATACTCATCCAAGAAGCATGAAAACAGTGGGGGAGGGGGGAGGGGAGGAAAGAGAAAAGAGGAAGGAAAGAAAGAAAACTAATAATACATACAAGCAAATGCTATTTTCTTCCATTCTTCTTCTTCTTCTTCTTTTTTTTTTTTTTTTTTAAGAATATAAATACATATAATCTATAAAATGTTAAAACAGATTACTAAATTATCAGATGAATCCCTTATGATTTGGAGATTATCTTAAACGGAAATTTGTCCATTTTGATTTTTTTTTTTTTTTTTTTTTTTTTTTTGTATTTTTTGGATGCACGGTAGACCATCATAAGAACCTCTAATATTGAATATATATTCCTTTAGAAAATATGTTATTGCATTGCATGAAATGCTTTAGATAAATGTTATTTTATCTCCAGTGTTTTTCCGTAATATTAAAACGAAGATTAATTGCAGGGCTTACTCGAGACTCAGCAGTATGAAAAGCCCAGTGTCTCCCCGCCCCCGTCCAAATTAATGTCTTACACACAATATTTTAAATAAAATTGCTTCATATTAGTTTAATTCATTTTAAATAAAAACGATTACACTTTGTTAGTTCTACAGTTTAATTACAAAAGTACTTTTAAAATTTAAATGTATAATATAGAATTATATATAATCAGCTACCTTTAGAAGTAAAATACACAAATTGCTTTCAATAGAAAAAATAGTCTTTCTTTGTATTTTTTTCTTCCATTCTTTATTACTTTCCGAACACTATAGTGAGGAAAGTATTGTAATCATGTCAAAAATCCGAATTCGAGATTTTGATGTTTCTATACGTTTCGAGATCCAACGAGTCCGTTTTCACTATTTTTACGATGATGTATGTATGTGTGTGTGTATGTATGTGTGTATGTATGTGTGTATGTATGTGTGTATGTATGTGTGTATGTCTGTGAGTGAACACGCTAGCGTCTAAATGCTTTGTTCGAATAAGCTGAAAGTTGGTACGTATATTGTAAGTCACCATAGTACGAACCCTATAGATTTTGGTGAATCTAGCACTTATAGTTTTTTTACAGGGACACAAAGTCTTAAAGGAACAGGAGCCTTCATGTCCGAAATGTCATTATAGCTCACTCACCATTCGCCATATTTTAACCGATGAGCAAAAACTTTATGCACATATTATAGGTCACAGATACTCAATCTGTATAGATTTTGGAGAATCTAGCACCTATAGTTTTTTTACAGGGACACAAAGAAAAATTCTTTGCCAAATTTTTAAAAGTGTGATAGCGTCTAAACGCCTTATTAATCTCAGCAAAGAATTTGTACACATGTTATAGGTCACATTTGAACCAACTGTATAGATTTTGGTGAATCTAGCTTTTACAGTTTTTTTACAGGGACACAAAGAAAAATTCTTTATCTTTATGGCCTATGAGACCAGCGATAGCATCTAAACGCCTTATTCAATTGAGCTGAAAATTTGTATGAATATTATAAATCACTGTTGCACTAACTATAAGCATTTTGGTGAATCTGGCATTTATAGATTTTTACAGGGACACAACGAAAAATTCTTTATCCTTATGATCTAAGGGCTCAAAGTTCAGTAGCGTTAAATAAAACCTCGTGTGATATATGGAGAAAAATACTCAAACACTCTGTTATGGTTTTCTCTTTTTTGTTTGTTTAGCAACTCCTCTTTCTTTATTTTATCTACAAAACTGTTAGTTACTCAATGTTCGGAAAGTCGAGTGGAGTCACTCCAGATTTTTTTTTAAATTAATTTATATTAAAGTGAATCAGTGTGACTTCCATCAAAATTTTATTTTTTTCCCATTCACAGATATAGAGTAATCCAATCATCATGCATTTTAAATCTATTAAATAATATAAATTTAAATAAAGGATTGGGGCGATGCAAAGAGAAAGCCATATAATTAATCCATTGTTTGTTAAAATTCTAAAATTCTATAAAGAAATATTATTATTTTTAATAAATAAATAAAAACAGTTATTCAGTAAAATAGAAAAAGAAATTAAAATACTAAAATATTATGTTTAACATACATACTTCTAACAAACGCGAGGGTGAAAATATTTTATTTCTTTCTTCCGTGGAAAACAAAATCAAATATATGTTATTATAATCATGGAAATTTCTTTGTCATTTATTAATTTTATTACCACAGCAGTTTTGTATTAAATAATGAATAACACTGCTCGGCATGAAAATTGCCTCTGACATAACTTCAGCATATTGTAAAATACATTATGTAAAAGACCTTCTGAATCCAAATAGGACGACCATTTTGACCTATAACCCATCGTGTTTTAGGAATGACCCCCTATTTTTATCATTTTTCGGTGATTGTATGGCTCTAAATTTGATTTTTAGGAGGGGGGGAATTATCTTAATCGTTAAATATCTTCTGAGGGGCTACAGCATTGGAAAATTCTAATACATGGACTACAAGCGATTTTTTTTTTTTTTTTGTGGGGGGTGGGGGGGGGGGGGAGGATTTGCCACTGAAATTATGCATTACATAACTTTTATTTTTTAAATATGTTTAATGTTATTTTTTTAACTTTATATTTTTTTGTTTTCAGGTGTTAAATTAATTATTTTTCATTCTTCAAATTACATTCATGGTCATAAAATTATCGGACATGGTAATAAATTGAGGGAGGGGGTGGTATAGCTAGAAAACGGTGGGTGACTGGGCAAAATGGGAGTCATATTCGGATTCAGGAGGTCACATAAGAATTAGCAAAAATGGTGTGAGATCTCGAAACTTTTTTTTTTTTTTTTTCTTTGCCGCGTAGTGTAATTTAGCTATAAAATGTCTCAATTACTGATTAAAATAGTTTTATCTGCAGATGATCACATCTAACTTCTTGAGCTGCAAAGCATAATTATTATCAAATAATTTTCAGTCCATGCATTTTACTAAACACATATTATCATTTAACCCTTTAAATTACATTAGCTTCGCAGTGAAATTAAACATCCAACATTGTTTTATGCAACAATAAAAAAAAAAAAAAAAAAAAATTACAATTGATTTTTTAAACATTTGTTTTTTCCTGTTTGTTAGAGATGATGTCTACGCTCGATCCCAGATACGCTCGTCTGCTTAGTTGTTCAGAGATTTTAGCGATTTCTTACAAAACTTGCGCAAAGACGGGCTAGGATCCTTAAAATGATCCAACGGAAGGCATACATCTGGGAACCTAGCCTAGCGCATTCAATTAGCTTTAATGTCCCAACACACTTTTCGTTAGACAGCCGCACTACTCCAAAATTCGTCAAATGATGTTTCTAAGAAAGCCATACGTAGAAGGCATTTTAAATATCTTAGTAAGCGCGATAGCGCCTTTCTGCTTTGTTAATGAATTCGTGCCTAGCTTTTATCACCTGATGAAGTGATGTACTGTTATTTTGACTTGAAATAACTGTTGCAAGTTTTACAACTAATAAAGCTTCCTTGCAATGATACTTATTTATCAGGTTAATTATATTTGAATGTAATTAGTGTAACATGTACATGTTTCGAACAAGTTACTTCTTAAAAATTAAAAATGCCATTTTTCTTTCTTTTTCTTTTCCTTTTTTTTCTTTCTTTTTTTACATATTTATGACCAATTTTTATTTTAACTATTAGAAAAAAAAAAAAAAAAAAAAAAAAACTTTTTTTTTTCTTTTTTTTTTCGACATGAAAAAAAATACATTTACATATTTATTTATATATTCTTAACTCATGAAACATAGAATCTAGGAATATATAGTTTTTATAATTTCAATACATTTTTTAAAGTCGTATTTATGTCAAAAAATTTATTTACCGTCAGAAATTTCCTTTTTATTGTTATTATTATTATTATTAAATTTATTTGAATATTTGTCATTCATTTTAATTCATAAAAACTGATATCATTATTTTAGAAACTTTAACATTCTTTTAAATAAATTATAAATTCTTTTAAATAAATCATTATTCTTTTAAGTAAATTTAACATTCTTTTAAATATTAATTATAAATATTTTTAAATAATTTTTTAATATAAACAAAGGCGTCAAATCCTTCTGAAATTATAATAAATACATGTATGTTAACTTTATTATATTTTATTTATTTATTTATTTATTTTCAACATAAAGAAAAATAATATAATGATAATGGGCAATATATATATAGCATGTCGGTCTAGCAAGATTTTTTCAATTTTATTATTTGCACATTTGCACGTTCATTTTTTCTTTCTTCGACATAAAAATAAATATATTTATCTGTTTATTTTATTTTTATTTTCGGCATTTTTTTTTTTTTTTAATTTACAGTGTGAGTTTTATTTAATATCATTTGACCCAATATCATACTGAATTAAAATATACGGCGTTAGCTAGATATCGTCCTGATTAATAGGTGTACCAATTCTTCATAAAATTTAATAATCTGGACAGATGCAATGTCAAACTTTCAGCATTTTTTCAAGGTGTAATACGATAAACGGCGAGAATGGAAAATCACTGTCTGAAAGGAATAGTAAGACCTGTTGTATTATGAAAAAAAAAAAAAGTGTTTATCTCTGGTAATGTTTTTAATTGACAGCTAATCTCTTTTTACTTTGTGTTTGATAAGCGAGGGGACTGAAAATGACAATGGAAACAACTTCAATTAATTTTTAAAAATCCAGAAATCTGGTTTCAAGTGCTTCGTTGTGAGTCAAAACAGAATGTATGAAAACTTTTGTAACTCTTCAGACAGCTCTTACACAAACACATTATTATTACTGTTATTATAGATCAAATGATGTGTAAACGAAGAATTAACAAAATTTACTGGCATATTTGACATTCGATAAAAACAAAGGTAAAAAATTAATCTAGTAAATACACACCCCCTTAAAAAAAAAAAAAAAAAAAAAAAACTAATAATAAGAATAACAAAATCCATTTATAAAATTATCAATAAATAAATAAATAAATAAATAATAAATTAAATAAATAAACAAAATAAACAAAATAAATAAACATTTAAATAAATGTATATAAATCCAGAGAAGTATCTTTGTATCTATGTGCATATCGCTGTGTCTGTGTGACTGTCTTTCTCTGGTGCTTAAACTACTGATCGCAGAGCTACAAAACTTAGCAGAACTTGGACCATAAAAGTGCACCTCATTAAAATAGTTTTCACCATTCTTTTTTTTTTTTTTTTATTATTATTTTAATTATTTTCTGTTTCGATTTTATTCATTGACACTTATGTATTCTTTTCTAATATTTATTAATTCATATCAATCTGCGTACCTTAGCAACAGCTATTGCGCTATTTATTTTTTATTTAATTTTTTTTATTAGAGGGCGATTTTTCTTTTTTCTTTTCTTTTTTCTTTTTTGTGTTTATTGAATTCAAATTGTAAAATAGTCGAAACATATTGAATTTTAAATTAAAGAAACTATTTAAAAATTCATGTTTATGCATAATTTTTATAATGTCTCAAATTTTTACTTTTCATACAATTAAATTCTTTGAAAAGGATTTTTTTTTTCTTTTCTTTTCTTTTTTCTTTTTTAATTATTTTTTGTTAGTTCATTTTATTTATCAGAAAAAAAATTGTAATATAGTATAAAAGATTAAATTTATTAAAATGGTCTTATATTAGTCGGAAATATATGGTAATATAGTGCGAAGAGTGTAGGATGTAAAATACACGGCTTGAAGAAAAATATTTAATAGATGCTGAGACACAGTCGTCTTTAAAATCACAGTTCTTAAACAATAACAGCTCCACCTGTCGTCGATAAATACCCAAATTAAAGTACTGAATAAAGACCCTTCTGAACATAGTGTGAACTTGGACCGATGCAGTGCAGGAAGGAAAAAAGCGGCAGTAGGCAGTCAGTACCCAAATAAAGTTCTAGAGCGATTTCAATGTAATTATTTTTATATCTATTATTATTTATTTATTAAGCGATTAAAAGGGAAAAAAACGGTTGCTCAATTCTTTTGATTTTTTTTTTTTTTTTTTTTTTTTTTATATATATATATATATATATATATATGGTGACTAGTGAAGTTTATTAATAATAATAAGCAATAAAAATGACTTGAAAAAAGATAGGACTATGACGATCTAACAAACACTATCGTTCAAAATAACAAATAATTTGTTTATTCATGTTGCCATTTTACGATTAAGAATCTGTTGTTTTCTGCAAATTATCTCAACCCTTTCATTCCCAATTTTTCTCTCCATAAAACAATAAATCTTATATTTAGTCATGAATTTATTTCAAAAGTAATATATATAAACATTTTTTTAAAATAGGAGTGATAGCAAAGTACGAATTAATTTAGCTAACAAATCAACTGAGAGGTGTTTATTTATGTTTAATATAACCACTGATGCCATTAAAAATCATAAATTTTCAATAAATAAAAATGTCAAAATTTTGGAAGAAATATATACTGTAGTTAATTAAAAAATAAATTATAAACATTAAAAAAATAAATACAAAATATTTCAAACAATTACTTTACTTAACCCTTTATATCCCAAATTACCTTATTTTTGGAGAAATAGTTTGAAACTTTTTATTGCATATATATATATTTTGCTGCATGAGAAACATCTCAAATCAAATTTACCTTAAACTATAGTTTAACTATAGGGAAACATTAAACTATAGGGAGTTTGAAGTTCCATTGAAATCCTGCGGTAAATTTAGGCTATATTGAGTTTTTTTTTTTTTTTTTTTTTTTTTTTTTTATGGGACTTTAAAGTCCCGGTGGGATACAAAGGGTTAAAATCAATTTAAATCAAGAACGTTTTATTTAATTTTATAAATACAGAATATTTTATTAATAAAGAAAATAATCTTTATTTGATTATTTAACCTTTTGAAAGGGGCTGTGACAGCATCTGTCACGCTTCACCATAGGATTTCGGAAGAGCCCCTCTCAAAAGGTTAACAAAGCAAAATGTGCAGTTTTTTGCGAATATGTTGAAATTAGTTGAAAAACAACAAAATTAATTTCCATGGACTAAAATATAATTTCATGCTGTATTGTAAGAAATTTATTTCAAAATTTATTTCTTCTTGCCAGTTCAAATTACTAAACACTGATCTACATAAAATTTAAAACAAGTTTCTTCAATTTTTACCACGTGACATTTATATAAATTCGAAACGTCTCCAAGAAAAATAGAACTGAAATTCTTTACTCTTTATTATATAACCATGTATTCCTTTATTTATTTGTATTATTCATTTCTCTCGACGAAATTAAATTCTAAATATTTAATTTATTATTAACTAGCAAGCCAGTGCGAATTTTTCGCGCTTTATTTCTTTCTAACCTTTAAAATTGTTATTATTATTTAATTTTAAAGCCACAAAAGCGTCATGTTTACACATGCATAAGCAAATTTATTATTTAACTTTTTTTTTTTTTTTCATATTTTATTTTATCATAGATATAGTAATAAGACATAGATTGATCATCGAATTTGAAATAGTGATTCCTTTTCATTTGGGAGAAGCTGGCCATTTTACTTTCTTATGGATATTTTTCCTCGAGTTAATATACACGGTAATACACACAGATAATTTAGCTAATAAAATTTACGAATAATTTATGTACTAAAAGAGAATGAAAAACTCTAGCTACCAATTTTACATTCTTTTTCTTTTCTTTTTCTTTTTTTAATTAACTATACTCTAGTGTACTCATATCTGCAAAAAACTGACTTTCTTTCGGCATTTATTATTGTACTTCTTTGAGATAAAAATCATCTGCATTCATCATGGAAAATAATTTTAATAAATTATAATTAATAAATAATTTGTATTGCGTAAATTTGTATAAGATTGTATGTACAAGAAAGTCTTGTGGTGGCCACAACATATTAGTTATGTATTAAAACGTCCACGGCTGCTAACTACATTTAAACGAATTTTTTAATTTTCATATTACTTACTAATATAAATTCTTAAAATTTAAAGAGAGCATTTCCTTAAATATAAAGATAGTAATTGTTTCATAATAATAACAAAGAACTGATTATAAAAATGATATTTTTTATAATTTATTTGAATATAACTTATTTATGAAAATGTGTCCCGTTTCTTTTCATATATTTATTAAAACACTTAAAAGCCGTGCAATATTCCGGCATTTAAAAAATTCATTAACATTCTACTCGATTACTATTTTCGAATTTTATACTTCCTATTGTCTGATGCCCAAACCTTTTTCGACACCAAAAATCTTTGCACAATAACATGGGGATGATACATCTATATAAAATACTATATCTGTGCATTTTATGCAGAAAAAAAGTAATAATAATAATAATTCGTAATTTTATTTTATTTATTTATTTATTTATTTGGCAAGAATTAAAATTTTATATGTCCATTTTTAAAGCTTTTACCAAGTTATTATTTTCATATTTTAATTAATTTTAAAAAATCGAATCGAAATTTCGTTACAAATAAGGTACCAAATGAAATTGGTGTTTTATTAGTATTATACATAAATTACTCTTTAAAATTTTCAGTCTTAACTCTATATAGAAATATCTATGCACTTATTTTTTCTGAAAAATAAAGCAATGTTTGAGTTTTCCCTAAAAAATCAACATAACTTTGCTGAGAGGCAAATCTGGGTAAAGGATTGTCAACTTCTATCGTGAAAAGATATTTCCATTGTATTGATACACGCCCTTTCAACAAAGGGATTAGCCTACTGCTAAACTCTGTGTGTGGGGGAAAAATTTTTTCTTCTCAACTCTAAGATTTCCTGAAGTACAACGCTGAATTCTAAAGACCGGTTATTATTTTGCAGTATACAGTAAACTTTTCAGGTATTTTTATTGCAGCAATAGAAAATAACTCGTAACGTCTAAAGGGTTAAAAAATTAACAGGCCTACTATGAAATAAAAAAAAAAATCAAATAAGTAAGTGTAACTGAAAATTTTATTTATTTTGATTATTATAATACTAAAGAATATATTTTAGGTACTTATTTAAAAGAGAGCATAAATTTTTTCATGAAAACAAAAATCATGATAAGTTTTGTTTCGAATTATGGTATGAAAATAATGAATATGAATGTTGTCGCAAAAGTTAAAACGAAGCTGCTATAATTTCTTTCGGCTTTATGTATAGTTACATAGCAAATGCAATAAAATATTTATAATCTATTTACTTTGAACTTCAACAGATTTTTAAACAGAAATCTTCCATTTTTAACTTTATCACTACAAGCAAAATAATAATAATTAACGATGTCCACTTTCAGGATTATATATTTTGTAAACAAAATATTATTTATAATTAAAAACAGCTCCCATTTCAAAAGTCAAGATTATTTATAGTTAAAAACAGCCAAGACTATTTTAATTTACAAGACAAATATATTTTTTTGATTTCATTCTTCTAAAAAATGAAATAAAAAAAATATATTTTTGATTTTGTTAATAGGAAGTGCGGAGGGGAGGGGAAGGAATATTTTTTAACTAATGCTTTTTATAGGCTTATGCTTTCAATTCTTTCAATCGCCTTATGTTTTAAAGTATTTTAATTATGATTTTTCAATATGTCAACTATTTTCATTTTCTTTCAATTATGTTTCCTTAATTTTACATTTGCAATTGGAAGTTTTAGAGTATTCCGATCAATGATTGAATACTTTAATTTATTCCTCAATCTAAAGGAAAAATTTAATCTTGTATAAAATAACACTTTTGTTCTGTTCCAAATGATGCTCAATCTCAAGCTGCTTTACCAAAGTGTTCCTGAATAGTCATAACTTCAAATCATTAATTTAATTTTTAAAATTAACCCTTTATCTACTGCATTTTGAAACAGACAAAAATTGTGTTTGAAACATATATTTTTAGTTACTAAAGAGCATTACTTAAAGATATATGCGTTAAAAATCATTCATATTACCTCACCAAAGTAAATGATGATAATTTTGTAATGTGGCATTTTAGTGTACCACTGGTACATAGAGGTCGAAAAAAGTATTTCGACATGAAAAAAGTGTAAAGAAATATTTACTTTTTATGTTCCTCATATTTTTTCTAAGATTAGTGGGATATTCATGAAATAATATAGGAATTAATTATAACACACATGAAGATCGGGAAAAATATCAATCAAAAACAGCAAGTGCACTCCATAAAATCCTTTATGGATTGCTAATGCTTTGTAATGAAACTAAAGTGAGGTACATATATTCCTTTCTTATAAATATCTTTGACATTCCTTCTATAAATTTGATTTTAAACTCTTTTTAAAGTAATGGTACTTTAAAGTACCGTCAGTAGATAAAGAGTTAATATGATTTTTTATTTTTCAATCCACTTTTTCTAAAAGCTTTAGTTATTTTCTTACACAATTAATATAATGTGGCAGAATCTTAAACCACAGAACTCTCGTTTGCAATTAATAAGTACAAAACTTGGAATAAACATTATAAAATTCAATAACTTGCAAGAACTGTTTCGAGTTTTGTTCCACGCGCCTTCGAGTACAAAATATGAAATATTTTATTATACGAGAGCTGCAAACAAAGTGCCATCGCTTTGAAGAGGCACTTCACCTAATATTTTACACTGTATGCATACATGTAATATAAATTTACATCAAAGTAAAATGAGTTTTTTTATTTAGTTTTTTGTTAAAATTATGCTCAATAAAAACTATGCATTAAAACTACTTAAATGTTATTTTTCAGCTCTTCAACTATTTTCGGTTCACGAGCCGCCGCTTCTTTGTTTGTAGCAGGTGTGCACCCTTTGTTTGCCTGACGAATGGGCGTGTTTCTATAAACCAATTGTTGCGAGTTCTTACATTTTATGATATTAATTCAAAGTTTTTTATTTATTATGTCAGAAACTTATATATATATATATATATATATATATATATATATATGTATATATATATAACTCCTCAGACAATTTCGAAAAAAAAAAAAAAAAAAAAAAGATTTACGGGATATTTTATAAGCGAATTCGGTCTAAATAACCCTCAATTTCAGAAAAATTACCACTCACTTGTAACTAATGCTCCTCATGAAGAACCTGATATAGTAGGAATCGGATTTCATTGGTAACGGTTGTAACAGTTTGTACGATAATCATCAATAAAGAGATTTCTGAAAATTGAAATTAATATTACTTGTAATCTTACTATTTTTCTCTGACAAATGATTACACAATGCTAAAAATTCAATTAGTAAAAAATATCACTATGATGAAAATTTTCAAAAACAAATCACTTTTTGAAATCCACAAATGCGTTTTGATTCTGAGTGAAACTTTATCACCTAAGTACTCTCTTATTTAAAGGCAGTTAAAATATGAATTGTTTGCCTATTTTCGTGCTTAAATAATTAAATAATAAGTTTAAAATTTTGATATGGATTTTAAAAATCTCTAGGTTAACTACAAGTAAAAAAAAAAAAAATCATGCATAACGCTTTCATTTATATTTGAAAATGTTATACATATAAGAACCTACTGACTGCCGCTAAATGATATATCCGTTCACAGAATTGTTGACTTTTGTACAATACGTTTATAAATTTAAATAAATATTGATGGATTTTTTAGCTTATTTTTTAAATATAAAAGATATAAATGCAGTTTATCATAAAATCTGTAATTTTATTTTAATGCTAAGCATCATTTTGGTATATTTTTATAACTTTACATATAAGCCTATATCGATATTTTGTCCTTTAAAAAGAGGTCAGAGATTGAAACTTTGAAAATATAAGCTACAAATAAAATATTAGATATGTAATATTTATGTCAATGTAGTTTTATTGATGTTATTTGGAATTGGTTTTCTCTTACAAATGTTAAAAATATTATATTTCATCGAAATCACTGAAATCAAAATCACATTTTATATCGAAAGCATTGTTTTGTCATTTTCTTCATGAACGAGGAAAACAATGAATATTTCATGGCATCACATTTAATAAAGTCCACTTTTTCTCAAAATCTTCAGTAAAGTTGTAATTTGGAGAATGCTCCTTAAATTCTTCGGTAGAAAATTCCGTTTTGCTGATGTTTTAGTTTCCGAAATTTTTATACTACTTTTATATTAAAAATAAATATTATGGAGCTTCAATATTTGAAACTAAACAGTGGTGCATTTATCTGCGCCTTAGCTATAAATATATTTTGAATGTTATATAAATAGATAGATAGATAGATATAGGTATATATATCATTGCGTAATTTAAATTCTAAATCGTTTACTACGCCACTAATGTAATTTAAAAATATAAAGAAAAAATACAAAAAATAAATAATATCACAAATACATACAGAGTCCCTAGTTTTATAAAATATACAAACGAATGTATAAAATTGATGAGATATTCTGTATAAAGTTATTCATTGATATTCTTATTATACTGGTTGTGTACAAAGTTCCCAAATTAATAGTCATAATTTTTCATAAAGTCCGTTAAAAAAAGAAAATTGATTACTGGAGAAAAAAATCCAGTTTTAATTTAATATTTGGAGGCACGTGTGCCTTTACATATCTGTAAGATATCTTTAACACCGTTTCTCATTTAATTTTTTATTCCTAATACTATTTCTTTCTTTAATTTTTAACCAAGGTTATTTTTGAGAAAAACTAAGTCAATATCACTTTAAAAATTATTTCTTATGTTAAAGTTCTGTGAAATTCGATTAATGGTTTGATATAGAATTTGTCATCCAAATATATGTTCATATGTTCATTTGATTAAAAATTATGTTCAGAAAAAGAAAACGAGAAAACAGTTTGTGAGTTTAGTTTTCGACACGAGTGCATAAGAGCATGAGTGTATTTAGATGTGAACCAATGTTAATTTTTCTTTATTTACATTTTCAAGTACAAGAAATTATTATTATTTTAAAATGAAATGTAATATATTTAATTTTTTATTTTTATTATTATTATTATTATTTTAGCATTGTGTGATATATTTTGTAATAATTTCGTAGCAAACGAACTATCTCTATTGATTAAATCACACACACACATATACGGGGTGACCAGAATTAAGTTTGGCCTATTCAGAGCCCTCTGCAACTGTAACTAAAATGCGGATTGAGCCGAAATTTTTGTGTATAGAACTTTCAAAGTATGCGCCCAAAGGATCTGAAAAAATAAATAAATAAATAAATAAATAAATAAAATAAAATAAAATTTAAAAAATTTCCCCTTTGAGGGAACATACACCAAGATACAAACAAGCATTACAGTCAAAATGCTTGAAAAGTTTTGTAATAAATAACTGGGATCTATTTTAACATTTTAAAACCATACGAAATTTAAAAATGTTATGTTTGACATTTTGTAAAGTTTTCTGTTGCAACATTTTACAGATGACAGAGTGATTATCCGTTCATTTATCACTCCTTGGCCGTGCCATTTCTGTGATCTTAATCTGTGGCATTTTAGGTTATGACGCCATTTAAAGAATTCGGTTTTTAAAAGGAACGTTTTAACTTTGGCTGACTTGAAAGACAGTATAACGTTGCATATGCGGTGGATCACTGGCGACCAACTGCGATCAACTTATGAACACACTGTTCATTGGCTGCAAGTGATGAGGCTCACATTGACTAATATGATATCTATAGATAAAAGATATGTAACTTGTAACAAATAGCAATTGAGTTTGCAATAAATAAAGTTGTTTGTATTAAAATTTGCATCTTGTATGTATTTTGATGTATGTCCCCTCAGAGGAGAAATCTTTAAAATTTATTTTATTTCATTTTTTCAGATCCTTTAAGTGCATCCTTTTATAACACGCTTTTATTAGCTTCACCTGTATGTATGTTTGTATGTATGTATGTTTGTTGTATGTATGTTTGTTTGTATGTTCTGGGAGCAAACAAAAATCTATATTGTAAAAAAGACTTTCCCTACGTGAACGCTGTGGCTGTGAGGTAAAGCTCCGCGCTACGAACCTAACGGTCTAGCGTTCGAGCCCAGTCAGGGGAGATTTTTTAAAAATGGTTTTTGTTTAATTCTAAATTATTTTAATTAAAGATTTAAATGTATGTAAATATTATGGTGTGTCACTCACACGATTTTCTCTTACCCTGCATTTTCATACTAAGATAGATATTTTGTGCTTTTTAGTTCACATTTCTATAAAAGCGTGTTCTTTAATTTTTTAAAACTATAATATTATTATATTTATTTATATTTCCACTGTAACAAAAATTTACATTTTCAAATTGTTATTTATTTATTTATTTTTTAATAATTTTTGAAATTTAGTTTAAAAAAATTGCTACTCAATTACAATTTAAAATTTGAAAAGTTTCAAACTGGCTTTTCAAAAAAAAAAATTCTGACGTGATCTATAATAAATAGGGCAACTCTAGGATAAAGGGGCATAGAGGGCAGTTGGCCAGTTTAAGTATTTCCTAAACTTGATCACAGATGGCAACATAAACTTTGTCGTAGGAAATAGTTCAATGATTTCATACATTGTGGCATGCAGCTATGTTTTTTGATTATAAAAAGAAAGTGAAATTTTTATGTTTATTTTAGTGGTTGAATATATTTGTTGAGTTAAGTACCTGAATGTTTCACAAATACGTAAGTTACTTTTTTTTTTTTTTTTTTTTACTATACAGACTTTTAAATCACGTATATAATCTAGTCTTTGTTTTAAACCTAAAACAAGGACATGCAAATGACAGAGTGATGGCTTGAATTGTGTATTTATTTACCATACAATTTTAGCAGAGATGCCACCTTTAAAATGTCAAAAGCTCATGATGTACCATCATCAACTAAAGCGTTTTATTACACTGACCCAATTCCTGACGTTACCATGATAAAAACAGTTAGAAAACGTACCAATGGTATTCATGGAGCGTTTAATTGCAAATAAGTAGATATCACTGCTAAGCAAATAGGCAGACATAGTTTTCATATCATTAGAGAATATTGAAAAACTTCGAAAACATACATTCCAGAAAAAGACAAAGTAGATAAAAAGGCTTAAAATCCTGACAAAGTCTAAAATAAACGAAAGGAAAAAATAAAAACACGACATCTCCAGCAGCGAAGAAGGAAAAATATCAGATTATACAGATCCGAAGATAATACTCGTATAATATGATAAGATCAATGTGCTCATTATGGAGACAAATGCGCAAACGAATGGCTGGATAAAATGCATAATATTCCGGAAGTGGTTCCATGAAATGTGTAGAAACTATCAGGAGTGTTTCAAAAAATGCGGTAAAATTCTACTTAATCTGAGGGATTGGAATCATACATCAAATTCTATTTATTTGAATTATATTCATTCATTTTCCACGATATAATTGCATCTCTACAAATTACTGTATGCGTTTAATGATTAATTATATAAAATGTGTTATTTTTGCTATTTTAACTTTTCTTTTTCTTTCTTGAATTGAACGGCCATCTCTCTTTGACTTGAAGGAGAACTATTTTTTGCGAAATTTTGTTCTCAATATTTTTTACTTATTTACCTTTTTTTTTTTTTTTGCCCAAAATGCACTTATCATATGTATAGGAATTTTAAATATTTCTTATATTTGTATTCTAAGTATTTTTATTTCAATCTTTGAAAACTATGGCCATCTATCCTAGATTTACCCTAATACGAATGTGTTATATATTACTTCTTTATTGAAGAGCAGCTGCAGTCTGACTGTTGCCACACAGTGGCGGTTACATCTTATTATCTTAAAGTTAAGTTACAGCTAAGCATACTTGACACATTTATAATCACAGTTACATATAGATACACAGTTATGGTTACATATATAACATCTTCCCTTTTACGAAGAATGACACACAAAAATGTTATTAAAATATTTACAATATGCATGAAAGAAAGAAGATACAAATGTAAACAAGCTAACACACAAGAACAATTACTCTGTTACAAAAAACTAGCAAAAAAACAATTATTTATTTACTACCTCATACCTGTTAGGAGCTTAATAATACGACCATATTTGGTAATGTATCATTTAGAGTCCGACTCCTTTTTTGAATTATTGTTATTACAATCATTACCATTCAAATTAATATTTACAGAGACTTTGTTAATAGAAATAGAAGTAGAACCAGTCATTTCAAAATCCTGTTCAAAAATTATCTCATTATAAGAAGGTTTTAAATCAATTCTATTTCTTCTTAAAATGCTATCTTTCTCATTTCTTACCCGATACCTTCTAGGGTTTTTATCTCTTTTAATAATTATGCCTCTTTCCCACTGATTTCCAGAACGAATCAAAACAGTTTGATTATTTGGAATTTCCGATAACGGTCTAGACGTTCTATCATAATAGAATTTACTTAAGATTTTTTTATTTACAACTTTTTTTCTTACGTTCGTTTGGAGTTCTGGCTTTAAAAATTCTTTATTTATTGTTAATTTAGTTCGTGTTCGTCTAATCATTAAGGCTTGAGCGGGAGAAAAATTTAACCTTTTTATGGGCGTATTTCTATGTTATAGGAGTGCACTGTTAATATCCTGATTAGACTCATGACATTTTTTCAACATATTTTTAACAACTTTTACATGGCTTTTCGCTTGACCGTTTGATTTCTCGTATCTCGGACTACTATTTACGATTTCAAAATCACATCCTGATGAAAAATTTCTAAATTGATCCGAATTAAAGGGCATGTTATATGCGACTAGAATTTTAGGAATTCCGTGCGAACTAAATATCACTTTTAATTTCCAAATTATTTCATCCGATTGTTTATTATTTAAGGGAACAATTTCTAACCACTTAGATAAATAATCTATTAAGACTAATTAATTATTTTTCCTAAATTCACAAATGTCACACTCTATTTTTTCAAACGGTAATGGCAAAGTATCATGTGAAATGAGTGGTTCTTTACAATTTTTTGGTCTGTACGTTTCACAAATAGAGATTTAGAAATTAAATTTTCAACATCATTTCCCATATTAGGTCAGTAAAAAAATACTCTAGCTCTAGATTTACTTTTTTGTATTCTGAAATGTCCATTATGAATTTTATTAAGTATTTCTTTTCTAAGATCAACAGGAACAACTATTCTACCATTATAAAAGACTATTCCATCTTCTTCAAAAATATCTTGTCTTAATATATAATAAAATCTTACATTGTCTGGAACATATTTTTTACTGTTAGGCTAATTATTCTTACAAAAAGTTATTAATTTATTTAATACTGTATCTTTTAATTTACATTCCTTAAATTCATTTAATTTTTTATCAGTTACTTACATATGCCTTGTAGCTTTTACACAATGAACAATTTCTTTTAAAAACTCATCAGTATCATATTCATTAATATATGATCTAGATAATAAATCGGCTACATACATTTGCTTAACTGGTACATACGAGTAAGAGACATCAAGATCACTTTAATTTAATCAAGGTAACTTTAATTTATTTCTTTGTAACCTATTAGATAAAAAAATTACAACACTTTTATTATGAATTGATACTAAGGGTTTATGATCAGTATGAACAATTATTTTTCTACCATAAATTTAATTATGAAACTTTTTAGTAGCAAATACTATGCTTAAGTACTCTTTTTCGATTTGTGCATTTCGATCGATTTGTGCATTTGTGCATTTCGATCGCGTGCTTTGTCAGCCTCAGACAAAGCACGCGATGCATAGGAAATCGGTTGTCCCTCTTGTAACAAACAACACTCTAGATCACTTTTAGAACTATCACATTGTAATACAATTCGTTTATTAGAGTCAAAAACACCAAGTACAGGGGCTGTACTTATTTTTTCTTTTAGTTCATTCAGAGCTTATGTATGCACTGGTAGCCAATCAAATACTACAGATGTTTAGAGTAATTCCCTCAAAGGAGCAGTTATCTCTGATATGTTAGGAATAAATTTCCTTAGATAATTAATTAATCGTAAAGTTTTTTTGCAATTCATGTTTATTACTAGGTGCCTGTAAATTCATTACAGCTTTTACATGTTCAGGGTCTGGTTTAATTCCATTTTTATTAAATACATGACCCAAATACTTAACTTCATTAACGCGATATTGTAACTTTTTAGGATTAAATTTTACATTTAATTTTCTAGCTCTTTCTAATACTTTTTGAACAACTTCATCATGTTCATTTTCAGAATATGCACATATTAACATATCATCAAAATAAACAATCACACCAAGAATATAACCAAAATTTTTCTCATTAGCTTTTTGAAACAATTCAGGTGCAATATTTAACCCAAACAGGAGGCGGTTAAATTTAAAACAACCAAACCAAAGGGAGTACTAAACTGACATAATTTACTAGAAGGTTCATCTAATTTAATTTGGTAAAATACATCCTTTAAATCAAACACACTATGCATAGATTTATTACATAATTTAGGCATTAATTCCTCAATCGTTTGTATTAAATGACATTCTTTTTTAATAACTTTATTAAGATCTTGTGGATCTAAACATATTCAAATTGACATATCAGGTTTTCTCTACCATAACTAAATTATTAATCCAGCCATCTGGATTCTCTACCTTACTTATAATTTTATCTTTTTCAAGAGCAATTAATTTCTCTTTTAATTTTAATCCTTCTGCGGGGTTTAACTACTGGTTTAGCATTACTATCAATTTTAATGGAACACATTAAATTAAATGTTCCTAATCCCTGAAAAACATCTTTATTTTTTTAATAAATTCATGCTTATTTTTTATTTCAGTAGAATCTACTGTTTGCTTTTAATTAGACCCAATTCAATACAGCTAGGCAATCCCAACAATGTTTTAGAATAATTATTACAATTTATAACAATAAAATCTAGATATTTAGTCTAACTATTCATTTTACACTCTAAGTTAACTATACCTAGTCGTTTAAGTATGGTTCCTCCATATGCTTCTAAAATAATCTTAGTAGGAGTTAGGAATAAATACATATTGATGATTTAAGTAAATCATTATGTATTATATTTACACACGAACCAGTATCTAATTTAACTGAAAAGATTTTATTTCCCACCTGTAACGGTTGTATCCAACTTGATTCCTTAGCACACAGCACTGAATCTACAAAAATAAATTTTTTCCATATTATTAACTCTCTTGGAGTTAAACATATTTTGGCACCCACTAGCGAAGTGATTTAATTTATTACATATTTTACATTTTTTTCCGAATGCGGGACACTTTCTTCAAGTATGATTGTAATTACACTTTTTACACAAATAAATCTTTTCTTTTTTATTTTCACTTCCAGCAGCTGCTTGCATCTGCGACGTCGAATTGTTTGAAGCCTTATTTTTCCTTGTTTATTTTTCCCTATTAGAGACACAGCGTCTGCGACAGTACTCGTTTCGTTCAGAATACTTACTTCAGATTTCCGCTGTATTTCTTCTGATTATTTTTTACTTAATTCTGCTGCTCGGCAAATTCCAATCATCTTTTATAGTGTTAGATCTGATTCTCGTAATAGACGTTCTTGTAGCTGTTTTTTTTTTTCGTTCCAATGACAATGCGATCCCGAATTATACTTCCAGATAAATTTCCATATTCACAGAATTTTATTAGTTTTCTTAAATCTGCTAGAAACTCATCAAAAGTTTCGAACTGTTCTCGATTTCTGCTATTAAATACATAGCGTTCGATCACAACATTTCTGCGCGGATTTGCATAGTTTCCAAATGCATTCAGGACATCCGCTAAGGTATTTCTCTGCTTATCAGTTAGCTCAAATGTATTATAGAGTTCGACAGCATCTTCGCCAATGCAGTTTAATAATATTGCTACTTTGACGTCGTCATCTTTCTCCATATGACCCCCTGCCTTTAAATAAATTTCAAAGTTCTGTCGACTTTCGCTATGCTTCGGCGATATTACGGGAAGGTCCTAACTTATTGGAACTTTTAAAGAATCCATTCGGGATTTATTCGAAAATTAATTTCGGAACTGTTCTGGTTCGACGCTCGGCTGTGCCATGTTATATACTACTTCTTTATTTAAGAGCAGCTGCAGACTGACTGTTGCCACACAGTGGCGGTTACATCTTATTATCTTAAAGTTAAGTTACAGTTAAGCATACTTGAAACAATTATAATAACAGTTACATATAGATATAGAGGTATGGTTACATATCTAACAGAATGTTACATTAGAATTTTATAGTTTGGGAAAAATTGAATTAAATAATTCTGTAGAGTACTCTGAGCTGTAAGAAACAAGCATGTGATAAATTTAATAAATTTTCTTTGGAATGCAAGCGCAATAGTTTGATGTTGCAATAGATAAAAAAAAAAAAAAAACTAATAATATAATTTATAATAATAATAATAATAATAATAATAATAATAATAATAATAATAAGATCAGTTAATTTCAGTTTTAGAGAACAGTCACGTTTTGGTATTCAACATTACTGAATCTGAATAAATAAAACAAAGTGAAGCAATAGTTATTGACAATGTTTGAAAACTTGGAGAAACCAGTTTAGCACAGGTTTAATAAGAGTTCAAACGTGATCATTAAAGAGATTTATATTTTTTTAAGTATTAAAAACAGCTATTACAAAAGTGTAGAAATTTTACTTTACATCTGCTTCCTGTAATTCGTTTCAGGAGTGTTTGCAAGAGAATGAATGCAATAAATAATTTCCCTTTCAAATAAGGCACCGACAAAGATTTCTTAAAGAAAAACACGCTCTTATCGATAAAATAAACTTGGACAAATTGCATCTGAAATAAAAATGAAAACAATATGAAAACAATAAGTTCAAAGACAATATTATCTTAGATTACCTTAGAGTAACCTAAAAAAAAAAAAAAAAATCTGAAAGTTTCTCCAGAAACAGTAATGTACATTTTAAAATCATCTACATTGCTAAAAAAAGTTGATCTCAGATTGCAAAAGAAAGATTCTCTCATTTTGTTACAGAAACATTGAGACCGGACAATACCTAATCTTGCCGGCAGCCTTGGCCCATGTTATTCTATGGGAAAATTTGTTTACATAATTAATCATTACCTAATGAATATTTTTCAATTCTGTTTTCACATTTAGAAAATTCATAAGCATTCAATTAGTACTTGTTTTCCAAAAATTGATTTTTTAAATTTTTAGTATTTCATTTTGCGACTAGAAAATGAGAAAAATGCATTTTGTGAAAAAACGCATTTTTGAACTCAAAATTAAAATGTAAAAATTAAAAAAAAAAAAAATGAATTTTTCAAAAATGAGTACTCATTTAACGGTTATGAGTTTTCTGACTGTGAAAACAGAATTAAAAAATATACTTTAGGTAATGTGTTATTGTCGCAACAAATTTTCCCATAGAATAACATTGTCCACGGCTGTTCGCGGGATTAGGTATTGTTCCCTCTTAAGTACTTTATTGTATTAGAAACCAGTCTATAAAATTTCTTGGCATGAATATGCCCAAAATAATAGGCGGATAGATTTTTTTTTCTTCTCATTATTTGCTATATAACTGTTTTCATTGCAGTGTGACTGCCTTAGTTATATTTTAGATTCGGAGTGGGCTCAACCACGAAAAAAAAAAAATCTATTACGCAAGGTCAGGGTTAATTCATATTTTCTTGACTTAAAAAATGTATTTTTCAGAAAGAAACTTTGAGGGGATGAAAGTTCTAGAGAATTTTTACTGAAACTGGATCTGTCGATGTATCACATGTCTCACGGAAAAAGGAGAGTTTACCATATCAAAATGTGCTAAAATATAACTTTTTGCCTAAATTTTTAAGATTTCACCGAATTCACTTTAAGTTTCAGCAACAAAATGCTGCTATTTGTATTAGCGACAACACAGAACATTGGTTAATTGCTCATAGATTTGTTGTACGGAACTGTTTAACATTTTTCCTGACATCAATACAAAGAAAAATGTCTAAGGACTCCTAAATCGGTAAATATATGCAGATAATTGGAACTACACCTCTGTTACCGAACTGAAGGAAGCTAATTTACATGCTTGGGAAGACTTCAGTTAATCCACATTTAAAAGTTTTTCTAAGTGTAATTAAAAATTTTTGCGCCGTTCGCAAAAATGGCATTACTTTAAATTATTAATTTCCGTTTACCTATAATGTATTGTAACACAACACATTTTTGTTTTCATTTTTGACTTTAATATCAATAAAACCTGTATTACTGGAAACTTTTTTGCATTTTTTTTCTTATACAGTTTTTTAAAGTCAACGCAAATGCTCAATAAAATTGTCTCTAATCACTTGTAATTTGAAATATAGTTCGGCCTATAAATATATAGTGTATAAATATATAGTGTACTATATCTGTATTTCGACTGCATGAAGTATCATATGTAAAACCTGTTATGTTCAAAACATAAAACTGCCATAAATATTTTCCAATAAAAATTAACAAAATAAAACTTTTGTTGCTTTCAGACTTTAATTCCTTTTCGCCATTTCTTTTCATATTTTATTTATTTATTTATTTATTTATTTATTTATTTATTATTATTGTTTTTTTTTTTTTTTTTTTTTTTTTTTTTTTTTAAATCACAGATTATAAACATCGATCATAACAAAACTAAAGTCCTTGGTATAATTCAACATTTGTTCCTTTGGTTTACTTAAATGATATATTTTACATTAAATGACAGTAATCAATTGACCTCTGTTTCATGAAATAATTAGGATGAAACACATAGCATGCAGATTATTTCTGCATCATGCAAATAATATTTATCAAATACACAACAGACAAATATTTGTTGAACCTATGTTACTTCCTTAAATTCAATCTAATTACAAGAGAGCTACACCATTTCATTAAATCAATATTGAGGAACATGATTAATATATCCTTTGTAGTCTGTCGTAAAACAAACCAAGTATTTATTTCCTTTTTCATGACAACTTATTTATCAGTGATTTGAGATATTATTAAACAATACAACAAATTTAACTTGACAATATAGCCAAAGTAGATTATGCATTTCTAATTAATTTAAATTAGAAATATTGGTAGTAGCAAGATATGTTACCTCAATTTGTCAGAGAATACTAATTGTGATACAGTTAAATTCCAAACTTAAATAGACGTAACATAATGGAATATGGTAATAATATTCTTACAGGGAATATTTGCTAAACAAAAGAAGGACTTTTTAGCAATACTTAAAATTATACTTTTCGTTTACATATATACAAATTTTTAAACGCCGTCTATAATATTAACAACATTTTATGCATTAATAAATTAAAAACGAATCTTGTGTTTAACAACCACACGACTTCAATTACTCACTGTTGCAATTATTATATGCACGTTTTGGAGAGAATAGTGGTGAGAAGATATAACAATTGACCTAAAAAGTTATACATATAAGAATTTTCCTTTAAATGAAAACTGATACTTTTAACTGATATATTTAAAAATATATATATATTGTTTTTATTTTTTAAGAAATCGATAGAGCCATTTTTAGAAACAACTATCTAAGGGATTTAAACAGATCTAACTAATCAGAATAGGTAATATCATTGTTAATTTTCCTGAAATAAACACATATTACGCACTAAAGGATATCTGAAAAAGGGTTTACGTAGTAGTTTAAAGTGAAATCGTTTGAACAGTTTTTGAGATATCGACTTTCACCAAAATTTGGCAAATTCAATTATTAACCGAAAAATAACAATTACAAACGAAGGTATACATAAAAGAGAATTAATATGACGAGTTTGAAAAAAAAAATCTGTACAACCGTTAAAAAAAAAAAAAAAAAAAAAAAAAAAATCTGCTTGCAAAACTTCAAATTGGACTGCTTATACAGGACGTCTATCAATTTTCATGATTTAACAAATTACACACACACACACACACACACAAAAAAAAAAAAAAAAGAAAAAAAAATCTGATACCATTCTTGCCGACTCTTATGTAAAATTAATAATGCGAATATGACTTCAATCCTTGAATCCGAATATGACTACCATTTTGCCCAATCACCCACCGTTTTCTAGCTAATCCCCTCTCTCATTTTTATCATTGTTTGGTTATTTTATACCCGCCAGTTTGATTTGGAGAGAAACGATGATTATTTTAACAGTTACCTCAGTGTCTTTTGACCTGAGGTCGAGAGAAGTAGAAAGTTCTAAAACACGAACATTTGTAGTAAGGAGGGGATTTGAGGGGATTTGTGTCCAGAAAACATATGAAAATCAATAAAAACAATCAGTTTCCGTCTCTTTTTTTCCCTCGCAATATATCTCTTATTTTTTACATATTCCAGCTTCCAGTTTGCCATTTTCTTACCAAAACACCCCAAATAAAAAAAAGTATAAAGTGAAATTTTTTTCAAACTGTTGATGAGTGGAGTAAAGTCTCAAACCCCTCCCAAGGAAGTTTGACTGATTTACTGTACGACGTTTGCTTTCAATAACTCCCCTGTTAAATATTTTGGGCAGTAAAACATGAAAAATAAAATATCCTCTTTTGACACGCGTTAAAGATCACCACCGTCGAGAACACCGTAAAGTTCAGTGATCGCAAAACTTGTACTAAATGTAGATAGCGACTGACGACTACAATGATAAGAGCAATGACCTTTAACACGTGTAAAACCAGGAGATTTTACTGTTCATGTTTTGCTGTCCAAAACATTCAACGTGGGAGTTGTTGGAAGCAAACGTCATACAGTGAATCAGTCAGACTTTCTTGCGAAGGCTTTGAGATTTTACTCCACTCACCAAAATTTTGAAGAAAAAAAAAATACTGTATAATTTAGTATTATTTGTGGTATTTTTGGTAAGAAAATGGAAAACTGATAGCTAGAATATGTAAAAATTAAGAGAAATATTGTGAAAAAAAAAAGGAAGGAAAAGAAAAGAAAAGAAACAGAAAGTGATTCTTTTTATTGATTTTCTTTCGTTTTCTGGGCAGAAATGCCCTTAAATTTCCTCCTTACTACAAATGTTCGTGTTTAAGAACTTTCTACCTCTGCAGCTCCTCAGGTCAGAAGATATTTAACAGTTAAAATAATCATTGTTCCTCTCCAAATCAAACTGATGGGTATAAAATTACCAAACAATGATAAAAATGAGGGAGGAGTGCCTCTAGAATACGGTGGGTGATTGTGTAAAAGGGTGTTCATATTCAAATTCAGGAGGTCATTTTACATAAGAATATGCTGAAATGGTGTCAGAGGTAATTCACATGCCGAGCAGTGTTATGGAGCGTTTATATAGCTATTCTGAAGAAAATCGTTAAATCCGTTTTTAAGATACGGACTACATCCGGATTCAAATGTCCCAATTCCGGTTTTCTAATTTTTACCAAAAATTAAAAAGTTATCTGTATACCAGACATAACTCAATTTTGAAGTTTCTTCATTCCACCTTTATTAATTTAGGATACACTCCTTCTCATATTTATAAGGCTAGTCGAATTTTTTGAAAAACTGAGATAAAAATACATTTGAGCGAGAGTATGCAAAACACATTTAATGTATCGATTTTAAAAGATCAAATAATAATTTTTTTAGAAGTATATAAAATCAACCAATGGGGGAAAAAGTAAGTTTTTTACGCACTTTTAGATGTTCATAATTATAAGGACTGTCAGTATTTTGTGACTTTATTTAAATGGCGAGCGAATAATTACAGACTAGTATGTTAACTGCAGGACTGACCTGAGTCGGTGTATAAACTCCGTAACTCTCTCGATCGGACGTCTGCCAAAATGCCTCGAGTAAAAGAACCTACAGAGAGTGAATAGTATGGTTTTTAAATGGAGCAAGAATGTCGATTCGCCATACTGCTATAGATATTCGAAGATCTAAATCTGCGGTAGAAAATGTAATCAAACGCGGAATTGATGGCTGAGTACAGAAGAGATCTGTAGCAAAGAAAAAAAAAAAAAAAATCAAAGCAGTCTTTGGGGACTGTCGATAGAAGTGAAAACTAAGTGACTTGTGAATTGTATCGTCGAGCTATTAGATTTTTATTTTCGAATTATTTTTGGTTTGTAAATAAGTGTTTATGATCTGTATTATATGATTCGGCACAATATTTATAGCTACCCAAATTAAATGAACTAAGCGTTATATTAGGTAAAAATATTGATTACTTTTGAAATTATTTTAATTAGTAGATGAGATACAAAAGAAAACCGATTCAGGACACCTCAAAACGTGTAAATCATGTGAAATCTCGAATTCCACTTCCGATAATATAAAATAACTTTAAAATATCTTTCGAATGATGTATTAAAAATAATTTAATCATAAATAAAATTTGAAATATTGAAATTTTAAAATGTTACTGCGCCATCTGGCGGTAGAAATTTCTGTAATCTACTGTTCGATTCCAAATCAACAAAGCTTTCTAATGATGTATCACTTATGAAATTATTTTAATTAGTAGCTGAGATACAAAAGAAAACCAATTCAGGATACCTCAAAACGTGTAAATCAGGTGAAATAACGAATTCCACTTTCGATAATATAAAAGAACTTTAAAATATCTTTGGAATGATGCATTAAAAATAAGTTAAGCATAATTAGAATTTGAAATATTGATGTTTTAAAATTCTACAGCGCCATATTGCGACAGAAATTTCTGTAATCTACTGTTCGATTGCAACTCAACAAAGCTTTCAAATGATGTATTACTTATGAAAATATTTTAATTAGTAGCTGAGATACATAAGAAAACCCATTCAGGAGACCTCAAAACGTGTAAATCAACTGAAATCTTGAATTCTACTTTCGATAATATAAATTGGTAAAAAATATTTTTCTTCTCATGGAAAGCCTTCGCTGACGATGACGCGAGTTTCATGATTTTTGTTCACCCAAAAAGTGCTCAACGCGCCTAAAGAAGTTTTCACTTCAAATGGAAAACCTTCGCTGACGATGATGCGAGTTTCATGATTTTTGTTCATCCAAAAGTGCTTAACGCGCCTAAAGAAGTTTTCACTTAAAAAAAAAAAAAAAAAAAAAAGAAAGAAAGAAAGAAAAAGAAAAAAGAAAAGAAGAAAAAAACATTTATTTGTACTCAGGAGACCTTAACACACGTAAATCAGGGTAAAACTCTATATCGAATTTTTCGACAGAATACAATTCATCCGTTACCTACGGTAACAGGGTAATGGAAGTAAATATTTTCTTTCTTTTTGAAAATTATTTTATTTCTGCAGTATATCACGGTTACTATTTGTTAATATTAAATAACTAGAATAAGGCTTTTAATATTATAGATTACTACTGATGGTGCAGTAAACTTTTTTTTTAAAGTAGGGTTGAGGATAATTCTCTATGTCGGTTGTTGTTGGTTGGTTGTTGGGTTTAAGGCCGATTGACTCCGTACGTGTCCTAGGCCTATAGGGGGAATGCCCTCCATGGGGGTCTTTCTAAGGGGTCCTAGCCCGTATTTACGCGAGTTTCGGAGGAAACCATGGAAAACTCCGAACGGCTAGGTCGATGAGCGCGACCTGGGATCGAACCCGGCACCTCCCATCTACCAGCTTTGAGCGCAGAACCGCTCGGCCGCTGGTGGGCCTTCTCTATGTCAAGTATTTAGAAAAATACTTGGCACCCAGCAATTTCAGGATTCTATAGACCATTTTATAACTCAAATAGTTCAATGAAAGTTTCGTCACGAAGGCTAAAAATAAAACATTAATAATAAGGGGAAAATATTCTTGAGATCTTACTGTGCACAATAATCTTTAAAATATGTTGTAGTTTTAGACTATAATCATGGGGCTTTTTCTTTTCTTTTTCTTTTTCTTTCTTTTTTTTCTTTTTTTTTTAATTTATTTGCATTAGAATAGCCCAGATATTAATAGAAACTTTTTTTTTTTTTTTTTTTTTTTAATATAACAAAATGTATAAAAATATTTTTTTTTTTTTAAATAACACGTAAAGATTTTAACTAATAGAATGTCCTGTTTTAAAAACTGTAAAAATATCATAAAAACAGTAAAAATATCATAACAGTAAAAATACAGTAAAAATATCATAAAAACAATCAGAATATAGAAAAATTATATATCTAAGTAGAAATACGAGCATTTAAAGTAAATGATTTGTAATTCCAAATACATGAGCGCTGAAAAGTTTCTCTTGCATAAATTACTAGGCAAATGCATAAACCTACTCTTGTAAACATCCAAGGAAATGCCATGGAAATTGAGATGATTTCAAGATTGAATTGAATACAATTTGCTGTTGAAAGGAAGCAAGGCTATAAAGGTTTTTATTCAAATGTTATTTTCAATAAATGTAAATAACATTGGTTCTAATTAAAACATGTAAAAGTTTCTTAATGTCTTACATTTTGTTGAAAATAAAAGAAAAAGGATGAGGGTCCATTAGAGGGTTTTTCGACCCTGAGAAATTTCATGTTCATATTTTATTATATGAACAGTTAGACCTCTATAAAAAATTATGCGAATCAACTCCATAGTTCAGTATAATTGCTATGATATATAACATAACAATGTCGATCCGTAGACCCTTCACAGTCACTATTGGTATAATCACTGGCCACATTCTCCGCTATTTTTATTTTATTTTATTTATTTGTTCTTTTATTTGGTGGGTGGACTCATGCATAATATTGAATATAAGCTCCGTCTGTGGGCGTTGTTACTGAAATTTTCAAAATTTCAAAACAGGTTTTTCTGTATTTATGTTTCATAGCAACAATACTAATTTTTGAACTGGATTTAAACACCAGTTTTTAAAGCGGGTTCTCTCACATATATTTTTGACGAATAAATAAAATTAAATAAAGCGAAAACATATAGAAAACATTTCCGGTATGAAGTCTGCATCGAAAATAACGGAGACTTGTAACCTATGATGTTTCTAATGCAAATGAATATATGCTATAACAATACTATTTCTAATGAAAATGTTTTTATCATTGTACATTGGAGATACGGAGGATATTCTTATATAATATTGTAGCATAATTTCACTATAGTCTTCTTCATCATAAATCCGAGAATTTTCTAATAGAACCATCTGATAAAATTATCTTCCCAAAACCCGGTACATTTTTTGATTAGACACGCATGCGCAATCTAAGCTTGTTCAATCTTGCATGAAATAATAAGATAGGCGAGTCACGTTGAGCTACCATCACATTTCATATTTTTTAATTAGACGGATGTTGCACACTTTGTTTTTGGTCTGCAACTCATAATGTTTATTATTAAACATTCTTTATTTTTCAAAATTTAATTAGCAAATTTAATCATCAAATTATTAATATATATATATATATATATATATATATGTCTTCTATAATAGTTTTTTTTTTTTAAGCTATAAAATGCACAACCATAACATGATAATTATCCTTGGCATATTCATATGAACATCGCAAAAAGTCATTATTCAAAAAAATCTATATTACATTACATGATAATGTGAAAAAATTAACTGCAAATCATTCGTCTGTTTACCTCTTAAACTCCATTACCAAATTACTTCAAATTTATTTGCTGGGTATATAATAAGTTTAAAATACAAATTAAATAAAAAATAATAATAAATACAAATTAATAAAATTTAGTTTTTTTTTTTTTTTTTTTTTTTTTTGTAAGTTTGTTACAGTTTCATCATGGAAACGATAAAAGAAGAGAACATTTTTTTGAAAATCAATAAGACAACATTTGCCATTCACAGGAGATGAGGTTTTAATAATTATAGGGGAGAGTGGGGAACAATGGACCAATCTTGGAAATTTTATGTGTTTACTCACAAAGTAATAATTTCTCGCTATTGGAAATATGTGTGCATATTACCTATATATTAGGTCTTATGTAGCACTCAATACAAAGTAATAATTATGTTTACTTTTTTTTTATATATTTTTTTTTCTTAACAACTGACAAAATGGACCGTTATACCCCGATTGCGTGGTACAATGGCCCATGATATGCGGTACTATGGACCACAGGTCAAATTTAAAATGCATACTAATTTAGTATGTTTTTTTAATAGTATAAAATTTAGAATATATTATATTTGTATTCATGACTTCGGTTCATACAAATAATGTAAATTAGTGAACATTAACATTAGAAAATGATACGCCAAACAATTTTGTGTCACTAAAAATCTGCTGTTTTCTTGTGAAGTTGTAGGGTCTGGAAAACTCATCATTACAATAGCTTGGAAATTTACAAGAGATATAGAAACACACTCAGGAAGAAATATAGAGATCTTAATTAAGTTCTTGTTGCATAAATTTTCCAAAAACATGTTGTTTTATAGGAATTATTTTTATAGAACAGATTATTTTTATAGAAATCTTTTATTTCTGTGATTGAATCAACAAAATGCACAATCAACAACTTTTTCGTCAAATTTATTTGTATTATTATTTTTTTAATTGCATTATTTAATTTAGTTTGTTATAGTTTGTTAATTTAGTTTGTTATATCATATTTGTAAAAATATAAGAATAACATACAAAAATAACTGAATGGTTATTAAAAATAAATAAGAAGTAACCTCAAACTAAATTGCTTTTTCATTACTCTTTGAAAACGTAATAGATCTAATTAAGGTTAACACTGATTTTTTTATATATAATTTTTAGCTAACACTTCAAAAATTTAGATTTTGTACATCAGTTTATTATGACAGAGAACTGAGTTAAATGGCCCATGGCCCATTATACCCCGTCTGGACCTCTGACAGCAAATGAAAAAAAAAAAAATCCTCTTAAAAATATTTTAATGAGATTAAATATAATTAAAGATGATCTTAGCTCGTTATTGTGCTAAATAGCCTGTTCCAGATCATTATTCCTGAAAGACGAAAAGAAAAAATGTTTAACTGAAAATATTTACTTTTGGCTACCGTAAACTAAACTTTACGAATAAAATGGTAAATTGTTAGTTAGGTATGAAATTGCTGTCTAAGTTTCATCACTGCAAAGTTGCTATCTATGTAACAAAATACGAACCATAAAAGTAAATAAATAAATAAATTATAAGGAGCGGTCCATTGTACCCCACTTTCCCCTGCTATCCCCTAGATAGTTCAAGAGTGTCTGTAAGCATCCCGAAGATGTCTACAATCCTCCTATATCTGTTTAATAAGATCCATAAAAATGCATTCTTAGGATGTTTACAGATGTGCTATTTTGACACACAGAACACATCTTGCGAATGAAAAAAAAAAAAAAAAAAAAAAAAAAACTCGTTGTTTAGAGGATATTGTGTTATTCCAAGTGTGACATCCTCTGAATTGTTATAGGGATGACATTGTGATGTCTAGAAAAGTGTAAATGTGTTTGAATAATTTAACACTAATTTAAATTAGAAAAGTTTCTCATAAATATGTTTATTATAGAACAATTTCAATGAACTATGTTTCATAATAATTAATTATATTTATTAGGAAACGGAGAAAAAATGTAGAGAAGAGATATTTTATAAATCACATGATATTTCCTTTGGTAAATATTACCAGTATGAAAAATCGTATAACGAAGACTACCCCAAAATTATTTTAAAATTAATTTATTGATTTTTCTTATGGGTGCTACATCTTTTAATACAAAATAAAAAATTATCAAACTTCCTAAGCATCTAAAAGACCAGTTTTATACGCATGCACATAAAAAGCGCTCACCCCATTTTTACATTATATATATATATATAATGCTATTTTTTTTTTTTTTTTTTTTTTTTTTTTTTTTTAAGTTGTTTGATTTAAAATAAATAGTTGGTTGATGATATATTTTAATTTCAAAATGCAAAAAAAGAAAAAAATCAGTAAAAAGAAATAAGTTTACTTGTGTGTGTGCGCGCACTTGAGAGAAGGCTATGCATTTTAATTATATTCATTGCATGTTAATGTAAATTCTTCATAAATTTACTGCCATAATAATACTGAAATTTTAAGAAAGGATTTCTTTCTCTAAATTTAAATTTCATACAAAACATTTCTAAATATTTTGTTGAATGTTGTAATCTAATAATAAAAGTATATGGGAAAAACTGAAGAATTTGAACCTTTAAAACGTTTTTATGATTTGTCATTTGTAAACTAGAATCCACCAGAACAATTTAGAATTCTAGATGCTCTTCGGAGAAATATATATATATTATTTCAAAACTTTTCTTTTTCATAATAAAAAAAAGGTATTAAATTAAGACAATTAAATAAATATATCTCGTGCTCTGGAATCACAGAAATCAGGAGAAATTAATTTTACAATCAACAGATTGAGGCACATTCTAAATGTAAGTTTTAATACATTCGCGACCGCTGACGTGAGTTCACGCCATTTTAACTTCTATAGCTAGTTGCCGCTGACATAAATTCGCGTATTTTCAAATTTTGTTCCTAGTTACGCCAACGTGAATTCACGCCATTTAAAGCATTTCTATGGAAACAATACTTTAGTATTATTTCTATATACATTTTTTTTAATATTAATTTTTCTATAGTATTATACGTTCGTTCTAGTATTATATGACTAATCTTCATTTCAAGCTTTAGATAATTACAAGAGTAACATTTCAAAAAATTATATCTTTTTTTTATCTATGGTTAAACATCGAAAGTTTTCGACATCTAGCTTAAGTTTACTTCAATATTCCCCGGCAATCAGTTTTAGAAAAGAGAAAAGCATGTCGGTAGCAAAAATGTTAATACTCTCGTCAAAACGTGTGCTATTGATTCACTTTATATTTAGAAACTTGAAAGTTAATAAATTCGTAGAATTTCTTTTGTAATAATGCACAAAAATATCAGAACTATGCGAAGAGGCTGAAAAGTTCTGGTTTTGCCACCTTCTAGTTGAAATAGAATAAATTTGGTGGCAAATGACAGCTAAATGTCTTGATATGTAACTGTACAAATATAAAGTTATTCTCATTTTTACAACTTTTTTTAAAATTTGTACAGAAATTTTTGAATAACGATCAGCAGAAAGAACGAGTTGAAATGCACAAAGACATTTTGTCCGTTTTGAAACTTCACAGGACTTTCTGTCTGTGTTAGTAACAGAAAATACAACAAACCACTACATTTATGATCCTGAAACAAAGGAAAAATCAAAAGAATGGTGCCACAGGCGTTTTCTGCGGCAGAACGTGTCTCATACTCGAAATCGTCCAAAGGAGTCATGGCGTGTGTTTTCTTGGAAAAAGATGTGATTCCGCTGGTAACTTTCTTTATCAAAAAAAAAAAAAAAAAACAATTAAGAAGAAAGACCCGGAAAATGGATTAGAAGAGGCTTGTTTTTGCAGGAAAATATACCTGCGCACACTTCCAAAATTGTTCGAGCTAAATTGAACATCCTGGGTTTCCAGTTCGTTCACCATTCTCCCTATCCATCTATCCTAGTTCCTTCTGAATACTTTCTGTTTCTTAACTAAAAAAAAAAAAAAAAACAAACACTTGAACGGGCAACAGTTCGAAGGCGTATCTAACGTCCAAATTGCTGCTGAAAGCTGGTTACAGAAAAAACCAAATGCATTTTATTTTAATGGTCTATAAATATTAGAACAATACTGTAAAAAGTGTATCACACTCCATTGAAACTATTTTGAATAAATGTATATTTTCATAACTCTGACTCTTTTCTTTCTGGGTAAAGCCAGGAACTTTTCAACCTAGCAAAATTTAAAAATTTGATTTTTTTTTTTTTTTTTTATCTGAATATTCTAATCTATATCTCTTACACTAATAGATTTTATGAATATTGCAAAATGGTATCAGTATATAGATAAAATGGTATTAAACGAAAGTTATTAATAAAACGGTTAAATCGAATTTAATGTTTAAGCAGTTCATATACATGTTAAAAATTAACGAGAGATTTTTTATATTTAATATTTTTGTTAATATATATACACTGTTTGTATTAAAACAACAACAAAAAAAAATATGTTTGAAACAGGATATGTGTTAAATTTTAGCTACAGATTTAAAGCTTTGGAAGTCTTTAAAAAGTAAACAGTTAATTATGTATAACATTTTATTTATTTATTTTTTCAAACTTTAATACTTTAAGTAAAATTCTACAAATATATTCCACTTACAACTGGTTGACGGAGCCGGCATCTTTTCAAACTAGTTTTCCCTGCTCAGTGTACTTTTTGGTGTTTTGGGATTAAGGGCAATTGAGTTCATGAGGGTCAAAGGCCTAAACGTGGAGTGACCTCCATGGAGGTCTTTCTAAAGTGTCCTAGTCCATATTTACGAAAGTTTCGCACAATCATTCGGACATTTTCGTGTATTTTTCAAAAATTGGAGAAAATCTACCAGGACAATGTAAATTCTCAAAGGTGGTCATCACATACAGGCTTAGGTACCTCCATTACACAATCCAAGTTTACTTTCAAATACTAAACAAGTAGAAAAACAAGTCACTTGAAATTAATATATTATTTGTTTTCATTTGTTTTTACTTTTTTTTTCCCTTTTTCTTTATTAAGTTGGTTAATAACTGAATGGAATAACAAACATAGAATATAATATTTAATTTTAATACAACATTTTATCTTTAATCTATATTAATAAAATCAGAGTTTTGTCTGTAAATTTGTCGGAATCGAAACATTTTGCGATATCTTCACGTTTCACACCCCATGAAAGCCGAAAATGACTTCAGAAAATTTTGCCTGTGTGTGTGTGTGCGTGTGTGTCATCGTGTTTGTATGTCGCTTTTTTTGTCCGGGCATCACTCGAGAACGGCTGGACGGAATTCAACGGCGCTTGGCAGAAACTTAGAACTTTACCCAACTTAAAATTATATCTATCAACTTTTCAGAAATCCCCCCCCCCGTTCCCCCCTGAGGGGAAAAGACAAAAACACGTTTGTCCGGGCATCACTTGAAAACGGCTAGACTGAATTGAACAGCGCTTGGCAGAAACTTAAATCTTTACCCAACTTAAAATTATATCTATCAACTTTTCAGAAATCCCCCGTTCCTCCCTTCGGGAGAAAAAAACAAAGACACATTTGTAAGCATAACTCGGCTCCTAATTACTTCACAATAAAGAAATTCCACATGAGGATAGTAGACATGAGTACAAATAAAGCAATATCCGCGATTTAGAAATTTTCGATTTTTAAAGGAAGGAAGGGAGAAAATTCATTTTTGGCGGGAAATTTTGAAAATTCCTGATTTGAGTCGAACTCTACCAAAAATGGAATAAAGATGTTGAAAAAAGGCTATGCGACATTCTTATGATATTTCCTAAAACACATTTTTGATTTTTAGGGATCTGTCATTTTTTTTATTTGGGGGGGGGGGGGGGGGGTATGTGTTACAAAGAGCAAATTCGAGACACCCATTTTAGCGCTAAATTTGTCCTGGAAAATTTATGATTGCTGCGGTCACGAAGTTTGGTGCTTGGATTTTTTATATGCAACCGGCACCTAAATAAACGGGATTTATCGAAATACCCCTTTTCCCCCAACGGGACAGGAAGCAAAAAAACGTTTGTAAGCATAACTCAGCCCCAAATTACATCACGGTGAAGAAATTGCACATGATGACACTAGACTTGAGTATAAATAAAGCACTATGTACGATTTTAGAATTCTTGAATCTTAAAGGAGGGGGAAAATCGTTTTTCGAGGGTGAAATTTAAGAAATTTTGGATTTTTTAGTAGTGCTCTACTAAAGATATTACAAAGGTATTGAAAATAGCCAAGTGTCTTCTTTAGAATATTTTCAAAACCCATTTTCGTTTTTTTGTGATTTTCAATTATTTATTTTTTTGAGGGAGGAGTAGTTGCAAGTTCAAGCCCGACCCCCCCCCCCCCATCCCTTACCGCTAAATTTGCCTTGGGAAAGCTATGGGATCTGCGGTCTCGAAATTTGGTGCGCAAATTGTTTATATGTATCTGGCACTTATTGTAACGAGATTTTACGAAATTCACCCACTTACCCCCTTGGGGTCGGGAGGGGGGCAATAAACAAGCGTAAAAACACGTTATTCTGTTTGAATTCGCTTTACATTATCTTAGAATGATTCGTTTTGGTGTGTGGATGTTGATTAGGTGCACGCATTATGTACTTTGGTGAGATTTCGCAAAACTTCTAAGCTAGCCACTGGGGAAGAGGAAGTAAGAAGAGGGTAAGTTGCTGCCGAAGGCATTGTGGACCCGGAATCCTCACGTTGCGAGCGGGAAAATCCTCTACGAAATACAGAGGAAACTTTAACTTAGATTATTAATAATGTAATGGAATTTTGACAGCTCATTTAAGTATAGTGCTCAGCGAAGCTGGCATAGCCTGCTAGTAAAACATAAAATATGAAAAAACTAAAACTAAAAATAATCTCGAAAAAATAAGATTTTTAGAAAAAAAAATAATTATTTAACTTAAAGTTTAAAATATGCTAAAAGTAGTTAAATATGTTAAATGCATGACTTACTTATTATTGTAAACTTGTTATAAGAACAAAAAATATTTTGATATATATATATATATTTTTTTTTCAATAAGCATTCAATTTTATCATTTTACAGATTATCATCATGTGAATTTTTCAAATAAAAAGCATTTTATAAACATATCAATCTGTATTATGCATTTATGTACAAATAGCTCAACTTTGCATTGTGGTTTTTCACGAATAGTTTATCTACTCAGAAAAGCATCTACAGATTATCTTACACATTTCATTTCTTGAATTTCCTATTTCTATGGAAAGCTAAAGTATTCCCCAGAGAGTGAAGGATTGTATTTATCCTAAAAAAAGGTTTTTATTTTATTTTACTTTATTTTATTATTATTATTATTTTTTTTTTATCAAAAATAACTATGCGCTTTTTAAAGTAATGCTTATGTTTATTCTCTTTAAAAGATTTTCTTACATTTTAGTTAACCGAAAATGAAAGTGTTTTCTGGATTTTACAATTTCTTTATAAGTTTATTCATATTAATTTTTATATCGATTTAACGTTACTAAATAATTTCATTTTGAATCATTCTTATTGAAAAAAATCGTGCTCGTGCATAAAAGTATTCTGTAATAAGACTTTGTTTAAATAAATGTTAAAATATTTTTCATAAATAAATATCTATATCTATCTATCTATCTATCTATCTATCTATCTATATACATACACACACACACACACACACACACACACACACACACACACACATATATATATATATATATATATTAACTTTTTTCCAGAATGTTTTGTCTGAACTGTTTGCCTTTTTTTTATAATGAATATTTTTATCGTTATACAGGAAATACACAAATAATTACTCTGATTTACAGCATTTTTACTCATTAGTGATAGCACTGACTAATAGAAAGAAATGAGATTGATTCCGTAAAATTCGTTTATTTGATGATAATTTTACAAACGCTTAATATTCTTCAAAATAGTTTCCTCCTGCATTAATACACCGTTGCTAACGATTCTCCCACCCAATGCCTCTCCTGGTAGTTTTCAACTGGAATGCTGTTGAAAACTTATGTTACGTTTCTCTACAAGCTCTTCAGATTGTCAAAACGATTAAAAACAACATCTTAATCTGTATTTTAACCGAGAGACCAGAAAAAATGTCCAACAGTGACAGGTCGGGGCTGTACGGTGGTTGGAGCAGCGTTTTACTAGGAACTGAATCGGGATCTTGGTATAAATTTTCCGCATTAGAAGTTCCTCTATAACGACTTGATGCACAATCAATTTTATAAGATCCCAAAGTCTCTGTAATCTTAGGTAAATCATGCAATAATCACAATACAAAAAACTTTTACTTTTACTCACATTGTCTGAAGTTTGACAACTTCATGGACGCGCAGTGAGTTTTCGTCATCGACATCCCCTCTTCTGCCTTTGAAGGCTTTAAGCCACTTAAATACTGGAGTTTAAAATAAAGTATATTTCCAATAGTCTTTGTAACATGTCAAGCGTCATAATAGCCGATTTGTTTAGTTTCAAGCTAAACTTTACGGCGTATCGCTGCTCTATATTCTGCTTCAATCTAAAGATCTAACGCCTCTTTCAAACACGTGTCGTCTGCATGAAGGATCTGAGCGCTACAGGGGCTTAAGGTCAATTAATTGGCCTCACCAGAATCTGTAGCTGATAGCCCCACAACGTGTTACCACCTGCAGGCTTCACCCCTTCATTCTTCTGTTTGGCGCTAAAAAATTCCGTCTCATTACTTTCTGGACAGGCCTTATAGATTTCCTTTTAGAGATTAGTTGGGTCAATCATAAAAATTTTCTCAATTTCAGAAATATTTATGCAGTTATATTACCAGCTCAGTGACACAATAAAAAAATGGTACAAATGTGATATTGTTTTCAATATAATCTACTCACCTTTGAAATCGTAAATAATTTGTCGGTTTTGTGTCCAAATTTGTGGCCTGTACACATGTGAGAATTCTTACAAATTCGAAATATAAAAGGAAACATAAAACCTTTTAATTTAAAATCGGATAGAATTAGTCTCAAATGTTCTTTCTTTTATTTATTTATTTATTGTTTTTTTTTTTTTTTTTACTGTAATTTTTTAAATAATTTTTTTTTCGAAAATTTACATAGAATTCCAGTAATTATCTGAAAGTAAGCCTGGCTAAAAAAATTAAATTTTGAATATAAATAAGATTTATTATTAAAGTGTGTCAACGAATTCTTTCTCTATCGAAATATAGCCTTTAGAAACAGATATACTTTAGAAACAGATATACCTTCGAAATACAATCTTTAGAAACAGATACAAAATATCAAATACTGGTTCTGATTGCATTATCCAAAATTAAGATCATTCCACCAAATAGTTAAAAATTGTTCTTAAATTACCTCTTATTGGTATAATTAAAGTACTTGGATTTTTAAAAGATGAAGAAATATTAGCTTTTAATGATATTCCGATTTTTTATTTATTTATTTTTGAGTATTAACATCATTACTGAAATAAACGTATTTGAAAAACCATATTCAAAAAATATTCTATAACTTAATTTTAATAAAGTTTAAAAGTAAAATTCTAAATTGTCTCCTATTATAAACACAACATTTTTTGTTTCGTTCTTTATGCTATTAATTCAAAATTATCCATGATATATTTAAATTTAACTACGCTTTGATGACATTTAATAATCAATTTTACATAAAATACGATTAATCTCATAAATTAAAGTGTCAGACAGTCTGCTGCTTCGATTCTCTTATATGTATTTTCCCAAAATAAATTATGATACCTAAATATTTGGTTAAGCGCCAAAACTCATTGTTAAAAGCTAGTATTTGATAATGCACTTTTTAAAAAAAATTATAAAAATAAAATTTTTCATGATAAGGCTATTTTCATTATTATTATAACATATTACTTTTACAGTTTATTATTATTTTAGTAGTTTGTTTATATTACGAGAAACGCTTTAAAGATTTTTATAGTAATAAATTTCCTTATTGAATTAGAAATAATGTCCTTATATACTGTGTATTTAGAAGGTGCATTTAATTATTTAATTTTAACTTGATTCCTTTTTCATTATTTTATAATAAACCTGCTACTAAATAATAATAATTCATGTTAAACAATTTCAGAAAACGAAATAGGTACATATGCACTATATTCATGGACAGTTGCTTATCAGGAAAAAAATATATTTTGAAGTTTTATAGTTAATGTAAAAATAGTGATTATAACGAAGTGTAAGCATATATATTTAATTTAAGATTGACAAAGGACGTTAAAATAATTCTTTCTTTTCTTTTCTTTTCTGTTTTTTTTAACAATGTACTGATTCTTAAATCAACTACTAGCATCAAAACCATAATGTATGTGCTTCAATCTAGTTCGAAAGGTATAACGCATTTTTAGGAATATAAAAGTCAACCGAGTTTATTCTCGTAAAAAGAAAATTACTAGCGAAGCAAAATCACTCCCTATGCACTTTTATGGTTATCTCCAGTTAATTTAGCATAACATTTAATTTTAAAAGATTCATATATAGGGAGAACCTGTGTACCTAGGGCCACCCCACTTTTTTTGAATAATATTTAATTTTAAGTTTTATTACTCAATTGGGAATGTAACAACACCAATTGCTACATTTACAAATACTTTGGAACTTTCGAGGAGAAAGTTTTGACAAGTTAAATTTAGAAAACGAATTTACATTGTTTGAAGTAAAATTTTGCAGCTCATCTCTTTTGCTATTTTACAAAATAGCAAATATTTCAAAAATTGGCTATTTTGTCATTTTGTCAAATTATTCAAGTCAAATATTTTTCTTTCATTTCTAGTGTATAATTTTGCTTGTTATATTGAGTAATAAATGAGATATTTAATTAGTCCTTTCTATATGTGGATTTTTTAGTGGAAGGCATTTTGAATGAAGTTACCAAAACTTGTAACTAGGGCCACATAGCTTCCTTATACCTAAGGCCAGTGTGTTTGGACCCTTTAACACTTTCGCGACCGCATGTTTTTGTCTTTTTGACCGTAACGTGCGCCTGTGGGCGTTTTCCCCTTAAGTTACAATTATTCAAAACAAAATTTTCCTTATTCACATTTATATTCCAAATGGACATGCATTATAATGATACTCTTTCTAATCAAAGTATTTCCATCCATTGTATACTGATTGTACAAATATGAATATTGTGTATATTTTATAAAAAGAAATAACATACAAATTCCAAAACAAACGTCCACTGGTGGAATTTCATAGTTTCAAATGACGTGAATCTACGTCAGCGTTCGCGAAAGTGTTAAGAAACACAGTACAGCCTATAGTAATTGGATGCTTGCAAACCCTGGTAAAACAATCACTTATGATATGTTATATGTTAATATATGACGTTGTTGAGAATGTTGGCAAGTCCTATCCGTCGGCCTTTACTCCTGTAAACATTCCATCAGGCTTTCGTGTATCCAGCATATGGCCAATGAATCAAAACACATTTACTGATGATGAATATTTAAGTTCAAATGTGACTGAAAGACAAGATCCCTCCATAAAAAAAAAAAAAAAAAAAAAAAAAAAAAATTACAGGAAGAAAATGAACCAACAATGATAGAACTGGATGTCTCTGTTTCGTGTTCTGTTGAAATTTCGAAACCTTCAACATCTAACATATTTTCGTGTTTAACATCTTTAACAGGTACGAACCTAAGCAAAACCTTTACCTAAAGAAAAACCTCCCACATCAAAGAAAAGATGTGACCGAAAATCAGAGAGTTCTAGAAATCCAAGAGACACTCCAGAAGAAAAAAAAAGAAACTGAAGGAAAAAAAAAACATTCTGTTAGACTATCCCAAAGAAAAAAAAAAGAAAAAGAAAGAAAAATGTCGTGTTTCAAATTAAGGCAACAACATGATAATTATTAAATAATAAGTAAATATATTACTTGATATACTTGTTTATATGCTTATTTTCTATTCATTACAAAGTGAAATCTAAATTTGAGAGAATGGCCCTAGGTACAATGAGGTCTGACCCCAGGTACAATGAGGGTGTTGTACCTAAGGCCGCGAGTGAAGTTTTTTTTAAATCTTCTATTTGTCGAAATTTTTATTTTAGGTATTTATATTAATCATGTACATATCAGTATGATAGTTTTAAACAGGTCAAGGGCTCTGGTTTTGGGCATTAAAAAAAACGGCCTTAGGTACACGAGTCTCCCCTATATATGTTTTTTTTTATACCATTAAATTGGAAAGTTTTTAAAAGTAATAACAAATGATTGATTTCAAAATGAATGTACATTTTTACAATTAATATATTTTTTACAATTTATACAGAAATTTTAAAGGACATAATTAAATTAATTGCGGAACAAACATTTTCAGTGATTAAAGATTCGGGAAAATTGTAACGTCAGAAAAATTAATGTAAAGTTTTAAAAAACTTATTTAAAAAAATATTATTTAAGGAATTGAATGACAATATTTCAATAGTCTTACATAAACTGTTGGTCATGTAAATTGAAACAGCATAAAAAATCTTTGAGATGGCATATTCAACCAGCCCGATCATACATCTCGGTAGGATATGAAAATTCTTACCTCTTCCAATCAGATAAATATTATCATTGCCTGTAGCTAAACCTAACATTAATAATAAATACTTACGTAGAAGACTCTTTTTGTGTACTGTAATTATTATTATTGTAATGTTTTGTGTAGTGCTTTTGACTGAAAATTTTCAGTATGTTTCTTAGAAAAATACTACGTCAATTATGCACGTTTCTGAGATCAGCAGTTCCTCACTAATAGCTGAGATATTTTGATCTCAAAGAGGTACATGAGAAGTACCGGGTTCGATCCCGAATATTTTTGTGAAGCGTAGCCATTTGGATTTCTCTGTTGATTTCTCTGAAACCGGAGTAAATACGTACTAGAACCTCTTAAAAGATCTACCACGGTGGGCACACCACCCAGGTCTAAGACCCTCGTGTAGTCAAATATCCTTGATTTTAATACATATAGAGATTGGTAGAAAAATAGTGAAACGTTTAAAGATTGCAGTTTACCTTTTTGGAAATTGTTGTTCATGTGTTACGTAATCAAGTCGTATACTGATGTGGATATGTAACCTATGTTATTAAAAGGGAAAACCCAAATGTAATAAATATAGCACAAGCTTCGTTGCGCAATGTTTTGCGAGAACAAGTATATTGTTACAGCAGAAAAAAGGCATCACACTGCAGAGTCAAAAACCATGGCCATAAAATAAAAATTGGAAAAATTTAAAATAATAATAATAATGACGATAAATAGGATTTGCAATTTCTTTAATATTCCTATTTTCTTCCCCTAGACATATAATTAAAGAAGATTGAGGAGTAAAAAAAGCTTTAAAAACAAGTTTTAAATTATATATTTAAGCTCTGCGTTATCGGATTTTCTAAAATTATTTTAACCTCAATTTCGATTATATGCATTATTTGATGTTCGCAAATAAAGCATTTAAATTATAGCATTTCATTTATTGTACACATTTGGAAACAAACTTATATTTCCTATTTAAGAATACATACAAGTAACTTTCATTTAAGATGCATTATATAAGCTTTCGGCGTTAACGATAAAGTTCAGTTTTTGGATAACATTTTCGTCGAGCTAATAATTTTTGGAAGCATTTATACTTTCTCTTACAAATATATATGGCAGATAAAGTACTACTTGAGTCAGATTTTCAGAATTATTATTTGATACACTCACATATTGGGACGTCCGCTGAATCCGCAATTCAGGTTTTTATCTGTTGCTTTCTGTGCTTGCTTATATATATCCTACAAATATGTATGTGTGTCTGTTATGAGTCTAACTTCAAAGAATATTAGCAGATATTTCAAACTTTGCATTCTCAATCGAAATCAAATCGAAATGTTAATGAAAAATAATTAACAAAATCGTACAAATATTTCGCGGACATTTAAAAATATTTAAATGCATTCCGTGTATGGGCTGTTTAATACATAACATCTTTAGATTATAAGAATTAATAAAAAAAAGTTGTTAGGATTCGTGATTAGATGAATAAGCATTTTTGTTTTTGAAAAAAAAAAAAAAAAAAAAAAAAAAACCTAAGTTTCATAACTTTGAAAGGTTGATTTTATAGTCTAAAATATCGGTGTTAATTACATTTAATAATAAAAAAGCGTGTTCAATGACAAAACATGAATTAGAGATGCATTTTACATTAAAGAAGCAAACATAAAACAGAACAATTAAACAGATTTATTACATGTCTGTAAAGAACATTAAAAAAAAAAAAGAAAAGAAAGAATCAACAATATATTTCGTGAAAGTATGAATGTAGCATCAAGAAAGGAGTTATGTTTTGCTATATTTTGTGGTGTTTGTGAACAAATTCCTCATTCTTTAATATTCAATGCCAGTTTCTTGTGACATATTAGTGCAGTTTTTATATGTTTTGAATTTATAAGCTAAAGTGCCAAATGAAAAATATTTACAATTGTTGTTTTATGCTGAATATGCTTTAAGTGGGTAAATCATAATAATTATGGAAATCCGAATTTTTAAATACAAATTAAAAATTAAATTTTCTATTTCTTGAAATCTTAAGAGAAAATTTTGAAACGATATTTTTATTTATTTATAACAATATGTGTAAAAGATGATTTTACTATAAATATTTGAGGAATTAAGCCTTTCACATAAAATATACACCGAAGTGTGAAAAAAAACTGGCACAGTTTCTTAATATCGTGTAGGTTCTTCACAAGCACGCATGCATGTGTGATGTAATATGACGTGATACGGATTCGAATAATATTTGGAACTATCTTAGAGACGATACATGACACTTATTCTACACGTCAGTACATAAATTAATAGGAGTTCGCGGTGGATGCTTTCAGAGAAAAAGATATTTTTCACACAGTTCTTTGAAAAGCATCCCCTTATGTGCTCAATAAAGTTCATGTATGGGTATTACACAGCTGACAGAAGTGACTAAAGTCAGAAGAGAGTTTCTGGAGTCACTCGACAGTACCTCTTGGTATGTGATCTGTTGTTTTGTCTCTTTGCAAGACCCGTCGGTCAAAATAATAGTTTCATCAGAATATATCTTTTAAACAAAAATAAGACAATAAAGCCTACATATTTTGTACTGAGTTTTCCACCTGTATAATATGCAAGAAAAATATACACAAAGTAAATCCCTGATTAAAATGAGAAAAGAATGGTGACCTCATAATATAAAATACACTTAAGATATAAGTTTCACTTATTTTATTAATATTATTATTATTATCTTAGAAAATACAAATAAAACATATGTAAGAGAAATGTGTTTAGTGAGATTCCTGAATGGCTTATTTAGAAAAATGGTCTTTTATTTCCATCTTTTTTTTTCATTTTAGATTATAATATATAATTTGAACTTTACAATAATTTTTAATGTTAAATTAAAAAATTAAAACGTTTTTCTTTCTTTTCTTTCTTTTTTTTAAAGAAATGAATGAATACAAATGGATGTAAAAGATTTCGCTGAAATCATACGTGCATTTAAATTCTCAGAGCCGACAATAGAAGTGTGAGGGATCTGACATAATGCCAAACACAAAAGCTCCGTACTATCACAGAAGCTCGATCAGCTTGAACATTCCTCTGCTGACATGTTAATTACATGCGTCTATTCACATACTTCCCATCCACACGATGCAACTGAAAACGCTATTTTTAAGGCAATGTAAACTGGTTCCACTCATAAACTGTATATTGACAGTATTAAGAAGTCCAGCAGAGGCATAAGATTTGCGCCATGTATTCAGAAACGTTACGCATGTGAATCATAAATCCATGTCAATAATGGCTTGTTGAACAGTTCAGTCCCTGACACTTGTTGATATCCACGTAATGATATTTGGAGAACTTGAGGGAATGCTGCACGTCTGTCTCATTTTAGGACATATTCAATCTGTCAATGGTATCTTTCATTAAACGTCTTTATCTGGCCACACTAACGTCGGAAAAATATTATTTTACCGGATACCCGTTGTTCATGGTACAATTGTTAAATGGCCGAACGCTAAAACGCAAATTTTATCGCTGCTGCTGAGTCTTTCTTGCAGCAGAATATAATCTAATTGCATTTTCAGTAACCTGTTTTATCGTATGGGTGCTCTCCACTGCACACTTTACTCTAATTAGTTGTATATATCTGTAATTTGCCGAAATACGTCTATAACACCTTTCCTGGCTTTATTATTTTATGCCAATACATCTGCTTAAATTATTTTTATATTAATAAATAACTGTTTAATTATACGATAACAATTCTAACGATAAATGCATTATTTGTGAATCATTCACTTAAATATAGTGGAATTTGTTCATTAAGACCTTATTTGAAAATATATTATCGACCAATAACAGATGTTACTTTACATATATATGAAAATACTTAAATCAGATATACGTGTTTTTTACGGTGCGTTTAAAGTATACATGTGCCAAATATTTCGCAATTAACTTTACGTGAATAAACAGTCTCCATAGAATTTCTATTGAAATTTTATCAAAAAAAAATATTTTTTCATAAGTTTTATAAAATATCCAGTATATGGTTTTTCAAATTTATTTTTATATACAATATTATCTTTTTTAACACTTTTGAATGTTGTTGGAAAATGTTAATGACTTCAGTTTGTCTGTCTGTCTGCGCTCATGGAATTTCTTGAAATTGATATATGTTATTCAAGTTCACTATCGGATATTCCCTATTGAAAATAGAGTGCATACCACTACTGGTTTGTATACAGTATCACACAAAAGTATTCCAAAGCATTGTGTTCTATGAGAGGTATTTCTATAAAAAATATTTTAACGTCTTTACTTTAAACAAGTCTTAATGAAATTGAAATATGCTTTTAAAGCTCTCTATCGGATGATCTCCATTGAAAATGAAATAAGTATCATCACTGGTTCATATACAGGGACACCCGAATGTATTCCAAAGCCTTCATTCTATAAGAAGTATTTATGTAAACGAATATTTAATAACGTTACTTTGCGCAAATATTAATGAAATCAAAATATGTTATTCATGTGCACAAAAGAATGCTTTCCATGAAATATAGTATGATTAGCTTGACATTTACAGGGCCACATAAAATTATTTAGTTAAATTAAGGGCTATTATCTGAAATTTTATGGAGTTACATTTTCGTTTATATGAAACGTTTTTATCACTTTCTAAATGCTTTTTAACTGTGACTATGATTTCAATTTCTGTATCTGTTTGTCCGGCTGTCCATCTTTCTATCTGTCCGTCGGCCCGTACCCACCGTCCTTAAATATTTTCAGAATTTAAAAAAATTGAAATATGTTATTCAAGTTCTCAATGGTATAGTTTCTATTTTAAAAGGCTTTAATAGATCCTGTACAACTGGCTTGTGTACAAGACACCCCAAAAATTCCAATGCATTGCGTTTTAGACAGACATTTTTATAAATCACATTTAAATAACTGTCTGCTGCAAAAATATTAAAGGCATTGACATTTATCGTTAATGTAGTAAAAAAAAAAAAAAAAAAAAAAAAAAAAAAAAAAAAAACTTTTGTAGAGAATATGATATGGTTAACCTACAGATTTACAGGGCTACGCTAAAATATTCAGATACATTAAGGTCTGCAATTAGAGTCTCAGGGCTTCATTTTCTTTTGCGTTAAGTAAACTTTTCAACGATGTTTAAGACTGACTAAAAATGCAGTTAGTCTGTTTGTATACCTTTCAGTTCTTCTGCCTGTCCGTTGTATGAAAACATACGCAAAGAGCATTAAAAGTTACACGATACTTTAAGCACGTACAGTTGGAAAGTGTTAATAACGCTGCGCTGAAAAAAAAAAAAAAAAAAAAAAAAGAGAGAGATTTGATACCCTTCTTACTGATTCTTATGTAAAAAAATCTCCTAAATCCGAATATGACTGCCATTTTACCCAGACACCCACCGTTTCTTCGGGATACCACCCTCACCTGCAAAACCCTAATTTTATAGCCCTCAATTTGGTTTGGAGAATGAAAAAGAATTAATTTTACACTTAAAAACAAAAACAGAAAATATAATGTTTAATAAATAACGTTAATAATAGACTAAAAAAATATAAGAAATGTAATACATAATTTCAGTGGCAAATCCCCCCTTATTTTTCCCCTTTGCCGAAAATGTTGATGTTTCTTTAATTTTTAAATTCTATAACTCCTCAGAAGACATTTAACAGTTAAAATAATCCTCCCCCCTCTTAAGAATAAAATTTATAGCCATAAAATTACCGAAAGTGATAAAAAATAGGGGGGGGGGATTCCTAAAAAACAGTGGGTGATAGGGCAAATGGACGCCATATTCGGATTCAATATGTCATTTTACATAAGAATTTGCCAAAATGGTGTTCGGGGAAATTTTCATGTCGAGCAGTGTAATCAATGCGTACTTTCAGTTACAATGCATAAGTGTTAATAATAAATGCATGACTTTTCGTTCTTTTTTCTCTAAGAAATTATATTTTAGATCAGGAATACATTGTTCAAGTTTAACAAAGTCTGTGAAATTTGTTCGGTGTCGTTTATTAAAGAAAATAAATCAGATTTTTTTTCTTTATTTCATACAGAAAAATTAATGTATGTTAATTAAGGTTTACCTGATACTTAAACATAAAAAAAAAATAATAATAATAATCATACACAGGTGTTTGAACATTTTTTTAAAACTTCTTTCTTCCAACTAAATTTTAACTTTCCGATGAAATACATAATTTACTCATGCAATGGTTTTAATGTTAGTTGGAAGAAATTATATATATATATATAAATCCATATTACATAGTTTGTCTCAAATTATTATAAAATCGTAAATAGACAAATTGTAGAATTTAAAATTTACATTTTATATACTTTAATTTTTCAAGAATAACATTTTTTTTTCTTTTTTTTCTTCTTTAAATCAGTCTACAAACCGTTTCTCTTCTAACTAGAAATATTGAATTTATCATTTTCTTCAGAATTTCTCTAAAGGAACTTTTGTTCAATGATTGATGATATACTGATCACAGTTATCCAGAAATGATGATTATATTTGTGATAAGAGCATAAATGAGAGGGAATATTACCTAGTTAATAGAAATGGGATAAAATAAAATTGCTAGATAAACTGTAAGTTCTTTTTTCTTTTCTTTTTTTTTTCTTTTTAATCAAAATGGAATCAGCAAATCGTCCACTAAATATATATTTTGTAAAAAAAAAAAAAAAAAAAAAATATTTATATTACGAATAATTGTAAATAATGAAAGTTTTGCAGAATTCCTTTTCTTAATGTTTCTACAAATTATTTTAATAAAAACTATTTCTTATAGATTAAACTTCTTATAGTGTAATTTCGCATACTTTTTCGATTTATAGAGATGTAAGTTTGCTCCTAATAAAAGTACATATTTAATTAACTTTATCTTAATACAGAAAATTTATTATTGTAAGTAATTATATTTAATTATAATTTTAATAAAAAAATTAAAATTAACATTATTTATGTAATACAACATATATTTTAAAAGCAATTACTCTTTTATTTAAGATTATTAAAATTATAAAAATTCGCACATATTTTTTTTCGTTACATTTTACATAGCAAGTGCATAAATGACTATAATCTTTAAATCTTACAATAAAATTAATATTTAATTCATTAGAGGAAAAAAAAAAAAAAGAAAAGAAAAGAAAGAAAAGAAAAGAAAAGAAAAAGAAAAAGAAAAGAAAAGTCGAGTTCACAAGTATTTAAAATCATTGTGATTTTTTTTTTTAATATATATAAACGATATTACAGGAAATAGTTCATTTTTAAAAAAGTTCTATTTTATTTAATTATAAAATTTCACCAACGCAAATTGGCTTTAAAAATCAACATTTGCTTTAAAATCAACACATTTTTTTTTTTTTTTTTCTTTTTTTTTTTTTTTTAATATTTAGAAGTAATAATTGTGCAACTTATGTAAGAAAATAATATTCTTTTATCATCCTTCATTTTTTAGGTTAAATTTCTTCTTCGACAGATTGAATACAAATTTACCAGCTTATAAACTTAATATATAACAATAATTATAAATACAAAGTACCCTAACATACGTTTTTCTCTTTTTAAATATAGTGCTAGATATCTGAATTGGCTTCTTATAATGGATATATCTATTTGAAAAAATTATGCATCCATCGATATCTATAGTTTACACATCTAACGATTATATATATATATATATATGTGTGTGTGTATTAATTTTAACATAAATATAAATTCTTTGGATTTTTAAAATTAATTGAAATTCTAGAAACCAAGGGAAAAAATATTTTTTCAACTGATATACTTTTTTTGTTGTTGTTGTTAAAATTACTATTGGAGATTTTTTTTTTTAAATAAAATTTGATCAAACGTGTTTAAAATACATATTTACTTGAATTTATTTCAAATTTTTGCATAAATCAATTAATTATAATACTATAGAGTTCATATATTTTAGACTAATTTATCGAGCGTTTTGAAAAAATGAATCGAAGGCCATTAAAACTAGCTCTTTCAATTTCAGTATCAGTTTTTGTGCAGTAAAACATCTGAATTAAGCAAATTTGAAAAGTCTCTCCTCATCTAACTTTCCCAATAAACAAGAGTTTCGAGAATTTAGAATTTTACACATTATAAGTGGATAAATTTTCGGATTCGATACTTAAGTTTCGACAATACAGATCCTAAATTAATGTTATGAGCAAGATTAATTGAAGAAGATACATAAATAAAATATTTTTTGTTTGAGATCATTTAAAAGTATAGAATTAGTTAAATATTTCTATATCTCGGCTGTTCTAACTAAAATATATTTGATAAGCTGAAAGTAAGAATATAAAGCATTTATAAGAATAAAAGTCTGATATTAAGTCAGATTTTTCATATTTTTAAATGAAGTTTTATTTAATAATGAAACTTTATGCTTCTAAATTTAAACAAAATGATTACGAAAAAATAAAATAAAACAAAAATAAAGTAACTAGGTCAAAGATAAGATAATGAGCACACATAACACGTTAAAGAATTTTTTAGAGTTATAGGTTTACAGTGCGTACATAATTTTTTCTGTTAAAAACATTTATATCTTTTTTTTACAATAATTGTTTTCTACTGAGTATCAATTGACAACACTTGGATGCGTTAAATGAATAGTTAATATTGTTATTAACATTCTGCTAGTAACGGCCTTATATAAGTAAAATCTTTTAAATTTGAAATAAAGTTAATAGTTAATTTGAAATAAAAAAAAAATAAAAAAAAATAAATATACATCATCAATAAAGAGAAAAATCATTTTTATATTGTGATAATTTTTTTTTAACTGGTAGGTTTAAACTACATTGATAAATTTTCTTAAGAATATTTGTTATTAACCGATATAACTCGGCTAATGTAGGTGAACTGAACATGTGGTTATATACTATCTATGGTAGTAACAGTTTAATTTAAAGTCTGATCCTCCATTTTTCTGAAAAAATTTAAATGTAAAACGTAAAGTCACAGGTTTTAAAATTAAGACAAAATTATAACTATAAATACATGAATTTATATTAAAAAAAAAAAAAAAAATCAGAAAGAGAAGAGAAAGAAAGTTATATATTGTTACATTTCGTAAAAATGTTGGGTTTGCGTACGATATACACTGCTCGATATTGAAAATGCAACACCAAGAAGGAATGATAATAACGGAATGAAATATGTTGGGCACATACATTATAGTAGGAAGAACAATTGATTAAAATTTCAGGAAATGTGGAGTAATATGTACTGGGAAAAGAGTACATAAAGCAGCGACCTCTGTGAGTAATAACAGCGCATATCTGCCTAGGCATTGATTCGAACAGCAATTGGATGACATGTACGGGTAGAACACTTCATTAAGCATCAACACGATGCCACAATTCATCGATCGAAGTTACTGGTAAGTGGTGGGGGGGGCAGTCGCTTAACAATGATTAAACGCTTTTCAATGATTAATAATGTGTTCGACTGTTGCTCTGGCTAGCGCAATCTCCTGATCTCGCACCAATGAAAAAGACTGCCCCTCCCACCACTCACCAGTAACTTCGATCGATGAATTGTGGCATCGTGTTAAAACTCCATGAAGTGTTCTACCCGTACATGTCATCCAATCGCTGTTCTATTCAATGCCTAGTCAGATATGTGCTGTTATTGCCCACAGAGGTCGCTGCTTTATGTACTGTATTCTCAGTACATATTATTCCAAATTTCCTGAAATTTTAATCAATTGTTCTTACTACTATAATGTATGTGTCCAACAAATTTCATTCCGTTATTATCATTCCTTCTTGGTGTTGCATTTTCAATGTCGAGCAGTGTATATGTACATCTTTCTATTGATTCATATGTTTGAGATAATACAGATTCACAGGAAATGTAGAATTTACCTTTCGAATAATTAATAGACCAATATAAAATCAGATCTTTTGAAACAAAGCTGTATAAAAGGAAAGAAGTTACGGTTTAATTTAGTACTTTAACAACAGATTGAGAGACGATCACATATACGCATAAAATATTTACTTATATCTTTGCTAATTACTGTAGATGAATACATTTGTTTTTAAAAATAATTATAAAATAAACTTTATGAATATTTATATAGATGTATCTTTTTAATAACAGCAGAGGAATATATTTAATAGGAAACTTTAATGACTTTTTCAATTTTCGTAATTGAGTTTTCAAAGAACAAGAAACAATTCGACGGAAGTTGTGTTGTATACATTTTTTTAGGACATAATATTATACGATACATATACGCATAAATGATTTTATGTCATTATAGAAATATGCATAAGAAATAAACCTATTGACAACTTTCTTTTTTGTGGAGACAGTATTAGACAAATAATTAATCCATTTGATGAAAATTCTAATACACTCCGCATACAGTCTTGAAAACATATGTACATTGAAACACATAAAAATGAGCAAAATTTTGTATTAAAAAGATTTCACTTGAAACATTTTTGAAAATCGACCGACTCAATATAAAAAAAAAAAAAATAAGTCGGTGCCACGATTCAGGAAAGGTAGAAAGCCTCTTGACAACTCAGTATCACATAGCAGTGCAGGGATGGAAATGTTTTCTTGACATGGTGAATCATACACTAAGATCAGAAATAAAAACTCGCCACGCGAATGCACATGAAGAAAAGGAATATGGATCAGATTGCCTAAAGCTTTCCCCACTGACCCCAATGCAGGCTTCAGATTTACGGCCCATGGAATTCCAAATATTTTGGTTGCAGTAGTTGCCGTAGAAAATTTAGATAAGCTTGGAATATTCCAAAATATTTCAAAGTATATAAAATAGTAACATATATACCGGACTAGTCGACACGTATATTAGAGTGTATCACAAACACTGTTTTTCTGAAATTCAAAATTTAAAGTTGTCACTATGAACCCATGATTACTAGAAATATTTGTAGCCAATTTGGAAAATATTTAGGTTTCGCGGAATAATGCTAGAGTTTGATATGTTTTTGCCAAAAACGCACATGTTCACAATATGAAACATCTTTTATTTTCCAGTACAAAAAAAGTAAACTTTAGAATGTTAATTAACAGTAAAATAAATATTATAATTTTAATGAATATTTAAGTGTCCCGAATTAGTGGGCAGTTTATCAATTTTTCACAAAACTAAGGTATATTGCTCAAAGTGTAAGTTACTTCTAATGACCATTTTTCATAAAGATTGATCTTGAAACCGTACAAAGTATATTAAACTTTAAACGAGTTCATCAGAACTAATTTATTTATTTATTTATTTTTTAATTAAACTATTAAATCCTGGAATTAAACCTCAGATCTGTAAAATGAATCCGAGGTTATTCGAAACGATTGAATACTTCACTATTGGAAAATTGAAAGGTTTCAATGAAAAAAGGGCATCTAGAAAAACCTACTCTCTTTATCTAGATCTTGTGACAGTAGAACAATTTCCAATAAATCGGGAGCTCAAATAGTACATGTTCTTTTGCAGTACTTAATTGTTGTAACGCCAGAAAACATTATGACGATAATACACACATCGAACTTTTTAGAGAAATAGTCAAGATTTGTGAACTCACTCCTGAGAAATTATTTCAACTAATTATGACGGTTTAAGAAATAAAATAATAAGTGAAGAAATTTAAAGTTACAAACGTATCCAGAAACCTATACCTGAAAAACTCATACCTTCGGTTGAAGAATCAAATTCGGCATATTTGGTACAAATGACGCTAGGGAGTGGCTCTGAAAAAGACATAGTAACATCAGTACTAAAATATATAAAAGGAAAATTCCTTTAAAGAAAAATCTTTTAAAACTATTGGCTGTGATGGTTCCGCAATAAATACTGGAGTTTCTAATGCATCGATTTCAATTTTTGAAAATATTTTAAAACACTAAACACAAACAATAGTTATTTATTTCTTCATCTATATAATTTACATCTTAGAAAATTTATGTTTATCTCGATAGTCCAACTTCTGGATCTGTCACTTTTAGTGGTTCAACAAGAAAGGTTTAAGAAGTTTTCAAGATTTATAAGTTATTTAATACAATAAAAAGATTTAGGGTTTTGAGTTCCGTTCAGAAATCTCTCTCTCTTATATGTAAGGATTTAATAATAGGAGAAAGGCTACAAAATTCGGCGAACAGAAATTTTGGGTATCTCTCTCATTTTAAACGGTAATGAATGACAGATCAAATTTTAGGTTTATATATTATGTCACTTGATTCAACCTTGCAGTTTTAAAAACTGTTTGAATTCCTTATGAAAATTTACGCTGCCTTATGGTTTACAACAAAATGCCATCCAAGAGGTATTTATGCATTTCAAAACATTTTTGAGATAGTCCAATTTATTAGGTATTAATAAGATGATATTAAGGTTGTTAATCAATCAAATATCCAGATAAGTACTTTCATGGTATATCTATTTTTGGGATTGTTCTTTGATTTCAAAAGTGAAAACGACGTCTGAAATGGAAAGGACTAAATAGAGCGTTTCAACTGGAACATACAACATTAGGCAATGCAGAATTAGGATTGATCATCGAATTACAGACCATTAACGGAGAGGAGTTTAAAATTTCTTTCCGTACACACAAGCACTGAAAGGATTATAAAGGAAATCAATATACATTAATTTTGCGAAAAATTGATAAATTTGCTACTAATCCGGAAGAATTAAATGTTTCATTAATTGCATACTATTTGTGTTACTGTATCGATTAACATTCTAGGCTTTACACGCACAATTTTGTACTAAAAAAAAATGCTTTATACCAATAATTTGAAAAAGTTGAAATCACATAATTACAATGTATATATATTGTAATTATATGATCACAGTAAAAACTTTTTATTGAAGTTTTTAATAAAAAAAAAATAATAATAATGATACTCCCTAAAATATATATATTCAAAGTAACTCAATTTTCTTAAGTCAATTAGTAATAAAGATTTTCTACATATTTTAAAATATTTAAGCATATGATATCAGGCAATATGTGGAGATACATGTATCTGTAGAGTTTTACATATACTACGAGCACAATTTAATTTATGGCTCTTAAACTGTATTGATATTTGCTATATGAAATAACTTTGTCTCATATGAGTAGTACGATCATATGTCGGCCACAGAATTCTTCCCATATTCTGTTCCAGCACATTGAAGATAATTCATTTCAACAAAGGCACATTCATCTCAAGTACGATTATATCATCGCTTATCCATCAATGAAGCACATATTAGCAAAGATTAGAATCTCGATTTCCGCTGATTCACGAGGTAAGCAGTATTTATGATAATTTAGGTACATTATCATTCTGTGTTATATGAAATGAACAGTACACTGTAAACTGTAAATTATTATGCTACCTATAATTTTGAAACAAATTCCCTAAATTGTGTTCTAGTATTATGTCTTTTTCTTTTATTTCAATGTTATTAAATTTAAATATTTATTGAAATAAAATCGTTTTATATGTCTCATAACAATTACAAATATGAAGTAAGCAACAGTATAATTTGCGTTGATCTAAAATATTTATCTTATCTATATCCAGTACATGTAAAATGTAATTGGTGTTTCTTAATTTGTACTGCTTAGATAATTTCTGCCATACGATGATCTATACTATCTCATGTAAGTAGTATGATCATATGTCGACCAGAGTATGCTTCCCACATTCTATTCCAACACACAGACGGTAATTCAGTTCAACAATGTGAAATTTGGTAGCCCAGATATATGACTCCTTACGCTGCATTGAATATCAGATTAGCTAGGATTATAATTCCGATTGCCAATGATTTACGAAGTAAGTAGTATTTGTGATAATTTATATAAATTTTCATTCTAAATTATACTAAGCGATAGATTCTATTACACATTACAGTCATGCAGTATTATTATTATTATTATTATTATTTATCATAATATATTTTAAATGTTCTAATGTTTAATAATAATTGTTTAATTTTGCAGTTCAATAAGATATTAAAATCACCGATTTCAAACATACTTTTTATACGTATTTATTCATCAGAGTAACTAAATATATTATAATGGTGGAAATAAATTATTTGTATTACAATAGTTAAAAGAGTAAAAGTAATATTTTATTTTATAAGGTTGTTTAATTATCAATTATAGAGCGAAGAGTATTTAATAGGCTTAAATTGTTTTATTTACATCATCTATGAGTTTTCCTTTATGGTTTACATTTACATTTTTTTTTTTTTTAAGAAATGTATCAGAGAATGCTAGAAGGATAGAAAAAGCATCAAAAGTGACATAAAAAAAAAAGTATAATCTTCAAATCTTATTCTTAATACTTTTATATTCCTTGTCGAGGTGTTAACGGTTGTTTGGCGGGTCATTGGTATTATTTAATTATTTACGTATAATATCATTAAAAAAAAAAAAAAAAAAAAAAAAAAAAAAAAAAATCTAACTTTGTAGTTCTGCTCGGTTTTCGCATATATTTAGTAAATATTTTTCTTATGAACTATATCTTTATATTTAAATATACTTTATCGTCATTAAAAAATACTAAATGACATTTAGAAGGCTTGTTTTATGTTAAATCTTTAAATTTTGTTTTAATAAAATAGCTACAATCTTGATTTTTTTAAAATCCATTTAAAAAAATAATTTTAATACAATAAATACCATTTATTAATGAGGCGTTCATAAATCTTCATTATTATTAATGCTGTTATTATTATTATTACAAATTCTAAAAATACTTTGACTTCTGCTTTCAATTACTAGGTAGTCAAAGTTAACGGTCATCGTGTACCATTTTATTTATTTATTTATTTATTATTTTATTTAATGTGAAACAGTAAATATATTTTTTCTAGTTTTCCCTTTACACACAATTTAATCTGTGTATTAAATTTATGTTGCTTTCGTGTTTCATTCGCTACGTCTCGTTTAGGTGAATTGGGCGTTGATATCTGCAATTTCTTCTGGTTTGATTCTTAGAAATATCTAGAAATTCACTTATTGTTTGCATACTTTATGCAATCAACATCCTACAATAAATACACTAAGCCACCCCCCACACACACACAAAAAAAAAAAAAAACAGCCGCACTGCAGAAGAATTGACGTATACCTTTTGTATTTGTAATAACCTGAAAACTAATGGCTGAAACAAATAAAACTGTTACGTTTGTTAATACAGAGTCATAACATAGTACCTATGTACATTTTCGATTTAATAATTCGCTTTATTACACTCCACGAAATATTTAATAAAATTCGACATATAAATTTCTGTTAAACATAATATAGCAATTTTAAACTAAAATAGCACAGGTCACGAAATTTAATGCACTACTCTGAAGAGTAACGGGAAAAAACGAGTCTCTAAAAATTAAATTAAAATAAAATAATTTGAAGGTGATCTTCTGATAAAATCTAATATTTTTAATAATATTGTATTATGTTGTTAGTTTTTTAAATAAATACAAAAAGAAGAAAGAACTAGTCCTATTTAGTGTACCAGTGAAATTTTGATACTAAACATAATTGTGATATTGAATGATTTAAGTGAGATAAGATAAGGTGATTCAAATGATCAGGAAATTGGATAAACAGTAAATAGTCCAGAATAATTGGTAAAAACAAACCGATGTAAGAAGTAAGAGAAAGAGATATTGAAAAGAACGATGAGATAGTAAAAACAAAACCTTGCATGAAACAACCACACGTCTTCCATTACCCACTTTTTACACGTATTATACGCAATTTTGGGAGATAATATGTATAGAACCTAAATTGACCTAACAAACTAAACATTTTAAAATGTTTCATTAAAAGAAAGCTGACACACGTGAAAATATGCATGAAACATAATTTACACAGAGAGTTAAAAAGGAAAAAAAATGTATCTTTTGAAACACAAATTTCCGATATCTAAAACTGACCAACCTATCTCAGGATGACTGTTAGTTATTCTGCAATGACCACGAAATACTTGAGAAAAGATGTCTATGATGGGTTTATGTAACAATTTTCAAGAATATAGTTAGAGCCGTTTCTGAGATAATGACTTTTACGAAAACTTGACCTACTCAATTTTTAACTAGAAAATAACAATTATATACAAACGAATATTTAAAAAATGATTAATATGGCAAGTTTGAAAAAAAGCGTACAGCAGTCGCTTTTGCGAGACCTAAAATGGGGGTATTTATACAAGACGCCTATCAATTTTTCTGAACTAACCAACTAATTCATACGAAAAGGCATCCAATAGAGTGTTTATATAGCAACTTTGAAGAAAATCGTAAGAGTCGTTTTCGAGACAGAGACTTACGGTCCCATTTCTATTTTTTCAATTTTCACCAAAAGTTTTAAAACTTATCTGTACACCAGACCTGTCTCGAATCTGAAGTTTCGAAGTTCTATCTTTATTAGTTTAGTAGATATGGTAGTCAGAAGATTCCACGCACACATGCACACATACACACATAGTAGCCACTCGCCAAAAACTATATTTTTATCACTCAGGAGACTTCAAAAAATTTTAATCTGGAAAAAACTCGACATCGAATTTTTGGACCGAATACAATACTTCCATTACCTACGGTAGTCGGGTAGTGGAAGCAAAAAAATGATAGGTTGCACAAATGAAATCAGGAAAGCCATGCAGATACTCTGACAGGAAAAAAAAAAAGTCTTAAGAGTCCCAGGGGACTGAGACGTCCGCGACAACCGTGAAGTGGGAAATTTAGGTTGTTGCTTTTAATAGCCATATATTTTTTAATTATGCATGTATCAATAATTTTTTTTATAAGAATATTAACAAAAAGTTCAAGGAATATTTGATGAAAATTATTTACTTTTACGTATTACAGTTTTTTTATAATAGCACTGTAAACATACGTAGTTTACTCTTAAGGATTTTTTCACTTTGGTACACATTGTGAAAAATCTGTTGAAAGTAGTTCCTTGAAATTTTAGAGGGAAATAAAATAAGTGTCTCTGCATATAGTGAATCTATTTTTTTTATGTATACATACCTTGTAATATTTTTTAAAAGAGTGAAAATATGTGTTCAAAAACGCATATTTATAATAAGTAAAAGACAACTTTTTTTTTTTTTTTCAATTTTAAAAATAGAACAACAAAACCTAAAATAGGTTCAGTACATAAGCAAAAGTATTTTTTATCATCATGCATGATTTCAACGCAAGATTTTCATTATTGTTTTAGAATAGTGTACCAAAGTGAAAAAATCCTTAAGAGTAAAATACATATGTTTACAGTGCTAAAACAAAAAAAAACTGTAACATGTAAGAGTAAATAATTTGCATCAAATATTTCTTGAACTTCTTGTTAATATTTTCATAAAAGTTTTATTGATACATGTATAATTAAAAAATATATGACTATTAAAAGCAACAACCTAAATTTCCCACTTCATGGTTGTCGCAGACGTCTCAGTCCCCTTAACATAATCTTTAGTTATTGTCAATTATAGTTCTGATATATATGTTATAAATGCGTTTAAAAACTTTAAAATCTAATCGTAAGGTATCTATCTATCTCTCTCTCTCTCTCTATATATATATATATATATATATATATATTAATTTTTCTGTAGAAAAAAAAATATGTAACAGTCAGTTATATTATCAATATTTTATTTTTTTTAATTTCTTTAGAAATAGCGACTGTTTTAAAACATCATTTTAAATTTCAGTATTTTTACTGAAATTTTTATCCAGAGTCTCTGTATATTTACAGTATTCTTAGTTAAAGAAAGATAATCGAGATTCTTAATTTTATTCTGTATTTTTAATTATTTATATTATTTATTTTTTCATTAAAAGTTAAAAAAATGAACTTTTCTACTTTAGAAAAAGCATTCTACGTCACACACATATTCTTACCAATAATTATTTAATTTGATATTGGTCATTACATATATATATATATATATATATATATATATATATATATATATATATATATATATATATATATATATATATATAATATATTTTTTAACATATCTGATTATTTTTCTCTGTAACTTTACTGTAGCCTTAAAATAAATGATTACCAGTAGATTTCTTTCGAAATTTTTAACAGTGCACTAAACAAAATTAATAGTTACATCGGTTCATAACCTCCTTCTCCTCTTACTGGTTTTCTTCTTCTTCTTCTTCTTTTTTTTTCTAACTTTAGAAAAGTTTAACTATTCCTTTTAACATCCAATGTGTTTGTTTAACAGTTAAAGCGTTTTTCCTAACGTACAAATAATGCATTCTTTCGCAAACGAATCATTATTTCTTTTATTTGTGTCATTTTTCTTGTTTTTGCTCGAATTCCTTTGCAGTCTATTCTTCTGAATAACTTAGAAAAACTGAGTCTTTGTTAAAGAAAGTTAATTTTACAGTTCATTCATTTAAAATCGTAAGATCAAAGAATGCGCATCTTAAAGAATATATTGTGATATCCTAAATTTCTTTTTAACTTAATTTTTAGAAAAAATATTCTTTAGAAGAATGAATAGACATTAATCGACAAAGATGTAATAATATTCCTGTAATAATATTTAAAAGTGCTTTAAGGTCATAGAGAAAAAAAAAATATTTTCTAAAATAGGTAACGATTTCTATATTTGAAATAAAATTTCGGAGAGTTATTTATAAAAATGCAGATTTCTTTATTTTCAAAAAAAATATTTATACTAGTATTCCATTACAAAAGGTTTACTGAAATTTAAAACAAATATATCTACTATAAAATATACAAAAACATTAATTTTTTTATTATCTTTTCTAAAAGAATACCTTTTAAAAAGATATTCCTATATGCATTACAAATGCAAATTTGTAGCAATATTTATAATTCTTATACTTCATTTGTTAATCAGTGAGATGGTTTCTTTTAAAAGAACAGAACGATGCTCATGAAAATTAATAATGAAAAATTTACTTACATATTTATACTGTTTTAGAACAACATAAAGTTTAAGACCTCGATTTGTAACACAACATAAATTAGTATCGCACTTTATTAAATATATATATGTATATATATATATATATATATATATGTGTGTGTGTGTGTGTGTGTGTGACGTAACAGGGGTTCCGTAATATTAAAAGGGTTGGTATTCCAGCAATGTAAGCATCTTAGGAATGATGAGGGGTCCATCAGTTAACCAGTAATCCTTTATTAAGTCATAGCATCCTAAACTAGATGCCTGTCGCGTTGCTCTTAAACTTGATAACAATTCAAGCGGTAGACAGCACAACCTGGTACAGATTGCGCGACTTTTTTATTCAACAGATCCCAATAATTTTAGAATTTTTAAAATAGGGAGTTGATATACATAAAAGGCGAATAGAATCGAAGGGGCGTCGATTATATATATACCATATATCACTTCTTAAACTTATTGGTGACAGTTGAATAAAAAAGTCGTGCAATCCATGCCAGGTACCGCTGTCTACTGCTTGAACTGTTGTCAATTTTACGAGCAACGCGACAACGAAAAACGAAAAAACTCTCTCGATTACTCTTTTTTCGCATTTTGATCGCCAGAACTCGATTGTAATTGGTTAATAAACTGCTGATTGTCTCATTAGATGAGGTTCCAGATATCTAGGGTTAATTAATATGCAGGACTTAACCACAGACACTTGCAAAAAGCACTTGATTTATCTAATTTTTCTCTTACAGTTGTACAATATTTCGACTTTTGCGTTATGAAGGCTTCTGCTGTGAAACAAAGCTTAAAGGCGCACTCACGAATTATTAGCGATTTTAGATTTTAAAATGGGGTATTAATTATTTAAATTTAACAATTTTTTATCCCTTTCATATTCATAAATCTTTTATTTGTTTTAACATCGCTAATTTTATTCTTGTATTGAATCTTTCCAGCGCCAGATACATTTTTATTGTTCATTCAACTTCTTTATAGAATATTTCCAGATATCAAAATGCTTGAACGATTGACTTGTTTATTTATTTCCAAATGATCGCGATTGTAATTTCCGTTCGTGATTTTTTATGCTTTTAGTGTAACTTACAGTCTAACATGAAATTTCCTTTAATTCCTTTTGCCATATAAAAAGAATACCCTAAAATGTGAAAACAATAATTTAAAATATAAAAATATTATTTTAATTCTTACCTCTTTTTTTATCCATTATATTATTCAATATATCTCATATATATAGATATACATATTCAAAATTTTGTAAAACAATTTTATCAACTGGAAAAAAAAGTATTGCCATAAACATTTTTTCATATTTTATTCATTTTGTTTTACCATAGTATTTTTTTCATAAAATAATAATAATAATATTAATATATATTAATAGTAATAATAATTATATCATTTAGCTTATTTAATTGTCTTACATTCTTTTAATTTTTCTTGCTTATAAAACATTATATATTTTTAAATAAAAAAAAATATTTGTAATACTTTTAGGTTGATTTCTTTAGAAATCGACCTATTGCAATCACTTCGTTTATCTATCTATTTATCTATCTATAATGAAAATTTTGTCATCACGATAACTCCGGAAATAATACTCGAAATGGAACCAAATTTGGGAACTGATCTTGGATGAGTTCTTTAACCAAGTTGCTCCGACTTTTTGTTTTCAAATGGCATCAAATTCGCATCAAATTTGGGTAGTGGATTTATCCTTCAAATATCTCAGATAAGTTCGCTGGGCATCTCACTCCGCTTTTTTTTCCAAGTGGTGCACTTGAAAATTTCTCATGACGATAATTTTTTAAATACTGATTTAATTTGAACTAGAACTGGACAAGGAACTTATACAAGTTTATTGGATGATTTCGCTGGGCAAGTTGTTTTGCCATTTTGTTTCTAAGTTGCAACCACTTAGACTGCCACTTGAAAATTTGCCATAAAATTAACTTTTGAAACACGGCACTGATTTAAACCACAGTTGGACAGTGAACCTATGCTTCAAATATCTTGGATATGTTTGCTGGGCAACTTGTTCCACTGTATTGTTTCCAACTGGCGGCCACTGGAAAATTTGTTACCACGGTAACTTTAGAAATACTTAATCAATTCAAATCAAAGTTGAAAAATGCATTTATCTTTCAAACAACAAAAATCTAGAAAATTCACGTAACTCGTGAACCAATCACGTTATTGCGTCCATCTTTGGCATATCGATAATAAGTATTTTCTCGCCAAAAGTCGCCACAAAAAAACCGCCATAGGGGAAAAGTCGCTAAATTTAACACCAAATCCATTACCTGCGTTGCTGGATCTTTTTAATGCATTTTTAAGGAAAAAGTAGGATATTTTAATGCTAGAACAAGCTAGAAATGCAGAAAACTAACATTTTATCAACTTACTATGCCTCTTTGAAATAATTTCTACAAAAAAAAAATTATTTTCAAATTTGAAACGATATTTTAGATGAGGAACTTTCTCTGCCATTTTGATCGAAGCGCCAGCCACTTAATTTTTCAACACGATGACTTTTGAGATTTTGAATTACTTCGAACTATATGCGTACAGTAGACTTATTTCACAAATACATTTCATATATTTGTCAACTTAACTCACCATTTTGTTTCCAAGCGCCGGCCACTTGGAAATTTTAAATTCACATAAAAAGGTATTTATGAACCGATTTGCTTAAAAATCCATATGTGCATGGCCTACATCAATATTTCTACCAAGTGCATTAATAATTTGTAGTTGCCATTATGAAACAAAATCGGACCTCAAAACTTATAATTTTTCCACGATTTCATAATCGAATTATTTTCATAATTATAGCAATTTCTATATATAGTAATATATTAAGAAAATGATAACAAGTTGTAGGATTACGACACACTTTTTCGATAAAATATGAACAAAAACAGTCTTTTAAAATAATTACCCTTTAAACCCTGTTTTGCTGTCTAAATCTATATAATAATTGAAGAGAGATGCCTGCGTGCGTATGTGCAATATAACTCTGGAGCTGGTTGACAGATCTAAAGAGAGTCACTGATTGCTGAGCTACAAGAGATACAGCATGCAGTGAGCAAGTATGCACCTAGTCGATATGTTTTCGATGAATTTGAATTGTTTCCTTTTATTTATTTATTTATTTATTTTTTATCCGTAGTCTTTTCTGTCATTTTCTTAATTCTTTATTCAAATTGTGTGTTCTCGCATTTCAGTTGCCTACGTTTTTTCAATACTGTATATTTTTCATTCTTTTATAGTGAGTCGCATTTTTAAATATAAACCAATGTCAATATGGACGTAATAATTCTTTATGGAGGATTCTTATTCTATTATATATATATATATATATATAATAATGCTTGTGTTTTTTGATTGAGGAAAAAAAAATCTCAATCTGGTGACATGTATTACCAAGCAAATCGACAATTTGTTTTCCCCAAACAAATAAAATATCATGTTCCGTTCGATCCTTAAAATTTAAAAACTTTTAATTGTACAAAAAAAAAAAAAAAAAAAAAAAACAGTTAAGGAGACTAAAAACATTTACACTAAAAATTTTCTGATATTGCGCATGACATGAAATTATACGTTTCGAGCCCATTTAGACTCTTCATCAGTAAAGAGATTGAAAAGCAAAACGTTGAAATATCTTAACCATACAAGGCACCCAGTTCCACATGTGGAACACCGACTTTAATCGTTCCTATAGCTATAAAACTATTAGTAGCGACATCTCTTGACATCTTGATAGAAGCTACTGACATTTAGCAATGTAGTAATACGAATCTTTACCTAAAGCTGTCGTGAAAGCTGAAAGTGATACGTTAGTCGTTTGTATGAATTCAAAAATAAAAAAAAAGAATAGTTATTGAACAGTTTTGACTCGAAAAAAAAAATACTGTGTGTTATAACGAAGTGTATATTTTGCAGACGTAAGTTTTTTTTTTTTTTTTTTTTAATTATTATTACAATAGTAGACGTAACGTATTAGTAAATCATATTTTTATGTATGTTCCACATACGGTACGTTGAGTAAAAAGTTGATTTTTCCGTAAAATATGGTTTTATTTTTTTTCTTATAAGTTTTCCCTATCTTCTGATCACTAATTACAACCTATATATTTTTGTCGCGCGCTAAAAAAAAAATTGAGCCTTGTAGGGTTTAAATTGACAAAATTGTGTAAAGAAACACTTCATATTCTACTGGAACTGCGCATGATTCACTAAGAGGAGAACGTTGAAACCAATTGTTATTATTGTATATAGTTATCCTAATTTTATTACAATGAAACTTTTACTGCTTTTATTGTATATAGCTATCTTAAATGTATTGTAATTAAAAAAAAATTTCGTATCGAAACTAAACGTTATGTTTTATAAAAAATTAAATTTAAAACAATTGTTGAATTTATTTTTTGAAAAGTAAATAAATAAAATTATTTATAATATTTGTTATTTTTTCTTTCGAGCGGAATTAGTAATATATTATGTGATATGAATCTTATTAATTGCTAAATTTAAGTAAACTGTATAACAATTAAGTACACATGTTTAAAAATATAATAATTAATAATATAATTATAAATTTATTTTACTTATAATTTTATTATAACAAAACAATAGCTAGAGAGACTATGTCCTGTTTCTAGGTGTCGCTTATACATAATTATAAAACTAAAATCTTTAGCAGATATTGAGATATAGACATTTGTAATATCCTAGTTCTTGAATAATACATAGCAGACGCCGCTTGTCGTTTGAAAACCACACAGGGTTAAGTGCGCAGGTATGGCTCTACACTTTACACTGGGGTAACAGATCCAACATACTGCAAGAAAAGAACTTGTCGTAAACAACGGAAAACAAATCTAGATCTTCAGCAATTTTAATGAATTTCTTTCCTAGATTTTATTCATAAAATGATCTATATATAAGACTTAATTTTCTTGAAAAAATATTTAATTACAGTGATAAAAGAAGCTGAAAATCTTGCTAACAAAAACTAAGTAATGAACTTTTTGTCTTTATTATTTAAACACTTAAATTATTTTCATAGATAATAATAGATTTCATCTCCTAAAAATTAAAAGAAAAAAGAAATTCAGAAAGTAATCTTAGATATTGCTGAGGAATTTGGTAGGTATATATTGATATATTTGCATTTATATATACTTTTACTTGAATTTGTTTTTATCAAAATCTTTAGATACATTCACGAAAAATCGTTGAAAGTATCATGTTTTATTTATTACATTTTCTGTTTTCCTTTTAGTTTTCTAAAACATTAATTAACAACAAAGTTACTTTGAGATTAGTTAAGTTCTTTGTAATAATATTCTATATTTGTTTAAATGTCTTTCCTGAAGTCATCCATCTTACTTCTTTTCTTTTTATAACAGCCACGTTTGTTCCTTTTGTTCCCACCGCCTATTTCTTTTTAGCTTTCTCTAATGACATGAATATTTATCATTACACTCTTTGTTTTTTAACCTTAATTTTCTTTATTTTTATTTTGTGAAAAAAAAAAAAAAAAAAAAAAAAAAAAAGTTTTATTTTTACATATATTTTTTATTTATCGAATGCCTACGTGTTTGATGTTTTTTTATTTGTAAAATTAGATACAAATAATATCTACAACAGTTCAAATAACTGATATCGAGTTTTAAATATGTCGTAATACTTTTGTACAAACGAAAGAAGATCTAGTAACTCACGATGGCATGTGTTATATATAAATATAATATATATATATAAAACAACAATTGACAGGAAGTTTTACAGATTAGAAAAACCAATAGGAGAATTACAAACAATGCGCAAGATTGCAGCGAAAGGAAATGCAAAACTTAGATGTAGTAATATATAAGTGCAGAAATATATAAACAAATGAATGAAATTAAATGTAGAAATATATAAACAAATGAATGAAATTATACCCCAAAAAACACTGAGATCTTCATCAGGGAGGGGCCTCTACAATATATATATATATATATATATATTGTGTGTGTTTTTTTTTCTTTTATTTTTAAGAAATAATTTTAATTAACAGATTAATTTATGGTGATTTTCTAAAAAAGAAAATTAAAGCGCGTCTATTACTAAGCATCACAGCGCCTACTTTTAAATCTGGAGCATAATTTTGAGACGTGAGAGATTTAAAAACAGCTTACAGGTAGTTGCATAAATGGCGAGCTCAAATATCTTGTGATTAATAACAGCAGTCAAAGACACTACCAATAGAGTCTACCTACAAAATAAAATCATAAACAAAGACAGAAAAATGTATGTTCTGAAACCTGACAAGAAACCTGCAAGGTGTTGCTAGAAATAATTGCAACATCACATTTAAAATAGGCGTTTGTTTATCTTTCGTCATTTTTTTTTTTTCTTTTGGCGATCAGTTTTCTTACTTCTTTTTCACTATTTAGTTTGTAATTAATCAGCAACGAATATGGTACTGAAACAATCACAGAATAATTATCATAATTTTAACGCTATGTGATTTTCTATTAAAAGCATATACATTAAGCGCAACAGATATTATTTGACTTATTCTTTGAAGCATATAATGATGGTTCCGACACTCCTTTACAAACGTGAGTAGTAATATGTTGATAATATAGAAATAAATTAAAGGTTTTACTGAATAAATATTTCTCAAATAAACACCATAAAATACTAAAATCATTTTGGATTAAAGTCATTATGCATTGATGCTTTCGTGTTCTCTTTGCCTACTTTATTTTTGTTTGATGAAGGATTCCTATACATTATTTTATTACAACATTATTCATTGTATTTGTTTACAAAGTTTTTATTTGCCACACTAGGGGGGCCTTGCCCCCTGCTTGCTCCGCTCACCAACCCCCGAGGAAAGCTTCGACTCCCCCCGACTCGCTTCACATATTAACCCCTGCGGTGCTCTGCCTTTCGCTGAATAGGAGTTGCTGATATTCACTTCTTTACCTTTCACTGAATAGGAAAATTAGTACTGCATAAAACAAGAAAAAAAAATGGAAGTACCCATATTCAATTGAAATACATAATATCCAATACCATTTTTTTAAAAATGAAATAATGTGCTAAGGATCAGGTTTTTTTTTTTTTTTTTTTTTTTTTTTTTTTTTTTTTTCGGAAAAGAAAGAAATGAACTTTTCCCACCTGACGTCAGAGATCACATGATAGGTGAAAAATAAACAGCAGACGAAGTCTTCTATGTCTATAGCGATTTCTGAAATAACATATTTTCTATTCTTATTTTTGATCATAATCGTATTTAATCTGTGTTATTGTTTTATATATCATCATTTTTATTCCATTTTATATCATTATTCATCATCTTTTGTTTGTTGTGTACATTTGCAATTATCATTTAGTTTATATTTGTTATTGATGTTCATGGAGAACATGTTAAATACTCTGATTTTTGGTACTTAAATTATTGACAGTGCAACATTGTAGGGTGTAAAGACATTTAGACCAGTAACTAAGTTAATTAATATGTTGTAACACCTTTATCCAATTAAATTTAATTGAAAACGTTTTAAAATTTCAAATTATAATCCGTATCCGTAAACATTCCACAAAAAGAAGCTATTATTTATTGCTAGATCAGTTAATGTAACAGTTACACTACAACATACAAAAATCGATTCTTACAGATGAAAATAAATAAACAAATATAGTGTTTTTTAAAAATTATTAAAATTACAAATACAATTATTCTACTGTTTACAAATGCACGATATTACTTTTATTTTGTTTTATAGTAAATATTAACACTTTTGTTCTTAAGAACAACATTTAATTGAATTCGATTATTTGTTTTCCCCTATCACATGACTGAGCAGACGACGTTGGAAAGATTCCATTCGTAACATCTAGATCATTTTATGTTACAGATACAGTATGTGAACTTCTTGGTGACATTTAGGTGTTTGTCACTATTTGGCGGTGGATTTTTTGGTAGAATTGCTTCTTAAAAAAAGAAAAAAAAAACACTTTAAATTAAATTAGAATAATCTTTTTAAAAAATTAGAACCTATTTTTTCTAATGCCCGTACTTTTTATTATTGAATTTCTTTAGTTAATTTATGGCAGTATATACTCTCTATATGTATTTATTGAACTGCTAGAAAATAATTATAGACATTCAAAAATATCGAAAAGAGAAACATTTTATTATTATTATTATTTTAATTTGGAAAAACCTCCTGCAGCTTCAATTATTAATTCTCTTCGGTACTTTTCAATTTTGCCAATGAAGCGATAAAGTTGACAAGAATGATGTAACCGACGCCAAACATTAGGCACCTAAGACAGAGTAATTGTTTCAAAACACTTCGAATAATACTAAGAAAAAAAATAAGAAATTTATTTTACGTTTACTTATGTTATTTTATTTATTTTATATTTTTAAGAATTAAATTTTCTGAAGATTTGCTTAAAGCTAGCTTCTAAAAGTGTTGTCCCATAAAAAATATAACATTTATTTTGTCAAATCCTCAATAACATATATAAATGAACTTTAAATTTGAAAAAAGAAAAAAAATCTAAGTTACAAATTTACTTTTAATATATAAATGTATTGTTGTCGCCAATAAAGTTTGCTTGGCGAGAATTTCGCCGGCGAAAGAAAAGTACCTTCTCTATCTACTTTTTACATTAACGAAGAATAAAATCTATAAAAAATTTAGGTGAAATTTTTCTTGCCATAATTAGAAGTATGAAATGTATCATGGAAATGTCTAATTCTGTAATGTTAAAAAATTATCAATGCTAAAGAAGAAGATTTTTCGTTTATAACTGAGTTTGAATTTTAATCTAAATATTTTTGTATACCAAAAATCTATCCAAAGTATTTTATAAAACGTTTTCAAATAAAAATAATAAATACACTTTAATGGTAAAAAGAAACGCGGTTAGTTATACAGACACAACATTATTTCGTTATTCACAAAATAAAAGAACAAATAAATAAAATAAACATAAATATTGCAAGAATAAAATTAATTTTCTAAAAGTAGAAAAAAAAAAAGATGTTTGCGGAATTTATTTTATTTTTTATACCAGTGATAACATTTTTATATCCCTGTGGAGAATGACGTCATTGTGGAAAATTATGTAATAAGACAAATTATTTCTTTAATCGCAAATAGAGTACCTTTATAAACCCGAGGTTTTTATTTAATAACTTCGTTGATAAAAATGATACAGATTTCTAACTACCTGAAATGCCTTCCTTGAAGCATTCGGAACACATTGATACCTCCCATGATGCAAAACATTTTGCCCTCCGCGAGAAGAAGCTGTCGCAGACAAAAAAAATTGACGCCAGCTACAGAATTTTTTTTTTTTTATATATATAGAGATTATAATGCTAGTTTTTATGGTAAATTTTATTGAAATCCTAGAACTTCCTTCTGTCTTGTATGTTACAACATATATAACTCAAAATCTTTCTTCAATGAACTTTTAACTTTCGTATTCGCGTACACAAAAATATTTTATGGTTTAGTAATAGTATAATATTTTGTGCTAGGATAAATTTCAATTTATTATAAGCTTTTTATTGAAACTGGATCGTGTCGTCGCGTCTTCGTGTCACGCTAAAAAACAAGGCACCTCCACTTCAAATTAAATGTAAGCAAAGTTTTTTTTCGGTCGTTGGCATAGTTGGTTAAGCGTCATGTTGATAACACGGTGGTCGTGCGTTCAATCCTCGAAGGGTCGATGCGTTTATTTTTGAGAAATTTAATAGAAAATTATTTAATTAACAGAAAAGCTGTTAATTGATAAAAGAATGTTTTTCATTGTCTACCCACAATCGTAAGAATTTTTTAAAAGCTTTTCTAAAGAGCTTTCTTTGTTAACAAAAAGCGCAAAATAAAAAATTAAATAATTAGATGCTCTTCATTCAAATTAGAGTTTTGTCATCGTGTCTTGGTGTCGCACTGAAAAGCAAGGCTCCACTTTAATGTAAATCTAAGCAACTCTTTCTGCTACTCGTTAGTTTAGTTGGTTTGAGCGTCATGCTGTTAACGCGATGGTCGCTGGTTCTGTCCTTAAAGAGCGTTTTTTTTCCTGATAATTTTAGAAAATATGTCAATTGATAAAAGAAAATATTTATTGTCTTCGCAGTACCGTAAAAATTTGATTAGTTTTATTTATTTATTTTATTTTATTTTTTTAAATGCTAAAACGCAAAAAAATAAAAATTTAAGTTTGAAAAAAAAAAAAATAATAATAATGATAATAACACTGGAAGCTTTTTAATGTGCAGCCTTAAAGGCATTAAATAAATAAATAAATAATAAAAATGAAAATTGCAAAGACATGCTATAAAAAAATATGTTTCAACAATAAGAAAATTTTAAAGAAAAATTTAAATATTTCACTTTTGGAAGAGATAAAATTTTTAAATATTAAAAATATTTAAAAAAAAATTGAGAACAATATTCTTTTTGTATGCGTATTTATTAGATTTTTCTAGCATGGTCTATGACTTTTTTGACTATTGGTTAGAGCTTCATGCTGATAACGATGCTCGTGGGTGCGGTCCTCCAAGAAACGATTTGTTAATTTTTGAGGATAATTAATAGAAAATGTGTCAATCGATTTAAGAAAATATTTCTGGGCCAACACAGTATACAAAAAATTTTCTATATTTTTTTTTAAGAAGCATTTGTTTTTTTTTTTTTTTTTTTTTTTTTTTTTTTTACTAAAAAGCATAAATTCAAAATTTAAGTTAAAAAAAAAAAAAATATATATATATATATATATATAAGCTTTTTATTGTAGAGCCCTCAAAAGCATAAAATAAAAATTTCTTCTTGCAAAAACATGCTAAAAGAAATGAAAGTTTCTACAGTAAGAAAATTTCATTGAAAAATATAGATAAGAAAGACCTTTGAAATTCATGGTTTAGCGAATCCTTATACAAATAATAATAATTAATAATATTAGTCTCGAATGCTTTTTCAAATATTTTTAGTATTAAAAAAAAATTATCTCTTGCAAAAGTGAAATATCTATATTTTGCTCCAAAATTTTCTTAGTGTTGAAACTTTCCTTTCGTTACAGCATGTCTTTGGAAGAATTTTTTTTTTTTTTAATTTTCTGCTTCTATGGGCTTTACAATAAAAAGCTTCTACTTTTAAAAAAAATTATTATTATTATTTTTAAATTTCTTGTTATACATTATTTTGGCATACATTAAGTAATAGATTGCTTATTAGATATTTTGAGTTTAGCAGAATGGGTCGAGATACGATTAATATTTGGTCATTTAGCTTTTAACAACTTATTTAAAAACTAAATTTTATATCTTTCTCCTTAACTTGTATATATTTACGTATATTTTCAGAAATAAATATAAGTATATATTTTTTTCAAGAAAATTAAATATATTTCAATGATTATATTTTAAATGTGAGTATTTTCACATCAAAATTTCTGTAATACAGTTATAAACGTTCAAATTTAAGTAAAAACGTAAAAGACTTTCGGAAAAAGTTCATTGAAATAAAATAAAATACGGAGATGGCATTAGTCAAATTTCTCTTAGTATATTAAAGATAAATTTATGATAGATTGTAAAGCTGTCTAAGTATATGATTAAACGGTTATGCTCATTGAAGACAACTGTGATGTGATCTACATTCATTGTTTTAAGATTTATGATGTAAACTGTTGGCATCATCATAATGATTTATAATTTAGCTGTTTTCCTTTGTATTTCATTTATATTTCTGGTAATGAATATCCACAATGTATGAAAATTTAGGCCTTTATATAAAGATAAATAATTATTTCTTTCTTAAACTTTAAAATTAATTTAGTAATTGTAAATTTTTCGATATGGTATTTCATGCGTAGGAAAATAAAATTTTATTATTATGTGCAGATAAATATACTTTTCCCCCTCAGCATTAGTATACGTGAAAATTCAGTAGTAATTATATTATAAACGGTGCATGTGACTTTTTATTAAATTTTCTGTGCATCAGAACTATGTATGTACAAACATTGATCTTTTATAAACTATTTAGTATTGTACAGTTAACATAAGCATGAATTAAATAAGCATTAATTGAATTTATTAGATTTTTTCATGTTGATTGATTTTTTAATCTACAAAATTTTAATCTGGACGATCGAAAAGCTTAAAATATTTTTAAGTATTAATATTAGATTTCTTAATTAAAAACAATTAAGTTCTAACTGATTTAATAAAAAGCATTATATTAGCAAAGTTTTAACAAAAAAAAAATCATAAATTAAGTTTATTCTATGTAACTTTCCAAACATACTGGAAGATAAATTACTATCCTCCGATTCAATTAAAGAACACATATAATTTTTCATTTTTTGAGCTGTCACTTTTGGGAATTTTCTCTTATCTATAAAATAATGTGGATCTACGGAAATTACTTTTTACTTCCGCTGCCTTGAAATGTTTAATCATTTCGCTAAAAAAGCAAGGTTCTAATTTACTATAACTCCTCTTATCTAGCTTTTTCTTTTTCTTTTTCTTTTTTTTTTTTTTTACTTTTAGAGGTTTTCACGTTCAAATAAAAGCTATACATCTTCCTATACATATGCATGATAAAATATTTCAGTGCATAACAATTAGTTAAAATTAGGATTTTTACTTTTTATCTGTATGTTCATTAAAAGTTGTCTTCCAATAAAATACACATGCGCCTGTTACTAAAAAGGAAAACGTATAATGCTTAAATATAAATATTTATAATAATTACTTTTCTTTTTAATGTTTTACACTTATATATCAGCAAGTTTCAAACACATTTCTACTCATCTATATATATATATATAATCGTTCATCCTGAGGGGGAGATCTATCGTTGCCCAGACCAAACCCCTGGACCTAGAAGCATGAGATTTTGTGACAATGGTCTTTCTATGACGTAGGCATCCACTAAGAATCGATTTTATAAAATTCGCCCCTCAAGGGGGGAAGGGGGGCAAAACGTGAATAAAAAAAAATCTTCATATCTCAAACAAAAAAAAAACACATATCCGTAAAATTTTTGCTTTAAAATATAGCTAATATAAATATCTAAAAAAACAATTTCTGGAATTTTCGAAATTCGGCTACCAAGGGGGGCGGGTGGAGGGGGGCAAAACGGGATTTCACATGCGTAAAACGTGATTTCACATAATCCTATATATCTCAAACAAAAAAAAAAAACAGATATACGTGAAATTTTTGCTCTAAAATATAGCTAATGCAAATATCTAAAAACCAATTTCTCGAATTTTAAAAATTCAGCCCCCAGGTGGGGCAGCAGGGGGGGGGGGCAAAAACAATTAGAAATGCAGTTAGGCCTTTCAAAATTGGTACAGATAGGTTTTAATAGCCTGCAAGTCGAATGGGGATATATTCGAAAGTGTAAAGTTATTAGGAGGGGCGAGAAGGGGAGGGGAGAGGGGGGGCAAAAAAAAATAAAATAGAGTTAGATCGTTCAAAATTGGTATATAGAGGTTTTCGATACTTACAAATCGATTGCGGATATTTTCGAATTTGTAAAATTATTAGGAGGTGCGGGAGGGAAGTGGGGCGGTAAGGGGGGGGGCCTATGGCAAAAACAAATAGAAATACAGTTAGGCCATTCAAAATTGGTACAGATAGGTTTTAAAGGCCTGGAAGTCGAATGGGGATATTTTAGAAAGTGTAAAGTTATTAGGAGGGGCGAGAAGGGGGGGAGGGGGATAGGTGGGCAGAAAAATAAAAATAGAGTTAGACCGTTCAAAATTGGTACATAGAGGTTTTCGATACTTACAAATCGATTGCGGATTTTTTTGAATTTGTAAAATTATTACGAGGGGCGGGAAGGGGGGTGGTAGGGAGGGTATGGGCAAAAACAAATAGAAATACAGTTAGGCCGTTCAAAATTGGCACATATAGGTTTTAGAGTCCTGCAAGTCGAATGGGGATATTTTCGAAAGTGTAAAGTTATTAGGAGGGCCGGGAGGGGGGCGGAGGGGCAAAAAAAATAGAGTTAGATCGTTCAAAATTGGTACATAGAAGTTTTCGATACCTACAAATCGATTGCGGATATTTTCGAATTTTTTAAATTACTGGGAAGGGGGGGGGAGTGGAGGGGCAAAAAAATAAAAAATAGATATAGATCGTTCAAAACTGGTGCATAGAGGTTTTTGATACCTACAAATCGATTGCGGATACTTTCGAATTTGTAAATTTATTAGGATAGTCGGGAGGGGGGGGGCGAAGGGGGAAAATAATAGAAATAAGAGTTAGAACATTTTGGGAAATTTTTCCGAAGGCAGTGAGAACCCGGTGCGACATTTTTCCTAATCAGATTTTGTTTCTCTCTTTTTTTTTTTTTTTTTTTTTTTTTACGTGCCAAAAATTAATGCAATTCTGAGAATTTAGTAATTAAAGTGATTCATTTAAAAATAAGGACCAGCGAAGCGGGCGTCGCCTGCTAGTATATCATGAATTAATGAATTAGAAAAGCATTATTTTACATATAATTATTAAAGTAAAATATGCCTATAAGTACAACAATCAGCAATTTAAAATGCCAAAAAAGTAAGAGTGAATTGGATTAATAAAAAGAAAAAAGGTTCAAAAACTTAAATAAGGGGTAAATAAATGACTTTCAAATTTACATTTACTCATTGAAATAAAATAAATATGTAAGTAAATGAAATTCTAATTTAAAGTTTTTTTTCTTCATTCCAAACATTTATTACGCTTCTACTCAAATTTTGAAAATGTTTTTAAAACTTTTATTTATTATAATAATATAAGCTGAACATTTTAATCATTTGTACTTCTTGGAAATTTTAAAGATGAAATTATATTGAAGCAGTTTATAGAAGGTAAGCAAAATATTAAGTAAAATGCACTCCTTGTTCACAACACTTTGAATTACAAAAACTATTAAAAAAAATAGTAATAAAATAAAATCACTAAATAAAAATAATGTAATAAAACGTAATCAATTTAAACACGAAAAACTTTATCAACAACAGATGCAATTATCTCAGTGCGTCATTTTCCAAATACACACATTTTATTTTAATGGTTAATACATTGTCAGTACATAAATACTAATTCATAAATGTGAATACTTAATACATTACTGTAACATAAATACATTATAAAGGCACACAGTATTTTGATAGACTGTATATGCTGGTGAATCACATGAAAATTCAGGTGTTTTTTTTGCGCTCTTCACGTAGAAAGATATAATTATTAGAAATGCGTGGTACATTTTATGTTATCGATATTAATTAAAAAAAAAAAAAGAAAGAAAAACAGGCTTTCTGTTTTATATTCAATACCAATCCATTAAATGTAACTCTTCTGTTTCACAATTTTCATAAAAGTTTTCAAGTTAAACCTACATGTAATTAATTGGCATTTTTATTAGTTAGACTAAACACGTGTTTATAAATAACTTAGGTAACAAAACTTCACACATATCTTATATACGCACTGTTTTTCGAAAATTAATAAAATTCTCTAATATAGTAAAAACCGTTAAAAAAAATAAAACGACCCCTGTAGAATTTGAATAGCGGAAGCCGGGGTAATAAGAGACAAAGGGGGTAATAAGAGACAAAAAATATTAATAAAATCTATAATATTAATCTAAATAACTTGAAATAAATGTCTCGTATTAATTTCATTAAATGGACTCATCTTGATTTTTTAGGTGATTTTTGAACTTAATTTTTTTGTTAAATTCTTTTTTTAACTTTTCATTAAATCCTTGTCTCTAATAACCCCACGCGGGGTAATAAGAGACCAGGCTTGTAACTGTCCATATATAGCAATGTAAAATCATGTGAGATAATTAAAGATATCTAGAAACAATTCTGAATCAGCCAATAGCTTTAAATTTTTATTATTTACATCCATTCAAAAAATATGCTTGCTCGAAAATTAACTGTCATAAATGTGTTTGTGAAATTAATTTCTTTTAATATTAGGTCCTAAATAATATAATATTGTACTTAATGATAGTTCTACATAATCAACATAACCTAGGGATTAACCAAAAACATCAATATAATTTTTAAAATGGGCAGAAAATATTTTACCCATTTTCTAAAGTGTAGGCAAAAAAGACGTATCTTTGACGTGTATACAAGCGAACAAAATGTTATAAAATATTTTTCCAGTAATTATAAATGAACTTATTTATTATGTAATGAAGTATTAATGACTAAATACTAACTTATACACATTCTAAACATAAATTTACATAATCATAACAACTAAATATGGTCTAGCCTAATGAGTGAAACTGCTTTTTGATTTAAAGTGAAAAAAAAAAAAATGTTCTCTTGGTAAACTTAGACTGGGCCTAACACTAGGTAAATTCTTCGTAAACTAGTCAGGCAGAATTAACAGGAACTACAATTGGGGGGGGGGGACACAGGAATTAACAGTGGGGGTAATAAGAGACTCATGTCTCTTATTACCCCCACAAAAAGTAAAAATGGGGTAATAAGAAACATGCCTAGAACATGTAAATAAAGAATGCTTTCAGGGTTTTAAAAAATTGTACATCAAAAGTCATAGTCTTGGTCAAAAGGTTACACATTAATAAATCCCAAACATCTTACTTACAAAAAAAATAAAGAAAAATTTAGAAAAAGTCACGAACTTTCAGGGTAAGATCAAAGTGAAGGTTTTTTTTCGTCGTATAAAACTAATTCAAAATATGTTATAAACTTTTCAATAAGTGTATTGTAGTAAAGCATATACATGATACTTAATATTACATATTTTTAATGCTGTCTAAGTATATTTTTTGGTGGGTTTTTTGACTGCATCTCTTATAACCCTTGTCTCTTATTACCCCGGCTTCCCCTACTTTTAAACAAAAGAGGCAAAATAAAAAAAAGAAATTTGCAAAATAATTAATCTAAAATCGGACGTGTCATTATTAAATCGAGTGAAAATAACAAAAGAAATCATTTCAGGTGGTTAGTTCAACATACCCATGAGAGAGCTGATCATTACTGACCTGTCCTTTTCTAGGATGAATCCAGGATTGGTAAAAATGTGCCAAAAGGTAGTTGCCAATAAAAAAAAAATTATAACATCATTAAAAGCAAAGAAACAATATTATTTCAACATTTGCTTTTGTTCGAAATAAGAACACGACTCTTCATCGAGCGAACGAAAGAGGTACGAGCGCAATATAAAGAGCGGAAATAATATGTTTAGCCTGAAAAAAAAAAAAAAAAAAAAAAAAAAAACAGCCGTTGTTTGGAATGAAAATATTCAACACATTATCATCCTTCAAACATCATAAAAGAGGTCTGTATGGTGAAGTTAGTATCTTTTTCGGGATAGACTATATAAGCGGATGTACAAACCACTTTTTTGAAACATAAATGCTCACGTTATTAAAACTGACATCTTTGCATTTATGTCAACGCAAATTGTAATGGGTTTTAAATACAAGATGACATCGTCACACCGCATAGGTACGATATCGGAAAAATTATTTTCACCTCCAAACATCGAATATCCGGCTAAATCATTGGAGTTGAATAGTATCCAGCATGTTTGGGATGCTTTGGGAATAAGTGTTATACTTATTTTTTTATAAGAGCAATACCTCATATTTTTCACCGATCTCATCTATCTCATAACTGACAGCATCACGTATCTCCGTATGCGTTGTATCACTTTTAGGAGTAATTGTACACAATAATAAATTATTTTTTTCTGTACGAAAATGACACATTAAATCTGTTAATTTTATATGTTTTGTAATTATATTAAACACGGGGATTCTCTAATTTCTTATTTTTTTTAGTACTTTACGCCCTACTATGCTTTTTGTACTGTAATACAGCATCACTAAATTGGAACTTCATTAAATTTATTATTTTATAACTTTTTTAAATCTTAATCTAAATATATTTATAAAATTTTGTCTCTAAACTGTACCATTTTCAGTTATAATTTTAATAAAATAATTTAATAGATATTTTTTAAATATTATATTAATAATTGAGATTACGAAAAATGTAAAAGCAAATTGTTTTGTTTTTATAAACTATAAATCTCTACAATAGTATACAATAAATGTAATGTAATTGAGTATTCTATGAGTATTAGAAGAAAACAAAAAACAAAATAAATATTTTACAAGAATTTTATAAATAGTTTGCTTTTTAAAACTGAAACCTTTTAAAACATACTTTAAACAGAATTTTGTTTCCCTACTGACTTACATTCTTAAAAAATGATCCCACAAAAATATTTTTAAATAAAAAAATAAAAGCTGTTTCTTATTCACCTTTTAAGCAGGAATGGAGTGTTCATAAATCTTTGAAAGTTATTTTAGCTTCAGTCATAAGAGTATTTGAACAGTTTTTTAAAAGCAATTTTTCATGCTCGAAACATTTTAATTTTTTTAAATTTTCATATATATTACGTTAAAAGTATATTTACTACTCATGAGCATTAAAAAATAGATAAATAAAATTGTTATATCATGCTTCTCTCACTATTTTATATATTAATGGTAAATATACATAAAAATCACTGAAATTGTATATTTTAACGACAAATTCTTATGAAGTCTGTATATATGTAATCTTTATTTATGATAAATATAATAATGCATGGATATCAATTCTTTTAAACAGCAATAATCACTATTTTTTTCAATATTAGGGAGCTCTGCCCTCTGCTCGCTCCGCTCACCAACCCCCGACTCACTTTACTTATTAACACAAGCAGAGCTCTGTCCGCCTATTCTCCGTTTTCTTTCACTGAAAAGGAATATTAATAGTGCATATTACAAGACAAAAGAAGAAGATTATTATGGAAATACTCGCATTCAATGTCAAATTGAAATATATAATATTTATATGTATTTTTAATAGAAAGAAATTCATAATATCTAGACCATTTTGCATTACAGCTTTAGTATATGACCCTTTTTATTTATTTTTTACAACCTTAGATCAGGACCGAGGTACCCCTTTGTAATTGGAAGATAGAGGGTTCAGTTTTAGAGCCGGCCAAAAACCGTCGTGTACACTAATGGTGACAGGTGCACGTAAAATATGTCGTGGCCGCAATATCCTCCATGTTCCCATCAAAATCATATATCTGGGGGCCACTAAAGTGTGGGATCATCCCCTTCGTGTAGGACCAAAAATTTTGGTGGCATGTCTCAGGAACATCCGTAGGGGTGCGTCCCAGACCGTCGCCAATTATCCATAGCGCAGTAATGGTGCGACGTCAAACACAACCTACTTAATTATCTACCTACCTTCAAACATGGATCATAATTTAATTTTCCCGTGTAAGAAAATTAATTTTCTTAAAGTAGAGAAAAAAAGTTGATAATTATTTTCTTCCTTGTTACATCCACGGTTTCGGGCCGCGGTACCCTAGTCTGTAAAGCTCCGAGTACGTAATTGGAAGATTGCCGATTCGATACTTGAGCCGGCCAAAGACCGTCGTGTGCACTAATCGTGGCTGGTGCACATAAAATCTTTCGTGAATGCAAAGTTCTCCATGTTCCCACCCACACTATACCTCTGGGGATCACCAAAGAGGGGGCATCCCTTCCATGAAGGATCAAAATTGTGATGGCATCTCTAAGGCTGTCTCCTAGACCATCGCCAATTACCCATAGCGCAGTACTGGTGCGACGTTAAATCGAACCTACCTTACCTACCTACGTACAGCCATGGATCATATTTTAATTTTCCCGTGTAAAATGACTTCATGACAGAAGAGCAACGTCACGGGGAGAAACTTTCTTCAAAATGGCAAATATAGTACCTTCTTAAACTTGTCGTTTTTAGTTAATAACTTCTTTAACTAAAATGATAGAAATTTCGAAGCAGCTGAAATGTCTTCCTTGGAGTATTCGCAATACATTGATACCTCTCATGACGCGAATTACCCTGCCTTTCGTTAGAAGATGCTGTCGTAGACAAAAAAAATTGACGCCAGTGACAGTAACTTTTTACTTTCCGAACACTATAGTGAGGAAAGTATTGTAATCATGTCAAAAATCCGAATTCGAGATTTTGATGTTTCTATACGTTTTGAGGTCCCCTGAGTCCGTTTTCACTATTTTTACGATGATGTATGTATGTGTGTGTGTATGTGTGTATGTGTGTATGTGTGTATGTTTGTGAACACGCTAGCGTCTAAAGGCTTTGTTCGATTAACCTGAAAGTTGGTACGTATATTGTAAGTCACCATAGTACGAACCCTATAGATTTTGGTGAATCTAGCACTTATAGTTTTTTTACAGGGACACAAAGAAAAATTCTTTATCATTATGGCCTATGGGACCAAAATCTTAAAAGTGCGATAGCATCTAAACGCCTTATTCAATTGAGCAAAAATTTTATACCCATATTATAGGTCACAGATACTCAATCTGTATAGATTTTGGAGAATCTAGCACTTATAGTTTTTTTACAGGGACACAAAGAAAAATTCTTTATCATTAAGGCCAATGGGGCCAAATTTTTAAAAGTGTGATAGCGTCTAAACGCCTTATTAATCTGAGCAAAAAAATTGTACACATGTTATAGGTCGCATTTGCACCAACTGTATAGATTTTGGTGAATCTAGCACTACAGTTTTTTTACAGGGACACAAAGAAAAATTCTTTATCATTATGGCCTATGAGACCAAATTTTTAAAAGTGCGATAGCATCTAAACGCCTTATTCAATTGAGCTGAAAATTTGTATGAATATTATAAATCACTGTTGCACTAACTATAAGCATTTTGGTGAATCTAGCATCTATAGATTTTTACAGGGACAAAACGAAAAATTCTTTATCATTATGATCTAAGGGCTCAAAGTTCAGTAGCGTTAAATAAAACCTCGTGTGATATATGGAGAAAAAACACTCTATTATGGTTTTCTCTTTTTTGTTTGTTTAGCAATTCCTCTTTCTTTATTTTATCTACAAAACTGTTAGTTACTCAATGTTCGGAAAGTCGAGTGGAGTCACTCCAAATTTTTTTAATATATAGAGAAATTAAAATGACACTAACATTTGTTTTTATAAAATAACTATGGTGACATGAAATGTTACCATTTCTGATGCCTATTGGGATATTATGCATCAGAATGGATATATAACGTGCAATAAAATTATACAATTTACATTAATAAAATGTAAACATGTTAATAATATGTATTTAGTAATGTGAGACTGAGAAATGAGAAAAAATCGGACTTAAAAAAAGAAGAAAAAGAGTAAAACTTATATTTTTAAAATCTAAACATGATTAAAAATATGAAGTTCGTGAGATTCAAAAATGCGAAAAAAAAAAAAAAAAAAAAAAAAAAAAAAAAAGTAAAATTTTATATAATACGTCTTTATTTCAAGACCTATAAAACCAATTAATAAATAAATAAAAAAATAATAATAATAAAGAGAAAAGGCTTACAATTAACACTTTAAAAGCAAAAAGAAATTTATATTAAATTATTTAGAGTACAGAAAAACTTCTTCGACTAGTCTAATTTAGTCTGTTTTTGAAGTTAATAGAAGATTAAAGAAAATTTATCAATAGTATTTTTCTTTCACTCATTTTTTTTTTTTTTTTTTTTTTTTAATGAAACTAATAAGTTATTGTGAAATTTTTAAACTAGTCCATACATATTTGTAACCATCAAGATTTTTTTTTTTTAGAGGAATATTAATTGCGAAAAATTTGTAAAAGGAAACCTCTCTTCGAAACTTTACAAAAAAAATAATAAATAAATAAATAAAGGGGGGAGGAGAGTAAAGAGAAAAATGCTAGGCGTGTTTATCTGTACCCAACATAAAAAAAAAAAAAAAAAAAAAAAAAAAAAGTAAAACTTAGGAAATAAACTTTTAAAATATCGATTGGAGTTAAAATGAAATAAACTGATACTATTTATGTAAAATGTTACGCCTTATTTTTATCAATTAAGCGAAAAAAAAAAAAAAAAAAGAAAGTAAGTAAATTTTAAGTAACGTTCCGAAATCTTATTCAAAATTCAATATACTTGTTCTTAAAATTATAGGTTGTGCCAATTTTTCATTCGTAAATGTTAATCTTGCAATGCCACGTTTAGCCGATGATTTAAACATTTATTTCGAATATTTTTTTTTCTTTTTTAAATCAGTAATTTTGTTTATTTGTACTTTCATAATTTCTCTGTATTTAACACGTTCGTCGCCGCGTCACCCATGTCTGTGTGACGGGTATGTTTCTGTGGCCACCTGCCACCCAAATATGGGTGACGCTCTTCCTGTTTAAGTTAAAATGATTTTCAGTTGGACTTTTAAAAGGAATATAAGATATATAACAAAACAATACTAAAAATATACACTTTATAATATACTTTTAATCAATTTATATTTAGGATTTATATATATATATATATATATGTGTGTGTGTGTGTGTGTGTGTGTGTGTGTGTGTGTATACATACATTCTATGAAATTTTATCACTTTTCTTTTAGAATTCGCGGTCGGATTTGAGCCCGGCGAAGAACTCAGTCGAATGATGCTGGGCGCCAAAAGTGTTAATACAAAAGCCTTTTGCTTTTAAATCTGATATATTTGATTACAGGTCGGCACAGGACGAAATTTTGAGGCCCGGCCCGAACAAAATTTTCACTTACCCTGCCTAGCCCGGTATGACATCTTAAATTTTGGCCCAGGCGTGGCCCGCCCGTTTACATTTTAGAACATATGGTTCGCCTGGCCCGCTCAAAAACCGATAAAATCTGGCTCTTTACGGTCCAGCCGATCCAAGAAAAAGTAAATAAATATACAAACTGTCTGTATTTCTAGGTAAAAATTATGGCGAGTTTTTATATAACCAAACGATTTGTTACTGAAGAACCTACATAGTTTATCTGAAATTTTTTTAGGAAATTACATATAAACAGAAATTCAAATCAGACAGAAAGGCAAATCGAAAATACTTCTATTCGTCAAACAATATAAAAAAAAAAAATGTATTAAAAGAGGTTAATATTACTAAAAATCTTTTTTCACCCTTTTTCAACTATATTGCATTCCGAATGTTTTTATGTGATTCTGTGAAGCAGATATTAAAGCTAATCTAAGCATTTTCAACGAAAATATGCTTTTGCGCATATGAAAAATCATGCTAATTTCATTACAATTAGCGACCTACAAAGTAACATAAAAGTGTTCAAAAATATCCTTCTTATACTCTAGACTTTACAGGCCATAGGTCAGGAAGTCCCATAGACAGTAACGTATATATATATGTGTATATATTTGTTCCTGTGCGCAAATTATTACTGACATGCATATAATTTTGAATACGAAACATGCTATTGTGACAATAAATTAAATATATGAGTTTTGAAGCACGTGAACAGAGACATTCAAATTATAAACACTTTTTAACAAAACAACATTTCATGTGACATACTAGTCGATTAAATTGTGCAAAATAAGCGACTAAAGAAAGGGTTTTATCATTTACCATTTTGTTAATTAATGAGAAATGAAAAAAAAAAAAAAAAAAAAATCCGAGCCGACACGGCATGGAAATATTTTATACAGAACCAGCCACTACCGAGTATACACAATATAATAAGCCCGAGCTTAGTCTGGCACGAGGAGGAGGAAAAAACTTAGCTCGACCCGGTCCGAGACTAAGTTGAGAAATTCAGCCCGAACCCAGGCCCTGCAAACATCTAATTAATATGTGTAGTTTGGTTTAAATGATTGCGCGCAAAAAACATTTAGGTACAGTAAGAGAAACTAAATGAGGGAATAGAGAGGATTGGTATAGTCAATAAAGAAATAAATTAAAGGAAAAATTGAAAAAATATTAAGAACTAGGAATGGCTTAGAGAAAGAAAGCAATTAAAGCACAAAACTATAAAGACAAAACTTCAAGAATTTTAAAATGTGAGACATCATTGCAAAATTTATATTTATTTATTTATCTATCTACCTATCTGACACAGCAATATAAATGATAATGAAGTGTTTAATCACAGATTGTAAAAATTTATCCATACGTCTGCCAAAAGTCTATCATTGTCTTACACTTTGTTCGAACATAATTTTCTTTATAATAGACTAAACTGTTTATTTATTTATCTTTTAATTTATTTGTGATATACACACACTTAAAGAAACATATATTTAAGATTTTATAAAGATTTTTTTTTTTTTTCAATGCTTGGTACGATATGTGTTAACCACAATCAACGGCAGAAACTATACTTAATTTTCATTATGCAACCACATTCTGAAGCATTTAAACTAATTTTATTTGAATATATTTCATAAAATATATCACCACTTATACATAAAATATATCTTAACATAATTGAACAATGAATATTAGTTTGCTTTCTAATCAAAATTAGAAGTCTTGAATAATTTAAAATACTTGATTTTTTAGTATTGTATAATCTTCAATAATATATATAAATATTGAAAATATATTATATTGACATCATGTTAAAGTGATTAACATCATATTATATTGACATCATGTTTTTCTCTTTTAAATACAATCAGAGTTTTAAAATTTCAAAATCTAAGCTTTAAATAAAATATTCGTACCTTTAACATTTCCATCAATATAGATTTATTATTATTATTATTATTATTTGAAAATGATTTGCTGTTATAAATATAAAAGTCTTACATTTCATTTAAATAGAGAAAATTGTTACATTTCTTTATGCTATCAGAAGTACTGTTTTCTTATTTTCTTCATAAAAGCGTCAAATAATGAATATTTCATGACATCGCTTTCGTAAAGTCCATTTTTCTTCAATGGAATCAGTAAAATAGTAATTTGGAGAATATATCTTTAGTTCTAAGGTAGAAAAGTTTGATTTTTCTAAGATTTAAATTTCGACATTATTTTGCACTTTATTTTTATGATGAAAATATAAGAAAATCCAAATTTTGAATTGGTAGTAGTTTGTACATTAATAAGGGTCAAGATTTCTTAATTCTTTTACAATTGATGATTAAATAAACCTATATTAACTTTCTCTATTTATTAGACTAACATTATAAATTTATTTTTTTCCCTTATTGCAAATGTGTTACTGTTATCAAGTTTATTATTATTATTTGAAATATATGTAAATACAGTGCAGATTTTAAAGTGATAATGAATTATATATTTTATTCATAAACAATTTCAAATATATATACATATATATATATTAAATACATTAACATAATATTTTAAATACATTCAAATGTAATAATCTATAATTTAAAAAATAGTAAATACATACTAATTCCATCCAGTGTCGCCAGATTTTGCCACATTTTATTCAATAGTCACCAATAATTTTGAAAAATATTTCTTGATATGCGTAAAAAACGATTTTTCAATTCGATTTATGTATTATGCATATCAAATATCACTTCTTAAAATTATTGGGGACAATGGAATAACAATTCGCAAAGTCTGACTATCTGATTCTAAGGCTTATTTAATGGCTAATTATGTTTGTTTCCAATGAGAAGAAACATGTCTGAGAGTGTAATAAAGTTTAGGTGTGAAACAATTTAAACTTTTGTAAAAGTTCACTTTTCAAAGGCAAAAAATTACTATTAACTTAACTATAAAATTTAGTACGTACTTTTATGAGAATTATGTAATAAATTTTATAATACTTTCCTGTTTTGATTTACTAACATATACGCACCAATATATAGTTCACATTTACATTTTTAGTACAAGTTTATCTCATATAATGTAAATCTCAAGATATAGTTTAAGAGTTTTTTGTTTAAAAATATTTAGTTATTATTTTTTTATTTGTAGTTCTATACCAACTCTTCTTGTAAGTGTCTTTTATTTGTTTTTACCAGTTTTTGTAAAATTTTATTTGAATACAGTTCAGTGACGTTTAAATAGCAAGTTATAGTTTTTTCTTATGCCAAAATTGAATGAAATCTACACGGACTCTTGGTATATCAAGCTAATATATGTATATATTTTTTCAGAAATATTTTTCTAAGGAAAAAATAAATTCCAATGTCATTTGCTATGAAACAGAATAGTTAAAACAAAGGAGTGCTACAATTAAATTACAATGTTTTAGAGCTTCAAGTGGTTAACGTAGCATGACGATCCCTTTATTTCGGCAAATGTTAAAATTTTCTCTGTGATCATAGAGTTCAAGTATTTAAAATGGGAAAATAACTTGGTGGAAGGTGTAAAACTGCAATTAACCTCTTAAACATTTGTATACAAATTGTATAAGGAATTTTGCATTAAATTGTATGTACTGAAACTTTCCACTTTCAAGAAACACATGGACAAGGTTTTCTTTATATATATATATATGTGTGTGTATATATATATATATATATATATATAAGCTTCATATGTGAAAAGTAATCCAGTAACATAACTAGAGCATGTCGAAAGAGAAAAGTATGTCACTATGACGTTGGAAATAGTCACAAGTGTCGATGTGAAGTCATAATGACGTCACATTGATTGACTGAGGGTAGAGTGTGATATAGTAGGTACGTAGCGTGGAACACATGATAGTAGTCAAAAATTGGTTGTAAATCCCACACAAGGAATAACAAGGCTTGATTGCAAAACTTAACATAATTTTAATTTAAAACTACTTTTAGCATTTTATAGCATTACATACATCACAGATACCTGTGAAAACCTAACATGAGTATCATTTTTAAAAGATCCAGGAGAACGTCCGTTCTCTTTCAAGTCATAAATCCAAGTCCTCCATTTAATATCTGAAATCTTTAGTCCTTCCAAAAATCTTAGTGATCTGAAAAGGGGGAACAATTTTTCCCACTCGACAAACACCAATCAAACAGTCTTTGGTCAGGAGGAGTATCCTCAGGTCAACAGTTCATTGGAGTTTCAACTGGCGACAAAACGGCGGGGTACCACCCTAGCGTGGGGTGCCCAAACGGCACATCAAAGCCATCCGTGAAATCGCGGTTACTTTGTAACCATGAGGATGAAAAAACCCTGGTATGCCCGGTTTCTCGAGACTGCAGACAATCCGGCACCAGAGACCTCACGCAGGCAGTCGAACACAATGGACACAACCTTGACTATGTCACAAGAGCCCCTATGAATACTGGCCGACTCGCATCGAAAATTTTGCCCAAACAGAACCTAAACACTTCCTCCACGAATCAAAAACAAAACAAAACACCTCCTCCTTTTTTTTTTTTTTTCTGGTAATAGTGCTAGTCGAAATGTATTCCGTTGGATTGAACAATTAACAACTGAACGAATATGCATAATTTCAAAAATTTGTTTGGTAAAAATCATGCAGTTCAGAAGTTCATGAAGTTCATAATTCAGAAGTTTATGTGTCAAAAGTTCTGCAGATCTTCTGATACCGCAAGTGCCGGTGAACAAGATGGGATGCTCCAGCGAAAACGCGTTACGGCCTACAGAACAGGAAGTATGTAAAGGTGTTTTATAATTTAATAATAAATAATAAAAATCTTCTATAAATGAGTTTTTAAACAACAGCAAATACTTAATACATCAGTAAGAACGTTGTCATTTTCTTTCTACCTAATTTCAATCCAATATATTTATCAGTTCTTTTTCATAAGCAATGAATAATATTACAGTACATTAGGTCACGTAATTGAGTTTATCTATGTTTACTGCGTACGATAAGTTTTTGTTCATATAAAATAAGGACTTATGCTCATAATATACATTTTAATTTCAATAAAGTCAAATTTACAGACATAGTGTGTTTTATAAGTGAAGTATAACATAAATTGAAATAATAATAATGATAGTAATAGTAATAGTAATAATATAAAAAATATCAGAAATTATGTGTGAGTACGCGTATGACAAAATGGTGTCGTTTTAACATTAAAAATTAAATAATAATAATATATTTGTAGATATATCTGAGCAATTTTTTTTTTTAATTTTGACGCTGAAGTATACCGGATTCTTTTCAAAAAGGACTCTACTTTCGCGACAGCTATTTTAAGCCAAGTAGCGTATCAAAAGCATGAATTAAAAAAAAAAATTAAATATTCTGTCAAAGATAGAATTTGTTTAGTATTTTTAATCTGTAAAATTTTATTTTTATTTTTTAATTTTTATTTATTCTTTATCCCATTTTTTGATCGAAAAACTGGGCCAGGTACTTTTTAAAATAATTGAAATGAATTAAAATGAAATGTTGCCACCTAAATTTGATACTTTAGTTAATTTTAAAAAACCTATTTATCGTGTCGAAAAACTCTTTGCAACCTTGGATTCAGAAAAATCGCCCCTTTCATTTGGTAGAAAATTTGCACGATAGGACTGATATTTTTAATTAATTTTCCCTTTTTTTGTAGTTAAACAAAACTGGTCTACAAAAACTGGCGTCGACGTTTTTATCCAGATTGAAACTAATAGCTCTCCTAGTGCTAATAAAATAATAAAACACAATAAAAATGTGTAATTTCATCCATAATTTGTTGATACATCCATGCATATCGATATATATATATATATATATATATATATATATATCGAACATATCAAATTATAATACAAACACATTTGACTATACGCATTGAGAGAGAGAAATTACCAAAATAAATAAGCACATAAATACATAATTTAAAAAAAAAAAATATTTCCAATAGAAATAAAAAATTTGATACTTTCGTCATTCTAATTTATAATACATTCTCATTACTTTTTCATAATTTGTTTTTAAATATAAATTATGAATATAATTTTAATGCAATTTAAAGAAAAAACTTATATCGAAAATTGTTTCTTACAATTACATTTACGACATGGTTTATTTAACTGACACTAATAATATCATTCCAAATTATGAAATAATTGGACTGCAACATATATAACGTGTAGATAATTTCTGTATTGCGCAAATAACATTTATCATATACAGAACACACCAATATTTGTTAAATCTATGCTACTTAGAATATTCCATCTAAATACATGGCATATAATCTATTTCATTAAAGCAATACCAAGGAGCATAATTAATCCATACTTTGCAGCCTGTCTTAACATTAATTTATTTCCTATTTCGTGAGAACTTATTTATCAGTAATTTAAAATATTTTTAAACAATACAACAAATTTGTCTTGCCAATATCATCAAAATAGTTATTTTTAATTAATTTAATTTAGAAATATTTAGTATCAAGAGCTGTTGTATTAATGTATCAGAGCTCCTTAATTGGTATACTGTTAAAATATAAACTCTGACGGATATACTCTGACTTTACGTAAAGTACCGAAATATAAACTAATATATTTTAAATATACATGAAATTATCCATAATTTAGATATTACATAAATAAATTATTGATATAGAATTTTTCCCATCGATTTCATTGAAATGTATGAGATATTTGAGCAATTATATTTCTTTAGATCCCTTAAATTTCGAGAAATTTTGTTCAGTTTTTTTTCCTTCTAGAAAATTGACAGAACGTTTATCATCGAAATTGATCATTCATATATGTTAAATTGCTGTATCTGTGATGCGATAACTATTGTTTGTTCACAATTTTAAAATTTTCTTAAAGGATTTTAAATGAAAAATAATACAATATAATAAAGATATTGGACCACCAAATAAATAAATACATAAATAAATAAATAAATATATTTAGAAAAAATTTGAATATTAAATTACAGTTTTTTATCAAAATCAAAGCCACGAGGGGATGTTTTATCTATTTCCGTAAATCTCAGATAGAACGTATCCAAATGTACTTAAAAAATGTAATCGACAACTTTTTTGTGATTATAGTGGATTTACTAGGTTATATGTCAATGAAATATTTTGTTTAAAGAAGCTCTTTACATCTGTATGAAACTGTTGAAATTTGTTTTTTAAGTAATATTCCTAGTAACTGACCTTCAATCGTGAAGCAAAATGTTTTACAGTAATAGTTTTTAGTAACGTATTTTTAGCATGTTGCTTTTTTTTTTTTTTTTTTAATGAAAAGGAGTAAAGTAGCTATATTTGTCGTTTAAATACAAAAATAAATTGATTAATTACATTCTTAATAAAATTTCATGTCGTTGTTACATTTTAAAATTAAAACACTGACGGGAAAATAACAAATTTTTATACAAAAATATGCTTTTACTATACTATAATAAATCTTTGTTAATGTAAAATGTATGTATATTCTACCTGCATCTAACCCTATCTTACTTTGCCAAATTCAATCTTCACTTCGTTAAAAGCAGAAAACTTTTACTTGCTATATAACTTGAGATGAAAGAGAACCAAGTGCGATAACAGTGTTAACTTAATTTTCAAAACCCAGCATTATTGAATTTCCTAAAATTATTTTAACTCCAATCTTTACTGACAGGGTTTTCAGAAATAAATGTTTAAACTTAACAGTAATTCATTTACGTGCATACTTAGAAAAGTTGTAATGCCTATTTGAAAATATGTTTAGGTATCATTTATTCAAGTTGTATTAAATAAAATTTCAAAGTAGAGAATGAAGTTCAAGGTTCAAAATCATTTTCATCGAATCTTTGCCAGTAATAGTATTTAGTATTCTTATATCCTCTTACAAATATACATCGCAAAGAAAGTATTTTTAAGTCGAATTTTAAAAACTGGTTCTTGATATATCTACATTACGTAATGTCTACATTTAAAATTTTCCTTTAAAATTTTTGAGCGATCTTTATGTTTTCGGGTGTGCAGAATCTCTGTCATATATTCTCTGTGTCACATATATATTTCTGTCAAGACAGGTTGTCTAACGACACAACATCCTCCGTACCTCTTCCACCAATATAATTATATGGTAATTTTTAATGTACGTATGTTTCCACGGCTGATTATAATTAATTCTGGAAACATGCTAAAAACTACCAAAAAGAAAGAAATTGTGTCGATAAACATTTTGTGTCGGGATATCGGTACTTGATGAAAAAAAAAAAAAAAAAAAAAAAAAAAAAAAAAAAAACATGCTTTTTTTTCGATTTCAGCACACCGAAAAATACATGTATTGAAGCTAACATTTTAGTTTATTACGAAACATTTTTAGCCCCGCATTTATTCCTCATCACTTTATTTATAGAACGTTTTTTCTACAACTTTTAATTTTTATAATATAAGAAAAAATTAGTTAAAAAAAAAATAAGAAGTATGAAATAAAGGCGGGCCTAAAAATACTCCAGAATAAATTAAAATACTAGCATGTATGTATATCTAAAAATAGCAAATCAATTTTTTCCAAGAATATTTTTGCACACCTGTGTTATTTGCATCACTGTGATTCTGAAATCTGGTTCTTTGTGGTTGGTTTGTGTGTCTGCCTATATATATATATATATATATATATATATATATATATATATATATGTCTGTACACAAAACAAATATTGGCATGTGTTCCAAAATAAGTATTCAGAATCATTATAAAATTGGATTGCTAATGGAAAATATTTAATGAAATTGGACAATTACTTCGTGTACTGGTATTTAAAAACAATATTTAAATAAATCGGATTTATAGACAAAATATCTCATTAGTACATTTTAAAATCTTTAGAGTGTACCAGACAAATAAAATAAACAGATATTTATTTATAAAATCAGAAGAATGTCTGAAACTGAATACAGTATGAAATGTTTTCATAATTCGTTATAAGATTACACAAAAGATATTATATACTTTAGAGGCTGTATATAGAAGCCCCCTGAATTGCATTTGGAGTTCAGTTATGTATTTCCTCTTGTGTGCTAAATTTTAATACACGATTTGGTGCGTATACAATTTACAGCTAACATACAGGTCTATCCAAAATTGGGCGAATACAACCTTTTCTGTAGAAATTAATTTCTGAAAGAGATTTAAAATCTATACCATCTCCAGAAAATAATTTAAGGTTAGTAATTTCCCTTACTCATGTAGGGGACAGTTTTTGTTTGGGGCTTGATTTTTGACGCTCAGTTTTTAATCTACTTATTTGTTTTGATGTCCTCTAAACACGCAAATGAAGTTTTTGCGTTTTATCTCTAACTGTAAAACTAGTAAATAAAAGAAGTTCAGATTTAGTATTTTAACGATGTTATGCACTTTACTTGAAAATTACTACACTACTTGACCTGTAAAATGCAAAGAGTGGTGCGAATAATTTTTTCCTAAATATTTAGAAATTCTTTTTATTCCACTGAGAAATATAAGCCAAAAACAGTTTTAAAGGATAAAGAAAGTCGTGTGATTGCAATGCCTGAATATTTAAAAAAGCTAAAATAAAACTTATTATTTTCGAAGATTTTTTTTTTTTTTCCTTGCGTAAATACATTTACTCTGCTATCAATTTCTGTTCTTTCTTTTTACTTTCTCTTACCCATAAGGTAGAGGAAGTATTGTTTTTGGGTCAAATTTTCGAACGCGAGTTTTTGTTATATATACATGTTCTGAGGTCCCCTTGTAAGGTTGAGACGTTAGAACGTCACCACAGTTGTTTCAATTAAGCTGGATACAGCAAAGTAGGAAGTGGGGACGGTTAAAATCACTCCGTCGCCAGTGGCTCGGTGACGGTGGAGGTCGAACTAATTTTGTGTCGGCAGGGTGCTGCATTAAAAGACTTAGATTTTGAATATTAGTTAAATTAGAAGTGACTTTTAAAAGTACGGATTGAAATGTAGTGAAACGAGGGTGTAGGAAGAAGTATAAAAATAGAGATGGTTTTAGTAGATGGTGTGGATGTTGGAGGATCGTATAGTGGATGTTGGAGGATCGTATAGTGGATGTTGGAGGATCTTACAGCGAATGTGATGATTCTTATTTTGGCGAATATCGAAAGCGGAGTAGAGGAGATTTAGTTGTGTGCAGTTAAGTAGCGTTGAGTGTTGGTGAGTGTCTACTAGTTTTCGGAAGGTTCAAGCTGTGAGAGAAGGGAATCCTCTGTCCCATAGTGAAGCCGTAGTTGGAGTACGAGTGTGACCGTCTGAACAGGGGACAGTCCCCGCTCATCGCTCTTGGAGCGATGCTGAGCGCTTCAGTGTCTCGGGCAACAAGTGTCCGAGACAGAGGGAACTGCTCCGAACGTTTATTGAGAATTCAACAAGCGTTTACAAAATTCGCCAGGCAATGAGCCTCAACCGACAGAGGGCGATAATTTATTTATAGCAGGTGTGCCGGGATTAAACACCACGCGACAGAGGGCACAAGGAGGAATAAATAGTTTTTTTTTTTTTTTTTTAAGACTTTGCAAAGAGAATTTTAATCTATGATTTCATTAGCTGAGTCCATAAATAAGTATTACAGTTCATTCGTTTTTGTCTTTGAGTTGGTTTAGGAGCATTGATAAAAGTCTTTTTGACATTTGCATGTTGTTGCCGGGCTTTCACCCCACGCGACAAGGGGCAACAATGGTTAATTTGGTAACGTTGCTATACCAGTTTGGAGTCGTGCTGCAGAACTGAGTGACTTGGGATGATCACAATTGTAGGTTGCAACCTGAGCCAGTAGGAAGAAGCTTGAAGGTTAATCTGTTAAATTAGTAATATCTTCTAAAAGTGCGTAGATTTTATTTAGTTTTTGGATTAGGGAGGGTCTGGTGATAATATTATCTAACCAGATTACTGGTCTTGGGGATGGGTTTCGTAGGTGAAAACTGGAGGTAAGGGAACAGTTGAAGTAGTAATGGGAAGCAGTGCCTTCCTCACCACAAGGGCACAGGGGTGAGCGTCGTCGGTTGAACCTATAAAGGTATGCTTGAAATGGGCCATGACCCGTGAGAAAGGCCGTGATAGGGGGAGTAAGGGTCCAAGTGTTTGAAGTAAGATTTGGGATCAGGTTATAAGTATATCTGCCTTTGATGGAGTTATCCCATAAGGATTGCCAATTTTGTTTTAATTTGTCCTTGAGTCTAGATTTTACATAAGAAGGGGGGGCGGGTAAGTGAAAATCAATCGTTGCATGTTCTGTGGCAGTTTTTGCTAAATGATCTGCCATTTCGTTCCCGACGACACCCCTGTGGGCAGAAACGTGTGCCAGGGAGATGATGGATTTTAGGTTATAGAGTTTATGTTTTATTTTCAATATTATGGGGTGCCTGCTCCTGTAGCGGGCAATGGCTTGCAGGGCCGAAAGGCTGTCGCTAAAGATGTTAATACTTGGGTAAGAGTGAGCATTTTCCTCAGCCCATTCGACAGCCTTAAGGATGGCAAATAATTCCGCCTGAAAGACTGAATTGTGGTTTTCGAGCCTGCAGGACCACTGGAAGATGGTTTCATTGTTGTTAAGGACACAGAGTGCAGCTGCTACTCCGTGTTCAGTCTTGGAGCCATCTGTGAAGATCGCCACAGGAGCTAGGGGAGAAAAGCTATTAATATTACAGTTGATGAGAGAAGATGCAACATCCTTTGCCGGATGGATTTTCCAGCTGTTTGTAAGGGATTGTATATTTAGATTAGGTAAAAGAGAGTTTGCAATCTGAGTATTATTTAATTGAAGAATATTAGTTTTTTGATAGCAGTATTGAAGTTGTAGGTGGGCATGAGGAATTCCTGTGACAACGGTCAGGGCGTCAGTGGAGATAGTTTTATAACCTCGGGTGATTTGAAGGATAAAAGGTCTTTGTACTGAGTCGAGTTTGGTTTTGTTTGCCGCCGACAGGTGACCTCCCCAGACGCCCGCGCCATATGTCACACTCTACACTTTCGACTATCTGCTGTGGTGAGATATTTAAGATTATCTACTTAAATTGTTGATTCACATATTTTGATTAAGTAAAACGCTGGCTGAGCTATATAAATTTACCAGGCCGCCCTCCCATTAATCTGCTCAAATAAACTTTAGTTATTGTTATTTAAAGTCTTGTGTTCTCTTAGTAATCTAAGTATCTAGTTAAGATGGAGTTTGCAGGAACGCAAACTCCACACCCTGAATACGAAAATTATGTTTTTAGCAAATGGTCTGCGTGTATGTCTGTGTGTGTGCGTCTGTCTGTTATCAGCATATTTCAAAAACAAATTATGGGAGAAAGTTCAAACTTGGTATTCTAAATGTGTATCATATAGGGATGCTACAGTAAGCTTTTCGTTAAGATGAAGCAAATGGTTCATGTACAGGGACAATCAAGAGAATTCTAATACATTAGGTCCATGGGGGAAATTGCAGGTAAGTAGAGTTTAACGTCTATAGATTCCACTAAACCAAATGAAACGAATATATATTTTATGTAATAGCGATAGTCAACTGGGAAAAAAAATTGTATATGTAGGAGCCTCGCCTCCCCCGTTGGGGGGGGGGGTCCCCCTCGAGGGGAGTAAATTTTCATGATGGGTATCTTTCAAAAGAGCTCGCCAATATCTTTAAAACGAATGGTTGGACCATCGATCTGCGATAATTTAAAACAAAGTTATCGATTATTATTATTATTTTTTTTTTTTTTTGATATTGAGAATAAAATGGACTTTTTTTGGATATTTGGTGTTATACTACTTCTCTAATATGGAAATCGTCTGCATTATCATAAAAGATAATTTTTTTAAATAATAATTTTAATAAATAATAATTTTAATAAATAATTTTTTAAAAACAGAATTATTTTTTAATAACCGAATTAAGTTCTATATAAATGTAGATGCATTAATGAAACGGGGGGTTGAGGGGGCGGTAGCCCCCTTCAGACAGAACTAATTATCATATAAAACTCTCCCGAAGCCTAATTTGAATTGTTTAACATAGGTTTACATAACATCGTTATTTTACCTCTTAATCTCCAACCTGTATTTATAGTATTAAATTTCAGGGTAAGAGAAAGTCGTGTGAGTGACACACCAGATTATTTCATGTTCTTTTCTTTAAACATTATTGTCTATCTTCATTTCTAATTCTCTTAGAATTCTTACTTTAAAGATTAAATGCAAATAGCTTGCACATTCAAAAATGTATACCACTTTCAGCTAGAACGAATATGCAGTCATTTTCTGAATGTCTAAATCTGAAATATAGTTTTTCGAGTAACGCGTATAATGCAAACAAATAACCTGAATAGACGAAATTATCGAGAATTTCTAATCTATGCTTTTCTAGATATTATTGTGAACAATATTATGAATTTATGAATATTAGTAAACAATATTAATAATATTAGTAACCAATATTATGAGTATTATTATTACTTTGTGCTGCGAGAAATTCTCCCTTATTTTCCTGGGTCATAAATCTGATTTATAGTTGCTAAAACGTGGCTCTTGTGTTCGCATTCATTTTTAGTTTTTAAGTAAGATTGACCACTATAAAATAGGAAAACGCTTTAGAATTCTAATAGATTTTTTTTTTTTTTCGTTAGAAAAGAAAGGAGAATTTATAAGGATGACGAGAGCCACAATTTCGTTTCTAGATGTCGGTCATATTTTTTTTTTTTTTTCAGTCTATAAAATATCTTTGTATGATTGATTTTACAAATAAAATTATTGCGTTATCTTCATTAAAACTGGCATGTGTTAAAAATCTATATTCCAACACATTCCAAAGCATATGCAAAAACGAATGGTGGTCCTGGTACATGTCACTAGGGACGGTTATTAAAGCAAGTATACCGCTATTCGCGCGTTTTCATTATCTAATTAATATATTACTGCATGCTTATCTGCTCTTAGTTTGTATAAGGTGGTATTCTTATCTGAACGCAATTACGAACTACTGACCATGTTCTTATTACTGCTTGAACAACGAAATCAGATATTTTTTTGAAGGATTTTCCATGAACAAAATACGCTTCTATAAATATACACTAATGCAGGGAAAACCAGCTGTTGAACAATAAAAGAAGTAAAAAGAAAAGAAAAGGAAATTTTGTAGAAAGACACAGGAAGAAGGCACATACCTCTTTAAGAATGAAAAGATTTTGGGATATAAAAAGATTTCTCAGTGGAAAATCCCATATTAAGGTATCTCCAACAAAACTCAACCTAACATTAATAAGAATCAGTACTGTACATGAAGCAGAGTCTTGCCACAATTTCGCATTAACCGAAAATTTTTTTCTTAAAGCACACCATTTGAAATATGAATCATCAGTAAACGAAACATACCATGTGAATTTCGTAAATATTATTTGGAATGCAGCTTCACAAGTAAATCACGAACATGATGACGTATGATTTACAATACTTGGACTGTTTAAGTATAATGTGGCAATAAGAAGTATCTGGATTGTTAAACAGATTGTTTTACATTTCTAGATTCTCCTACGTCAATTTCGAAAACATATATAATGTGGATCTTCTATCTGACATCCAACAGTTTTGGTTTCCAGTTGAATGTAGGAAACACTCCTGAATAGCATTATTGAACCAAACATAAAATCTGTAAAATCTGAATTTTAACAGATTATAGAAAAAATGGTGACTCTGAAAAATATGTTTAAGGAAACAGTTTTTGATAAATTTATAGCTATGAGATGCACATGCATTGCCACTACTCAGTTAATACACTAACTGCATGCCTGTCTAATGCATATTTCTATGAAGTTCTATTTTTATACGAAGGGTATTAATGGACAAATAACGATATTCATGTCTTCTCTTGGTTGAAGAAATATAATATTTTCGAAATAGAGTTTTATTGAAAAAAGTACTCTTTTAATGTATTGAAAGGCACTAAAAACCTGCTATTACACAAGATAAATCTACAACCATATAATTACATAAAATGTTTTAACTGTTTTTTTTTTTTTTTTTACTCATTGAAATCGAAAAATATTGCAAAAACATTCCATCCCTTTTTTTTTCTTTTTTTTAAATGCACATATTTTTCATTTAATTTTGTTATGTGGTACTCTAGTGTTTATTTTAAAAGCCGTGCTCGGTTATTATTTTTTACTTTGAAATAATATTCAGGAAAGTGTATATAATATATATATATACAAAATGAAAAATAGCAGAGATGGCAGAATCATGCAATTGATGAAAGGAAAAGCAAGTTTAGAGGATCATCATGAAAAAAATAAAGAAAATTATTCACAGATAAAACAAGTAATTACATAACGTTAAAAATATACCGAATGACTTGTTAGTTTAATTATGAGAAATAATACGTTTAATCCAATGTGCTAAATTTGCTCTCTTGTATTGTAAATGCCTATTAATTTGGGCAAAAAAAAAAAAAAAAAACCTTCATGTGGTCAAAAATGGAGGTCATCTTTTGATTCAGCTTCTTCAAAAACATAAAGTTTATCAATAACTAAATAAATAAAGTAAAATAATAATAATATTGAACTTGATTATACATACGTACATACATATATACATACATACACACACACACACACACACACACACACACACATATATATATATATATATATAGGTAACTATTGTAACGAATTTATGAGTTTAAAGATAAGAAAAACAAAAAAGTAGAATTGCAAACCAATGCGCAGAAACTTCTCTTTCACCCCTACACTGAGGGGCCTCCCTGAGGAAGATCTCAGTGTATTTTGGGGGTTTATTTCATTTTATTCATTGGTAATTTATTTTATTCATTGATAATCTATTCCTATATATATATATATATATTATTTATTTATTATTATTATTATTATTATTTTACGGACCTGTGCAATAAGAACATTGCAGGAAAGACTATAAATTATAAATATAAGAATATAAATTATAACAAATGTTATAGGTTGAAATAAGTATTTACTCATTATAGCAGAAAGAAATTCACTTAATGATAATTCCGTTAATTTACGACCCTTCAACAAGCAAAAAGGCATGAGTGTAGTTTAAGGAAAACTATCTTTTTATTTTTTATTGTTCATTATCAAAGATTTACATCTTTTAAAAAATATCCTTAGAGAAATCACATAAATTGGGGAAAAAAATTAACATGAAATACAAAAAAAAAAAAAAAAAAAAAAAAAAAATCTAATTTTAATCTTTTTTTAATAATGATTATTATTATTTTTTTTTCAAAAGTGCTCTGAAATACGTAGAAAACTACATAAATATAATTCATTAAAAAGTAAGATTTGTAGATTATTAAAAAGTATTAATACATTAAATTTTTACTACAGATATAACGTATTTTGTGTTGTTAGTTTAGGCATTAAATTATTTATGGCATTAGGCTATTTATAGCATTCTTTGACAGATTCATATTCTAAAACTCGGTAAATGATTACTTGACCTCTTTATCACTTAAATAATGCCATAAATAATAACTTCCGTAATGTCCCTTTTCCTCTCAGGGAGCTGATGTGTGATTTTACAACACATATTATGGCACATGTCCAACGAAATTCGTCCCCAACTGCTTTAGCATATGCCTACAGATAGTTAATTTATTGCAAGTACTTGAATAAATAAAGAGCGCTTTAATGACTTCCTTAATTCATTTACATATACTTGTTGAAAGGAAACATCCACTCTTTGAATTAATTGTTGCAATTTAAAATCTACGTGTTTATCGAAATTACCAAGAAATCGTTAGACGCTTGAACACAAGATAAGAAGAAAATAAATAATTGTAATGGTATGTTATATATTTATAATTTTTTCATTTGTTGCCTTTTGTGATATTAAGCTAAAAGAATAAATAATAATGAAATAATCTGTCTAGAAATTAAAATGTTTTCACTAGATGCAACTGGAATAAGTTAACGATTTTATTAAAATGATAATGATCATAGTATATATATTTTTTTTTAAACGGACTTTATTTTATATGAAATTAGAATGCAATGAAAAAGTAAATCTACTAAATTATATTGAAATATTTCTTTGCTTTATAAAGAATATTTTTTAATGTTTATATATTTATTATTCGTCGTAGTAGCAATAGTATTGTTATTCACAGCACTATGAACTACTGCTTTATATTTAAAAGCTATATTCCTTTCATGAAGGTATTTCATTTATGATTATTAACATGCTAGAATTTTTATTCAAAAGCATTTTTGTAGAACTGTTTTTTAATAGATATATCTTTTATTGGTTCACTGTAGCTACCAAACAGTAATAAAAAAAAAAAAAATGCCGAAAATACATACTCAATATTTTTGTCAGAAATTTATAATTTTGTTTGTAAAATTTTGTAAGATTACTGTTTTCCTAAACTATTTCTAGATGATACGCGTTAATGTTTCCTTGGAAATTTTAGCTTACTTTGTATATACTGTATAATATACATTTGAGAAATAATTTTGTATACAGATATGTGTAACCCTTAAATCGTTTAAGCTTTTCTGCAATGGTAGCTAAAATAAAAGTTGCGTTCATCACATTAACCCGTTAACGCCCAAATTAATTTTGTAAAATATTAAGAGCTGATTATTTCACTTCTAAATTAATATAGACCACTGACAGTAAAGTATATTAATTTAAACAATTCTTCTGATAGTTTTAAATTTAAAGCCTATCCTCATTTATTGACGTTGAGTGTTCTTGCGAGAAAACTTCGAGATAGAAAAACTTTGAGATAATAGATTAATTTCCTATTATATGTTGACAAAGATCTCGAAAGTAAAGTGTTATAATATATATTATTATTCAACTTGATTTAAGTTAGTACACCTGCGCAAAAAGCAAATATATATGCAACGAATGAAAAATAATAAAATGACTATCCAAATTATGAAATAATAATTAATAGTAGGCACATAAAACTTTCAGAGATCATTTAGAGTAACGTTATAAACTGTCACTAAAGATCAGAAATCATTCCAAGAAACCCGAAAAAATATACGTGCCATTTTATTAGTTAAGGTAAAATATAAGATGATGTTGTAAAGATGAAAAAACCTTTTATAGGTGGTATTAGTAAGCACAAAAACAAATAATTTCCATTAAAAATAAATATTCAGGATCTAAAATAAAATGCGAACCCGCTGCATAGCTCACCTTATTAATACTGTAAGAAAGCTTAAGAATAATGTTTATGTTAAAATCGATTTTTATTAATGTTTAAAACTGCTCATAAAATTTACCGTCAACACTAATGCAAGAGGAATAGCAATAAAAGAAGGATTTTTGAACGCTTTGGAAAATAAAATCTCATACACCAGACCTTTCAGCTGTTCCCTGAAAAAGGTAACCAATACAGGACAAACACAACGATTGTGGTAGCCAGGAAGTTGACGGAGCATTTTGCCAATCCATCGGACTGGAAAAATGATGACTAGCCAATCCTCAATTCTCATCTTAGATGCGCTGGATCTCTATTGGACTGCAACCACATTAACCATCTGTGGTCATTTGGGAAGGTGTTAGCAGCAAGTCTCGTAAAACCTTTTATATAAACGATACGCCTTCACCAAGCTGCAGTATGTACCCTGATGAAGACGTTTAAATAAAGGGTACAGTCCTATTAGAAGATCGTAATGATTTCTGATGAGTCATTGATTTAGAAAATTCGTTTATTCGCTTGAGGATGTGCAGTATGTGCAATCACAAACATGTACATGGCTAATGCCAAAAGTTGTTAACGCCTAAACATGTTTAATGCGGGCATCAGCATGTGAAAGTGCAATTTTCGGAGATTAGAAAATTTGCTAATTGCCTGCAAAATATCACGAGCCAGTGGGCAAATAGTTTTCCTCTGTTTGTATTTGAAAATGATAGTTACAGCTCATTACTTTTTAGCAGTTGCCATGTCAGATTGCGGCAAACCAAGGGTATTGTCCAAAGCTCAGATTTTAAAGTCAACTAATCTGTCGTCGCCTCCAAAGTTGCTTCTTGCACTCTTGCTGCCAGGAAATTTCTTGCACGCCCTGCATATGTCTAGAAAGTAATAAATTGTCCTAATATGCATAGCTGCCATTACTACAACATAAATGTTTTCAGTTTATGTGACCACCTGTAGGTAATTGCTCACTGTAGAGTCATGCTGAATGTGCGGTGCTTTCATTGGCAGCTTCGTGAATAAAATTATTATCTGGTTTTACAGTTTTATGAAACTCACTATTATTTTTTTAGTTACAAAAAAAGAATCAATGTATAATGTAATAAATTCAAAGGGTGATGATGGTACTTATTATTTTAAGAGTTTTTTATTTGCAAGTTATGATATATATTTTGATTATAAATTAGTTTTACTCTCCATATTATTTTTAGATGATTGATATTCATTTTCTCCCAAATCCCATAACAGGAATGTCGTTTTAACGTTAGCGGAAAGTGTTACCAGATCTGGTGAATTTTTTATTCAATAATCACCAATAACTTTTAATTGTAACGTTCGCCTAATGACATCGAAGATTAATCATCTATTATGTATATCAAATATCACTTTAAAAAATATTGATAATTATTGAATAAAAAATCCGCCAGATCTGGCAACACTGGGGGAGAGGTGGTTTTAATCTTACCATCTTCACTTTAATTTTAGTGCATGCATTGTTTTGATAAAAATTGTTTATGTAGATGTTTGCTATCTCCTGTTATTATTATTTTTTTTTTTAACTTTAATTTCATTTTTCTCTATATGTAGAGTGGATGCTATTTTTATCGCATTACAAACCATATTTTTAAGATGAATCAAATCTGCTCTTTAATGTTCATGCCTTTTTTCCTACATAAAAGAATAAAAAATCATTCACATAATATGGGATTCTTATCTTTTTTTAATTATAGTTGATAATGTGCTGGAAAAGAACTAATCTATTCACTATTAAATTGTACTGTTTGACAGTCATTTAATTGTTTTACTTATCATATCTACATTTTCATTTAATACTGATTATGCATTCATATTTTAGATTGAATGTGTTCTTAAAATTAATTTAAAAGATATAATTATATAATTTTCATTAACAGAATATAAAAAATTTAAATTTAACATGTAACATATAGCACACACACACACACACACACAGACATATACATAGTATTTTATGCATCTGCAGTATCATTTTTTAAATGTTTTTAAAGATCTAATTTTCCTATACCTTTTAAAATATTTAATGCTACTATTTCAAACATTTTTTAAGATAATGATTTGGTGTTTATATTATCCAAAGATTTCAAATAAAAATATGGATTGAATGTTGTGTCTGTGGGCAGGGATTATGGTAAATTCAACAAAAATGTAAAGTTCTTTATAAGATTTCTGCCATTATAAAACAAAATTTTTTAAGAAATATTTTATGTCTTCCTGTGTATATGAATCATCACATAATGCGTAATTTAAATCTTATTAACAATATTTATTTGTTAATAAAAGTAAGAAATTTCATATGAATTTTCGACTTTTCTTTCTATATTTATAATTTTTAACGTATAAATTAAATAGAAAAACGTGGGGTTTAAATGTGTTATTTATGGACGTAAAACAAGAAAAAATAAATAAAGCTATTAAAAAAATATACTGAAAAAAATATATTTCATAATTCTTTTGATATTTAATTTAATTTTAAAAATATTCTATATATATATATATATATATATATATATATATATATAAATTATGTTATTTTAGTACGGTGTTTGGCAACAAACTCATAAATCAGTCTTTTGCATCAATAATATAGTGCAGGCAGATTAAATATAGAGATTTAGTATATATGTATATATATATATATATATGTATGTTGTTGTTTTTACTTAAAATTACTTACGTCTTTTTACTAAGACGTACGTAATCTAATTCAGAGCGCAATTTGGCTTCGTTATTGCTGACGTGCGGAAGGAGAAAACAAATTAAGTATTGAAAAAAAAACTAATTATTATTTACTTGCTTTAAAGACATAAATTAAACAGAACATATTTTGACATACTTTAGTTATGTTGTTTTTACAGAAAATATATTTGTATGTATTTAAAATGTAAAAAAAATTAGCTAAGACTTCTTTTTAAAAAGGGTAAGTGATGTACAAAACAATTATATCTAGCGATATAAACAAATTATTAAAATAGGTTATGAAGTTAGAACATATTTACTGTTATTTATTTATTTTGTAGAAAAAATGGTAAAGTTCTAATTTTAATATGCAGAAGTGGGAATATTGTAAATTTCTGTAATTTAATAAGGTAGAAAACTCTGATATAAACAGGATTAAATAGGAGTAATTTCTAGGAAATATGTCTTATTGACATTAAATATGTATATGGAAAAGTAAATACAGAGAGAAGATATTTTATATATCACATGATATTTTTCTATAAACACAACCAGAATCAAATACAGAATTAATGAAGCATGTAGATAAAAATGTATTTGAAATGTAGTTTATTACATTATACTGTGTGTGCTGCTCTCTAAATTCTAAATTAAAAATTATTAAATGGGATATACATCTAAAATAGCATTTTTAAATAAGTATGCTTAATAATTATTCATAACATTTCACTTTCTTTCGAAATACTTAATGCTGCCATATGCACAGAGTATTAAATCTAAAAGTTTTCGTTGAGAATATAAAAAAAAAAAAAAAAAAAAAAAGAGTTGCTTTTTTTTTTTTTTTTTTTTTTTTTTTTTTTTTAACAAATGGGAATGAAAATCTTCATAAAAAAATGTGCATGTAGGGAGAGGAGAGATTTAAAGTTTATAAAATAATTTTTTACGGCAAACTAGAGTCTCCTTATAAAGAGATGTGTGAAAACTAAGGAATTTAGTTCTTCAAAGAGTTTTTCTCATTTTAAATTTAATTTATCAAATTATTAGTATATTATTATTAATCTAATTTATCATTTATCAATCAGAAATCCAATGAACATTTTAAGGGTAGTATATGTAAGAAATTTAAGGGGAATGCACTTTTGTGGAAGTAACAAAAAATAAATAAAATAAAATAAATGATAAAGATATAAATAAATGATAATAAATAATAAAATTGATAAAGAAAAACATTTATTTTTTAATTCTTAAATTATTATAATTTTGTAAAAACACACTTTTCATTAAAAAAAAAAAAAAACTGTGCATTGAATGGTAACAATTACATGAATAATTTATTGTTGCATGAATAAAACATTAGAAATGCTTTAACTTAAGAGATTTTAAGGAGATTAAAAAAAAAAATAACTTAGGTATGCACCAGTAATTCAATTGAACATGTAATTGGACTACTTTTGCTTTACCGAAAAAAAAAAAAAAAAAAAAGAAAGAAAGAAAGGGAAAAAGTAATTGTTCTAAAACATTTTTATTTTTATTTATTTTATTTAAAATAAAATAAAAATGAAACAAAATAAAGAAATTAAATGAAAAGTGTTTCTAATCATATAGAATAGAAAATTGCATGTGTTTAGAATGAAATAATTAAAAAATACTTCATGGGAATATATGAAAGGTTTTAAAATCTAATAAATACATACATTTATGTTAATGCAATGTATAAATCATATAATGAGGCATTAAATTAAATATTTCTTTTTCTACGATAAACTGAATAAATTTTAATTTTAATGTTACAAAAGAAAAAATATTGTGTTTTAGTAATTTAATACTAATTTAAAAAAAAAAAAATTCTCACATAAATGAATTAAAGAATAGCTTCTAAACAATAAAATTAAGTGACATTAATTAATCTTTTTCTTAAAAAAAGAAGAAAAAAAAAAAAGAAAACTTTTAAACAGAAAGGTTTTTTATTTATTTTCATTTTTTTCCTTTTACTGAGCGATTTTTTAAAGTCAATATTACCAGTACAAATAAACGGAATTTAGAAAATTTACACGTCAAATATGTTTATACTAGGCGAGTCGTATTAATCCTGGACGATAGGACCCATGCCCCAGCCCGCCCGGTTCCCGCTGTTCAATGTATTTTTCTAGTCAACTTTGTCCCCTTATTACTTCCGGTGTGAATTTTTTTTTTTTTTTTTTTTTTTTTTTTTTTTTAAACACACTTGACATTGTGAGTTTTTCTGCTTTTCTTCCCATGCTATTCCTATGGGGTTTTTAGCCTTTTTTCCCCCTCTTTTTCTACATTCTAAAGTGGCGGTGGTTATTATTTATTTAAATATTAAACCGTCCGACTTGATTGCCCAATTATTCAACAAACTGAATTTACTAAATTGTACAGCTGTAATATAATAAGATATTTTATTTCTTAAAACACTCTTCTATATTTATTTTCATATAACCCGCATTGCAATAAAAATTTATTTATTTTATTTTATTATGCATTTTTACTTATACACAAAATTCAGACATACGTTGCAATGTATTAGTAGTAGTATTTCAGAGCATTGAGATCTAATAAAACAGAAAATATGAGAAATTATATTAAAGGAAGTATAATAAGCATCATTACAAAGTATTAACCCCTTATCTGCCGAAGAAAAATTAAGAAATTCGCTTCCATTGCCACCATTTTTCACCACGCAGGCGCGCTTTGTTATGCGTTTACTGTTTCAGAAATATTCCCTTTTCCGATTCCTCGCACTCCCCATTTTTTCTGAAGTAAGTAAATCCTTCGAAAACACTGTCAGGGTATTTTAGTTCCATTCCAAAATTGTTGGAATAGTTTCACTGGCGGAAGTGCAACACAAAGGTTTGTATTCCGGAAAAGCGTCCATGACTATCATGACCTTAGGCCGGGGCAGTTAACGCATCGGCTTAGCAAGACGAAAATATACGACCGGGACAGTTAAGGGGTTAAATTGAATATTGCATTTATAGGTACATTTTAAATAGCTACTGTCACTTGCTTTTCAAAAGCAATTGAATGATGCAGTATTTAATGTTTGTATCTGTCTGTATCTGAATTGTGTCTGTCTGAATCTGTATTTCGGTATTTATCTTGAGGTATAACTTAGTAGCTTATTTATTTAATATATGTTATGGAATTGCTCTCAAAACTTCCTTTTCTGTCGTAATCTTCTTTTATATTTTCAAATTTGAAATTCAATAAATTACAACGTTTTTATAAAAAAGAGCTGAAACAGATAATTTTGAAGTTTTGAAATACGTATAATCCGAACATTCATTCTGTTTTACTCTTAGTTACTTGAATTTTGTGACAAAAATAGTTATAAAAGCATGAATAAGATAGCACTGTTTCTTAGAATAAAATATTTTATCAGTTCAAAAACACGTAGAAAAAATTTAAATCTATTATATTTTCGCTATTTACTTTTTTGTAGAAATAAATTTAGTTATGGTTGATATTGGATAGCTGTCTAATTTGTCTATGAAATTAAAACTTTGCTAAATTATAAAATAATAAACATTAAACTATATGTAAAATTATTATTTATTATTTTTCAGTTTCAGCTTTCAATATCTCATCTTTGGAGAAAATTCTAGTATAATACTTCGTATACAGCTGGAAGACTGAAGCCGCCAATTTCAAACCCAGGTCGTACTTGTCAAGCTAGCATTAGAAGTTTTGTGCTCAAATTTTTTTTTTTTTCTTTCTTTCTTTCTTTTTTTTTTTTTTCAATCATTGTATAGAAATAGGCTAGAAAACTTTTATAAAAAATACTGATGCAGTTTATCCCAATCAAACTAGGCCCCTCTATTAGACAATCGGATTTAATAAAAAAAATATCTACCAAGAAAACTTAATAGCATTTTAAGAAAAAGTTAATATTTTAATATTTTTAATATTCTTTTTACTTTTTTCTGTTCTTTTATCTACTGAGGAGATTAACATAGAAAATAAAGTCCAATTGCTTTAAAGCATATTCTTCTAAAGAAACGGAAAGCCATTGGAAAAAAAAAAGTAAATAGAAATAAAAATAAAATGTATAAAAAAACAAACTCATATAACAGTAACAACAACAACGACGACAATAAAATAATAATAATAATAATAATTCATCATTACAATGATCAAATACTAGAAAAGCATACTTAAATTAACAAATAAACATCGACATATGAAAAGGAAGTTTTGGTCAAGACAAAAAATATTGATAAACTATTGTACACACATATGTGAAAATGTTAAAAATATAGAATGGATTTTAAAATAGGGGGTTTAATACTAAGCACATAGTACAAACCAACCCTATATCATCATATTATAATAGAAAAATATATATTAACACTTTCGCGACAGCATGTTTTTTTTTTTTTTTTTTGACAGTTAGGTCTGCCTGCGGGAGTTATTCTTCCATGTTACAATATTTCAGAACAAAATTTTCTATATTCACATTTATGTTACAAATAGATATACATTATAATTATATCCATTCGAATCAAAATATTTTTATTCATAGTATATTTGATTGTACAAGTATGAATATTGGGTATACACTAATAAATAAATTTCATACAAATTGCGAAAGAAACGCCCACTGGCGGAGTTACAGATTTTCAAATGACGTCAGGGTTCCCACGGCCACGCTTTTTTTCAAGGACTCTTCCACCAGAATAATTTTAAGATACATTTATTCTTAAATATAAAGTGTACATTTAAGATGAAATTTATTTTTATATAATACTGGTGGAAGAGACCTTGAAAAAAATCAGGCCGTGGGAACCCCGGACGTGAATCTACGTCAGTAGTCGCGAAACTGTTAAAAGAATTAATAAGAATAAATTGGGATGTATCAATGAATTACGTGCGAAAAACATTATGTATATATCTTTTCTATAATTTTATAAAGATACTAAATGTGATTAAATAAATTAAATGTACGTATAAAACAAATTTTAACTTTAACCTCTTTCTAAAAGACACATTGATATATTTGTTTACTAGCAATTTTTTAAATGATTCTTCAGATTCGCACAATGATCTCTTTTACCATTAAAATGCATTTTAAAACATTATACATCTATATTTTATCTTTATTTTCCAATAGCTCAACTTTTACATTGTAATTTTTCATGAATATTTTATTTACTCAGAACAACGTCTGCAGATTATCTTACACGTTCTATTTCTAGAATTTCCTATTTCTATGGAAATCTAATGTGTTCCCCAGAGAATGAAAGGTTGTTTTTTATCCTGAGAAAATCATTTTTTTTTTTTTTTTTAGAAACAACTGTGTTCTCTTTTTTTTTTCTTTTTAAAATAAAAATATACATAGGTTTATTCACTTAAACAGATTTTCTCATGTTTTAGTTATCCGAAAAAGAAATATTTTCAGGTCTTTTTTTCTGCCTTTACAAATACATTTGTTTTTAATTAGGTTTATTATTATAGGAAAAAATACATCAGAGAATTGGTATTGAAAAGTAATAAGTAAGCAAATTTGCTTTTTATAGTACTTTTAAAATGTTTTCTTTTTAGATTTAAAAATACGCTTTGCTACGTTCTAAATTTTTCATGCGTTTTATTATCGTGTCAATAATATCGAAAACATTTTTTTTTTTTAATGTTTTAATGCTAAAATATTATTAAAAAAAAATAATACAAGAAATTACTCTTTTAAAATTGTGGTGACAATATAATAAAATGAGCGGAAAATTTTAGGACCACTTCAAGGTTTGTTAAAATATGCAGCCAGAAAACAAAAAAAAGCAACATCCGCTGTAATTTTAAGATTAATTGACGCAGAAAAATCTAATAGACATTTATTAATAGACATTTATTATTAATTTCCATTCAAGAGGAAATTAAAGAAACATTTTAAATATGGTGTGGAATTTTGAATTAGGGATCATCACCATATTTAATAAGCGCCAAATTTAATTTTTTTTTTCAATAGCAACATCCATCTTTGACTTCATATTTGAATTTCTGAGATACTGGCACTGCAGAAAAGTACACAGTTTGTTTACTTTATCTTTAGCATTCATAGAGTTATAACCAAAAATGTGTTAGAGGTTATCTGTAAATCTAGAAAAATAAAATTAAGATCGTACAAGAACTAGAAAAAATTTATTATTTTATACCGGAAATTCTTCAAGCCCAATTTCTAAACAATTTGTAACCAATTTGTCAACAATTATAGATTCTTTCTTGAGAATCATTCATATAAGATCATAGAGCAGTGTTTCTCAACAAGACCTTAGTTCACGCCCCTCACAAATTCTCCAGCTCCAAGCTCCGACGGCTCCAACTTGCTCCTTCTAATGCGCATGCGCGCAGACTTCGGCAGTGAGCAAGATGCTGTGAGATAGCTGAGCAAGATGCTGTGAGATAGCATGCATTTGCAATCTTCATTCTGAATTCATAATATCATTTGCGCTAGCTGCAGCGATCGATTAATTTAAATAAACATTTCTATAAGCTAAAACAGTTTTTTATTATTTGAAAGTTTTTTTTTTATTCAAAGCTCATTTTTATGTTAACATTCATTAATTTAAAAAATGGGGAGGGGGGTTAAGAAATTATTTAAAGAGATATTAAAAAAAAAAAAAAAAGAAAAAAAAATTTAATATTAAAATTTTTATGGGAAAATGTTTGCCGAAATTTTTATTCAATGATCATATAAAAAACATATTTTTATTTTTCATATATATATATATATATATATATATATATATATATTTTTTTTTTTTTTCCAGATATGTTTAATATTTTTTTAAGATACATTTTTAAAATAACAGAAATTGATAAGACATGAGGATGAGCTTGAGCTTATAACTTAAAATCAGATTTATTGACATTTGTGTTTTTCTTTATATTATTTTTCCACATGACATATTTAATATGTAGTTTTAAAATTGATAGAAACTAATTGATGAAATAAATTTTAATTACCTATATACATTTTTTTATCCTTTTTATTAATATTGTTTGTTATTGTTACCAGTTTTTACATTAAAAAAAATAGTTAATTTTAAAATTGCACTACATTAACTTTGTAAATTTTAAAGAAAATAAATTTAAATATTCAGCTATGCATAAATGCATTTTCCTTAGACACAGAAAAATTCAGTATTATCATAATTTTAATATACTGATATTTAATTTTACAAGAATTATTTTGCATACTCATACTAATATTCATCAAAAGTTTATTAGATTTGTAAAGTATTTAATGTTGTTTTTTCACAAGTTTCGGAGAAAACTCCGAACGATTCGGCCGATGAGCGCGACCTTAGATCGAACCCGGCATCTCACATTTACCAGCTTTGAGCGCAGAACCGCTCGGCCACTGGTGGGCTTGGAAAGTACTCAAGGAAATACTTCACATTATTTAATAGATAATAAACCCAATGTTATTCTGTGGAGAAATTCGTCTTGTGAGCTACTCATTGACAAATGTACTTTTTTATAGTTAAAAAATTCACAGTTACAAAATACACAACCGTTCAAATTTTCTTATTTTTACAAAAGGTGATTTTTAAATTTTTTTTAATAATTCATTTTGAAGCTATGTAGTGCAAAAAAGTCTTTTAATTTATTTTTCGCTCTTTACAGCTTACAAAATGCTTAATATATATATATATATATATATATGAGTGGCGTAGCGTGACATTTGAATCTGGGCATGCTCTGAAGTCAACTATGGAAAGAACACTACTCATCAAGGCGATATCATTTCATCAAATTTAAGCTCGGATTTTTCCATTTTCTTGGTTGGTTGATTGTAGGATTCAAGTCCGATTGACTGTACTTGGATCCCAGGACTATGGGTGGAATGCCGTCAGTGGGAGTCTTTGTAAGAGGTTCTAGCCAGTTTTACGCGAGTTTCGTAGAAAACCACGGAAATCTCTGAACGGCTCGGTTGATGAGTGCGACCTCGGATCGAACCCGACACTTCCCATCTACCAACTTTGAGTGCAAATCCGCTCAGTCGCTGGTGGGCTTCAATTTCTCGGAATCTTATATAAAATTTTACATACAAATTTTGTCACTTTAACTTTAAATCATACATATAAAGGACTCTTGTATTAACTTAATGATTGCCGCTTCACTAATAGCTGTATTTAAATAAATTTTCAAAAAAATTTAATCACAATTTTTTATATTGCTTTAGAAATACAAAATTAAAAGAAAAGAAAGACAAAAGGAATAATGGGAACCGGAAAGAAAAAATCCATTAAAATCGCTGAAAACTTGGCTTTAGGGCCTCGCTGCGTTCTGCTGTGTCTTCCACAACCGCACAATGTCGGACTGAAGACCCCACTACCTGAAGACCCCACTGTACGCCTTAAGGGAGCGCTTGAATGTAGGTGCTTATCTGACCTCTGATAGTTCTTATACAAGAAGTTAATTGTTACAATTTTTAATAAAGTTAAATATTTTATAAGTTTAATTCTTTCTATCATATTACCATTTGATTCCGAGAAAAACAATGCATTAAAAATAATAAACGTTTCTCTTCAAAAGGAGGTATTACGCCTTTACATAAACAATTATTTTTGAAAACGCAACTATTATGTGTATTTTTTTTTTTTTTTTTTTTTTTTTAAGAAAGAAAAAAGAAAGTTTCGCTCAGGAAAAGATATAACCAAATTAAGAAAGTGTTTCTTGACCAAAACTAACGTTAAAAAAAAAATAAAAAAAAATAAAAAAAAAGAAGAAGAAAAAGCAGTATTAAAATTTTATAATATAAAAACTATTTAATGGCATGGCTTAATGTGAAAGAATGAAAAATAATTAGAATAGCGATCTTTACTAAGGAATGCCGGATGAAAAGAAAAACACACAAATTAGATAAAATTTAATAAAATATAGCAGAAAAATTAACAGAATATTCCAAAATAAATAAATAAATAAACAAATAAAATAATTAATTTAAGAAATTCAGATTCGAAAATTAAGAAAAGAAAAAAAGGAAAAAAAAAAAAAAAAATCTATGAACACCTGCAAGATCAAAGCTACGCATCTGCCAATTTTTTATAGATCTGCGATCAGTGACCATCATAGCGCATACAGGCACACATTAAAAAAGACATTAGGGAAAAAAAAAAACTTTTTCTGGCACATAAAACAATCTTTGGAAATTTATCAAAATTTTATTTTGCAATTTAATCATCATTTTCAAATCAATTTTTTTTTTTTTTTTTTTTTTAAGTTTTTTTGTTACATCATTGTAAAATAAAGTATAAGTTTTAATTTATCAGTCAGTGTTGAAGAAACCAACTCTCTATGCGAACATCTCTACCGAAGGTAACGAAATCCCTAATGCTGTAAAAATACCTAAAACTCCAGGATATGCTCTCCAAGGATCGCATGCCTTGAACCGTTTACACAGCGGAACTCCCCTTGTACTTAGTACGAGAGAAAATTAGAGGGACGTTGAATATTCCCTCAAATAGCAAAAAAATCCCTATATCGGGGCATGCTTGACAAAGGCAGCATGACCTAAGCAATAACCGGTCAGCAGGAGAAGAGGGTGACGGTTTCTCTGGGATGATATTGGTCAGCAGATGACGACTAAACAAAGCCGGAGGGTACTAACGACAATAGCAAGAAAGAAAATAAAGCACTCGGATTTATCCAGGAATAAAGAAAAGAAATTTCCTTTCACTATAATTTTTCAAAGCTGAATGACGGATAATGTATAAATGGAAGCGAGTATTTAACAAAATTAGTTGAAATAATTTATTTTTAAATAAATTCTGTTTAAAGTTTAGATAGTTTTTAGTGGGTATGCGGCGCATGCCTAGCATACCCAGAGAATACGCCACTGATATATATATATTTATATTTGAAAAAAGATAAATATTTTGTCAGTTGTGAATTTTCTAAATGTGAAAATGGAATTAAAAAATTGTTACGGATTTGTAAATATTAACGCTTTTTATGTAATTTCATTCAAACAATTTTAGTAAGGTTATAAAATATTAATTTTCTGCATTTTTATAGCTTGTTATCACATTGTAAGAGTTTATTTTTCTATAAAAACCCGTTAAAAAGCTTCACCAGGGCAGGTAATGTCCTTAGTGCTAAATTTGGCAACTTTATCAATCCTTGGTGACCTTCGCTAGAAAATCCCTTATTATCGATATACCGAATATCTAAGCTCTGTTTCAATTAGTAAAAAAGTTACTAGAATATTCTCATGTTATACAATGATATATCAGGAAATTGCATCGAGGCGATAGTCATTTTCTCTCCACGCAGCTGACTGGGAAGAACTCCCTAGCTGGGAGGGAGCGCGAAGTCTGCGCGCATGTGCATTAGAAGGAGCCGTCGGAGCTTGGAGCTGGAGCATTTGTGAGGGGCGCGAACTAAGGTCTTGTGTGTTTCTCAACCCTTATGCCGCGGCACTTTTGTGTGCCGCCAAATTTTAGAAATATATGTAGTAAAAATGCTTTTTCTTATTACGAGTTAAGTCTGTTTAAATTAAAGAAAAGTACACTCTAAAAGCAAACTGTTGTTTTTACAGTTAAATACCATATTTTTAACTGTTTTTATCTTCGATAACTGTGACCGTTCATAATATAAAATATTTGCCCCAAATGAAATGTGTGCCGCCGAATTTTGAAATCGTTAAAAGCGTGCCGCGATGACAAAAGGTTGAGAATCACTGCTATAGAGCATTGTTGCAAAACGAGTGCAAAACGGAAGAAATATTTAGTTTAATTTGATATGTAATATGTTATTTTGACTTTTTGACTTTAAAAGGAGTTTTCAATTATGTTACAAGGCCGAAAATGTCATATAAAAATCATATAGTGATTCAATTCTTCTGAAAATTCATTTAAATTTAGTTACCCAGCGAAGCGGGCGTAGCCTGCTAGTAAATGATAAAATAAATGTTATCCTCTTTACATCCTCTTGGTTATCCGTGATTTTGGTTTTTTAGATCCATAGGTACTTAAATATTTTATTAGATAATACATTTTAAGTATATTTAAATATATTACACTTAAGATTGTTCAGACAATTCTCTTTGAAAAATGTGCGATATTTTTCAACTAAAAAGTGTCTACCGCATGGCTATACTGCTCACCAATAAAGCTTATATTTTATTTCACTATATTTTGCAGCAGGTGCGACATAATGTAGAAACTGAAATACACTCCTGCTCAAAAGTGTAGCAAGATTTGCAAACGATCAGGTTTTTTTCTAATTAAAAATCTATCTCTCAATGAAATGTTTTCAGACATTGGGCATACAAAGAACTGGGTCTTCTTCATGTTTTTAACCGACTTCAAAAAAAGAAGGAAGGTTCTCAATTCAAACCGTATGTTTTTTTTATTTTTGTTAGCTCATAACTTCTGAACGGATGCTCCGATTTTGATACTTTTTGTTTTGTTGAAAAGGTCTTGGTCTGCAATAGGTCCCATTGTAATATCTTTATGATCTAAAGAAAATACAGGGTGCCTAAAAAAATCCGTCCCAACTCTTTTAACTGCTAAACGGCTGCAGCTATAGTGATAAAAATGGTATGTAAGTATAGTAAAGTGGCCCTGCAGTACAAGGTTAAACCGCTTGCAGCGCCACCTGGTAGAAAATAGTGGAGTTAGTGTTCCTATCTCGAAAACGGTTCTGGAGAAAAAAAGTGAATTAGAAAGTTGAAGATTATCATCGATTTAGTACAAAAAGATAGTTTAGACATTCATGCTAGCGTTTCTATCTCGGAAACGGTTCAAGACAGGGGAAAAAAGTGAATTATAAAATTGCAGAGCATCATCGATTTAGTACAAAAAGATAGTTTTGACATTGATGCTAAAAATACAAGGCTAAAAACGTGCCTTTTTTTGTTCGCAATTTCTTGCACTATACACACTTGAGCTACATTGCTCACGTAGTAGCGAGTAGCGTAGCTGGTGAGACATACGCTATATAGTTCAAAATACGGTTACTTGATACTTTTTGCTTTGTTGTAGAGATCTTGGTCTGAAGTAGGTCCCATTATAACATCTTTACAATCTAAAGAAATTAAAGCGCCATCTGGTGAAAAACAGCGGCATTAGCTCTCCTATCTCAAAAACGGTTCAAGATGTGAGAAAAGTTAATTATGAAGTTGTAGAGTATCATCGATTTACTACGAAAAGACAGTTTTTAGACATTATTGCTAAAAATAGAACGCTTAAAACGTGCAGTTGTTTGTTCGCACGCAATTTCCTACACTTTGCACACTTGAACGACGTTGCACGCTTTACAGCGTAGCGGATGACACGTATACTCTGTGGTTCAAAGTACTGTTACTGTAAGCCGTCACATCGATTAGCGCAAAGTCGTTTTCAACCAACTTCAGAAAGGAGGGTGTTCTTAATTTTTGCTATGTGTTGTTGTTGGTGTTTGTAAGCTTATAACTTCGTAAGAAATTCTCTAATTAACCGACTTCAAAAAGGAGGAGGTTCTCAATTCAAAGTGTATGTCTTTTTGTTTTTGTTTTTGTTTGTTAGCTCATAACTTCTGAACGGATGATCCGATTTTGATACTTTTTGTTTTATTGTAAAGGTCTTGGTCTGAAATAGGTCCCATTGTAAGATCTTTACGATCAAAAGAAAATACAGGGTGCCCAAAAAAGTCAGTCACGACTCTTTTAACTGCTGAACAGCTGCAGCTAGAGAAATAAAAGTGGTATGTAGGTACAGTAAAGTGGACATGTGCTACGCGATTCAACCGCCTAAAGCGCCACCTGGTGGAAAAGAGTGAAGTTAGCGATCCTATCTCGGAAACGTTTCAAGGCAAGGGAAAAAAGTGAATTATAACATTGCGGAGCGTCATCGATGTAGTACGCAAAGATAGTTTAGACATTAATGCTAAAAACAGAACGCTTAAAACGTGCATTTGTTTGTTCCCAATTTCCTATTTTGTGCACACTTGAAAATCATTGCATATGTTGTAGCGTAGCGGGTGATATTTATGCTATGTAAAATTCAAACTATGGTTATTGTAAGCGGTCACATCGATTAACGCATAGGCGTTTTAAGCCGATTTCATAAAGGAAGAGGTTCTCAATACAAACCATGTTTCTCTTTGTTGTTGAAATTTGTTAGCTTAAAACTTCGATTTAATTTTAATACTTTTTTTGTTGTCGTAATGATCTTGGCCTGAAATAAGTTTCATTAGGATTTCATTAAGATATAAACAAATTACAGGATACTCACAAAAGTCTGTTCTCACTCTAACTGCTGAACGCAAGCACCTACACTGGTAAAAGCAGTGCGTAAGTATCGATGTTGAAACTTCAGTCCGTCAGCTGCAATGCATATTTTGCTCTTTGTTTGAACTTTACGCTGCGCAATTTCCAGCGCAGCGGGTGACACGTATTCACTGTAAAGTTCAATATATATGCCTAACAAATTTTTTGGTTACGAATGCAGCGTATCCGTTCATTACATTTCTAAAGACATTTTAATTTAACGTATGTTCATTCAATAGATAGTTTTTTGGTCATATCCGATAAAGGCAAGAAAAGTGACACAATTTAAAAATGCAGCATTTGAGAAAAATCAACTTAAAAATAACTTGACTAGAATAAAACTTGCACAACTCTCTCTCGAGTGGATAACTTTCTAGATGGAGATGTAACTTTTTTGTTCACATTGGGTGCATTTAATGTATTTTTCAGTGACATAAACCATTTTTTGAGTAATGTCACTTTTCTTGGAAGTTGTGATTTGTGAAACCCGTCGAACGTCTTCTGATGCTCTGCTATATAAATAAGTTTTCACTGAAAAGAAGAAAAATAAAATCTTTTTGTAAAAAAATAGAACCGACTCCAAAAAGGAAATACTATTCAAACAACCAAAAATGAAAGAAAATTGACAGAAAATGGAACTGTAGATTGCGCCTAAAAGTATAAAATAATTTCCTTCGCCAAACAACCTATAACACTACAATTAATCATAACTTTTGAAGTCGGCGCAAAATTAAATAAAAATTGATACCTTTATTCAATACAAAAATCAAATCCTATTCAAAATACACGTCTCACATTGTTACCTGCAAAACGCAGCCGAAAACTACTTTGATTCAAGAAAACAAATAAGATTTCCTAAGGAGCAAAAGTTGGCGAAGATGCTGGTATCTGACGTCCTTGGTGAACGAAAAATCGCAAAATTATCTGGCAAACATATTTAATTTCTTTGGGATATCATGATTATTTTAATAAGGTATATCAAGAGAGTAATCAAGAATATGAAACAACACATCGTACAATATATATTATGAAAATATACTATTTTTGCCTTACGTTATTATCTCCAAATTCAAAAGCCGTCAAGGATGATCTAACTTCGTAGAAATACAAATACCGCATTGTGAAGAATGTTCACTGTTCTATGTAGATGCTACTAATCGACCAATTGTATACAGTGATAAAATAATAAAGGAAACATGAAAATGGATCATTCGAGACAACAGCATTTGTTGCTACCGATCTACAGACAAACCTTTAAAAACTAATTAAATTTCATTTAATTTTGCGCCGACTTAAAAAGTTATGATTAATTGTAGTGTTATAGGTTGTTTGGCGAAGGAAATTATTTTATACTTTTAGGCGCAATCTACAGTTCCATTTTCTGTCAATTTTCTTTCATTTTTGGTTGTTTGAATAGTAGTTCCTTTTTGGAGTCGGTTCTATTTTTTTACAAAAAGATTTTATTCAGTGAAGATTGGTTTAAGACTTGGTTATTGGTTTTTAATTAGGGTATCAAATTGAGCAAAACTAATAATGCTTGTGATCACCCAGTATCGTTAAGTGAACGAAAGGAACTGTAACTTTAGGATATGTGAATACAGACCCAGTTCAATTTGTGGATGAATTTGTGTGACGATAGCAAGTTCAGGAAGAAATTAAGTCAATCCAAGAAAAAGTTGAATGCAATCAAGAGGAGATGAAGAGAGAACTTTCGGCAGTAAAGGGAGTGATTGAAAGTAAATTATCGGATATGGAAAGCAGAGTAGATGGAATAGAAGAGAAAGTTTTGAAAATAGAAGAGAATTTTGAAAAGAAAGCTATGACGATAGAAGAAAATGTTATGAAGGTTGAAGAGAGTGTTACGAGGATAGAACGGAGTTTCGAGGAGAAAGTTAAAGAAAATTTTGATCAGGAACTAAAAGAAAGGTTTTCAGAGATAGACTGTAAATTGAAGAGAATAGAAGGAGATCTGGAGAGAAAAGTGGAAGAAAAGTGGAAGAAAAGTTAGAATCCATGCCCCAGGAAACTGAAAAGAAAGAGAGAAGAATCCAGAATCAGGAATCTATTAAGCTATCTACCTACGATGGCAGTTCCTCCTGGCATGTATATAAGACGCAGTTTTCCATCGTAGCTGAAGCTAACGGCTGGGACTCTACCGCCAAGTCAGTCCACTTAGCAGCAGCATTACGGGGAGATGCAGCCGAGATCCTGAGAAATGTTTCTAAAGAAGAAAGGAACGACTTCGAGGCCCTGACTAGAGCACTGGAGCTACGGTTCGGAGAGAAGTGTTCTAAGGACTATAGTCGCCTTCAGCTAAAATCTCGTTACCAGAAAACGGGCGAAAGTTTGCAAGAGCTGGCAGAGGACATTCAGAGACTGTCACACCTAGCATTCTCAGACTGTCATGCTGACACTCGAAACGACTTAGCTCTTCAGTACTTTATCGATGCTGTTCGTGATCCAGAAATTCAAAAAGCGCTGAGACTTTCCAACATCAGAGACGTAGAATCAGCTTTAGGCTATGCACTTAAGATAGAGGCAGCCCAACAAGCCTCTCGTAAAGACCGCCATACCGTAAGAGCTGTCTCATTAAATGATACGCCTGCTGAAGAAAATGAAATGAAGAGAAGTCTCGCAGAAATCTTGAAGAGATTGCGCAGCCTGGAAAAGAATAAGAAAATAAAGGATCGGAAGATAAAGTGCTGGGGCTGTGGAGGGGATGTTCATCTGAAGAGGAACTGCCCTGTACGACCAACTATAGGAAATCACCCGGCTTCACCATCACTGCAGGGAAACTAAGAGGAGGCCACCTCGCGGGGCGGAGGTTGCCTGAAATTAAAGAGCCCCAATTTACCGTATTTCATGTTTCATCGATGAGTGGCGGCGATAATGGACTTAACGTCTATGGCCAAGTTAACAACACCGCCTGCGGATGACTCTGGACACGGGAGCCAACGTGACCATCATTAGAGCGGATTTGGCTCAAGAACTAAAAGAGAAGATCATTTGGACGCCGCCCTGTGTTAAACTCCAGACTGTGACCGGAGACGAAATCAAAATATATGGAAAAATGAACTTGACCATCACTTTTGGGAATGCCAGTTACCATCATATGGCATATGTGGCTGATATAAGAGATCCTTTCATCATTGGAATTGATTTCCTGAGAAAATTTAACTTTCAATTGGACTTCAAGAATAATGAACTGCATTCGAGTCCGGAAGACATCGCTGTGTTCAATACTGAAAATCAAGACATTCAGACAATTTGCCAGATAACAGCCAAGTCTGAAATTTCCATCCCTCCACATACAGAGACAATAGTTTCAGGAACACCTCCTACCAAGCAATACATCCGCTATGGACTGATTGAATACCCGGATACAGACAATAGCCCAAGAGTAGTTCTGGTAGCTTCATCTCTAGTTGATCTCTCAAAGAGTACTATTCCTGTGAGAGTCGCAAACATCAGCGATAAGGTCCGGACAGTGAAGAAAGATGAGGTGTTAGCAACCTGCACTCCTGTTACATGCATCAACCGCCCCAAGCAATCAACCGAATCCAAGTCTTCAGAACAATTAATAACGGAATTACTGAAGAATACCGAGTTAGGAAAGGAACAGAGATGTGCTGCGGAGAAGCTACTCCAAGAATTTAAAGACCTTTTTTCTCGAACACCTGAAGACGTCGGGAGAACGAACATCACCCAGCACAGAATTGATACAGGAAATCATCCTCCAATCAAACACCATCCAAGAAGACTTCCATTTGCTAAACAGGAAGAGGTCACTGAACTTCTAAATGAAATGCAACACAATGACGTCATCGAGCCATCAACGAGTCCTTGGGCCTCTCCCATAGTTCTGGTGCGAAAAAAGGATGGTTCAACAAGATTTTGTGTGGATTATCGTCGTTTGAATGACATCACGAAGAAAGACAGTTACCCTCTTCCCAGAATTGACGACACATTAGACACACTTGCTGGCAATAAATGGTTCTCGACTTTGGATCTGAAGAGCGGTTACTGGCAAGTAGAATTACATCCTGATGATCATGAGAAGACTGCATTCACCACGGGACAAGGACTGTGGCAATTTAAAGTTATGCCATTCGGATTATGTAATGCTCCTGTCACCTTCGAACGCCTGATGGAGACAGTGCTAAAAGGACTTTCCTATGAGGCTTGTCTGGTGTATTTCGATGATATTATCATTGTGGGGCGCACTTTTGAAGACCATCTACGAAACATCCGAAAGATGCTAGAGAAACTCAGAATGGCTAACCTCAAATTGAATCCAGGCAAGTGTAACTTGTTCCGTCGTGAAGTGAGCTACCTCAGCCATATCATCTCTGCCGAAGGTGTGAGAACTGATCCTGAGAAGATCTCTGCAGTCGAGAACTGGAGTCGCCCTGAAAATGTACACAACTACGAAGTTTCCTGGGGTTATGCACTTACCACAGGAAGTTTGTCAAGGGTTTCTCAAATATTGCCAGACCACTCCACAAGCTGACGGAAGCCAAACAGAAGTTCCTGTGGACAGATGAATGTGAAAATGTGTTCAAGCGACTTAAAGAGGCCTTAACATCATCGCCTATCTTGACGTATCCACAGCCCGACAGACAGTTCATACTTGATACAGATGCCAGCCATGAGAGTGTCGGTGCTGTTCTGTCGCAGGAAATTGATGGTCAAGAACGTGTCATTGCCTATTGGAGTAAATGCCTGTCTAAACCAGAGCGAAATTACTGTACCACCAGGAAAGAGCTACTCGCCATCGTAAAAGCCATAGAACATTTCCATCATTACCTCTATGGCAGAAGATTCCTGCTCCGGACTGACCATGCATCGTTAACGTGGTTGCTCCAGTTCAAGAACCCGGAAGGACAGATTGCCAGGTGGATACAACGCCTCCAGGAATATGACTTTGAGATACGTCATCGTAAAGGGACTCTACATGGTAATGCAGATGCCTCGTCACGGAAGCCCTGCTCGGAAAGCTGCAAGTACTGCTCTAGAGCCGAACAGAAATACCTGCCGATAAATCCGGTTGCCTGCCAAGTTACTGTCTCAACACCATCAGAACAAGATCCCGATCCCTGGAGTGACGAAGAACTTAGACAAGCACACTTGGAAGATCCTGACGTAAAGCCAATATTACAGCTGAAGGAGACGACCAGCAATGGACCTACCTGGCAGGACATTTCCAGATTTAGTCCCATTACGAAAAGTTATTGGGCACTTTGGGACTCTCTTCATATCAGAAAGGGCGTATTATCCAGAAAGTGGGAATACGATGATGGGAAAAGCTTCAGATGGCAGATTGTATTACCAAGATCAAAAATTCCAGCTGTTTTAGAACAACTGCATAGTAGCTCTACCGGAGGCCATTTTGGGGTAATGAAGACTCTGCAGAAAGTTCGGGAACGCTTCAACTGGTGCAAGGCAAAGGATGATGCGGAGAAATGGTGTAAATCCTGTGATGCTTGTGCAGCACGTAAAGGCCCGCAGAAACGAAGTCGAGGAAGACTGCAACGGTATAACGTGGGAGCACCATTTGAACGGATTGCACTCGACATCTTGTGTCCTTTGCCACGGACCTCCAGTGGAAATAAATACATCCTCGTCGTGATGGACTATTTCACCAAGTGGCCTGAGGCATATGCCATTCCCAATCAAGAGGCATGCACAGTCGCAGAGGTCCTAGTGCAGCAATAGGTGTCAAGGTACGGCACGCCCCTACAACTTCATACCGACCAAGGTAGGAACTTTACCTCTGATGTTTTCAAAGGACTGTGTCAACTACTCGGCATAGACAAAACCCGGACTACACCCTTACATACCCAGTCGGACGGCATGGTCGAGAGGTTCAATCGTACCATCCTGAATAACCTCTCTCTTCTAGTATCAAGGAACCAGCAAGATTGGGACTTGAAGTTGCCATTGTTCCTGCTGGCTTATCGAAGTGCTGTCCATGAAACCACCGGCTATACTCCAGCCCAGATGCTGTTTGGACGTGAACTTCGTCTCCCTTGTGATCTCCTGTTTGGTTGTCCACCCGATGCGCCTTCATCGCCCTAGGAGTACATCCAAGATCTCCAGGCACGATTTGAGGACGTACACAACTTTGCTCGGGAGCGGATTAACATGGCAACGGAGGAAATGAAGACAAGGTACGATCTAAAGGCTACACAACATGAGTTCCAGGAAGGAGAGAAGGTCTGGTTGTGGAATCCTGTTCGACGCAATGGACTCTCCCCCAAGTTACAGTGCAACTGGGACGGACCGTACACAGTCTTAAAAAGGCTGAATGATGTAGTGGTGCGGATCACTGAAACACCTTCATCAAAACCGAAGGTGGTGCACTATAATAGGCTAGCCAAGTACCACAAGTAACGGTAATATTAAAATTAAAAATGTAAATACTGGTAAAATTTGCGCATGCGTAATGTAAATATTTGTATATAGATACTTGTACATATTTGTGAATTTTGTAAATATTTTCACTTGATTTTTTTTTCTATTTTGTCGTTATATGCAACTTAGTTTTGTATTTGAGATTGTGTAAATTTGGTTAGTTTCGCCTCTTAACCAAGGGTTGCACTGCCCGGGACGTGCAGTCCTTGGGAGGGGGCAGTGTTACAAAATTGTAAATAATTGTGTTTATTTTTGTATAAATTCTTTCAAAGAGGCTTAGTAAGTTGATAAAGTGCTAATTTTGTGCATTTCTAGTCGTTTTAGCGTTGAAATAGCCTTAATTTTCCTTAAAAATGCATTAAAAAGCCCCAATAAGGCAGGTAATGGATTTGGCGCCAAATTTGGCGAATTTTCCCCACCTTGGCGATTTTTTTGGCGACCTTGACGAGAAAATCCTTATAAGGGATATACCAAATATGGAAGCTGTAAGTTGATTGGTTGACCACTTTCTAGAGTTTTCTCGAAAAATCTGGGTTCCATGGAACAGTATATAAGAAGCGTTTTTCGCCAAGGCAGTCAGTTCATTTCAGTTTTCAGTCAGCTTCGCTAGTGCTTGCATTGCTCTTGAGCCTCTTTGGAAGAGACTTGCTTTATGTGTTATTGCTATACAGTTTGTACTGTGGATTTGCTATTGACAGCTGTTGTTTAAGCTGTGTTTACTGTTTGAATTGAAGCTAATACTTGGTTTATAGACCTGTATTTTTCTGGAACTTTCTGTGAATAAATTACTGAATTTTTGTAAGTTTGGCCTTTCATTCTCGGACAACTCACGAACCCCCAAGTACGCAACAATACTTATTGCATTTTTCTGCTTCGATTATCCACAAACTTACGCTGAGTATTGTGCTTTTTTTTTCTCCCGACTGTATAATGTTTTATTTGCTTATAAGCAATTTGCTGTTTACATAGATTTAACGTTACTAAATAATTTCATATCACATTCATCAAGCTTATAATGTTCACATGAAATTTTTCTGTAATGTTTTCTGTAACGTAGTTACCCTTCAACTGCGGCTGCCATCAATAAACGTTTTGTAAGTCTGCCTTTCATTACGGAGGTCGTCAATCGACGATTTGTGCCATTTAACAACATTTTCAACAACTATTCTCCTAATTTAAATAACAAGATCCACCTTTTCACGTTGTTCTAAAATATTACATTACAGAATATATCACAGCAGTTCTTTTTAATTAAATGGGATAATGATTAATGTTAGAAAATTGTTGTGGAATGTGAAATACCCTTAATAGCCTTGTTTTTGAATTGCACTACATTTATCATAAAAATTTTAATAAAGTTTAACTGTAGGCGTTTTATATTATCCCTCCACACCTTTTCCATTCATAAATTAATGAAGGTCGATTATATATATATATATATATATATATATATATATATATACATACAGTCGAACTCCATTAACGTGAAAATGCTTAACTTGAATTACTTTTTACATGAACTGTTTTCACAATCCACGCCAAAAGGAAGAAATAGTTTCCGAGTCATTGATAGCAAGAACTACTGATAATATGAATAAATTTTTTTATCCCTCTTGAGATTCATGTTAACGGGGTTCGACTGTATATAGTTTTACCCGTAATTAAACAGTTAAATAAATGTTCGTTAACATTTATTGGTAATCTATAATACCATTCCTGTAAAAATAATGAATATTTGTTTAAATTTTCCATGAAATTTTCATCAGCTTGCAGTCATATCTATCTGTATACTGATTATACTTGATATACAAAAATAATTACTCTGATTTTATAACATTCTATTCCTTAAGGGATTGCACGGGTCTTGATCTTTTTTCGCAATATAATAAAATGAGTGTAAAATTTTTGAAATGCTTCAAGACCTGTTAAAATTTTCAATTTGTAGAGTTTTTCTCGGTGTCACAAGATAATGTTATGGTGCATTACTTTCCCTTTAAATGAAAGGCAGGGCGATTTGTAAGGTTATTTCATTTATGAATTTTAATAAAGACTATAAAAAATACAATGCAATTTCGGTCCCACTAGGCCAAAAATCTACCATTTCAAATACTAACAACTTAATTTTTGCAGTTAGTTAGGACCATTATATGAATTTCATTAAAGATACATAAACAAACTTATGCAAAATAATTCAACTATTAATTTTAGCTAATAAGAAATATCTTTAAATTAAAAAATATACATATTTAACGAGTTACATGGGTTTAGAAAGCATAAAAGCAAACTTTTTTTTTAAATATATAAAACAAATGTTTTATTCAAAATAGCCAGAGGCTTCTGGTTTCCGAAGAACCATTAAAAAAGCTATGGGCATAATTTATCATAAACTAATACATCGATATTACTGAAATGTTGCACACTTTTTCAAATTATAATAGATTAGTGATTGAATGAAAGACGTAAAAAATATTTGAAATTTGAATTTTTAATACACTTTTATGTAGGAACAGTACAATTTTCGGTAAATTTTACTCAACGTATAGCTTTGTAAAATTAATTGTAATCGAAAAAAAAAAAAAAAAGAAAAAAAAAAGAAAAAAAAATCAAGACCAAGTTAACTATAATTTGAAAAAATGTGTGAAATTCCGATAAGATCGGTACATTTCCTTTTGAGAAATCGTATCCGCCGGTTTTTTGAAGTGTCCCCGAAAAGAAGGACCCACCGGCTGAATTTACCAAAATATTGGATGAAAACTTTGTAAGATAAGAAGTAACACGCAATTTACGGAAAAGTTTGTGACATTTGTGATTAAATACTTTTATAAACATAATTCTTATGATGCGCTTTATAATGTAAGCACATTTGATGCCCCACAAAAACGGTCATTGAGAGGTTCTGTACACGTGCTTCATTTGGGCTAGTTAATGAAAAAAAAATATTTCGTAATTTTTGATTAAGAGTATGTTAATTTATACTTTAATTTAAAGAAATGTTTACAGCTATTTATTAAGTCTGTGTGTTGAATTATAAAATGCATGTTTTAGAGAATATTGTATAAAAATAGTGGAAGAAAAAAAAGCAGAAATTTCTCATGAATGTGCGAGTCCTGAAAAAAAAAAAAAAAAAAAAAAAAAAAAAAAAAAAACATGGAGAATTCGAGCTCTGCTAAACGATCTCTGTGGCAGAAGTATGGGTATAATGCTTAATTTGCAAAATTTGAGCACATATTAAATGCATAAGAGGAATAAAATATCATTTGCTTGAATTAATTTCCACTCTGATTAAGATTGACTTCTATGTTGATTTTCTCTTTAATTTTCTCTTTATTTTACTAAAATCCGTTTGATATAATTCATTGTTACTATACCAAGAAGGTTATAATTTAATATTAGTTAGTAATTGCCTTTTTTATTAAATTAATAAATGATTGATAACAAAAACATCTTGAAATATTGCATTTTTTATTGTTAGGGTTCCTTTTGTATCCGTTACAATTTGCCCTACGTGTGTTATAATTAGCCCCAAATCCGGGCCAAATTGTAACAGGCAAATAATTAAATATATATATATATTCTTTTTGTGCTAAAACTAGCAACGTTAATGAAAGTTTTTTTTTTTTTTTTTTTATGAATATGATAGATGATTATGTATGCTATTGAAAACAGCAATTATAAACAGGAAAACGTAAATACATGTCACAATATATCTAATTTTCTGAAAACTGTTACAACCCGAAACACGCTCCCCTACACTGTGTTCCAAAATCATATGCACACCAAGTTTTTCAAGCATAAGCAGAAAATAATGCTACAAAATAAACGAAGACTTATTAACGTTAGAAATAGAACAAATATTTTTATTTTATAACAAAATATAATTCAAATAGGCATTTTTATGTAATGGAAACTGCATTTTTCGTTTTTGAGGTATTGCATAATGATATGAATATGGACAAAAAATATGGTTTAGTAGCCAGTGTATGCATGAGATTTTGTAATTAATATACAAACGCGGTCAAGCATGGGACGAATTAAGCCTTTTAACGTATGATGGTCGATTTTGTTACCCAGTAGGAGATGGTAGAAGCTTTTAATTCTGAAATTTTGGCATAATGCTTTTCATTTGCATAAACAGCTCTAACCAGTAGGCTCCAAACGTTTTTTATCGGGGTTAAATCAGGAGAAACAGATGGCTATGGAATTACATGTACACTATTAATTAGAAATAATTCCCAAGTTCTTTTTGTCGTGTAGATGGCAGTATTGTCCTGCTAGAACATCCAGAAAGGCCCACTAATTTCCTCGACAACAGGCAGTAAATTTTCTTAAGATATATATTTGGAGGTTATTTACATTCATTCTGCCAGAGGGAAACGCAAGGTCTACTTTAACACGAAATTCAAACGCATCCCACCCCATGGTTTACCGTACACCTTGCTACCTTTTGTGAAGACGTTTTCGATTCTTTGTGAAGATCGTGCCAATAATCAGAAAGACCGTTATAACCATACCAATAGATTTTTTTTTCATCGGAAAACAGTATTATTTCGTATTCTACCTATCAGGAAATCTTTCTCCCAATCTGAATGATTCTGATGGAGTTTTTTAGTCATACATTGTTGGGATCTCCTTTTCTTGTATTTCAGCATTATAGAGGTATTGATTTTTCTGAAAAAAGTACTTTTTGACACTACTATTGCTGGATCTCTCGTAAGCTTGCGGAAACTTGATTTTCCCTCGTTCAATCTTATTATATTTTTTTTTTCATTTTCGAAAGCTTTGGGGGACATCCCGGAGATTTCTCTGCTCCATAATACTCTTCGAATAATAAAAATAATAATAATAATAATAAAATTCAATATTACATCTGAGGATCTTCTCAAATATTCTGCGATAGCTCTTGCTGAAAATCCTTGATCCCGAAAAGCCACAATTTTGTATTTCTTAAAACTGTTTAAAGTGCATTTACGACCCGTACTCCTGGAATTCATTTTGCAGACTCATTTGAAAGTTTCCAAACTTGTGAAGCACATTTATATGCCAAACTAATTTGCATATTTCGGTTTCTTCTTCTCGGAGTCGTATTCAATATTCCTAACCAGTTTATATGCTCGTTTATTTTGATCAGTGTTCATATCATTTTCCAACACCATTTTTTTTTTTTTTTATAATTTATATTTTTAATAAATTTAAAGTTTTATATTCGTTTTATCGTTATGCATTAGGTGAAATTATCGAACTTGTCTACAGAATAGCGTTTTCTGATAATTATCTATGAATTTTTATCTTGATATAACAAAATTACTAGGTGTTCATATCATTTTGCAACCCAGTGTATACGATATTTTTTTATATGCTCAAAATTTTGATTAAAATATTTTATTTATTATATTTAAAATATTAAAGAAAATATGAGTCTTGTAGCTTTTGAAACCCGCGTAATCACTTACGAAAAATGCATAATAGTTTTACGCATTAAAAATTGTTTATCTTTTAAAAATATTATCTATCCGTCCAATGCAGGAAAAAATAATAATCTGTTATTTAACAGTCTGATTTTCTACAAATTAAAATAACTATACAAAATTTATAAAATTATTGATTAGGCACTTATTTTTAAAAAGACGCTTTTTAAAAATCTCTATAATAAAAATTGATCATATATTTAAAAATATATGATGTTTTACATATACCTATTCATTCATAAAATAACGTTATACATTTTAAATTAGAATATATTTTGCTTGAATAAAAAACAATATGTCACTACCTATTATTTTTTAAATTCAAAATTTGCCCAATGTGTATCACCAGTAACCAAGAAAACAAAATTATACCAATATTTAAATTTTTGTGAAAATTACAATTGCAAAAGTAGTTTAATCAAAATTCATTGAAAAAGCAATTTAAAGTTACATTCATTTGAAATTTCACTTCAAGATTTAGGATCAATCATTTAATTACATTCCTTTAGAAATCATAGCTTTTAGGCTAATTTATTGACTGCTATACAGCAAATGGATCAATTACCTTTAAAACTATCGTTTTCAATTTCAGTACCAAGTTTTGGGCAGCGAAACATTAGAATTCAGTAAATTTGAAAGCTCTCTCCTCATCTAACTTTCTCAATTAGCAATAGTTTCGACAAGTTAGAGTTTCACAAAGCGTAAGTGAATATGTTTTGAGGCTTATAAATTTATACATAACAGCTGATAATTTAATGAAACAACAACGTTTAATTGAAAAGAATAAATAGATAAATATCTTTATTTATTGAGAATTCTTTGAAGTGGTAGATTAGGCTATGGTATTCAATTTCATTTTATATTAATCTATGTATGCGAACTGATCTAACTTGAATACATTACATTAAAAAAAGCATGCTACCTTATGTAATAACAATTGCGCAATATTAATGAGATTTTTTTCAACTTTTTAAATAAAGTTAAGTGTAAAAATATAAGTTGCAAGATTTTATATTTAGACAAAATGCAAACTGAAAAAATGTATTTTAATTAATGCAAGATCAAGATTAAAAACAAGTAAGAAAGATTAAAAGAAAAAAGAAACGGCAGAAACACATATTCATATTAAGCGATCAAATTTATGCATCTTAGCTCTCAAAACATGGATGCATTAGACACATGGTAAACATGATTATTAAAATTGTATGAAAAAAATTGTCCCAATGCGAAGTCAGTTTTTTTTTTTTAAATAAAATTGCAAGTAAATGTGAAATTTATAATTTTATAATAAATACAAATAATAAAAAAGACAACAGATTAATATAAAAACAAAATTTTATAGAGAAAAAGAAAAAAAACACATTTATGCACTAAGACATTTTATTAGAGTGATAGACTTAGGCCATAGATATAATTTTTTCTAAAAAACTTCGTATCTCAAACCATATAACTACGATTCATTAGATGCATAATTTCCAACATTTTAAAATTTATTCAATTTGGTTTTATTATTACTTTATTTATTTATTTATTTAAGTATATTATAATAATTTATTCATTTTTTAAATTTCTTGATTTTTAGGTAAATTTTGTTAGTTTTGAATTCAAAATGGCAGTTTACTATGGCAGCCGTAAAACAATAACGTAGAATTTCTAAGTGTCACAAAATATTGAAAAAAAAGTAGGTAAAAGGTAAACAGTTATCGTATAGAGACTTTTAAAATCATTCTTTTTTCTTTCTTTCTTTTTTTCTTTCTTTTTTTTTTTTTTTTAATTATATTATACTATATTATATATAATATGATTCGTACGTTATAATAATATTATAATTTTAATTATACAATATAATTATAACAATATTATAATTATATAATAATAGTATAAAATATCATAATATAATATATTTCATAATTAAAATTATTACGGCATATTATATTATATTATATTATATATTATATTTCTGTCACGTTACGTATTTGTTTTAGATATTATTTAGGACCTCAATTCTGCCTCTGCCCAGAATTTTTTTTTTTTTTTTTTTTTTTTTTTTTGATTTAGTTACGATTTATAGTAGATTTAATTGCTTAAAATTTGTTGTAATCACTTAATATTCTTTAATAAAACCTATAAATTTCAATAAATGATAGAACATTAGATATAAGTTTTGGCAAATAATGGGTTAATTTCCTTCTACTGCTAAACATAATAAAATGCGATTTTCAGATGCACAAAAGATGCATAAAAGATTCAGGTTAACATGTTTTATTTTATTTCATTTTTAAAATACAAAATATTAGTGCAGTGTATGATGCATATAAAATTAATAAACGAGTTACTGATAGCTATTTGAATCTATTGCTCTCTGCTTGATAAAACTGTGAGAATTGTTTTATAAAGCGTTTTTTAAACATAACGGCACTGGTATTAAAACATACTTTACACACACACATACGTTGTGAGGTTGAGACGACAAAACGCCACCACAGTTTGTGTAAAATTAAGCTGGATCCAGCAAAGTATAAAGTTGGGATGGTTAAACCACTTCATTGCCAGTGACTCGGAGAAAGTTTTTGTCGGATTAGTTTCGTGTCGACATGGTGCTTCAACGAAGAAATTAGGCTTTGAGAGGTAAATGAATTGGAAAGGATTTTAAAGGTATTGATTGAAATGAAGAGAAAGGAAGTTGGTAGGAAGTAATATAAGATGGAGATTGTAGGAGAGATGTTGGTGGATTAGAGGAGATTGTGGTGTATATTGTAAGAGATTCTGCTGTAGATTGTGAAGATTCTTATTTTGGAGAGTATTGAGGTGTGGAGTAGTGGAGATTTAGTTGTGTAAAGATTAAGTAGAGATGAGTGCTGGTGCGGGTATCTACTAGCATTCGTAAAGGTAAAGATGGATCAGATGGTGGATCCTCTGATCCACGGTGAAGTCAGTAAGGGGGTACATCCGTCTCTACACCTTCAACTGTTGCCGGCGTGAGATATTTAGAATTATCTAATTTAAATTCCGATACATATATTTTGATAAAATAATTAAATACGCTGACTGAGCTATCTTGATTGCCAGACCGCCCTCCCATTAATCTGTTCAAATAAAAGTTTATTTATTAGTTTAATTCAAGTCTCGTGCTGTCTTTACTTATCCATTTAGTTATCTAAGCAATTAGTTAAGATGGAGGTTGCATCAACGCAAACCTCACAGCGTGTCTCTGTGTTTATAGTAACTTGATGTTATGAAATCCGAATAATAATAAAATAGAATTTTTTTTATATATATCGTAATATTTAACTTGCTCCGCCATTATGTTTCAGTGTGGCGGCCAATTGAAAATTTGTCATTACACTACTTTTTGTAATACTGAATTAACTCAAACAAGATTTGGATAGTGTACTTATCTGTCAAACGTCTTGAATAATTTCATTACGCAACTTGCTGCGCTATTTTATTTCCAAGTGAAGGTTATTTGATATCAGCTTGACACTTTAAAGTGCACCATCACGATAACTTTTAAAATAATAAATTAATTTGAACCAAAGTCGGTCAACGGATTTATCTTACAAATACATCGGATGCGTTTGCTGGCAAACGTTTTCCACTATTTTCTGGCAACTGCTTTAGAATTATAAAAAATTATAACTAAATGTATTTTTGGGCAAAAATCAGTTTAATTTAGGATTTAAATTTGCTTGGGAGACCTACGCTATTAGGAAATATTTGTTACAATTATTGTATATCATGGTTTTTCGCTAATTTTATTACTTTGCTGTTAATGTAAGATTTTATTATGTATTTTATTATAATTATAATTATAATTATTATTATTACTTGCAGGTGTAATAAATCTGTACTCGGAATTTTATAGAATCTTTCAGTATATTAAGCGAAACGTTTTATTAGAAAATTTATAACAACACTTCTTATAACTTTTACTTAAGATAATTTTAATTTACTTTCAAGTAACATTATTCAAATAATAAATCATGTTTATTGAACTGTATGACTGATAAATTTCTAAGTTTCATTTTTTTTTTTTTTTTTTTCATCGGTGTATATTTATGTGCTGAGCATTATTTTAAGCAAACATTCAGTAAATCTGTTCAGCAAAATATGTATCGTAAAATAAAGAATTTAAATTAGCTCGTCTTATAAAACAGTTCTAAAATATTTTTCTATAAATTTATTAATTCTGCACAACTTTACAATCGAAAAAAATAGCGATGCTTTAAAAACTTCTTTTTACATTTCAAAAGGCTCAATTTCTCTTTGTTTTCTGAATAGTGATCCAGTAAATAAAATAAAGAGCTACATCAGATCAGTTTTTTTTTTCAAAATTTCAAAAGTTTACTTCTTTTTTTTTTTTTTTTAATCAACTAAAGCGTTTGTTTAACAGATAAAGCGTCTTTACTAAATTTCAAAGAATCTATTCTTTCGTAAACGAGCCTTTATTGCTTTTCTTTATGCGATTTTCATGTTTTTGCTCGAATTCCTTTGTACTCTACCTCTTTAGAATAACTTAAAAAATGATGTCCTTGTTAAATAATGCTAATTTTACGGTTAATTCGTTTAAAATTACACGGATAAATAGTCTGCTTCTCGAAGAGATTTTTAGATGTATTTTTTATGTATTGAACAAAAGATATTTATTCTTAATATGTAAAATCATTTTATTTAAGAAATAATACTGAAGAATTCAACGTCTTTGATGTAAAACGTATTTTTATAATAGTAAACACGCTTAATTATTATATGGAAGTCTTTACATCTTTAAATTGAAAAAAAAAATAATAATAAAGTCCCTCGTAAAATGTTTGAATGTAACTTGCAGATGCACAGTAGTTCCAAATCTCCCCCCCTCCCCTCTCAAAAAAAAAAAAATCAAATGCGAAATTTTTATTATCAAAACAGCTGTAGTGGTACTTCTAGTACAGCCGGTAATAAAAGTGTACGAACACTAGCAAAAATTCTTATCTAAAAAAAGTACACTTCATACGGTTTTTTAAATAAATCCTTGACGAATCCTGATATTAGTCTAAGAACATTATTCGATAAGGATTTATTTAACAAAACGTATAAAGTGTACTTTTTTTACATAGGAATTTTTGCTAGTGTTCGGACACTTTTGTTACCGACTGTATGTAATATCACAAGTAATTAAAACAAGCCACATATTTTTATCAGTTTTAAAAGTTTAATTCTTTTGTAACCTCTGTGCGCGTCACAACTTCTCTCGTAAACCATGTGTAAAATGCGTTTTTGGAGACGCGTATAAAATAACATAATAAGTAAACATTAAAAAAAAATATATACAAAAAAAAGTACAAAATGAAACTTTGGAAGGTAAGTATAATAGTAATCCGTTGATCAAAATTAGTATTCGTCAGCGAGTCCATTGCTGATATTATTAACATAATTTTTCTGAGAGTTTAAAACAGTCGTTAGAAAATGAAGCAAATTATTAAAAGATTTGATAGTTCGAAAGCGCAATCATATATTGCACGTTTTAATTAAAGTATAAAATATTTGTTCTGGTTACACATCTGAAAATACAGTTCACGAAAAATTGCCAGAACATGCCTTTGAAGTGTCCACTACTGGTGAATTTAATCGACTTGGAATTGAGAACTGCATCAATATTAACTTTTAATAATATTCCAATTTAATTATTTTTTTTATTTTAAAACAATGTATAATATTCTAAAATTAAAGTATTTAAAAAATCAATTGTAATAAAAAATCACTATAAATCAATTTTGCTATTTATCACTATAATTTAAATGAATGTATTTTGTTATAATAAATAAGAAAAATATATCTGCACATTTTTCCCATTTATATTGTGAATTCAAAATTTTCTACCACATGTTTAATTTTAACTACAATGTAATGACATTTAACAAACATTTCTACATAAAAAACAATTAATCTCATAATTCATAGTGTCTGGCAATGTGCTGCTTTTTTTTTTTTTTTTTTTTTTTTTTTATGTATTTTCTCAAAATAATTTATGACATCTAGATATTTGTTTAAGTGCCAAAACACTTTTTGAAAAATTATAGTTTGTGGATGCATTCTGTGTTTAAGAATAATTAATTGTTTATGAAAGTTAAATTCTTGACATTGATAGTTTTTTAATGATTGCATAAATATTTTACTTCTACAATTTTTTAATATATTATTTATTATGCGACAATCGCTTTAAAAGTCTGTTGAAGTAATAGTTCTCTTTATTGAACTGGAAATAATATCTTTAAATAGTGAATTTCTAGAAAGTATATTTATTATGTAATATTAAATTGATTTTTTTCATTGCTTTACGGTGAAGTTGATACTAAATACCAATAATTTGTTTTCTAAATTTCTACAAGACAAAATAACTCAAATTATGTATACACGATTATCTCCAATTTCCGTATCAGAAAATATATATTTTGTAATTTATTATTTAATGTAAAGATTTTGATAGAAACTCATTAAAAATTTTTGGATTATACATTAATACAGACATACATATATTTTGTACAATAGCAAAATATTTTTAAAATATTTATTTATTTATTTATTTTTATTCTATCGCTTTTTATTTCATATACATGCAGGGACTTTGTAATTTTCATTCGTATAGCATATCTTGAAGATATAAAAAAGTTTTTGGAGTGCCATAATCATTTTTATTGGAGAAAAAGTACACTAATTTTCGAATTCAAAATGCTCTATGCACAAATAACCTCTTTTAAAAGTGTAAAATTAGAAAATTTGCATATATATATATATATATATATATATATATTTATCATTTTGATAATTATAAGTAATTATAAAAATATTTAAGAAAAGAAAAATATTTAAGAAACAAAAAATAGTAATTATTTGATTAAAAAAATAACATTTTCCAGAAATATATACACTTTAATATTCAAAATAAATAAATAAATAGATAAATATTGAAAAGGATAAAAAATTACCAAAGGAACATCAGAAGAAATTCGTTATTCGTGAATATTAAAACCTACGAAAAATGAACAATAAACTTTAAACTTAGTGTCCAATCATACATTGAAAAATGTTGAAAAAAAAAAAAAAAAGATTGGTTGGAATTATTTAACTATCCTGCTCACTCCCACTGAACATGAGGAAAAGTATAAAGTACACACGGAGGTGCAACTCACAATTAAAAAACATAAAGTAAAAAATAGGGTTTGTAACCCATATTTAAATTATAATCGAAGCTTTCTTGAAGTCATATTTATGCAAAAAATTAAAGACCACTTATAGCATGCAATATGAAACACTTTTTAACGTATTAGATATGATTGCTGCTTTGTTCTGTTTGTTTTTCTAAATTGTTCCGTACAGAACACGTCTGGTCGATAAATGGAAAACAACTGGTACAGTATATACCACCATCCACCTCTCAAGAGAAATCCTGGAAAGTTCTGGAAGAAGCATATTACATTCCACAAAACACATTACAGAATTTTTGATTCAGTGCTGAGGTGTGCAGTAGAAAATTTTACAACACATGGCAACTATGCAAACGATTATTTTTCCGTTTCTCCTTGGGCCCACCAGTGGACGAGCAGTTCTGCGCTGAAAAAGCTGGCATAAGGGAATTGCCGGGTTCGATCCCAGTTCGCGCACATTGACCAAGCTGTACGAATTCTTTCGTGGTTTTCTCCAAAACTCGCGTAAATATGAACAATAATTTCTTAGAAAGACCTCCTCCCCATGGAGGACATTCCGCCTATAGGTCTAGGTCCACCTATAGATCCTTCCAACGCAGTCAATCGACCTTATACCCTACAACCAAACAAACAACTTTTTTCCTCAAATAGAATGTGAATGTTTTTTAGTAATTTCACTTTTGTATTTTTTATTATTTGTCTAATATTTTTAGCTGTTTTATAATACCTCTAGTAATTTTTATTGTTGTATTTTATATTATTAGCAGTGTACTTTTACACATTTTATACAACAATAGATATAATTTTAATTGTGTCTTTTTTTATAATTTTTTTTTATATTTTTCGATATTTCCATTTTCATTATCTTATGCGTTCTTTTACGAAAAAAATAAATTAATTAACATTAAACATTACATGTATACACTCCTTCTCATATTTATAAGGACACTTTATATTTTTAAATAACTAACGTAAAAATAATTGTAAACAAGATTATACTAAGTGCACTTAATATATCTAGTATTCTAAAAACCAAAACTGTTATAATTTTTTAATATAAAACAGAATTAATAAAAAATTATGCAAAATGTGTTTTTCTCCACGTTTTTAGATGTTCATAATTATAGGGACAATCCAGATTTTTTCGTTTTATTTAACTTACTAGCGGATAAATTACAGTTGACATGCGAATTTGTTAACTACTGGGCTAGATTAATTCATATATAAGCCTTCAATTTTTCTTGGACGGACATTACTGATAATTTCTCGAAAAAAAAGAACGTTCAAGTAGTAAAGTATGATAAATGTGTGTTTTAAGTGGAAGGATAATTTCAATCCGCCGAATTTCTAATGAAATTCGAAGGTCTAAAATTGCTGAAGGAAATGTGATCAAACATTGAACTGTTGGTTCGATAGGAGAGAGATCTGATGTAAAATCGGAGTTGTTTTACAGAGATCGAAGACTCATAATTCCTCTTACTGTTCTACTCATAATGATTGCTGCCGAATTTGCTCGTAATTTTTAACGAAAGGTTAGGGTCTACATTTATGCATGTTTAAAATAATTAATAATAGGTTAAAATGAATAAAAACCTGTAATAATCAATCAGCATCTAATGGGGGAAAGAACGTCTTTGTTAAAATTGAATAAAGACAATATTAAATGGTAAAATGTTGCATTTTCGGATGAAAAACATTTTATTCTTGATTAGCCAAATGGTTTTAACAGTTACTGGCTCGATTTGAAGATAGCGAAAGACAGAGCAGATTTTTTAAAGGCAGATATGAATCGGGCATTTTAAAGGTGGATCTATGGTGCTCTGGGAAGCTGCTTCTGCTGAAGGCAGAATGAATTTAGTAGTTATTTTCTATTATTATGAACATCAAGAGAATATCCGCAAATTTTAAACGTGGAATTATCAGATTTTTGTTAGATTTTGGGGGGTAATAATATTTTTTTCAACGAGACTTACATTTTTGCTCTAATTTTAGAGCAATAGGAAATAGCTTGAAGAAAGAAATTTCTGTATTATTGCCTTTCCCATAGCCTAAAAGTTGAAAAAACCTTAACTTATGATATAAGAAAAGTGTATGCAAGTGGAAAGCAATTTTAAATAGTTTAAATGTATTAAGAATATCATATATGCTATATGAAATGGTATTGAAACTGAATATAAAAAAAAAAAATGTATATATATATATATATATATATATATATATATATATACCAGAGAGAATGTCTGACTGTTTCACCCTAAAAAGAGACCTCATAAAATATTAATTTAAAGAATAACTGAAACAAATTACTAAAATTCGAGCTGTCCTTATAATTGTGAACACCTGAAAAATCATCTTTTTACCATATTTAAACTTTTTTAAGGTAGAAAAATGATAAAACTTTTTAAATATAGTCTATTAATGAAATTCAAATCAATTAAAAATATATTTGTTTAAATAATAGAGTTCAGTGTTTAGTTAATATAGAAAAACGGGTGTCCTTTTAATTATGAGAAGGAGTGTATATATGGTGATTGTTGTCGAAGAAAACGAATTGCCGTATTGTCAAAAACGCACTCCCGTACTAGAATAAGTTTCATTGTACACACACACACACACACACACACACATATATATATATATATATAGTTATATATAAAAAGTAGCAAAAGGAGTAAAACACAAAAACTAAATATTTAATTAATGTGTTACAATAATCTACAAAATGTTAAACAGATATTAAAAAAACAATTTTAAAACAAAGCGTCACTATTAATATAAGAGAAAGCATATGAATAATTTGACCAGTATAATATTCATCTATGTGTGAAAGTAAAAATAACATTTGCTGCAATTTAATTCTATGAAAAAAAAACTGTTTTGGATATTAACAAGTAGGAACTTATTAAGAGTGTAAATAAACGTGTTCTTCTCGATCAACCATTAACAAAACTAAACCATATAAACTACTAGAAATGTTATATAAAGGTAATAGCAGAAAAAAAAGACGTTCAAACTGGCATATACGTCTCTTAAATGTTTTTATTTCCGCAATAAACTGAAACAAGAAAGAAAAATCATGCAGTACGAATTGATTAGTAACACTTTCCAACTGTACGCAATTGAATCGAATAACTTTTAATATTCTTTGCCTACTTTATCACACAACAGACAGAACGACTGAAAAACATGCAGATAGACTAATTGATTTTAAAATTACTCTTAGGCATTTTGGAAAGTGTTAAAAAGGCTTAACGCAAAAGAAAACGCAGCCGTTAGATTATAATTACAGCTTTTAATCTCTCTGAATATTTTAGTGTAGCCCTGTAAATCTGAAAGTTAATCATATCATGTTCTATAAAAAACAATATTTTAGAATATTAATAATGCATGTCAATGTTTCTATGATTTTTATAGTAGAAATATTTTTAAATATAACGTTTAAAAATTTCTGTCCTAAAACGTAATACATTGTTTGTTTTTTTATTGCTGTTGTTGTTGTCCCTGTAAACAAACTAGTTGTACAGGACCTATTAATGACATTTTAAATAGAGAACATTCCATAAGGAACTTGATTGTATAATTTTTAAAAAATTCTCAAAGTATTCACGGATGATAGGAGCCGGAGACAAACAGATAGAAAGGTAGACAATCGAATAGACAGATGCACAAATTGAAATCATATTCCCACTAAAATTATAAGAAAGTTTTAAAACGCTCATGTAAACAAAAGTGCAATTCCAGCAAATTTTTATTTATAGCTCTTAATGTAACTGATTATTTTTGTGTGGCCCTGTAAATCTAATGCTAACCATACTATATTACAGAGAAGGCACTCTTTTGTGCATACGAATAATATATTTCAATTGCGGAGAAAAAAATTATTAAAATTTGGTTTATAAAAATAACTCTCATGGAACACAATGCTTTGGAATACTTTCAAGTGCCCCTGTACACAAACCAGTAAGAAATGGGCTCTATTTTACATAGGAAACATCCGATAGGGAATTGAATAATATATTAAAATTTCACTGAAGTTTCTATACATTAAAGGTATTAAAATATGGTTTATAGAAACTCCTCCCATAGAACACAATGCTTTCGAATATTTTTGGGTGTCCCTGTACACAAACCAGAAGAGGTATTAACTCCATTTTCAATAGGAAACATTCTATAGTCAACTTGAATAAAAAATATCGGTTTAAAGAAATTCCATAAATATTTACGGGAATTAGAGCGCAGTAAAACAGACAGACGGACAGAGACAGACAGACGGACAGAAGAACAGTCAGACAGATACAGATACTGAAATTATATTCACACTAAAAAAATGATAGAAAGTTTCAAAAACGCATAAAGTAAACGAAAGTACAATTCTAGCAATTATTTATTAATAGCTCTTAATATAACTGAATATTTTTCTGTCACCCTGTAAATCTAATGATAACCATGCTATATTCTATGCAAAGCATTCTTTTGTGCATATAAATAACATATTTTAATTTCCTAAAACTTCGTGGAAAGTAAAGTTATTAAAATTTGATTTATAGAAATATCTCGCATAGAACGCAATGCTTTGGAATACTTTTAATTGTCCCTGTACATAAATCAGTAGTGGTATTTGCACCATTTTATACAGGAAATATCCAATAGGGAATCTGAATAACATATTTCAATTTAATTGAGATATGTCTACAGTAAAAGTAAGAAAATATGGTTTATCGAAATACTTCTCATAGAACATAATGTTTTGAAATACTTTCGGGTGTACCTGTACGCAAACCAGTAGAGGTACAAACTCCATTTTCAATAGGGAACATCCGATCGTAAACTTCAATAACATATATCAGTTTCAAGAAATTCCATAAATATTTACGGGAGTTAGAGCTCGGACAGACGGACAGGCAGACAGACAGACGGACAGGCAGATACACAAAACTGAAATCATATTCACACTTAAAAAATGTTAGAAAGTGTTAAAAACGCTTTACGTAAACGGAAATACAATTCTAGCAATTGTTTATTAATAGCTCTTAATGTAACTGGATATTTTTGTGCCACCCTGTAAATCTAATGCTAATCATGCTATATTCTGTGCAAAGCATTCTTTTGTGCATATAAATAACATATTTCAATTTCCAAAAACTTCGTGGAGAAAAAATTTATTAAAATTTGATTTATAGAAATATCTCTCATAGAACGCAATGCTTTGGAATACTTTTGAGTTTCCCTGTACATAAACCGATGGTGGTAATTCCTCCATTTTATACAGGAAACATCCAATACTGAACTTGAATAACATTTTTCAATTTCGCTCAGATATGTCTACAGTAAAGGTATGAAAATATGGTTTATAGAAATACCTCTCATAGAACACAATGCTTTGAAATACTTTCGGGCGTCCCTGTATTCAAACTAGTAGAGGTATAAACTCCATTTTCAATAGGGAACGTCCGATAGTGAACTTGGATAACATATATCAGTTTTAAGAAATTCCATACATATTTACGGTTGTTAGAGCGCGGACAGACAGACGGACAGACAGACAGACAGACAGACAAACCGAAGTCATAAATACTTTTCAACCTTGTTGGAAAGTGTTTAAAATGTTAGATAGTGTTAAAAACGCTTAACGTAAACGAAAGTACACATCTAGCAATTTTCTTATTAATAGCTCTTAATTAATCTGGATATTTTTGTGCCACCCTGTAAATATAATGCTTATCATGCTATATTCTATGTAAAGCATTCTTTTGTGCATAAAAATAACATATTTCAATTCCCTAAAATTTCGTGGAATCTAAAGTTATTAAAATTTGATTTATAGAAATATCTCTCATAGTACGCAATGCTTTGGAAAACTTTTGAGTGTCCCTGTGTATAACCCGACGGTGATATTCCCTCCATTTTATACAGGAAACATCCAATAGTGAACTTCAATAACATATTTCAATTTCATTAAGATATGTCTACAGTGAAGGTATTAAAATATGATTTATAGAAATACCTCTCATAGAACACAATGCTTTGAAATACTTTCGGGTGTCCCTGTACACAAACCAGCAGAGGTACAAACTCCATTTTCAATAGGGAACGTCCGATAGTGAACTGGAATAACATATTTCAATTTCATTAAGGTAAGTCTACAGTAAAGGTATGAAAATATGGTTTGTAGAAATACATCTCATAGAACACAATGCTTTGAAATACTTTCGTGTGTCCCTGTACACAAACCAGTAGACGTATAAACTCCATTTTCAATAGGGAACGTCCGATAGTGAACTTGAATAACATATTTCAATTTCATTAAGGTAAGTCTACAGTAAAGGTATGAAAATATGGTTTGTAGAAATACCTCTCATAGAACACAATGCTTTGAAATACTTTCGCGTGACCCTGTACACAAACCAGGAGAGGTATAAACTCCATTTTCAATAGGGACCGTCCGATAGTGAACTTGAATAACATATATCAGTTTCAAGAAATTCCATAAATATTTACGGGAGTTAGAGCGCGGACAGACAGACAGACAGACAGACAGACAGACGGACAGACGGACAGACGGACAGACAGACAGATAGACGGACAGACAGACAGACAGACAGTCAAACCGAAGTCATAAACACTTTTCAACCTTGTTGGAAAATGTTAAAAAGGAAGTTTTCAATATACAGACAGCCATATTAATCTAATACTACAGAGGGACCTACCATGCAAAGAAGAGAACATGACTTTGCAATGAAAAACTCAAATTTAAAATAAAGGCAATATGAAATTAAAAATAAACTAAATATGAAATTACAAAGTCGCAACTATATAAGGAATCATGTGTCAATAATCATTCCACTTAGTTTAAAGGATGTGATGTACCAGATGAAGTTGAATTGAATCATTCAAATTAACATAACTACAATAGCACACTAAAAAACTTCAGTTAGTCAATTTGTAATGTTTTAAGAAACACACACACACACGCACACAAACACACAATTTTTTCTTGACTTTCCATGCTATTTTCTATTAAATTTTTGACTCCTCCATACCCAAAGTTTCCATTCTAAAGTGATCTTAAAATGATTCGTGCGCAATCGGACAATGGCGTAAGAGATTATCGTTAGTAATAGAAAAAGATAGTGGCTGATTCTAATCAAATTATTACAAGGTAAACTTTCATTCATAATGTTTATCCTGTTGGCGTATTCATCAGTTTCTGTTATATATTCGTACAATAAAATGATTCGATATTTGTAACAGTATTTTGTAGCCACCCTGTAGAATTATGTAATTATAATGTTGCTAGTGTATTATAGCTGGTGTTATTGCTACCACTCTACTTTGTTTTGAATATGCATTTAAAGATGAAAACTGCATTTAAAATAAATAGTCTGTACTGCTTATACAGTTTTTTTTTTTGTGTGCATGTTACCGCTAAAGTGCAGAAACCAGTTAATCTGCAGATTAGCTAGGTAATCTGCACATTAACTAGGGTGATCCGTTAAAGTGAGGAAAAATGTTTTATTTCTCAAATTACCTAGGTAATCTGCGAATTACTTAGATAATCTGCACATTACCTACTAGGGACTAGTTAAAGTGAAAAAAAGATATCTGGTGTTGTAATTTTACAGCACGCTGTGTTGTATTTGTTTTCCATTCGGAAAAGAAAAATAGTTTTCTTTTCTTTTTTATTTATTTCTTTACTTATTTTAATCTGTATGTGTTTTTATTTTTATACCTTTTAAAGTTATATTTGTTTTGTTTTTTATTTATTTCATCTTTTTTATTCTGTCAATATAAGTTTGAAGATGTTATGCATTTTTAATATGAAATATAATAGCTTTCAATAAATTCTATTTTATAAATGAATGTTAGAATTGTAATACAGCAACGATTTCTTTTCAAAATAAAAATATTTAACAATTTAAAATTAAAAAAAAAAAAAGTCTTATTAACAACTTATAGTGCTATTACTATTTAAATACTAGAAATATTAAATTAGACAAATCAGAAGAATTATTTAAGAAGTACTTCAAATAATTAAAACTGCTTTAACATTTTTTAGAATGCATGAAAATTAAAATGATAGTTTTCAATGCTTTATTAAATCATATTTTGCAGCATACATATATCTGCACAAGTTTAGCAAATATATTAATTTTACAGAAAAAAAAAAAAAACCTTTATTAACACTTTTTATGTGATAAACTACAACGAAATTATCAGAAAAAGCGAACAAAATTTAAAATAAATAAATAAATAAATAAAAATATAATCATGATATATAAAATATGTACAGGAAACTTGAAACTGAAAGAAAAAAAAAAAAAAATGTAATGAAATGCTAAAAAATGTACAAAAATTTCGTATTAAGTATTTATTAAATGCCATAATATTTTTCAAAGTTAATAATTAATATATATATATATATATATATATATATATATTTTTTTGTAGTAAGTAATAGTAATTTAAATCAATTTTAAAATAAATTAGTTTTAAAAAGTTATGGTTTAATAGTTTTAGTTCGGAAGGAAATAATTACTGTAATGTAAATCTAATATTCATAATTCAAAATAGAGTTTCACGAGAGACAGCTTTTAATTAAGATTACATTTCATTAATAAAATGCAGACCCTTATCAAACTTATATTGACAGAATTAAAAAAGATAGAAATAAAATCAAAATTGAAACAATTATAACTTACTTGTTACTTTAAATTTTGTGTTAGTCATAATAATAAACCTAATCATGGCTTCCATACTTCACATTTTGCGTTTGCCGTTTATCGCTTTATCCAAGGTTCTTCTATCATAAGGTTGGGCCATTTCAAGAGTAGCCAATCAGAGGCAAGCAGACGTGAAACGTCACAGGGCGGAAGAGAGAAACAAACTACGATGCAAATATACAGCTGTTAGCCCAGAGTTAGCCCCCCCTTACTAAAAAATATATCTTATAATCTGATATAAATATTACATAGAAGCGAAAATCATGTACGGTATTACATGAAAGAAAAGTACATTCGTTAAAATATTTATTTTAAATACATATAAGTTCATAAAAAATTATAAAGCTTTCGCGTTTTCGGCAACATTGCTATGCATTTGTTTACATTTATAATACTTCAATAAAACGATGAATTTCAATTATATGAAAATGAAATGAAATAAAAATGCAGTTATTTAATTGTTTTACTCAAAAGAAAGCACATATATATTTTTTAAAAGAATGTAAAATATATGCATTTTACTGTACGATCGCGATATTTTTGTTTACATTTCAGGTATCCCAGTAAAATTATGAATTTTAATTTTATGAGTAAAAATAAAATATAAGTACATTTTTAAAAATATTTGTTCCAAAATAAAACACTTATATTTTTCAATTTAAAAAGAAATACACAATATATGAAGTTATCTGTAATATTGATATGTTTGTTATCCTTTTAAATACTTCAATATTGTAATGAATTACTTCAATAAGACGACGAATTTAAATTATATTAAAATGAAATAAAAATGCAGTTATTTAAATGTTTTGCTCAAAAGAAAACTCGCGTATTTGTTTAAAAAAAATCTAAAATATATAAATTTGCTGTACTAGCGTGATTTATTTGTTTAAATTTAAGATATTTCAGTAAAATTATGAATTTTAATTTTATGAGAAAAAATGAAATAAAAATACGTTCTTTAAAATAGTTTGTTCAAAATAAAACACTTATAATTTTCAATTTTAAAAGAAATACATAATATATTCAGTTATCTGTAATATTATGATATGTTTGTTTACCTTTTAAATACTTCAATATTATGAATTTTAATGTTAAAAGTAAACTAAATATTGGAAATAGGAGAATTTAATATTTATGCCAGACTTTAAACTCATATTAAATTTATTATTTCCCTATTTAAAAAAAGTTTCAGCATAACAATATATTTCAAAATAATTATTAGTATCAGTTTACAAATAAAATAGGTTCCTTAATAACAGAAATTAGAAGGGTACTAAAATCACTTACCGAATTTTTGGTTGTTGAATTCCAAGTGTATTTTAATTATATATAATTACAATTATTATTTCGTCCCATGTAACATGCTGAGTGATTGGTGATTGATCAGCACAAATTAATAATTGATTTATCTTCTAATACAGCTAAATTTTCGCAATCCACTAATCAACAAATCAGTTGTGACAGTGTTTGTTTACATTGCAATTGATATATGGACTTCAGAGAATTGTGGATTTTTGAGAGATGATTATATTTCACTTTGCATGAAAGAAGAAATGTATGAAATTTTGTACTGCAGCAATCAATAATATGCATATATGTATCATATGTATTTATGTAATCAGTAATATGCATCATGTACATGAAAAAAAAAAAAAAAAAAAAAAAAAGATCTTCGGATACAGCTAACTTGTCTTGCATGAAAATCTGTACTGTAGCGGAAAGTAATATGAATATACAAAAAAGTCTGATATGAGAATGGACTGATACTGATGATCACTTTTTTCATTGTTGCACCGGAAAAGAGGGAAGGGCAGTTGATAAAACACAATCCAGAAAAAAAAAAATGATACTTGGTGGTGGGTATAACATTATGATAGCACAGTTTAAAAACAAAGCAAAATGATTTTGCGCTTTCATATTTAAGTTACAAATGAAAATTTATAGTAGTACTGAAAATTATTTCAACTGAATTATTCATTTGAGTATTCACTTGCTGTATAAATACAAATTTTTTGCATATTTTTGAGTAAAATTTGATAGTATATCAAATATGAAACAAACGCCTCTCTCTCATTGAAATCCGAGCCGGACACTTGGGTGATGCTCCTTGTAAGTAAAAGAAATCAATGGTATCCAAAGAATTAATAACTTTCGAAAAAGCTAAAATAGTACTTGCCTATTTTCGCTAAAATGCTAAAGTAATTTTTTTGCCAGGTTAAACCCTGTCAGTAAATATACTCCAAATTAATAAATACAAAATTTGAATAAACACCATAAAATGCAAGAACCTGCAACATTTGTTTCAGGTTAAAAGAAAACACAACACTTCATCAAAGCGAATAAAGTAGGCAAGAGTGCTGCCAATAAAGCGCTGCCGAAGGGTCATGTTTTCTTTTCACCTGAAACAATTATTGTGAACTCTTGCATTTTATGGTGTTTATTCAAAGTTTTGTACTTATTACTTTTAAACCTCAGTTCTGTGGTGTTATATATATATATATATATATATATATATATATAATACTCCAAAATGTTTAAGCAATGATCAACAATTTTTTACAAAAGAAAAATTATATTCATTGTTTAAATATGGTATGACAGAAATAGTTTCAAAACATTTTGCTCATGTTGGCTTGTTGGTATTTTTAAAACTATTTTCATTGGAAAACATGTGCTACTACTGACACTTTTAACATGTTATTACAAAAGTTACATTGAAATGTGTTACTACATAAAAACAATTTCATAAAATTTTCAATTATCCAGATACTTTCTACAGAGGATTAAAGAAAGAAAAAATTAAAATTAAAAAATGTACCTAAGATTTTTTTTTTCTTTACACACAAGTTTATTTCATTTTAATTGTATTAACTGCAAATTTAATTTTGAACTGCAGAAATATTTTTGTGTGTACTCATTTTTATCCACATCATAACTGAAACATTTTGTTTATTATGAGATACTACAATTTGTTTTCATAAAGATAATAAACATTTAAAGCATAAACATTTAACAAACATACTTATTACATAATTATTGCTAATTTAATATCCCTTCGATTTATTACTTCTGATCTTGAAAATGTATGATGTAATATACACGATGATATATTACTTACATGATTTGATTTTATGAGCAATCTATCTATTGCTATTATACATCACAGTTTTTTAGCAATGTTCTATCACTTTCAATAATCTATTCTTTAAAAAAAAATATGTGCTGTAATGCGGAGCATGTCAAAGAAGCAACAAAAGACGTAGATTAAGATTATCACACGGTACATTTAAACAAATTCGATTAAAAGAAAAGAAAAAAAATTAAATCATAAAAACGCAATTTAAACACAGTTATTTCAAATGTAAACAAGATTTGATCCATCTGCCAAATGACGTAGTGCGCGAGAAATCTCAAATAGCTAAAAATTCGCGCATCTATGAAATGACACCCCCCTGGCTTTATCATCATAGCGTAGCGGAAGTGCGGAAGGGAAGGGGTAAAACTTTTAGTTATGTTTGAAGGTCATTCGCGTATCTGTATCACATGGCTGTTTGACGTCATAGTAAATGTAAAAAAAACTAAGGCTCGAAACAAACAGTTGAACTTTAACGATACTGAAACCGTTAATCTGCAGATTACCTAGTTAAAATGCGTAAAACACTTTGTTCCGCACTTTAACGGGTTATTTTAGTTAATCTGTAGATTAGCTAGGTAATCTGCAGATTAACGGATTTCGCGTTTTAACGGTAACATGCACACTCAAAAGTGAGGAAAAAAATAAGCAAACACCAGCAATAAAATGTTGGAAAAATAGACAAGAAAAAGAAATAGAAGCGTGGGAATAGTGAGCTCAGGTGTTATGAAGTTATCACCGAGGCATAACACATCTGGCATAAATTGTACACTTACAGAAAATTGCTAATCACAGAACTAGAGAGAGAAATTATTTTACAAAACGATTAAAATTAACTCTTAATTATAGTATTTAGCAGCCACCTTGTAGGGTATTTTTCTGAATATTCTAAGAATTTTAATATAATAAAAGTGTTATAAATAATTTTGATTATTCTGATATTTTAACTTCGTAGTGAAACTAATTATGATTAAAATATTTAACAATTAACTTATTTTATAGAGGCAATGGAAATTAATTACAGTCTATTAATTGGAAATTAATTACAGCTATATATATATATATATATATATATATATATATATATATATATATATATATTATCTTTCGCGCATGCGCAGTGAAAACATTTTTCATAAAAAAGTTCATAATTCATGAGATATTTCAGACAGTTGTATTCTGATTGCACTATATTGTTTTAAAAGTGTTTTTTAACTTATCGTAAAGTGGGAATAATTTTCATTAAAAACTTTGTAGATTATAAATAAAAAAAACATGCTGGTTTTTTTGGAGTTTTTAATAAATGCTTATATCTCCGTTAATTGACATGCTATCGTCACACAAAATCATACACCAACTAAAATGTGTTTGTATTAACGTATCCTAAAGTAACAATTCATTTAGATAGCTTAACGTTACAGGGTGATCACAAAAAATATTCATTTTGCTCAGTTTGTTACCGGCCCCCTAAATGTTGTCTTAAACCAATCTTCACAGAAAAGCATGAGGAAGACCCAGTTCTTTAAATACCCAATGTCTGAAAACATTTCATCGAGAAATAAGTTTTTAAATTAAAAAAAAAAAAAAAAAAAAACTGATCGTTTGCAAATCTTGCTAAATTTTTGAGCAGGGTTGTACGTGTATCAAATACTATTATTTCAGGATGTAAATCATAAACAATATTTCGAATCACATGTTCAGTTTTCATTAAAAACACATCTTTAAAAAATAGCCTAATATTTTTTCTTATCATATGAAAATATGTATTTAAAAAAACCTAAATAATACCGTTATAAAGATTATTGATTCTATAGACAAGAATAATTTAAACTATTTATATAGTCTTGTTTAACTATGTTAATGATAACTTTAACATTATAATTAAACATGTTTCAATGATTTATTAAGTAGCTAAATTAAATTATGATATGAGGTGTTTCATTTAATGATAAAGAATATCAGATCGGCATGTACAGAATAAAAAAATTCAATTTCTTTAATTAAAACCAGAAGATACTTTTATAAAGTTTTTTTTTTTTTTTTTTGTATCTTTAAATCTAAAATAATTGAAATAAAAATTATAGATATATTTATTTGCCTCTATATAATCATAAATATTAAGAATAAAATGTTGCAATAAAAATTTCAATCAATATTTTTCAGAGACATTACGTAACGAGGTCATCTGAAAAAAAAAAAAAAAAAAAAAAAAAAAACACTTAGGAAAACTAAGAAAAATAACAATAGGGAAATAGTAATAGGAAAGGAAAGGAAAATAAGGAAAATAATAATAATAATATGGTACGAAATTGATATATTTCAAAATTGGTTAACTGGTATCTTACAACAGCTAATTAATTATATTAAAAGTTATAGATATATTTATTTGTCTCTATATAATAATCATAAATATTATGGATAGAATATTGCAATAAAAATTTCAGAGACATTACGTAATGATATCACCTGAAGCAAAAAAAAAGCATTTAGGAAAACTAAGAAAAATAATAATATAAGAGGAAATGAAACTAAGAAAACTAAAAATAGTAATGTGGTACGAAATCGATATATTTTAAAATTGGATAAATGTTATATTACGCAAGTAAAATAATTTCAATAAAACGAAATTATAAAAAACTTAGCACATTTAAGATTTTGTAGAAAATTATATATAAGTACTATACTATATGAGCAAAGTTCTTGAAGCAATTTTAACTTTTGACGATATCTGATATTTAAAATATATATATAAATTAATTTGCATGCTTTATTCATGGAGTATGACTGACCAGACTTAAATATCCTTATAATAAAAATAAACCAAATTCTTAATATTCGTTTTTTTTATATATGCGTAATGCGTAATACAGTTGTTTATTTTAGATAATATTACTCAATTACATCCACCATCAACTTATTTTAAAATTTCTTTCTTCATATAATAAAACATGGAGAGTTTTAAACACCTTAATATGCTATGTATAATAAAAAAATAAATAAATAAAACTAAAAAAAGAAACTAAATTACTATTCTTTGTAGTATAAATAAATTGTAAAAGAAATATTTTGAACGATATTACATAAACCTGGTTTTAAGAAAACAAATTTCCATTTTCAGGTTTAAGTTTATAAGTATAAAATCTGTATTTATAAGCTTCTAACCATACCTTTTACGACATTAAATGATAATAATAATAATAATAATAAACATTTAAATGAATTTTGTAATAAATAAAATTTTCTATTTTATTATTTATATCAAGTTTTAAGATACACTGTTGTATACCATTGCATGCCATTAACAGTATGTCTTTAATGAAACGATAATTAAATTAAATTAACTCGTTAATTAAGTGCAATTATACTTTAAAAAAACTTGCCTTTTACAAGACTTAATTAAGATTACTTTTGTATTTTTATTTATGTATAAAGTTTCTTGTAACAATTAGTAACTTTCCTTACAAAATTAGTTAGCAGTAAATAAATTTTTATTTTAATTTATTTGATAATCATTTGTAAAAAAAAAAAAAAAAAAAAAAAAAAAAAAACATATTAATATTAATTTTCGATGCAGTAAATGAAACATTCGTTATTTTTGAACATTTTCCTGTTTGAAGAACGAAGAGCAACTGCATGTCTAAAGGTTATTTAATTTTAAATTTATATATATATACATAATATAATTCATAATGTGCTACAGAAATTAAAGAAAATATTTGATGTTTGCTTATTTGTATTGCATGAAGTATGTGACTAAAATGATATGTTTAAGAACAAAATTTGTAAAGATATGAAAATAATAATAATAATAAATAAAACTATTCTGCATACGTGTACTTAATTCAGTTCGCCCCAATATATATATATATACATATATATATATTCATAAACGTATATTACATGGTATACTAAGTTCTTTTAAAGAGAAACGACTTTAACCGATCACTCAACAAGATCTCAGATTGAAATGTCAGACTGTACCTAGCTCCCATAAATGTTCCATAATGTTCGGCAGCATTATTTTAACAGCTTTGCGCCTGAAAAAAATACACATGACACCTGTGTAAGTTTCCGTTTACTTGTATCGGTGTTTTCCTGTGTAATGTTCCATACAATCATTCCTATGCGAGTCTTTGTAGTTCTAGACTTAACGCCAAATTTGTACGGTCCTATTCATGAAAAGAAGTTGTATTGAATAGTTTCACTTAGTAGTGTTAAAATGTTTGATAATTAATAAACTTTAAGTCTTTTACAGCAGTAATGGCGAATCTTTTCGTAAAGTGGTTAAAATAGTGTTTCATATATCTTCATTTTTTAATACTTGCCCGTGGGTAACTAAATCATTCGCAACACATGCAAAAGAGGAGGGTACTAGTCTAAAGGTTACAATAATGTGTATACATTAAAAATTTTTGACAAAAAATCTTAACATTTGCTACTTCTTTTCATCTATTTATTAATTAATTAGTTTTTTAAAATCCTCTAAAATAGCTTCAAGTTTTCGACAATTTTTCCATTTTCATGTAAAGAGACACTATTTAGCTTAGGTGGACTCTGCTTTGTTTCTCATCATATATTTGTTTTCCTAAATTTCTACTACAGGGCGTACTATATTCATGTTACAAGAAATTAATATGACCAATTTCTTGACATGATGATAAACTGAAATGCTCCACATAATAAGCTACTCACCTACTATTTCGATACATTTACCTTATCCTAATTTGTTAATTATTTTACTGAGGTCAGTTTCATATTTTAGTTTTCGTGTAATTCCATATGCATTTCCAATGCAATGATCTGCCTGATGCAAGTTTATGTGAAATATTTCTCTATTGTTCTATTTTAAAGAAATTTAAAATTTCGTATAATTTACAATTTTTTTAAATGAGAATATTCGAGGTCAATTATGTTTAAGTCTGTATCCTAAATAATATTTCAAAAAGGTTCTAATATCTTTACGGTGAAAATATCCATAAAAATGGATATCTATGTGAAATTTTGCCCTATGATGTTCTGTTAAGAAATTTGGAAAGTTCAAATAGCATATGGAGTTTTGAAAATTGAATGTTCGTAAACATTTACGTTTAGACAAGCATCGTAATTGTTATTTTATAGCTGAACTGATACCTTTATAGTAAAAATATTCCATTTAACGCATGTTAATATGATATTTTGCCCTATTTTCCCATGTTAAGAAAATAATAAATTCTATATGAAATACGAAATTTTTAAATTAGAATATTGCAAATCAATAAGATTATTTCCAGCGTTATGAATATTATTTTTAAACTAGTCTGTTTTCTCTGTGACAACTTTTTCTTTAGATATCATGTACACAGACGAACAAACTAATACACTAAGAGGATAACAAGCCAATACGCTCACACTATACGGCATACATACGGGTACCAAACCGATTTTATGATTTTCGATTCCTCACACCTCAAAGCGTGTAAAATCCTAAAAAAAAAAAAAAAGGTCGAATTTTTTTACGATTTCCCAAAATACTACCGTATCATGGAAACTAAAAAATAAAGTCTCGTGACAAAAAATCAATATATAATTGTTTTGCTATTATTAATTAATGTACCATAGAACATTGCAGCAAGTGGAGTTTCTGTGCTACGTATTTTAATGAGAAATGAAAAAAAGAAAGCACGTATGTATTGTGAAATATTTTTTATTAATAAATATAGTTACGAGAATGTGTATATAGCAAAAGTTGGATTTAAAAAAAATCTTTTAGAAGTTTACGTCAAGTTTAACAATTATTTTAATGCCACGAACTCATATATCCCTGTACCATGATGCAACACACCGGTCATATGTTTGCCATCACTATTATTAAGAACTATAAATCCATCTGACAGTTGTCCATTCCTTAAACATTTATTTATTTACTAATTAGTGATTTATTATTACCTGAAAGAAAATATTATAATTTATGTGTCATAATATACTAACAATTTATCAGTTACTGATGTATCCCGGTGCCATAATGTAGCACACTGATCATATGTTGCCATCACTATTTTAAAGTATTATAAATCCATCTGACAGTTCCATATTCTTTAAAAAATGTTTATTTAATGTTTAGTAATTTTACTTTTAGTTAATTCTTTCTTTTTTCTCAGAAGTAGATTTCAGAATTGAAATAAATAAATAAATAAAAATATTTCTTTAAAATAAAATATCGAAAGTTATTTTCTTTGTAATAAACCATGTCGATTTTCATATATTTGTTTTCATTCATTGCGTCATTTGTTGTTTAATAAATAAATTAGTAAATGAATAAAATAACATTGTAGATAATCAATTTCTTTTACTAATTTCAGGAACTTCTTAGATTTTCTTCATTGAAAAGTTTACAAATACACCGATCGTTACATGGAATACTACATTTAATATTTATCATTTTATTTACAGATGAGTATGAAATTTATTTACATCTATATAGCTTTTATTTAATTTATATTACGAGTGGCTATTTTTTTCCATACAGAGTGGGTTTATATATATTATCTGTTTAAAATTAAATAGTTTTTAAATAGTTTTTCTATATTTTTTGCTATTTTCAAGCTTTTATTCTTTATCTGCCACCAAATTATTACATAGAAAAGTCAGTTTCTTTGAGAAATTCATCAATCGCCTTTTAAATATGTTCATATTAAAATTTATATCCATTTTTTAAACTTAAATTAAAAATAAAATAAAATAAAGAAATTTTAAATTATTGTATATATTAAAAAATAGATGCAATAATTTCAATACAAATGGTTAAGTATTTTACATATTACACGTATTTATGTAATAATATTAAAATATATTTCATTAAAATTTTTAAATAAAAACTTTCTAAAATAAAATCCAGAAAAATAAATATTATCATAAGATTCAACTGTTGGTTTTGATTTTACATCTTGTAATATATCCATACTAAAACACCAGCTACTTATTTAGAAACTCATATTTAGCTACATCGCAAATAACTTTTATGTATGCACTATACTATATGCTATAATATCAGTATTAAGATAACTGAAAATCGGCGTTTTTAAAAAATAACTATACTAATTTCCAATAATAATACAATCATTAGAAATCAACTCATGCAGTGCATACATATTTTACCGAAAGTAACGTTTTATTTTTTCTTAGAAACCGATAAAATAAAATCTTTATCAAAATATATGACTGATCAAAAACAGCTGTGACCAGATATCTTGATTAAAAAAATAACATATGGAAATGTTTTAGTAGTCAAACGTTTCTATGTTTCCCCCCCCCCCTTTTTTTTTTTTTCCAAGATACATACTTTTTTTTTTAATTGCAATATGGTTTGACCTTTCACATGAAATTGCTAAACTTATAAAATAAATAAAAAATAAAATTTTTTCTCTAAATATTCTACATAAATATTTTAACCATAGAATGCATTTGAGATTGAAGAGGTTGATTTTTTTATATATTTATAAAAGCCCGACTCATGGTCAAGTATTCAGGCCTCGTAATGTTCTTAATTTTTTACATTTATTTTATTATACTGTCATCACTATCCTCATCAACATATTTTTCAAATATATTTGAATGTTAAAATATTATGTAAATTAGTATTGCAAAGAAATATATTCCACTTATATATGCTGTCAAATTTAATTCTAAAAATAGTAATAAAATCATACTTTACAGCACATCAAACTATATGAAATATCTTTATATTCCAAAATACTTACATTCCGACGTTTCGGTTAATATTCAATCTTTAACCATCTTCAGGGAAAGGATGTACATAAACTATAAACATAAATTAAATTAAGCCATTCATGGATATTACAAACACAATTCATAAAGAAATTAAGACGTGATTACATAATTTATATAAAAAATACTCTATATACATCTTAAAATGAGTTAAAAACATCTAAAAAATCCCAATCATGCACATTACAAGAAAAATAAAGCTTTTTAATAAAATAGAGTCAAAGGATAACACGGAAGGGTTGCCAGAAAAAATAACAACAGGGTTACCTTCAATTATTTTAAGTTTAAGAAACGAAGCTAAATTGAGGGGGGAAGTAATGGATAATGTATCATTACAAATTTCGGATTTCTTTTTGTTGTTTCAAAAGATTCATAAAGTAGAGTTTAGTTTCTATTGTTAGTACTATAAATTATTCGGGCATTTTCAAAATCAGGTTCGATGGTATTAGTTTTATAAATACGCGAAAAAAGCAGTGCAGGATCTGTCATAATTTAAATTTGCTATATGTTCTTTCATTCTATCACTAAAAGGTCTATTGGTCATTCCTATGTAATAGTTAGTTTTATAATCAATTTTGTATGGGGTTTCACAAACACCTGATTTTAATTTGGAAGGTGGGGGATATAATTTCTTAGAAAGTAAAGAATTTAATTTTAGGGGTGCTTTAGCAACAAGATGAACATTATTATTAATTCATTTAGAAAATCCTTCATGTAGACCAGGCCAATATTGTATTTTACTTATATTTATTACTAGCAGGCTACGCCCGCTTCGCTGGTCACTATATTTAAATGAATTTTCAAAGGAATTGGATCAGTATTAATGTTTTACATCACATTACAAATGAAAACTTAAAAAAAAAAAAAAAAAAAAAAAAAAAAAACAGAAATCGCTTTTGATATTGCTTCTTCGGGTACCCGTTGCGTAAGTCAACTCTTTTTTCTGCCCGTACTGCATCGGTTCCAGTTTCCCACTGTCTACAGAAAAGTCTTTAACGGGCACTTCAATCTGGGTATTTATTGACGACTTGTGGATTTTCTGTTATTTAAGAACTACGATTTTAAAGATGACTGTATCACAGCATCTACTATGTATTTTAGTTTTTGAACCATGTATTTTATAGCCCCCGTTATTTACTATATTACGTTTTGATCCCGGCCAGCGCAATAAAATTAAATAAAAAAGTACATTTTCTTTTAAAAGGAATTATGTACATGAAAAACAAACGAATTTTAATCAGTTTAATCCTTTCTACTATAAACTACCATTTTTTTCCACCCAGTAAATATTATTTAAAAAAAAAAAATCTTTTAAAGGAATTAATTTAAAAAAATGAAAAATAAAAAGTTTCTATACTATAAAATTTATACTACATAAACGTAACAATTCATTTCTACTGCATTACTATTTGATTTTCAATAAATATAATAATAATAATAAAAAAAAAAATCACCTTCAAATGAATGTATTAAATAAAAATGAATTCCATAATAGCCATTGCTAAGATACGCAGACGATTACAATCAAAGAATAAATTCATGAAAAATGAAACATAAAAGCCAAAGTTTTAAATCGAAAAAGCATTAATTCAAAAAATTCAAATTCGAAATTTGAAAAATTCTCGATGACGTGCACACCTGCAGGGTCCCAGGTACCTATATGCCAAATTTGGAAGCTCTGCGATCAGTAGTGTGAGCACCAGAGCGCAGACATACACACAGACACTTCTCTTTATTTACATAGATTAGAGGATATATTAGAATAAGAAGAAGGAGAAGTGGAAGAAGGGGACATAATATGATAAATTAATTTATTTATAGTTTTGATTTTATACCCGTAATTCAAAGCTAAATCATAAACAAAATTCATTTCATTGTCTAAGTCATAGGTTCCCAACCTTTTTTGAACTGGTGGCCCCTTTTCTAGTGAATATTTCAATACCGCCCCCTCCCACTCCAGAGAAATAAGAGCGTACATAATACATGGTGAAAACAAGAATTAAAAAAAAAATTCTAATAGATAGAATATTGTTGGAATTGAAACGCTACTGAATTTCTTCTTTATTTAAAAAAGAGGAATAAAAGTTTTAGCTTACTTGTTATAAGGACAGGTAGGGGTTTTAATGATACGAAGTAATCCATAATAAACTATTGCTTTCTAAATAAATAAACTGACAGTTTCAGAGAACAATCAAAACGCATACTTAATTATATTAAAAAGTATTTTTATTGAAATTTAAATAATCGAATTTCTAACTTAACTAATGAGAAGGCTGAATTTGATGCATTTTAAGGAGCTTGTTAATATCAGGCTCGATACTTAAAAACAATCGTAAGTCGCTGAATTCAGTAACAGGGAGCCATTTCTATTTTTCGTTACCAATGTTGCTACAGCACTAAATCCACGTTCTGCTAAATATGAAGATGGGAATGCTATCAGAAATCATTGAACAATCGACCATAATCCTGAATATAGTTTCGAAATCGACTTCTGCAGCCAAAACTCTTAGTAGCCATTCTTGAATTTTATTTTTAATTCCTCATTTGTCATCAGTTCTATTAGTTCTTCTAACTGAGATGATCCTCCTGTGTTGACAATGGAAAAAGGATCCAAAACACAGTCTGGTATGTCCATGTTTAAAATGATATGGAATCGTTCCTTGAAGTCATTGTAGAGGTTTTACAAGTTGTTGACAGTAAACAAACAAGCAAGTCGTCGTGCTTGAATGATACTGCTGATAAACATGGGAATTTATTGAATTCACGTCTGCCTATATTTCTTTTATATAATAGCAGTTTGGACACGAAAGCAGCAATGTTATTTTTAGTTTTAATCAAGTTTAAGTCGTCGCCTTGAAGTTGGGGATTGACATCATTAAACAATTTATACAGGCTTGCTAAGTACGCAATATCGTTCTTTGGTGCGATGAGGTTGTCGCGCAATTCCGTGTCTTTGTTTCCTAGGAACTCTATCACAGATTCAAACAGATTGTAAAATCGAGTCAAACAAGTACCTTTTGAAAGCCAGCGCAGCTCTGTGTGAAGCAGCAATCGGTTGAAATCTTCATCATTTGCAATGCAAAGCTGACTAAATAATCTGTCATTCAACGAGTTGCTTCTGATTTTATTAACTGCTCTTATAACATATTGCAGTGATGTATGGTGGTGTTCGCTCAAATTTTTCGCAACCAAATTCTGTCGATGAAATACGCAATGCATTATATTATTAAAATATATTATTACGCAAAATATTATTAAAAGGAATTTCCTTTTTGTCAAAAACTTTTCCAGTGTATCAAATATGGTTTCTCCTTTTGTATCTGTTTCCAAATTGGTAGCAAACAACATTTCTTGACATGTTTTTTCATCTTTGATAAACCTCACGTATGTCAATAACAATGCTCCATTGGTTGATAAAGTGGACTCATCCAGCTGAATTGAAAATTGACAAGTCTGCGGATAATTGCACAACGATTCTTCAATGTTTTCAGCCATCTCATCAATTCGTCTTTACACAGAATTAATGCTCAAAGGAATTTTTCGGATAATATCTGTAGCTAATTTATGGAGCACGGTGGTTATTACTTCTTTAACTGCTGGTAAAATTAAATTTTCCCTAATAGTATGTGGCTTGCTTGTTTTAGCAATCAACAATGAGATATTGTATGAAGCTTGAAGTCTCTCATCATCTTGTTTAGAAGCTGATGAAAATAATTTTGATAAATTTGGCTGATTTTTAAACTTCTGTTTTATGTCTAGAAAATAGGTCATGTCTCTGTCTTTCTTATCCGGATGCATTTTATTAAGATAATCTTGAAGCCTAGAAGGTTTCATCGCTTCATTCGAAAATGTTTTCTGACATATAAGGCACATTGGCGATGATGGATTTGTGGGATTTTCGATAAATCCGTATTTTATATAATCCACAGCACACTATACTGCCGCCTCTTCTTTTTTCTTCCGACATGGGTCAGACAAACGCCGTTTTCATCGTACGCAGTACGTGCTGCGATGAACAATAGAGAGAGTGAGAATGAGTCAACAGTTTTCTGTGAGAGAGAAATAGGCTAGCTTCAGGATTGCCGCGAGGAGTGAATCTCGCCAAATATGTGAATTTTCGCACACGTGATAGAAATGAATTATCAGCGTGATTTTTAAGTCTTTTTAAACTATATTTGGTAAATCTTCCAACGCCCCTCCGTGCCATATCAACGCCCCCTAATTTTCTCTGGATCTTTTACCGCCCCCTTAAAAGCCTCAAACGCCCACAAGGGTCGATATCGCCCACGTTGGGAACCTATGGTCTAAGTACTCAAGAATAGAACAATGACTATAGACACGTTTATTAAAAATCCTAAAATTAGCGATTTTATATGATAATTACTATGACATGTATAAGGAACTATATTGCGCTTTCCATAAACAGATGTCTCTACATATTGATTAAAACGATAAATTTTAATATCTAAAAAGGTTTCTTTTTTATTATTTTTAATTTCTAAAGTAAATTTAAGTTTTTTTTTTTTTTTTTTTTTTTTGTTATTGATCACATTTAAAAAATCATTAAGGAATCTAGATGGAGTATGCCATATAATAAATATATCATCTACAAATATTTTCCAAAATTTAATACAATGCAACTGTTTATTAACAAATTCACTTTCAAAATCTCTCAATTCAAATTCAGACAACTGTCCAGATATAGCTGAGCCCATACGGCTCCGTTAAGTTGTATATAAATATTACCGTTGAATATAAAATAATTATTATGTATAACCTGTTTTATGGCTTATTTTATAGCAGTTTTTTCTGATTCTGAATAGTCAGATGATAAATCAAATCTATTACTTATTAATTTAAGAACATGTTCTATATCAATTGAGGGAAATAAGTTCACAATGTCCAGACTAGCTAGGGAATATTGTGGCTGTATATTCTGTTCAAATAAATCATCCAAACATTTTGCCGGGTCTGATATTGAAAAAGGTGATTCAGGAAGTAAATCCTTCAATACAATAACCAATGCTTTCTCAATAAAATATGTAGGGCTTTAATATTTTGCTAGTATGGGTCTAACTGAAGGTATTTCTTTATGATCTTTATATTTACCAATTAATTGAGGGGGAAAAGCAAAAACATTTTCTTTAACAATTTTTCTATATTACCAGGCCAACTATGGCTCTTGATTAAATTTTTAACTGTATATTTTAAATAAAAAGTAGGATCTTTTTCAATTTGTACACAATCCATCTTTTCAATAACTTCCTTCATAAGATTGATATATCGAATAGTTTCCAAAATAACAAATTTCTTGGTTTTGTCAAATTCAACAGATATTATATCTGGATTAATTTTCAAGTTTTGAATAACTTTATAAGTATTTTATTAAACTTGTTAGATGTTTTTTGCTTAATAGAATGATAAAATTTACCATAAATCAGAGATCTCAATTCCTCTCGTTGATTTTCATCTGTGCATAAAATAGCATCTTCTAGCTCGGATATATAACCTTGATAATTAATTTTATATTCGGGAACAAATTTCGGGCGTTGTCCCAGCAACCTATCTTCTTCTTGTGAAAATCTGTTTCGTTAAATTTAAATATGGATAATGAAATGTAGTATGAGTGTGATTAAATCTATTTTGCTTACGCAGTAGTATATTAAATTTATGATCTAAATTTTCTAGTTTTACCTTTTTAGTATTTTGAATATTATACTCTAATATTCTCATTAAAATATCGAAGAATTCATTAGGGATTTCTTTGCTTAATTCCAAATAGAGATAGTAAGCTTCAAATTGGACATGATAGACTTACGAATATTTGTATTTTATAGCAAGTTTTAAATTCTTTAATGCACTTTTGGTTAATGAATGAGGGTAGTACTTTTCCCTGAAAACATTGCGCACTCGTAAGAAATTAGGAATAAAGTCTTTCTTTTGGCATTTTTTTTCAAAATATTTATATCAATAAAAGTTCAGTTAATTTCAAACGAATTTTAATGAATAGACTAAATCTATGCCTGTCTTCAGTTAGACCCATAGTAGCAAAATATTCCAGCCCTACATATTTTATTGAGAATGCATTGGTTCCTGTATTGAAGGATTTACTTCCTGAATCATTCGGCATAGATTTAGTCCATTCATTAAAATTCGTTTGAAATTAACTGAATTTAACGAAACACAATTTTTTACAAGAAGAAAATAGATTGCTGGGGCAAGGCCCGAAATTTGTTCCCCAATATAAAATTAATCATCAAGGTTATATATCCGAGCTAGAAGATGCTATTTTATGCACAGATGAAAACCAACGAGAGGAATTGAGATCTCTGATTTATGGTAAATTTTATCGTTCTATTAAGCAAAAAACATCTAACAAGTTTCATAAAAATACTTATAAAGTTATTCCAAACTTGAAAAACAATTTATATATAATAATTGTTGAATCTGACAAAACCAAGAAATTTGTTATTTTGGAAACTATTCGATATATCAATCTTATGAAGGAAGCTATTGAAAAGATGGATTGTGTACAAATTGAAAAAGATCCTACTACTAATTTAAAATAAAAAGTTAAAAATTTAATCAAGAGCAATAATTGGCCGGATAGTATGATAAAATTGTTAAAGAAAATGTTTTTGCTTTTCCCCCTCAATTAATTGGTAAATATAAAGATCATAAAGAAATACCTTCAGTTAGATCCATATTAGCAAAATATTTCAGCCCTACATATTTTATTGAGAAAGCATTGGTTCCTGTATTGAAGGATTTACTTCCTGAATCACCTTATTCAATATCAGACCCGGCAAAATGTTTGGATGATTTATTTATACAGAATATACACATACAGCCACAATATTCCCTAGCTAGTCTGGACATTGTGAACTTATTTCCCTCAATTGATATAGAACATGTTTTTCAATTAATAAGTAATAGACTTGATTTATCATCTGACTATTCAGAATCAGAAAAAACTGCTATAAAAGAAGCCATAAAACTGGTAATACATAATAATGATTTTATATTCAACGGTAATATTTATAAACAACTTAACGGAGCCCTATGGACTCAGCTATTTGTAGATGATATATTTATTATATGGCATACTCCATCTAGATCCCTTAATGATTTTTTGAATGCAATCAATAACTAAAAAACCCAACCTTAAATTTACTTTAGAAATTGAAAATAATGAAAAAGAATTAACCTTTTTCGATATTAATATTTATCATTTTAATCAATATGTTGAGACTTCTGTTTATAAAAAGGCCAATATAGTTCCTTATACATTGCATAGTAATTATCCTATAACCTGGTCATATAAAATCGCTAATTTTAGGTTTTTCATTAAACGTACCTATAGTCATTGCTCTACTCCTGAGAACTTAGACAATGAAATGGATTTTATTTATGATTTAGCTTTGAATTACCGGTATAAAATCAAAACTATAAGTAAATTAATTTATCATATTATGTCCACTTCTTCCACTTCTCCTTCTTCTTATTCTAATAAATCTTCTAATAATAAATATAAGAAAATACAATATTGGTCAGGTCTACATGAAGGATTTTCTAAATTAATTAATAATAATGTTCATCCTGTTGCTAAAGCTACCCTAAAACTAAATTCTTTACTTTCTAAGAAATTAGGTCCCCCTTCTTCCAAATTAAAATCGGGTGTTTGTGAAACCCCATACAAAATTGATTATAAAACTAACTATTATATAGGAATGACCAATAGACCTTTTAGTGATAGAATGAAAGAACATATAGCAGATTTAAAATATAACAGATCCTGCACTGCTTTTTCGCTTACTTATAAAACTAATACCATCGAACCTGATTTTGAAAATGCCCGAATAATTTATAGTACTAACAATTTAAACCAAGCTCTACTTTATGAATCTTTTGAAATTATAAAATGGAAATCCGAAATTTGTAATGATACATTATCCATTAACACCCCTCAATTTGGCTTCGTTTCTTAAACTTAAAATAATTGAAGGTAACCCTGATGTAATTTTTTTTCTGGGAACTCTGCAGAGTGATCCTTTGACTCTATTTTATTAAAGAGCTTTATTTTTCTTGTAATGTGCTTGATTGGGATTTTTTTAGATGTTTTTAACTCATATATAGAGTGTTTGTTTATGTAAGTTATGTAATCACGTATTCATTTCTTTATGAAGTGTGTTTGTAATATCCATGAATGGCTTAATTTAATTTTATGTTTATAGTTTATGTACATCATTTCCCTGAAGATGGTTAAAGATTGAATATTAACCGAAACGTCGGAATGTAAATATATTTTGGAATATAAAGATATTTCATATAGTTTGATGTGCTGTAAAGTATGATTTTATTACTATTTTTATAATTTAAATTAGTATTGTTTCACAAAAAGTGGTGACAATATAATAAAATGAGCGCAAAATTTCATGAATGCTTCGAGATATGAATATTCGTTAAACTTAACACATTTATTTGAAAATTACTTTTCATTTTTACGTTTTTGTTTAGAAAGTTTTTTTTTTTTTTTTTTAAGCTTTTAAAATGCTTAAAATTTCCAATGTTTCATGAGAGAGTCTGCTAAATGTAAAAAAAAAAAAAAAAAAAGAAAAGAAACATTTTATACCTACTTCTGTTCAATGTTGCGAATTGTTTTATTATAAATATTTAGAGTAAATATATAAAATTAATTATATTGTACATTTCCCAATAGATTAAAAAGAAGAAAGGTTACCATAAAAAATACATCTAAAATTAAAATTATTGTCTATAAAAAGTAATTTCAATTAAATATGAAAGAATATTTTTAGAATTATAAACATCTATAGTTTATTTATGCTATATAAAGCTTTATCGCATATTTACAGATGATTTCATGATTAAGTAAAAAAATAAAATAAAGTAAAATAGTAAGCTTTAAGGTCTTCTCAGAAAAGTGGTACGTATTGGAAACTGGTCAGTGTGTATGTATCTGTGAGTATGTGTGTGTGTGTAAAATATCATGATTCTTATTGAAAAAAAAAAAAAAAGAAAGAAAGAAAGAAAGAAAAGGAATAAGAAAAAAGATAGTACGACAAAATTTCATAAATAATACAGGTCTGGTGTCCTGATGATTTTAAAAAAATTAGTAAAAATCGAGAACCAGAAATGGGACATGCATGTAAACTTTTTTTTTTTTTTTTTTTTTTTTTTGTAACATAGAACTGTCAGAACACATTAATAATACTTTAAAGTTTACAGTGATCAAATTCATAATTATCCAAAGTACTTTAGTTTATTAGGGTAAATTTAAATAGATGTGGTATTCCATATTCAGCTACTTTGCTCTATGTAACAGTTTGCTATTGGCAAACTGCTGAATTAGGCTAGGTTGATTGGTTAAGATAATTTCATGGCTTCTGACCACACTATCTATAACAAGACTTTATAATATGCATAACAGTTAGTAATGGAAAGAATATGTTTTCTACACGCCAGATTTTTTCTTTAGAAAAAGAGTTTTAGCAAAAATAGAGGATATCTCATTACTCGATTTTGTTTTACATTTTTTTTTCAGTGTATTTTAGAGATATTAAATTTATTTTTAAAGTAAAATATTTTACTGTGTTTGGCATTTATTATTTAAAAATTCTTGTTCATGTTTGGTATGCAAATATTAGCTTTAATAAATAATTATCACTAAATGTCTTAAAATAAAATAAAATATAAATAAATACACCTTTAAGAACTAATCTTGAAATTACTTTTAAATCACAGAAAAATATATATCATAATTTATTTTTTTCGACATTATCAAAAAGTCATTTTTGTAGTAATTAAACCTTATGAAAAAAGAAATAAATATATTCTAATTATTTAAAATATTTATAAATATGCTAAAATGATTTAATGTAATAAATCGTAAAGTTGATCTCATGTTTACAAATTTAGAACAAATTGACTTTTAAATTATGACTTAATTAACGAATAAATTTCTTTATATTCAGTTACAAAATCACAGTAATTGATTTTATGTGTAAAAAAGAAAATAGCTAAAAAAATTATGATAGGAATTTTAGTTTATAAAACCCCATGTACATTTCGATCTTGGGAATTTAATGTAATGGAAGATAATTTACTTTAATCTTTACCGTATGGAATAAAGGAACAGAGTATGTTATAATTCTGGTTTATAAGAATTATATATTTATGGAAATAATAAAATTAATAAGAATTTTTTTTAATTTATTGTAAGTTTACAAATTTTGTTATTGCATTATTACAACAAGAAGTTTTTTCTTATTAGATTATGTTCCACGTATTCTACATAATAATCTGCCATTAATCGTAATAACTTATAATAAAAACCTTACTTGCAATATATAAAAATTTGTTTTATGTTTCTGATTTAAAAGTCTTCATAATTTATGCATGAAAATAATGTATTACGTATTTTTAGTGAGTTTTTATTTATTATCTGATTATTCACTGTAAATAAATATATCACAATTTTATGTAATAAGATTATGATAAAATTTTATTTTGCCTCATGAATTATTTACAATGCTGTTCTTAATAAAATATGCCCTAAGCTGAAAAATCTAATGATGCATTTAAATGTATTTTTCTTTCTTCATAATCTTTTTTGCATTATTTTGAATAAATTATCTTTGTAGATTATAAAAGAATTAATGCTGATAAAGTATTAAAATAAATTAAACGGACATCCCATGAGAAAATCAACAAATATATTTAAATTCGTATCGTTATTTTATTTATATATTTATCTTTTTTTTTTTTTTCACTTATTAAGTGTTTTATAAATGTTATGATACTTTACATTTGTTTGTTTTATGAATGTTATATATTCTGCATAAATTAGTGCTGCATTTTATTTTATTTTTTCTAAAACTATATAAAGGGAAATGTTTTTCGCAAATAATGTAAATTTAATTCATATTAATATAAAAAGAAGAAAAATCATCCAATCTTAAAATAAAGAAATTGAAGTATTAAGTGATAAGATGGCGTTATATTTTGTAGAGATATTCTGATTTTTACATACTTAATAAAAAAAAAAAAAAAAAAAAAAAAAAGGAAAAGAAAAGAAAGAAAAACAGAAACATAACAAAAAATTTCCTTACTGTCCGTTTTCGTAAACCATGTCTACCTCTCGCGGAACGATCCTACTCGGAAAAGGGGTGATGCGTTGAATGAGATGGGCACTTAGCCAAATGCGCTTTTCGTTCTACACATTTCAGCCGATAGTGAAGCTACAATTTCAGCAGATGAAGACGATGATATTTAAAGGTAAATTTTAATTAACAATATTTTATTTAATGTAATTTATATGACAATATGCGCGAAAAATAAAAGGTGTAAAATAATCATGATAAAAAAATCTAATGATTTGATTTAAATACGATTTTCTGTAAATTTCTGTAAAATAGAGATCCAAAAATATGGTATTTTTATTTTAGCAGTATAATTTAAAAGAAAAAAATATATTACTTTTACTACAGGTAAAGTCTACTGTAAACGTTGTTCTTTTTCTCTTCTTTTATTAATGAATTATGTAAATTTTACCTAATTTAAGTCATTTTTAATTAATTTACTACTATAATCAGTGCATGAAACAAGTGTTCAGGTATGACAGATATAGTACGAATTTAGAGATCAAGTAAGCAAATAAAAATAATTTTAACTGAAAAAAAAAAAAGAAGAAGAAGAAAGAAAACAGGCATTTACTTTTAAGTTTACGGATTTTATTTTGCATCGAAGAATAAAACTGATCTTCTACACTTATTTAAAAATTACAAGGGGGAAAAATCAGCATTTTGCCTTTATACGAATATAACGAAGAAGTATCGCCTCAAAATTCAATAATGTCCTGAAAAGAAAAAAAAAAGAAAAAAGAAACCGCAACTTATCTCTCACTCGTAAAATGTAAACATTCTCTCATCTTCTACGCTTCTACCCTATTTTCACAAAATCAATGCAGACCTCACGCATGCGCATAGGTGAGCAGGGTCACAGCTAACGAAAACAAACAATAAACTAATAGGACTTGTTGCCGTCTATACTTGCAATATTTGTAAAGTGTTTTCTAAGCTCGTAAAAAAATTTCCTTTCATCTGCAGGTTTTTAGGTATATCAATTCTTTTTAACACTTTCCAACAAGGTTGAAAAGTGTTTATGACTTGGGTTTGTCTGTCTGTCTGTCTGTCTGTTTGCCTGTCTGTCTGTCCGCGCTGTAACTCCCGTAAATATTTATGGAATTTCTTGAAACTGATATATGTTATTCAAGTTCACTATCGGATGTTCCCTATTGAAAATGGAGTTTATACCTCTACTAGTTTGTGTACAGGGACCCCCGAAAATATTTCAAAGCATTGTGTTCTATGAGAGGCATTTCTATAAACCATATTTCCATACCCTTACTGTACAAAAATCTTAATGAAATTGAAATATGTTATACAAGTTCACTATCGTATGTTCTCTATTGAAAATGAAGTTTATACCTCTACTGGTTTGTGTACAGGGACCCCCGAAAATATTTCAAAGCATTGTGTTCTATGAGAGGCATTTCTATAAACCATATTTTCGTACCCTTACTGTACAAAAATTTTAATGAAATTGAAATATGTTATTCAAGTTCACTATCGGATGTTTCCTGCTGAAAATGGAGCAAATACCGACAATGATTTGTGTACAGGGACACACAAAAGTATTCCAAAGCATTGCGTTTTATGGAGATATTTCTATAAACTATATTTTAATAACTTTACTTTGCACGAGGATTTATGAAATTGAAATGTGTTATTTATAAGCACAAAAGAAAATGCTTTGCATAGAATATAGCATGATTAGCATTAGATTTACAGGGTGACACAAAAGTAATCAGTTATATAAAGAGCTATTCATAAATATTTGCTAAAAGTGTACTTTCGTTTACATTAAGCATTTTTAACACTTTCTAACATTTTTAACACTTCCCAACAAGGTTGAAAAGTGTTAATGACTTCGGTTTGTCTGTCTGTCTGTCCGTCTGTCTGTCTCTACGCGCTCTAATTACCGTAAATATTTGTGGAATTTCTTGAAACTGATATATGTTATTCAAGCTCACTATCGGATGTTCCCTGTTGAAAATGAAGTTTATACCTCTACTGTTTTGTGTACAGGGGCACCCGAAAGTATTTCAAAGCATTGTGTTCTATGACAGGTATTTCTATAAATCATATTTTCATACCTTTACTGTACACATATCTTAATGAAATTGAAATATATTATTCAAGTTCACTATTGGATATTTCCTGTAAGAAATGGATTAAATACCAACTCTGTTTTATATACAAGGACACTCAAAAGTATTCTAAAGCATTGCGTTCTATGAAAGATATTTCTATAAATCAAATTTTAACAAATATACTTTCCACGAAGTTTTAGGAAATTGAAATATATTATTTATATGCACAAAAGAATGCTTTGCATAGAATATAGCATGATTACCATTAGATTTACAGGGTGATACAAAAATATTTAGTTATATTAAGAGCTATTAATAAAAAATTTGCTAGAATTATACTTTCGTTTACATTAAGCGTTTTTGACACTGCCTATCATTTTTTTAATGTGAATATAATTTCAATTTGTGTATCTGTCTGACTGTTCTTCTGTCCGTTTGTCTGTCTCTCTGTCTGTTTTTCTGCGCTCTAATTCCCGTAAACATTTATGGAATTTCTTTAAACCGATATATTTTATTCAAGTTCACTATTGGATGTTCCCTATTGGAAATGGAATGGATACCTCTTCTGGTTTGTGTATAGGAACACCCAGAAGTATTCGAAAGCATTGTGTTCTATGAGAGGAGTTTCTATAAATCATATTATAATACCTTTAATGTATATGTAATGAAATTTTAATATGTTATTCAATAACCTATCGGATGTTTCTTATGTAGAATAGAGTACATTTCTAACTGTTTTGTGTACAGGGGCACTTAAAAGTACTCCAAAGGATTATGTTGTATGAGAGTTATTTTTATAAACCAAATTTTAATAATTTATTGTCCACAATGCTTAATGCAATTGAAATATATTATTCATATGCACAAAAGGGTATGCCTTCTATGTAATATAGTATGGTTAGCATTATATTTACAGGGCCACATGAAAATAATCAGTTACATAAAGAGGTATTAATAAAAATTTGCTGGAATTGCACTTTTGTTTACATGAGCGTTTTAACACTTTCTTATAATTTTAGTGGGAATATGTTTTCAATTTGTGCATCTGTCTGTCCGATTGTCTACCTTTCTATCTGTTTGTTTCCGGCTCCTATCATCCGTGAATATTTTGAGAATTTTATAAAAATGATACACTCAAGTTCCCTATGGAATGTTCCATATTTAAAATGTCATTAATAGGTCCTGTACAACTAGTTTTTTTTACAGGGTCAACAACAACAACAACAATAAAAAAAAAAGATAATGCATTACGTTTTAGGACAGAATTTTTTAAAAGTTATATTTAAAAAATATTCTACTACAAAAATCTTAAAAACATTGACATGTATTATTAATATTCTAAAATATATTTTTGTGTAGAATATGATATGATTAACTTTCAGATTTACAGGGCTACAGTAAAATATTCAGAGAGTTTAAAAGCTGTAATTAAATCTAGCGGCTGCATTTTCTTTTGCGTTAAGCCTTTTTAACCCTTTCCAAAATGCCTAAGAGTAATTTTAAAATCAATTAGTCTGTCTGTATGATTTTCAGTCGTTCTGTCTGCTGTGCGATACTGTAGGCAAAGGATATTAATAGTTATTCGATACAACAATTGCATACAGTTGGAAAGTGTTAATAATCAATGCGTACTGCATGATTTTTCTTTCTTGTTTTTCTTTTTTTTTTTTTTTTTGAGTCATTCATAGTTTCTGAAAACGTTAGGAATTATTTTAAAACTGGTATGTAAAATACAAGGAGCCTCTATAGCACATTTACCATTACTTTATGTGCATGAAATTTCAATATTCCAAATTTGATTATTTTAGTGAAAAACTGACAGTATTTTAAATTTTAACTTAAATAATGTTATAATTTCTATTTTCTTTGAATCCATTTTTTTTCAGCTGTAAAATTCTTGTTTGAATATTTTAAGCCTCATTATTTATTTATTTATTATTATTATTATTATTTTACTTTAAAAATAATCTTGCGAATAAAGCTTTTTCTAAAATGAGTTTTTTTTTTTTTTTTTTTTTTTTTTTTTTTAATATTATTATTAAACTGCTATGAAGTAATTTTTAAATTACATTTTTACTTCAAACGAAAACTAAACCGAAAAGAAAAAAATATATTTAATGGCTAAAAGTCAGTATAATTCTTTACATCTAGCGAAACATGAACTAAAAAGAAACTCGTTTTAAAGAATAAAAGTCAGATTTACAGTACAGTTATTGCACTAAAATAAAATTCATATATGGCATACCATATTTCGTGTATTTATGTAATTAATCAAATTTCTTTATAAATTATATTTTATTATAATTATTATTGTTTTTATCGACGAAAATTAAGAAATTGTAAAAATATTTTTGAGAAAGTAATTAAAGGTCATTTATTTTCTACAGTGAAAAGCATGAAAAATATGGTGTTGATTGCTAAAAGTATTTTGAGGCGAAATTTTTACATGTGAACCTTTTTTAAGAGAAACAAAATAAACACGAGTGCAGCATTAAATAATAAAGCATCTCGAAAGCTTAAGTGTTTCAGGGAAGATTAAAAAAAGTTCTTACCAAAAGTGTGATAAATGTGAAACTGAAGATCTTTTTTTTAAGGATAATGGTTACAAAATATAATTAAGAATTTGCTAATTCTTAAGGTTCAGACTATAAGGATTGCCTGATTAGCACAAAAGTACGAGAAAAAAGAAGAAAAAATATAGTTTAAAGTGCTTAGTAATGAAATTCACTGAACCGCACATTTAATCAATCTAATCTTATATACACAATCTAATCTCTATGTACACAAATTTTACTACTTAAGCACTACGTACGTGTAGTGTAATAGCAAGTGCACACCATTCTTACTGCAATGGCAATTTGACCTGATTTTGGAACCAATTTCACTATTTAAAGACTGGCTATATAACATTCAAGAACAACCTTTCATAGATCAAAATCACAAGCGCATTTCTTACAACTCTTTAAGGTTAAGCAGCCTTGCAAAATAGAAGTGTATCCGACTTGGAATATTTCAGCTTTCTTTATTAACGAGTATTTAGAAACGACTATGTTACGACGTACTTTGCCCTCGCACTTCAGAATGTAGAAAACGAGGAATTAAAAGCTAAAAATCCATAGTAAAAGCACGGAATGAAAAACAAAAAAACTCACAATGTCGAGCGTGTAAAATAATAATAATAATAATAATAATAATAATAATAAACTAACACCGGAAGGAATAAAAGGACAAATTTGACTAGAAAAAAACATTGAGGAGCGGGAGGCTTGGTTGGGGCGTTCAATATATCTTCCAGGGTTTAAAACGCCTCGCCTAGTATAAGAATAAAGGTCTACGTTTACGACGTCATATATTACGTTACGAACTCGTATAGTATACTCGTTATATACTAGTACTAAGAGTAAGATCTAGTATTTTTCTTTATTATTTAGAATTATTTTAAAGTTTAACGTTAACTCTTTAAGGATTTCAGTTCTTCTCATCTATTTATAAAACAATGATTGGTCATTATACCCTAAAATTTGTTTTGTTTTTCTTTCTATCATAAAAACTATTTTTATTGTTTGGATCTTGAATAAGTTTATTAAAATTTCATGCAGATGTAACGCATGTTTTCTTTTAATATTTATTAAATAACATCAAATTTGAATTCATTTCTCCCCAAAAGTCTAATTTTAAATTTTATTTTGATAACCAAACACTAAAATCTTTCAACAGATTTTATCTGTTATCTCTTTGAAAAATTTTTTAATAAAATCTTTGAGCAATACGTTATACACATATTTTTCTTTTCATTTGTTATTTAAGTATTTATTACCATTTTATTTATATAAAGCAGGTTACCATTAGAAACTAATTTTCTTGGAGATAAGGCAAATTCAAATCGAAATATCATATAAATTCTTCAAGCAGGTTCCTGGAAAACCAGAGTTCTCCAACATGCTGTTCCAGGCAAAGACAAACAGCAACGACTCTAAGTTTTGCTGAAGAAGTGAGACTGGTTACTCCTTATTATATATATATATATATATATATATATATATATATAAATTAACCTTTGAACTTTTTTTTTAATCGTTACAATGCTTTACAAGAAAACAAAGTTTATGTTGTATTTCTTCCGAGTGGTGTTGTTTAAGATTGAATGCTAATCATACTGAAAATGTATTTCATATCGAAATGTGATCTCAGAAACACACAAACTTTAAATGTTTATCAAAATTAATCTAGTATTTTAAATATGAAAAAGTTTCTGTTATTTTTTCGTGAGGGCGTGAGAGTTACAGGTATATCCTAATATTCCGAAAAGAATGGCAAATTTTATGTTTCAAATTATATTGCAAACACAAAAATTTCGTAAACTAAATTTTTATAAAAGTCGTTCAAATAGTTTCTATAAAAACCAAGTCTTTGTCATATTTTGCACCATGTAAAATATGAGTTAACAGTGAACAATAACTTTCATGAACATGAGGATAAATCAGATGGGTTTCTTATCTCAAAGTGCTACTCATTTATCGAAGCCTTTCGAACAATTTCCTAGAAAACCAAGTTACTGCTGTACTTTTGCAACGGGTAGGGTGTAGGTTAGCTGTCAAAATTTACTTTATTGAATATCAGGAAATTTTAGATTAATTTGTCATTTAATATAACCCCAAACATTAAATACTTATCAAAGTCTTTCGAGCAGTTTCGAAGAAAACCAAATTTTAGCAACATTTTGTCATGGCGGAGAGAGAGTAATGCATAAGTGAACTCTAATGTTCCCGAAGATAAGGATATGCCAGGCAGAAAAAAAGAAAACCTTAATTTCGAGAACACCATGTTTCTGCCATATTTTTCAATAAATGGAAAAAAAGTTAATTCTGAGCAATAATTTTTGTTAAAACGAAGGTAAGTCAGATGCATTTGTCATTTCAGACAAAAAACTCAATCCTAATTTTTTATTAAAATTGTTGGAGCCATTTCCCAGACACCCTTGTTCCAGATATATCTTTCAAAAGGGGGGGGGGGGGGTATGAAGGTTAAGAGCGAAAGTTAAGTTTCCAAAAGATGGAGATAAATCAGGAGGAGGGGGGGCGTCTTAAAGTAGCCTTAATATTAAAATCTTAAGATCTGTTTCCTAGTAAACCCAAATTTTGCCCTATTTTTCAAACTTTGGCTGATGAGTTAGCAGCGAATGAAAACTCTCCTGAAGGTGAGGATACATAAAATCGATATTTCTCTCCCTAAAAGACCTTAAACTTAAAATTTCTTTAAAATCATTAAATCCATTTCCAAGAAACCCAATATCTGCCATATGTTGCAACATGAGGATAAAGTTTTAACAACAGACGCGGATTTTCAAAATAACAGAACAAAACTAATCCATTTTTCACTTCAAGCACACTCCCCAAACTTTCATCAAAAACATTTTAATTATTTCCGAGTAAACCCGATTTCTGCTACATTTTAATATTGATGGCTGAAGGATTAACATTGAACGTCACATTTCATAAAAATTAGAAAAAGTCTAATTCATTTTTCACCGAAAACAACTCTTAAGACAAGCATTCATCAAAAGCATCACATTAATTTCCAACTAAACAAATTTCTGCCATGTTTTGTACCTAACAGATAAAAGGTTTACAGCGAACATTTATTTTCTTGATGACAAAGCTAAGACTAACATCTTTTTTTTTTTTTTTTGTTACTGCAAATACAGTTAACCCACAAACTTACATCAAAACCGTTATATCCATTTTCTAGAAAAAAAAATAATAATTTATATTTTGCAAAACGCATTTATTAGGTTAACAGTAAACGTGATTTTCCTGAATATAAGGACAGGTCTGATTGATTTTTCATATCAAACAATACTTAACGTGAATCTTTAATCAAAACTGTTACACCCTTTTCCAAGTAAACCCAATTTCTCATATATTTTGCAAACAGTGGATAAAGGTTTAACAGTGAACGTGAATTTTCCAAATGATGAAGGTTTGTATAATCGATTTTTTAACCCCAGAAAATACTTAAGTCCAAATTTTAATTAAAATCATTACATTCGTTTCCAAGTAATCCCTATTTCTGACACAACTTGCGATAGAGTGTTAACAGCGAGTGGTAGTTTTCCTGAAGATGAAAATAAGACTGACAGATTTTGCACCCTAAAAAACAATTAATTCTAAACTTTCATCCAAATCGTTATATCCATTTCCGAGCAAACCCGATTTTTGTCGTATGTTGAAATCGGTGGTTAAAGGGTTAACATCGAACATTAATTTTCCTGAATTACCACCTATTTAGTAGCCCAAAATCACTTAAGTTCATACTTTAATCAAAATCCTTATATCTATTTCCGAGTAAAACAATTTTTGCCCTATATTGTAAGTGGTGAGAAAAAGAGGTTATTATTGAACGCAAATGTTTTGAATATGAGAATATGTACAATCGATTTAACACCCCTTAAAGCACCTACCCGTAACTTTAATCAAAATCGTTACATCCATTTCCGAGTAAGCGCAATTTCTACGACATGCTGCAACCGATAAATAAAGGGCCAATCAAAGAACACCAATTTTCCTGAAGATGAAATGAAGTCCAATCGATTTACCACAGAAAAAAAAAACTTTATCCCGAACTTTTAGGAAAATCGTTGCATTCATTTCTGAATAAACGGAATTTCTTCCATATGTTGCAACTGGCGGATAAAGGGTTAACAGCAATAGTGAATCTTCGTGGATATGAGGATAAGAAAACTCGTTCTCTTCCCCTAACACTAAACTTTCATCAATAATGTTAAAGTTCTATTCGAGGTCCACAAAAAATGTATATACAGGGTGTTCTAATAGTTCCTTCCCCCCTACCCCCCGCCCCCAACCTAACTCGAAAATTAGTCATAATCGTGAAAAATGACGAAACACATGTTTAAGGAATTCGAGAGGGACCTCTTTTGGTGAAAAATATTTGGGCCTAGAGGGACTAAGGCAGGTTGCTAGGGAGGGTAACTTTAAAATTTCAAATGGTAAGGTATATCTTGTGATACATCCCTGGAAACGACTCTTCTAAACAATGAATTTGTTGTACATATTTTCGCCCTACGATGATTATAAAGGTGATACATTAGTTTTTAGATTTTTGAAATGTGGGATTTATACTTATGTATACCCTTTAAAAATCACTGCGGGACAAAACTACTTAAATCAAATCCATTGTCTTGAAGAGACGTTTCCTGTGATGTATCACAAGACATACTTTCCTGTTTGAAATTTTAAAGTTGCCCTCCCTAGCGGAACTTCTACCACCCCCTTGCCTGGGCTCAAACCTTTTTGAGTAAAGTATGTCTTGCGATACATCCCCCCCCCCCGTAGCCCCCATAGGCCCGAACTTTTTTCACGAAAAGAGGTCACTCTTGAATTCATTGAATATATGTGTCTCGCCATTTTCACAATTCCCGCTCATTTTCGAGTTAGAAGAGGGGTGTGGGACTTTTGGAACACCCTGTATATATATACGAATTCACGTAATTCATTTGTTTAATATAAAAAAAAGATTTACACACACACACACACACACACATATATATATATATATTATTTTTATACAACACTCTTAAAAAACACACACATTTAATTACCATGAATAAAACAATATATGGCTTAAGTAATCATCAAAACAGGTGAGTAAGATTATCATATTAAATAATTAAATAAATATACATATATATGTAAAGCATAGACTCCTTATTTTATAAATTATTCCACAATATGTAATGTAAAATTTAATACATTTCATTAACAATGATAAGCTTCTATAAACAAATATCATTTCCTCACAGCTCTAACAGTGCATAATAGTGTTATCTGAAACGTTATAGTCAAATAAACATTACCTATTATCAAATTTTGGTTGCTGTAGCTAAACAACGGATATAAATTAAACTGTCAATAGAATGTTAAATTAACTATGCTTTGAAACATGATAGCAATCGAATTTAGAACCCGTTGCAGCGTAATAAAGGCACAGGATTGAAACACATATAATCCTTTGTTATTTCATGAAAATATATGTTATTTTGTTATAACATCTAATAAATATTATTAAAATGCATTTTCTAGAAAAGAATAAATTGGTGTGGAGCTCACGCAGCTTTCTCTTTCGCTGAAATTCAATGCAGATTAAGGGGTAAGATAACGGCTACTGTTATATAAATGTACGTTAAAAACAATTCAAATTAAGCTTCATAACAACTTAATTTAACAATTAATTCTGTGGCTACCGCCCTCCTCAAACCCCGTTTGAATATTGTACAATCGAGGAGGAAAAAACACATCACTCGGCATAACTTTGTTGCGAATCGTTGTAACAAAATGCAATAGGAATAATTTGGCAGTGAATTACAAGTAGTTTTAGAAAATAAAGTGAAATTTTTATTGAGGGTCGTCTACATATTAAAACGCCTACCAAATTTAAAATTTTCAATAATAATGCACTATTTTTATTTTGTATTTGAACTCCTGGGATCGTGGCAATGCGAAAAATTGTATTGATTGCATATTTTACTTATTATTGTTATTATTATTATTATTATTATTATTATTATAGAGTTATAAGCGTTCAAAGTTGGAAGGTGCTAATGTCATATTCATAAAACATAATCCATAATCACTTTGATTCAGAAAAATATTTTAATTAGGAAAATAACTTAATAAATTAATATTCAAAAATATTATATATTATGATCTATATTAATTTTTACACAAAATGAAACCTTATGCTGAGAAATATCAGTGTGCCCGTTTGCATCGCAAACCAGTTATTCGTTTTCGCTAAGAAGAAATTTTGATTATTTTACGTCATAATCGAAAAAGAACTTATTTATTACATTTTTACTTTGTTGGGAGATAAATTGCTTTAATTTTGGAGTACTTTTAAAAAATAAAAATGCATAATTATTTATTTTATAGCATGCTTTAAATACTTTGAGTTCTCTTATTGCATGCTGTTTTACGTATTTATTTCCTAACATATGAGATAATTGCATTATTTATTTGCTAGCTACTAGTTTTTAAGTTCTGTTGTGCAATATATTTAATATGTTAGATCTCAATGTATTTTTCTGATATATTTTAAAATACATATTTAAAATAACTATATAAAAATATATTTTTTGATTTTTTGCTAGTACGCAAAAGTACCAGATTTCTTAAAATAAATTAATAAAAATAAAGAAAATAAGGTGTATATTATTTGCTAACATATGAAATATAAATTTCTTTTAAATAATAATTGACATAATAAATTTTATAAATAATATTTAAATAAGTAATTATTTTCATTTACACAATATTTAAAAAAGCTAAAAAAAAAAAAAAAAAAAAAAAATCTATGAAATAAGCAAATGTAAATAAAATAAATAAAAACATTTTTTTTTAATTTCTTAAGATATTAATTAATATTTTTACAATTTATTATTAATAAAATTTTTATTTTTAATATTTAACTAAGTCATTATTATTAATAATGCGTAATTGAAATAAATAAAATATGTATTTTTAGCTTGTAAATATTACGTAAATATTTTTATAAAATAATAAAAAATAATTTCTATTCTTCTGCCGTAGTTTTACATTTATTCATGAATTACTTGACAAAAACTAAGATTACCATATTTTTGTTAAAAATTTTCTAACTTTTTATATATAGAATGTATGTTCTCAGAAAAATAAGGTAGAATTACTTTCACTAGGGTAGAATTGCTTTCACAATCAACGTATTTTGCTTAATATAGAAATATACAACAAAAAATTCCCGTGTTTTCGATAGGAATTGAAAAAGTAACCATGTCGAAAGTTAAAACAAAATTCGTTTTTCTTCAAATTCTTTTTCTCTAAGACGAAAAAAATTACATATTTATATTCTGCATTACTTTCTGCAAAAATTTAGCATAATTTCCTTTCATTTATGTTAAATAGTAAGGCGTCAATCACGAAGAAAAAAGCATTACGTTCTACGGGGATCGCTCCGAATTGGCACTAAGATGGCCGACTTTCGGTCAATGTCCAGTCTCTCTCTATATAGGGTCCCTACTTCAACTGTTGCAAAGTTTCTGAGCCACGCGACAGGCATCTAGTTTAGTAGGCTGTGGTCAAACAATGCTTTTGGAAAATGCGCAATATTTTTTTATTAAAAAATGTATATTATAAACCATATTATAAACTAAAGTTTTGTTTAAATTTAATCTTTCAGGGGCAAGGTAATTACGGTAATTTAAAATCAAAAGTCATTAGTACACTGTTAAAAATTTAGTGTTAGTTTGAACCAAAATTTGATACTGAAGTAGCTGCAACCACCCGATAGTTTATCCTTTTGCCATGATTTGGTAATTTTATGTTGAACCAAATATTAGTATTATGTTTTAAATAATAATAATTAAAAAAAAAAAAAATAACCGAGGCAGAGATCGAACTGAAGACCTTCTTGTCTCAAGTCAAACACCCTGGCACTACGCGACGCTTTCTAGCCCGCTAATACTGTTTCGTTGATTTTGATAAAAGGGACAAAATTTTCTAAGATCTTACTTCATCCATGGGTGAGTTGTTATACAAAATTTCCACCTTACCCCATGTTTTCGACCACACTCTTTAATTTAAGCTTGGTTTGGTTTCAATTAGAATTTTACTGATTCACAATCCTTGGACTATATAATACATTTTTCTCTCTTCTTAAAAGTATATACTTCAGTCTTTCTTATACTAACATCTAGTTAGTGATCAGTTGAATGAAGAACATTTTTTTTCTTGTAATGAATGTTGGTTTTGAGTGACATAATCACTCGCGATCTCAATTCACAGATTTTATTTTTACTCTCCGACTTACAGCCTGTTTAAATATACACTCTTTTTAGAGCACTAGTGGTGCCATCTCCTGAATACAAAGTACTCATAAATTGAAAATATTACAAAATTACCAATTGCATGCATGCCGAAACACTTCCCTTGTGAGTGGATGTATGGAACCTCCAAGTTTTGTTGCAACTTAAATTCAATCGCAAGAAGTAGAAAAATTAAAAGTGAGGTTCAATCGTTTTATGGTATTGCTTATAACTTTACTCCAAATAGTGGTTCAAGTTTGAACTGAAATTTTTAACAGTGTATCTATAAACAAGATAAGAAGGAAATAAATAAATAAACTTTTTCGGCATATTGAAAAAAAATAATGATGAATTTTGCGTTGGGAATAAAAAGTAGGTGATATAAAATATATCCTACCGAGCTTCTGGGTATTAAACATATATAGTATTTGTAATATTTTGATGTAATACTTAATTTTTTGAAAATCTGTTTACTATTATTAATGTATTTTCTGTATCAGAATTTTATTTCAGTATTTTATAACATAAATTTAACATTATTTTGATGCAGGTCGCAACTCAGAAGTTACGCGTTCAAGTCTCTTACATGCAGAAATACTGTATTTATTTTATAATGTTATTATGAATAATGCAATATCAGTTTAACTTCTTTGTTAAATGCAATGCAGTTTACTTGTTTGTCCTTATAGTGGTTGTATTCTACTCACTTTATTCAGTTTCAAATGATTGGGATATTTTTACATACGTTCACAGTCAAATTTCTCATTTTATGTATCTTCACAGTAAAAAATATTTCTATTAAAATTTTATGATATGTTTTTCTTATAAGTATCATATTATTCTTTTCTTTTCCATTTTAACTTATTAATATCTTTGATGGGGAATTAGTTACTTATTTTCTGTGTTGCCGGTAGACTTATCTAAAAGTGGCTACCAAAAGGGCAAAATTGGCGACCATTTTTTATGATTCTGATCGCCAGTGGCTACCAATCATAATTCCTAGTCTAGAGCATTAATTTATATATATATATATATATACTGCAAAAATGTGCGTGGTCGTGTTTAAGAAAAAAAAATAAGAACGAAAAATTATGCGGTAGGCATTGATTATTAACAGTTTATAATTCTACATGTTTGTTGCATCGTAGAACGTTCAGGGTTCTTTGTCTGCATTACCACACAACGGACAAACAGAAGGACTGAAAGTCATACAGATGCAGTAGTTGAAATCATAATCAATCTTAAATATTGTTGGAATGTGATAAAAATGCTTAACGCAAAAGAAAATGCAGCTGCTAAATTCTAACTGTGACCCATAATATATTTGAATATTTTAGTATAGCCCTGTAAATTTGAATGTTCATCATATCATATTCTACACAAAACACTATTTTAGAATACTCACAATAAATATTGCTTTCTTTATAATTTTTCCAGAAGAAAGGTACTTAAATTTGATTTATAAAGACGTCTGTCTTGAAACGGAATGCATTGGCAGATTTTAGGGTATTCCTGTACGCAAACCAGTTGTACAGCACCTACTAATACAATTTTAAATAGGGAAAATTGCATAATGAACCTGAGTAGCATATATGATTTTTATTTTAATTCTGAAAATATTAGCGGATACTGGAGGCGCACAGACGGACTGATAGACAAATGGACAGTCGGACAGACAGATACACAAACTGAAATAATATTCACGCTCAAAAATTGCTAGAAAGTGTTAAAGTCGCTTAATGTAAATAAAAATGCAATTCCGATACTTTTTTAACCATAGTCGATAATTTAATTGAATATATGTGTGTCCTTGTAAATATTTATTATAATTATGCTATATTCTATAGAAAGCATTCTTTTTTGAATTTTGAAATAACTTATTTAGATTTCATTAAAAAATGTGCAAAGTAAATTTATTAAAATTTAATTTATAGAAATACCTCTCATAGAACGCTGTGCTTTGGAATGGAATACTTTCTGGTCTTTCTGTACATAGACCGGTGCTGGTATATATTCCATTTTATATAGAAAACATCCGATAGTGCACTTGAATAACATGTTTCTATTTCATTATGATTTTTGTAAATTAAAGGTATTAAAATAATCAAAGTGACAGAGGTTTTCACTCCATTTTCAATGGGGAACATCCGATAGTGAACTTGAAAAACATATATCAGTTTTAAGAAGTTCCATGAATATTTGCAGTAGTTAGAGCAGGGGCAGACTGATAGACCAACCAAAGTCATTAACACTTTTCAACCTCGTTGAAAAGTGTTTAAAAAGTTTCTTCTTCTTCTACTTCTTCTTCTTTTTTTTTTTTTTTTTTTTTCTTTTACTGCAATGACATTTTGTTTCGATGTATATAAAAGAAAATATCTCGTTAGATTAAACCAGATATGTTTTCTTTTAATTATATAAATAAAACTATATAAAATATCCATAACTACATAAAAGCTAATAAAACTGCTATATAAACGATACATCACAAAATAATGTGTACATTTTTAGATTTAACTTAAACATTATGTTTTGGTCATGTCGCAGTAAATGCTCGGGACCAAATCCAAATTAAATTTTGATACGGCTTAATTATTTTCTGAATGTGTTATTTTATATTTATAAGTAAAAAACCACACAATAACAAGATTATACATTTAAATAAATTTTGCTTTTAAAATATATAGCAGTTTTAGAAGTTTTGAATACATATTCTGATATAATTTTATTGTTTATAATTGGAACACACGGTGTAAGAGCTACTTGGTAGTTGTTTAATAATTTATAAAATATATTATATTTTAATTTATATATTTCGTTATGTATATATTCAATCTTTAATTTGAAATGTTTTTTAAATAACTAGGTGGCTCCGCCCCCTGCTTACTTTTCTCGCCATCTCCCGCGGCAGACTATTTAGTAGAAATTGCTCGCATCGTTTGTTATAATATTTAAATAGTTAAAAAAAAAAAATCATTAATTTAGGCGTGACAATACGTATGATTTGATGAGGGTCTATTTTTAGCAGTTCAAAGCGATGTCCAAATCGTGCTATATTCAGCCGTTAATGAAACGTAAATGGAATTTGTGTTTGATTATATTGATTAGAAATACGGTTCATATAAAACAAAATAATATGCAGTTATATTAGTTTAGAGAATATAAAATAAAGAAAAATTTAACATATAAGATTATTTGATTAACTGAAATTAATATTTAAGTAAAAAAAAAAATAATAATATGTGAATCAAATTTTCAAATCTATTATGACGTCAGTTTTAACTGAAATTTTTAATGGTACGTATTAAAATTGCCATTTATTTTTTCAAGTTAAAGAAAATGTTTTATTTTATGTTGAAAAAAAATGGTACGTATTAAAATTGCCATTTATTTTTTCAAGTTAAAGAAAATGTTTTATTTTATGTTGAAAAAAATATAAATAAAACAATATTGTACGCATTTTATTTTCAAAGGCATCTTCTTAAAATTGCAATTCATGGGAAAATCGCGGGAAAAATCGCAAAACTCGTTTAAAATATAAAACATAAAAATAAATAAAATAAATGTCAAAATCAATAAAATTGTTACATGCTGCATAGCACAATTAACTGATATAAATCGTAGAGAAATCTGATATGGTTTTTATGATTATTTTTTGAGCTTATAAAACATCTACAACTGAAAGCTTTTTCCCTATACTACAATATTAAATATGACCTAAAAAAAATACTTTAATATATTAAATGTTTTTCCATCAAGTTTATCGCATATTGTTGTACAAAACTGCCAAATGTAATACTTTTATTTGAAACAGCTTTTACGGTATAAGCTAAAAAAGTGGCAAAGAGACGATAAATTAAAAAGCGACAGAGATTTTTTTTCTTATAAGATAAATATTCATTAGTAATTAAGAAATACACTATAAAAATATTCCCTTAAAATTACTGGAATTTGCTACTATAATTATTGTTATTCTTCCGTTATAAAATGAGTTTTTCGTAATATTGAAATGGAAATTATGTTAAGAATTCTATATCTTAAACTGTGATAAATAGGACATATAAATAGGAAAAAAGAGAATTTTCGGTAAAAAAAAAAAAAAAAAAAAAACAGAACTTTTAAACAAAATGTTTTAAGACATTCAAAGTGCCAATACAAGTAAGTAACCATTTTTCAAGTTAATTTCTTAACAGTTTTATTTATTTACTAGTTAATACCCGTCAAATTTTGACGGATGTTGTGCAACTAAAATCTTTTCATGGCATAAAGTTTAAAACACCCTTGCTTTAATATTTCGCATTGCTCTTAACAGTTTTAAAAACCCCAGCTTTAACGAATTATCTTTTGGTTGGAGGGAGGAGGGATAAATTTCATGAAATTTCAATATACAAAATTTAATGCATACTCCATATAATAAAAATAAAATCCCAAGATTATCCTACATTTACTCTAAATATGACCAAAAGAATATTAGGAGTAATTAAAAGAAAGGCAGTATTTATATAAATTATCGAAAGAATCAATATTTCTTAATGAGATAGTGTCAATATTTGAGATAATACTTATCAAAGCATCAAACATGTAAATTAATTCCACAATAGAATTCCTCCCTGTCACACTAAATCGACTAATAATCTATAGAACTGCACTGGTTTTATGTTTACTGTGAAATTTATTAGTTGCTTTTCACGCAAAATGAATGAATAAAAATATTTACTACCAAATTATAATTATATTAACTTACTAGCAACGATAACAGGTCACAGTTTTTTAATAAAATATACACATGAAAGACAAAGATTTCATTCACTTGTAAAATATATCATTAATTCTAATTTGCCAAGACAATTAGCGCATTTTAAGTGTAAAATAATAGTTTTAAATCTGATTTTTCCTTCCCATATTTGTAAAACCACTTGGATATAATCCAAAATATTAATTCACTGTATTCTAAAAATAAACTGCAAATCGGAATAAAGATAAAATTTGTTTTTACTGGAATAGTATTATAATACTTTATTCTATCAAAATAGTATATTTCATCAAAAGTATACTGTTAAAAATAAATAAATAAACAAGAAGGAATTTAATACTTTAGTAAATTAATTTGCTCATTAAACTTTTAATAATAAATTATACTATGTAAATTTTTACTCGTATAAAATAACAATATTTTAATGTTATTCTTTTAAAATTGTTTTTACTGTAATATGGTATCGAAATGAAGTATCGGAGACAGAGATTATAATAATTAGAGTAATAAATAAATAAATAAATAAATCTTTGATTTTAAATAGCTATCTCCATCTTTTCTAAACAAAGTTTTCAACTGATGAAAGTTAACTTTTAAAGAACAATAAACTCTGACAATTTGTTAATTTTAAAAGATTTTTTTAATTTTTAATTTATTTATTTTTTTCTTATAAGAAATGGAAAAAAATAATTTTAGGAATATGGTATAATCGCACTATCGTACGTGAATTATTTTGTTTTATATTTAAATTTAAAATGTGTCAAGAATTTTTGGTCTACTTTGTAAGTACAATTATTTTTTAACCCATTTCTAAGAAATAAGAATCAGTAAAACAGGGTTAGTTTTTAAAGAAAGACATGCGCATTTTTTTTTTTTTTTTTCTTTTTTTGGAATATTTAGACATTTGGAATATTTTTTTTCTGTTTCAGGTATAGATAAAAACAAGCCCGTAGAATACTTCGAAATATATTAAAATGTTGCAAACAAAATCAAATGCCATATAAAAATAAGTTTAAAATGCATAGTATTCGATGTGGTAAATTCTTTTTATTTAATTTAGAAATTTATTAGATTTTTATTGATTAAATATTGCATTTGCTTTTTGCCTAATCGTGTATTAAAATATTTTATGTAATATTATAATTAAATATGTTAATCTAAAATTATATGCAAACAACGCTTGAATATATATTTAAAAACAATTTTTACTACTAATATCAATACAACATTTCTCGCTATTTATAATTTGTTTATAATATAACAGTACAAAATATTTTTAAACTCTCACAAAGGTCTCCGTTTCTGTTAAATTTATACGGCTTTTATTAACAAGTTTTAAAAATGTTTCGGTTTTTTGCATAATTTTATAAGCTAGTTTTTAAAATTCTCAATATGTTAAATATAGTTTTATATGCATATTTTAAAAAGATATATTCACATGGTTTGTTTAATGATATTTTACACACAGAAGTACAAAAGTCTTCATGATATAAATACAAAAAATAAATACAGAGGCTGTTCGCACACTTTTTAGACGATTTTGATGGAGTGTACTGAAGCAATTTCACTCATATTTCGTGTTTTATTTGTTCAGTTTGAGAGCCCTTGTTCTTAACTATCATTCTACATCGTAATTTCTATGATAATAATGCTTTTTATAATATCGGAAGAGGTATATTTTTCTAGTCCTCTTGAACGGCTTTCCAAAGTCCACAAAGCGTTGTAGGTCGGTGTTTGGATAATGTTGATTTTAAGAGTCGAAAAACACAAAAATCCAACAGTGATACATCAGGAGATTTAGCAGGAATATCAGTGAAGGGTATGGTTATAATTCCCGTTTTTTGTTCCACTTTTTTTCTAGAAAAGCAATTGCGGATTACGATGTGTGGCTGCTTGTTTTGTCTTGATACAGTTCAACGGATTGATAGCATTGTGGATAAAGATCTGGATTTTCATTTTTAAAAATTGGAATTAAAATATGTTCTTGATAGTATTTAGAGCTGATTTTGACATTTTTGTCACATTTTTTTTTTGCTTTTATCTTGCGCTTGTATGAAAAACCAGTGACAATCATAAATCCTTTAGAAAAACTTTCTTTTGATGCTTTGAACCATGTAGCAAAAAAAATTTTCTCCACTTTTGTGATAATAAATTGATCTTTTTTTTATTGCAACCACTTAAATAGACCCAAGATCCATCTATTGTTGCGACATTTTTCCATTTTTCTCCTGATAAATACTTTTCATAAAGATTTCACTAAAAACTCTCTTTGGAAAGAGCGGAAACCTATCCTTCCATCCACTGCCTTTTTAAAAGCGCATTTTTGCATCTAAACAAAAATTCTAAATATCAGAAGATAAATAAAACTTCCAAAAATATAACTGTTGTGAAAATAAAATTCTCCATGCAAACGATATTTTATTACTGCGAAATAAAATCGTCTAAAAAATGTGCGAACAGCCTCTGTAAAATAAACAATTAATTTCTCACTTTTTAACAGATTTATGAAATTCAAACGTTATATATATATATATATATATACATATATGTATACATATATATATATATGCACGTAAACTAAATGTATAGTGACGGGTTCGTTTCACTATATGAAAGACATATGTTGCATAATAATAACGTCTGACAAGTTGTTATTTTCGGTATAACTGAAAAAAAAAGGGAAAGAAAAGGAAAGTGTAACACTTCCAGGAACTGTGCCAACAGTTTTCATTGCTTGGTAATGTGCCAAAATCTTGTTAAAAATAAATAAATAAATAAATAAATAAAATGTGTTCAATATTAAGATTAATTTCTTCTGAAAAGAATGTTATTGCCAACAACTACATTTATAAAATGAATTGTGTAAGTTTTATTTTTCATAATGTTTGCATGCTTAAAAGCATATGCAGTCTGTTTAATGTGTTTAAAAATTTTAATATTCTAACTTAAAAAAAAAAAAATAAAAAAAATAAAAAAAAATAAAGACAAATAAAATATTCTGAGTTTTGATTATCAGATAAGCCCAATATTTTTCTTATCCTTTTCTTATGTTAGTCTTTTTAGTGTTAAACTATTCTTTTGTTTTTCAATATAAAATTAAACTAAATTAACGTTATGAGATTATTGAATAAAAAGTGATAAGTTATAATAGATAATATAATATTTTTACGTTATTGAAAAACTGGATGATTTCAAAAATTCTACTTCAAAAAATATAAAATTTTGTTCTGATGTAAGAATAAGGTTTAGATAGCCCCTTGCTTATTAATGCATAATGTATGGAATGAATGCAGAATGCAGACTGCATATTCATTAAACACGTTTTTCGAGTTAATCAGAATAATATATATTAGACAATATCATCTAATATTTTTCTGGAAATCACGTATTTATACCGATAATCCTATATAATAACAGCCAATCGTTCCGATTTTCAGATACCAGTATTCTTTTATAGAGTAATTTTATAAGATTTGTCGAAGTTTTCTTTGATTAAATAATCTAAAAACAACTATAAAAATATTAAAGAAGATTCAAATTACTAATATAAAAATTAAAAAAATTAAAAGATATTCTTCAAAGAATTAATCTTATTCTCCGTAGATACTAATACAATCAACCATAGGATAATTTTCAGACATTTTATGATTAAGTTAGGAATGGGTAATATGCAGTATAGTGGTAAATTTATAAATTTATTACTTATTGAAATTACCAAAGACTTTTTTTTTAAATCCCTCTTAATAAGACATCAATAAAAGTAATAATGAAATTAATCCATGTTTTACATTCAAAACCGAATTATATGATGCTGCCAGGGCAATTTCCAATAAGTTAATTAATTCATGTCACTTAAAAACATGATAATATTGTAACACACACACACAAAAAAAAAAAAATAAATAAAATAAATAAATAAAAATTCAAAGCTTTTGAAATTGGGACAGATATATCAATTTTCAAGATGACTTATTTTTCAGACTAGTGCTTTGTAAATTTAGAATCACGCCTAATATCTTACAAAAATTCAGGTCATGAAGATTATAAGGAATACAAAAAATATCGCCTATTTGTATATATTTGTATATATTATACGCATTAATTTAAAAGATCTCATTAACTTTAAAACTTTAATAACAAGACATATGTTATAAGACTCGTATAGAAAATATCACTTAATTGCAAAAACGGATATATTTATATTAAGCAACAATAGCCAGAATTTCATATAAAAATTTGCCATAAAATATATTATATTTCATATAAAAATGCCAGAATTTCATATCATATGGTCAGTATTTCTATTTACTAGTCAAGTTTTCATTCAAGTTTTGTATCTACTTTTAATGATTCGTAATTATCATTCTAGTTGGTATATTCAAACTGTGAAAGATTACGCTTAAAATAAAGAAAAAAAAAGTGTGTTGAATCTTAAATAACGCAAATGTACCGATATTTTTTCAAAATTAACTTGATAATGTTATATATATTGAAAAGTTTCATTCATATCTATACCATTTTTCCTAGGCAGGCTTTGACAGTTTTAAATATTTAAAGAAAACTAATTGTAATTTAGTATGTTGATAATAAATACCTGAAAATGATCTTTAAAAGTAATAATACTGTTTAGACAATAACAAACACCCTGAATTCAATAACACTTAACTACTCACGATAAAATATTATGTGTATTTTATCCCATATTATAGTCATTATATTTGTTAGTTATGGAATTAAAATTTTATAAGATGATATAGAAATATTATTTGTAAATAATTACAAACAAATCTTTTTTTAAGAAAATTTTTAATTCAGACTTATTTACATATTTTCGATTGTCATGTATGTCTCTTGTTGCACTACACTATATAAATTTACTTTTATACACTATTTCCTTTTGTTTATATATATATATATATATATATATATATATATATATAATTCTCTACTGAAGAACCTTTTTTTTAATTATAAACGCTCAAGTCCATGTTTTATTTAATATAAATATATTTTATTTTTATTTTTGGAAAAATATCTGTTAGACATCTCTTTTTTTATTTCTAAAAAGAAAAACAATAAAGTAAGCTAATATAAAGGAAAAAAATGTATTATGTATATCTTGAAAAAAAAGAAAAATAGTTTAATCCTTTTTAAATTAGGTTTTAAATTCCTTTTGTAAAATAGTTCCTTTTTAAATTTTTGAATAATACGCGTAATCCAAGGTATTATTTGAGTTTATAATAACAATGGTTTGAATATTTTCTCCTTACACAAATGACATTTGAAAGAAATAACCATTTGTTACGAGTAAAAAAAAAAAAAAAAAAAAAAAAAACAGAATGCACTGTCTAAATTAACTTCGTAAAAGCCTGTATTAGTAATTTAAATAAACTCACCCTTTTACTGCTTTCCTGATGAAAGGGTGTTTTGAAGAAAAAGAGAAAAGCAATGTTAAACAAAAATTCCGAGTTTTTATTTCAATACTTTAAATAAAATATACCTTAAAAAAAAAAAAAAAAAAAAAAAAAAAAAAAAAAAAAGGCAAAAAAACTCTGCATTTTTTGTTTTTAAAGTGAAATTTGCAAACAATGAACTTAAAAACACAAAAGATTTTCATATTCAAAAAAAAAATAATAGTGTCATAGAAGAAAACGTTTACACTTTAAATACTGTTTTTAAAAAAGAATATGTTTTAAAAAAGAAGATATATTTTTATTTATAAGATTAAAAAAATATATATACATAATTTTTAAAATTTAATAATAACATTAAACAAATTTATTAAAAATGAAGTATTTCTTATTAATAAATCAGTAAATATCTGTTTTAATAAAAAATAATAATATTATACATATTTTGTATAATCCTTTAATTTAATATATATGGGAAAAAAAAAAGGACGGTGAAGTTTATGCAACAAATAAAAAATTACAGAATGTAAAATACAGTTATAAAATTGCTTTGCAAATAATTACTTCAACTGTAGACATATTTTTTATCTATTTTCTTTATTAAAAATTATTTCATATTTCACTACTATGAATTTCCTAAGTCAAAAAGTAAATATTTAGTATGATCCAACAAGTAAAGTTGCAACATTTTAAATCATTCCAGAGCATTTTTAGCCCCGACTTTATGAATACTTTCTTGGAATATATAACTATGGTAAAATAAGAAAAAAATATACTTAAAAAATATTGGTATAGAATAAAGGCAGAGCTAAAATTGCTCACGAATAAATTAAAATGTTGGTGTGAACGCCGCACCTCTGATTTCGAGAGTATTAAAAAACAAGAACTGAAAAGTTTGTTACGAAAATGTGGGAACAGTGTGTGCGTATGTGAATCAAGATGGACTAACGTTCCATTCTACATGTTTTTTAGAAAATACTTTACTTGATGTTAATTTCTGTATTCGTTATGTATTTTATGTTTGTGCCGTAAGTAAATATACGTTTAAAAGTAAACCAAGTGTGATCAGTGTCTTGATGTGTCTCGAAATGAATTTACCGAAAGAAAAGAACCAGGTGCGAAAAAGCAGGCACCACAATTGGCGAAGTCGACAAGCATATGTGAAATAGCTATAGTACTCCTATGGATTTTTTTCATGATAGTGATGAAAAAAAAAAAAAAGGGTATGTTTTTTTTTTTTATGTTCCATCAAGAGTCATATTTTGTATAAGTTTTAAATTAAATAATTAGGATTAAACATTAAGATATTTTGTTCCGATTTTGTATTCCAACAAGGTAAAGAGTATGTAAATGAAAATTGAATATTTCGTAATGTTGAAATAATAATAATTCTAGTGTTTGAAAAATGAAAAATAGAAATATATTTGTTTATTTGTATTTAAAAAGCCGGAAAATAGTAAAAAGAATGATGAAAAGAATATGTTTTTATGCTATTCAAGGTCATTGTTATTAAATTCTGTGTGTTCTTTTTATTCATCACGTGATTTAGAATAAATCAGATTTCATTAAAGCAGATAAAAAAAAAAAAGAGAGAGTTCTGTTTTGATTTATTTGTTCTGTTTTATTGAATGATTGTGTATTTGTTAGACCTTGATAATTATTTATAATTATTTATCTTTATTATTATGGGAATATTAATTAAATATCTCAGTAAAAAGAAAACTAGTGAATTATTCTTGTGAACGTCCGGTTTTGTTTATTTTTTTACTTTGAGGAATGAATCGGAAATTGTTTTTTTTTTCTGTTTAAAAGTAAGTTTGATTAAAGGTTGCTATGGCAACATTATTTCTAATTTATTGAAAGCTGGTTATGCAATAAAGTATATTCTGATTTATTAATTGAAAGAGTTGATTGTGTTGCTATGGCAACATTATTTCTAATTTATTGAAAGCTGGTTATGTAATAAAGTATATTCTGATTTATTTAATGAAAGAGCTGATTGTGTAAACATTTTTTTTTATTTGTTATTTCGATACATATTATTTTTTTTTCTCCTTTTATGTATGCATTCCGACTTAATGATTATTTTATTTAATTTGGGGGAAAATGTTGTTTAAGATAAAAAATAAGATGTCAAATCTGGCGTTCTTAAGGAAAATTTGAACTTGATTTGATTTCATCCATCCGAAGATGGCATTTTTGGGTAAAGGGAATAAAAAAGATTTGCAAGAAGTTGCTACGGAGCTTGGAGTGGAAGGAACTCAACATTTAAAGTTATATGAGTTAAGAGATGCTATTTTGGCTTCAAAGAATTACGATGAAGAATTTGTTAAAGAAACATTAGCGAACGTACTTGAAGCACGGAAGAGGAAAGAAGAGATGGAGGAACGCATAAGAAGGGAAGGAATAGAGGAACGTAAGAGAAAAGAAGAGATGGAGGAACGCCTAAGAAGAGAAGAAATAGAGGAACGTAAGAGAAAAGAAGAGATGGAGGAACGCCTAAGAAGAGAAGAAATAGAATTGGAAAAAATGCGGTTGGAAAATGCAAGAATAGAACTTGAGAAGAAAGGAATTATAAATGAAACTTCTGAGAAAACGCGCGTAAAATTACATAACATCTTACAAAAATTTGATCCTAAAACATGCGAAATTAGCCTGTATTTAGTTCTTTTTGAGCGGCAGGCAAAGCGTGCCGAAATTAAAAGAGATGATTGGGTTTCTCATCTCATTGGGCTACTGCCATACGAAATCGCGGAAGTTATAGCTCGGGAAGACGAAGAAATCACGAATGATTACGGAAAAGTAAAAGAGTTATTGTTAAAGAGATATAAACTTACTCCTGAAAGATTTCGACAACTTTTCAATAAGCATACTAAAAAAGCTGATATCACATGGAGAGATTTTGCTTACGAATTGAAAAACTATTTTACTGAATGGATTCGGGGATTAGAAGTTAACACATTTGAAGAATTATATGATTTGATTATTACAGATCAAATTAAAAGGAAAGTACCTCCAGAAATTAAAGAACATTTCATCGATGAATGGTCCTTGTTTAAGTCATCTGATATTATTTCCAGTAAATTAGATGATTATGAAAATGTCAAAATGACTTTCAATAAAAAACCGAGAGAAATTTCTCATAAAGAAAATTGGAATCTTCCATCCAAAGGGGCGAATTTCGGAAATAACAATAGAGATGAGAAAAGGGTTTTTACTAAGCCACAGCAAGAACAAAGAGACATTCGTCCGAAATTCTCCTGCTATTTGTGTGGAAAGGAAGGCCATATGAAAAAATCTTGCCCCAAATTGAATTCAGCAAGTACATCTTACGTGAAAACAAACAAAAAGAGTCAAGAAAGTAAGGGCCTTAATAAGGTCAGTGTTAATCTAAATAGCGCTTGTTTCGAGTGGGAATTTCCAGTCAACGAGAAAGATGGCGAGCTTCTGAAAGTGGATTTAGGAATCGGAGGTCAAAAATTTCAAGGCATCGTGGACAGTGGTGCAGAAATCACCGTACTACGAAAATCAGTTGTACCTGAGGAACACTTACAGTCAAGTGGGAAAATTCTTTTGAGACCTGCTATAGGTAATCCAGTGGAAGCACAACTTGTGTCAGTTCCGCTAAGTCTTCATACAGATGAAGAAATCATTCCATATGTTCAAGTGCATGCTGCAGTAGTAGAAGGGCTGCATGAGGAAGCTTTAATCACTCCCAGGGTATATGAATGGTTGAAGGAACAAAAGCGTTCTTATTTGGGAGATGATACAGGAATCACTTCAGTAAAAGAAGCTAATGAACAATCCTTGTTCAGTGTGGAGGGAAGGTCTCCCGAAAACATTTCTTTAAGGGATAAAATGAATATCCCTAAGAAAGAAGCTAATGAACAATCCTTGTTCAGTGTGGAGGGAAGGTCTCCCGAAAACATTTCTTTAGGGGATAAAGTGAATATCCGGAAGAAAGAAGTCGATGAACAATCCTTGTTCTATGTCAAAGGAAGAAATCCTGGAAATTCAGGGGTTGAGGTTAATATCACCCCAGTGGAAGAAAACAATGAACCGTCCTTGTTCAAAGTGGAGGGAAGGTCTCCCGGAAACTATTCTTCAGAAGAAGAGGTTGAAGTAATCACAATAAATGAAGTCGGTGAACAATCCTTGTTCAGTGTACCTGAGAATAATTCAAACGACAATTATCTTGGGGATGAGGCAATTAGTACCCCACTCACAGAAGATAATGAAAAGTGTATGTTCTGTATGGAGGGAGAAAGTCACGAGACTATTCGAAAGGCAAAGCTGAACAACAGCGAGTCGCATCATCCAGAAACCAAAGTCTTTAATAACTCAGTAGTTAAACAGACATTGACCGAAACCGATAGTAAGGATGAAAGAAATGAAAATATCCCTGTTCCACAAGCACAAGTGTTTAGGGATGAGCAGTTAGCCTGTCCTACATTGAAAAGGTGCTTCGAAGAAGCTAGACAATATAAAAATGGTTACTGGATTGAAAGAGGTTTATTATATCATATGGGTAAAGTAGGCGGACAGAAATATATTCAATTGGTCGTACCGGCAAGCAGAAGAAAGGACATTTTGAAATTAGCTCATGAAACTCCTACTGGTGGACATCTGGCAGCTAAGAAGACCAGAGACAGAATTGCAATGTCTTTCTGGTGGGAAGGAATGCCAAAAGAAGTTAAACAATTATGTGCTTCGTGTCATGATTGTCAAATGCGCAGGAAAGGAAAAGTAAACGATAGAACACCTATCGAGTCTGTTGGAAGGCCAGAACTCCCATTTCAAGTGGTTAATGCCGATATTTTAGGCCCAATAGAGCCAAAGTCATCACGTGGCCATCAGTATGTACTGTGCGTTATGGACCAGCATAGTCGTTGGCCGGAAGCAATACCTCTGAAGTCTTTAACAGCAAAGGCAGCCTGTGATGCATTTATAGAAATATTTGTACGAACTGGAATTCCTCGAGTAATTGCAATGGATAACGGAAGAAATTTTGCCGCACAGCTGACAAAAGAGTTTTTAAAACGATTAGGATGTGTTCCTAAATTTTCCACTCCAGGTTATCCACAATCGAATGGTTTGGTTGAAAGATGGATAGGAACTATGAAATCCATGCTACATCATGCAATTAATTCACAAGGTCGAGGCTGGGATAAACAGTTGCCATTCTTGTTATGGGCATACAGAGAAGTGCCTAACGCTACAACGGGTGTTGCCCCATTCCTACTAGTTCATGGGCGACCACCTGTAGGACCTCTAGCCATCCTCAAATCGAGTTGGGAAGATGAAGTCGTACTTCCTCAAGGGATTGGAGAATCTGTAGCTGACTACCTGTTGAAACTCCGGAACCGTTTAGAAGACGCGGCACAGTATGCGAATAGCATAGCTCAAGAACAGCAGCAGAAATATGTACATTATCATAATTTACGGTCAAAAGGTACCGAATTTTCTGTTGGGGATGAAGTTGTAGTGTTAATCCCTGATTCAACAAATCGTCTTTGTTCAAAATGGAAAGGACCAGGAGAAATAGTAGAAAAGAAGTCTCCACATTCTTTTTATGTCAAACTACCTGATGGAAGTGTTCGACATCTTCATCAAAATAAATTGCGTAAATATATTCAACCTGTCAGAGCTGTAGGAATTATTTACGAAACCGATGAAGAGTTTGGAGATATACAACATGCGCCCGTAGAATCACGGCATGTAACAGATGAAGAACTAAAAGCTGGTATAAAATCAAATTCGATATCAGCAAAGCAACATAAACAGCTGTTGAATCTAATTAAAGAATATCTAACAATATTTGATGGGGAATTAAAGAAAGCCAAAGTTCATCCACATGTTATCCAGTTAAAGTCTGGAGTAGAGAGGAAACAACCTCATCTTTATAAAGTTCCAGAAACATTAAGATCTAATATAGAAAAACAGATAGCAGAATTATTGGAAAAAGACCTGATAGAACCCTCTTCAGCAGAAATAGCATATCCATTGGTATGTGTAGCCAAGAAAGATGGAACTGTCCGACTTTGCGTGGACTACAGAGAGCTGAACTCAGTAAAATTCCACCTTTTCCTATGCAGAATTCAGAAAATCTTAGATTTAAAGCTGGTGGAGCTCGTTACTTGACAACTTTAGATATCCTTAAGGGATATTGGGAAATACCCTTAGCAGAGCAAAGCCGAGAATTAACCAGTTTTGTATCTCCAAAGGGTCAGTATCAGTGGAAGGTGATGCCATTTGGGTTATCCGGAGCACCAGCAACATTCCAAAGAATAATGAATCAAGTATTGCGACCTCATAGTCACTACGCCGAAAGTTTTCTTGATGATATTATCATATTTTCTTCAACCTGGGAAGATCATCTTAATCATATTAAATCCATTTTAGAAACTCTGAAAAAATTGAATTTTTCGGCAAATTTAAAGAAATGCTCTTTTGCGATGTCGAAAGTAAAATATTTGGGACATGTCGTAGGCTCAGGAGAGCACGGCCCAGATCCGGACAAGATATCAGTTATTAAAGATTTGAAAGCCCCTAAAACTAAGAAAACCTTGAAGTCACTCCTAGGATTATTTAACTATTACAGAGACTATGTGCCTCGGTATGCCAATATAGCAAAACCTTTAACGGACTTAACTCGAAAAACTGTGCCAAACGACCTTCCATGGTCAGAAGAAGCCGAAAGCGCATTTAATTCGTTAAAGAATTGTTTGTGCTCTATAACCTCTCTGTATACACCTGATATGTCGAAACCTTTTGAAATCGATACTGATGCTTCAGTGACCGGAATTGGAGCCTGTCTAATGCAGAGAGATGAGCAGAATAAACTGAAACCAATAACTTTTGCAAGCCAAAAACTGACCCCTGCTCAATCAAAGTGGAGCACTATTGAAAGGGAAGCTTATGCTGTAATATGGGCATTAGGTAAATTCGAAATGTGGACTTATGGAGCCACTATTATCTTACACACGGACTATAACCCTTTAAAATATTTGACAGAAACAGTTCCTAAGAACGCCAGATTACAAAGATGGGCATTGGCTCTATCTCGCTATCGAGTGACTAATGCTCATAAGCCAGGAAGCAGTAATACTATTGCAGATGCTTTATCACGCATTCATGAATAAAGTCATAAGTTAGTTTAATATTGTATTTGTTATTACATATATATATATGTGTGTGTTTATTTTGTTTCTTATATTCAAGTATATTAATTCATTAAGATTATTTAAAGTGCATAAGAAAATCCATGTCAGGATAAATGTTTATTCATATATATTATATATATATTTTATTTCTATTATGTGTTTAAATGTTACTTATTTTATACCATAGAAAATATTTAAATATTAAGTGAAATATAAATGTTATTGCTCTTGATGGAACATCGGATATTAGGTCAAAGATGAGACAATAATTAAGAATTTAAAAGGACAATTAAACTTTCATGAACATTTATTTAAAGATGAAACAATAATTAACAATTTAAAAGGACAATTAGACTTTCATGAACAGTTATATAAATTATCCACAAATGTTTGTTAGTAGTTTCACTGTGAAGGCCATTGTCCCTCAAGTGAAACTGGAGGGAAGGTGTGAACGCCGCACCTCTGATTTCGAGAGTATTAAAAAACAAGAACTGAAAAGTTTGTTACGAAAATGTGGGAACAGTGTGTGCGTATGTGAATCAAGATGGACTAACGTTCCATTCTACATGTTTTTTAGAAAATACTTTACTTGATGTTAATTTCTGTATTCGTTATGTATTTTATGTTTGTGCCGTAAGTAAATATACGTTTAAAAGTAAACCAAGTGTGATCAGTGTCTTGATGTGTCTCGAAATGAATTTACCGAAAGAAAAGAACCAGGTGCGAAAAAGCAGGCACCACAGTTGGCAAATGTTAACAGGACGTTTTCCTGTTATTGCTTTTAAAAAGTAAGTAAAAATAATTAAAATATATGAATTTGAAATTAGTTAATTGAATTTTTTATTTTTACAGCAATGAAGTAAAAAGGAACTATAAACAATAATGAGCAAAGGACAGTGCTGTGGTACGGACAAAGTATTTCAGACAAGACTCGGTGAATCACAGACTAAAAAAAATGCCAAAAGAGAGACCAGATTTCGCTGAAATGATACAAGCACCATGCACGTAATGCTTGAATTTTTTTACGATTCGGAAACAACCAAGTATAAAAAAATCCACAAATAAAGCAATAAATAAAGCCATAAATTTTCGCATATCTTTATAGATAAATATGAATTTTGTTTTTAAAATGTATCTCTGTAATGCAAGCATTTTTAATTGATAAAAAAGGGCAGATTTGTATATTTGTGCGCAGTGTAGGCCTGCCAATTCTTCTTTTTTTTTTTTTTTTTTTTTTGGTAATGGTGTTAGGCCCCACCCTTTTGTCACATCAATATATTTCTTGAGAAATATTCTTATTTAATCGTAAGTGCATATTTCCGAATATTACTCTATAAATTCACTGGTGTGAAATATAGGCGGGCCTAATGTTATTACGAAATAAATTAGAAAAATTGGCAAGTCTAGTAATGTAACAGATGTAATGGAGGTGACGTAAAAGATGCCCATCAACAATGTTAAATCATTAGTGGCATATTTGACCCTACGTATAAAAATGTAATTTTGTTCAGCAAAGTTCCAGAAAATACTAGTAGACTGTGGAGAATGTACATTGGCAGAAATATTCTGTAAATGAAAAATAACGAATATATTCGTACACAACAGATTTTCTTTGTGGGGGCTCACTTAAAAAGAAAAGAAAAAAAAAAGCCTAAACCAAATAAATTCCGATATTTTGATCAACCAGTATTGAACCAGTTTACAGCACTCAAAATACATAGTGGGGAAATCGACCAGCAAATCATTGCCTTTAATATTAAGCCTCTCACCAGAGGTCAGTGCGATCCAGTTTATTGCTTGAAAACCTCCCTATTGGTTAGTTATGTTCTTAGATCACGTGATTGAGCAGACGAAACTGGGAAAAGCCAATCAGCTCTTCGATTTGAGCAAAAAATTTGAAATTTATTTTTTTATTTATTTATTTTTTTGCAGTATTTTAAGCATTCGATCATAAGCGTTGGCCCCATTGTATGTTTTAGGCGAGGTAACCAGGTTCCACTGATATTATGCGACGATATTACATCTTAGCCACCACGAAACCATATTTCATACTGTTACTTAGAAATGACTTACCCAACCTTGCTTAATAACTTTTTTTATTATTTTTTTTAAATATGAAAATTATAAAATATAACTACATGCTAGATAATACCTCTACCAATAGTTATAGACTATATTTAGTTACAAACAAAAATTTGTCTTTTGGCAGATTGATACGTAAGTTTGTAAAATATTTATACAGTTTTAAAAAAACAGAACCTTTCTAGGAAAGTTAGTTTTTCTTTTTTTTTTTCTTATTGGTTTATAATTGTATTTTTTTTTAAATATTAGTACTAGTCCAGGTATTATATTGAAATCATGGTTCGGCGACAACTGCCCGTCACAGACGAAGTTCAGGCGGAGTTATACTAGCCCCAGATGTCCAGATACTAATAGAAAAAACGGGTCATACTTGGGTTGTTGTAATAATAATAATAATAATAATAATAATAATAATAACGTGAAGTGCATGCATAAAGACTAATTTCAATATACAATTTTATTCGACTGGATAGGACGTGAAAAATGCTAGATGGAATTCAGCGACTCTTAGTTGAGGTTTACATCTATACCCAACTTAAAGCTATATCCATCGAACATTTCAAAATCTTCATTAGATCTACAGATATGAGAAAAAAAAAACGCTTCGATAATCAATTAAAAATTAAATCTAGGTAATTAGATGCGTTAAAATTGTAATAGATCACAAAAAACCGATTTTTTTTCTTTTGTCTACGGTTACTTGTGTATACGATAGCTTTACTTATTTTTGAAAGTTTTTTTTATAAAAGTTATATTTCCTTTTAAAAGTTAGATTGTTTTGTTCGAGGGATTTTGAATAGAATTGTGGACTGTATGGTTTTTTAAAAATCGCTGGTTTAAATTATATTAAATTATAAATCAGTTTAAAATGAATTTGAAGGACTCACCTTCCTTTCAATTGAATTAATAACATCATATTTAAGAAACAATGAATAAAGGCTTGAATAAATGCACAAATTAGAATATAAACCTGAATTATTGACTTTATTTTAGCTCGTTAGAATGAATTTCTCCAGCTTCCCGGCAGAAACGCAACCAAAAATTCACAACAAAAAGAATAAACTAGAATAGGTCTGCAGAAACATAACTGCTTCACAGCAAATTGAAAAATAAATTGTTTAAAGTATAACTAACAATTAATTGAAAACATGGATAAAATAAATAATAATAAAAGAAAAAATGAATTAATTTAGCGTTTAAACACCTAAAATACAATGAAAAAAAGAATGAATTTAATTAATGTTAATATTCTAAAATTATATCAAAATTGCATAGTGCTGCCATCTACTGTCAAAATTCAGAGTTATTAGAATTCTGAACATTCTCCTCCACCGGGAGAAGGAGTGTCACTTTAGCAATAGGGCGTTGAATTTCACCACTCTGAGTCCAAATGCTGACTACACGAACTCTATTATCAGGTCCTGGATAGGTACGAATAATTCTACCCAGCTTCCACTGGAGAGGAATAGATTGTGAATCGTGAATAGCAACCAAGTCCCCAACTTGAAGATCAGTTCGTAGAGTGAACCATTTAGGTCGATTTTGCAGGTGATGTAGATAGTCTCTAGACCATCGCTTCCAGAAGTCTTGCTTCATTCGCTAGATTAGAGTCCAACGAGAAGATAAAGTGAGATTTGGTGAATTTCCACTTTCTGCAATCTCAAGGAGTGGAACTCCTATCAGGAAATGTCCGGGAGTGAGGGCTCTAACATCGGATGGATCTGAAGAAAGTGGCATTAATGGTCTGGAATTTAAGAAGGCTTCTATTTGACATAAAAGAATAGTAAGCTCTTCAAAATTTAGAATGTTAGCCTTACAAGCTTTAATTAGATGACTTTTCGTCAATTTAATAGCAGATTCCCATAGTCCACCGAAATGGGGGGAATATGGTGGGATAAAATGCCAATTGATGAACTGTGAATTGGTGTTGCATCAGGAAGGGACCCAATTTCCCAAAATTTCTGAAGATCATAAGTTAACTGAACTGTAGCATGGCAACTAAGGACAGTTTTAGAATGTTGAAAATTGTTTGCATGTATGACACCCGAGAGTAACCATCCCAATTTGGAATTTAAGGCACATGGAGTGCCTTTAGGACCCAGAATAGATTGCCCTAAAATTATTAAGGGAAATAAACCTGCACCAAGCAAAATTTCAACTGGACTCGAAACATAAAACTCTGCTAAAGATAGACCTTCCAAATGAGGCCATGAAGATTTTCGAACAACAAAATTAGGAAGATTTACCGTGACATTATTTACTATTAAAGCCTTCCAAAGCTTTTATCGCTTTGTTTTCAAATTTAGTCACTGACGACCGAATAATAGTTCTTTTTGCTTTTAGTTTTTCAATTTTCGAAGCCATTAGAACTTTTTTTTTTTTTTTTTCAAATTTGTAAAATATTAATTTTTACTAAAAGATTTCATAATTTAATATATATCTCCGGCTCTAGAAGGCCAAAAATATGGAGGGATTTTGAATAGAATTGTGGACTGTATGGTTTTTAAAAATCGCTGGTTTAAATTATATTAAATCATAAATCAGTTTAAAATGAATTTGAAGGACTCACCTTCCTTTCAATTGAATTAATAACATCATATTTAAGAAACAATGAATAAAGGCTTGAATAAATGCACAAATTAGAATATAAACCTGAATGATTGACTTTATTTTAGCTCGTTAGAATGAATTTCTCCATTTGTTTTTATATAAGACATATTTCATCGCAAGATGTTCTGTAAAAATCTGTAAAGAAATTTATGAAAAAGGTGGATCAAGTACGTTTCACGCATATGAGTTTATTATTATTATTATTATTATTTCGTACTCTTTAAGTAATTATTTTTATAATATGCTTAAACTACTGTATTTAGTTCTTCAATTAAAAAGTAAAAATAACAGTTGCAGATGTTAGCTGAAAAAAAAAATGCAATATTGTTTTTATGATAACTTACGCGAACTATACATATTACAAGAGGATAAAATGAAAAAAAAAAAAAATAGCGCTGAAAAGCTGAAAATGTAATGTTTTACACAAGTTTTGCTTGCTCTATCTTTTATTAAAAAAAAAAAAAAAAAAAAAAAAAAAAAAAAAAAAAAACTCCATACAAATAACATTGCTCGCCATGAAAATTGCCCCTGTCGCCATTTCAGCATATTCTTATGTAAAATGACCTCCTAAATCCGAATATGATGCCCATTTTCACCCACAGTGTTTTAGGAATGACCCACTGTTTTTATCATTTTTCGGTGATTTTATGGCTATAAATTTGATTTTCAGGAGGAAGGAGAATTATTTTATCCGTTAAATATCTTCTGAGGTGCTACAGAGTCGGAAAATTCTAAAACAGGGATGAACATTTGCGACAAGGAAAAATTTTGGGGGGATTTGCAACTGAAATTATGCATTTCATATCTTATATTTTTTTAATAAGTTATTAATGCCATTTTTTAAACTTTATATATATATATATATATATCTATATATATATTGTTTTTAGGTGTTAAATTAATTATTTTTCAATCTTCAAATCAAATTCATGGTCATTAAACTATCGAACAGGGAAAAAAAATTGAGGGAAGAGGTTGTGTTTCTAGAAAACGGTGGATGACTGAGCAAAATGACAGCCATATTTGGTTTCAGGAGGTTATTTTACATAAGAATCAGCAAGAATAGTATCAGATCTCGATTTTTTTTTTCAGAGCAGTGTAATCGCTAATAACGGGACAATTGCCAAAATATTTAATCTTTTAACTGCAAACAGTTGACTCATCTTTACTGCACTTTCTTATATTCCTGCAATACTGCAATTTTCCGTCCACTGTAATAATAAGTCAAAAAGTAAAAGTTAATATATCGTTATAAACTAGTTTCCACATTCTAAACAAAAAATGTTTGTACTTTTCCTAATTTAAAATCAATTTGCAAGTAAAATAATATTAATGAATCAGAAAGAACTGTATTCTTTAAATGACTTGGTTGCAGCTTTAGTCGAGAACCCTTTTGCTGTCACTTAAATATTTGTCACATTTTTTCAAGAATATAAAATTACTATTCCATTTACGCTAGGAAATATGTTGGCGAGAAACAATCGAGCTCCTTCGGTGCCAAATTTAAAATACCGCAAAGTGGGGTACTAAAGCTGTTCTAAAATAATTATTTTCTCTTAAAAAAAAAATATATATATATATATATATATATATATATATATATTTATAAAGGGGTTCCCAGTTTTAGATACCGGATTCATATATCGCCATATATTCAGCATTTGTTGAAAATTCAATGAAAAATAATATATGTATATATATATATATTCAATGCAGTTAAATATTGAAGAAAAGTTACATATTTAGTGTAGGACCTTTTAACGACTTTTTATTTATGAGCTATTGTGGATGTTTATCTGAACGTAAATGGCAATGGAAAATTGTTTTTTTTTTTTTTTTTTTTTTTTTTTTTTTTTTTGAGTTCAGAAAATTTATGTTCAAAGCAGTGCGCAAGCGATTATGCCAATTAAAAGCAATATACATATATATATAAGTTAAAATTTAGAAATTGTAATTATAAATTGTAAAAAACCAATCTTAGTCTTTATCACTGCAGTAAACTTCAACCAAGATAAATATTTTTTAATGATATACTGTGAATAATAATCAAATTTCCGTGCGAAGAAAGGACACAACAGCTAGTACATGAATAAAACTGGATGTCACATAACATACAAGACAGTATTTCCCTATTTCTTGTCCTTTCCAAAAAATGTATCTATCTAGCGAAACAGAATTAAACTTTAAATTTTATACACTGTATATATAAACGAAAAACTTACCTAATTTCCTTTTGCTACATACTTCACCTTAGTATTATCCTATGTTTTTCTTTTTAAAACTCTAATATTTTTTCCATTATATACATCATAATATGAAACGTAATATATTACTCTTTCGAGTAAAAATACTATATCAAAATTATAATAAAAGTTATACTTCTTAATGAAACATTTTTAACATTAACAAACATATATCGCTTAAACATCCAATTATATACATGTTATTATCCATAAATTGAGTATATTAACACTAAATTATTAGCCATTTATTCGCAAAACGCTAAATCGTTAAACACAACTTCGCTATATAAATTGTATCACCTTTAAAAGACCCCCCAAAAACACGTATAGATTACCATATTTAAAACAGTAAAAATGAAAGGCGGGCCTGATCACTTAAAATTATGGTAACTATGTTATTTAAAAATGCACAAATTTGAAATTTATAAAAATACAAATTTATTTGAGAAATATTAATATATATATATATATATATATATATATATATATATATTAAATCTATGGATGAGAATGATAATTTCTTTAAAGATATTATTAAGAAACGAAGATTAAATATATTATACATATATATTTAAAATATAACATTTATTTTTAAATAAATTCTTCTTCTTTTTTTTTTTTTTTTCTTTTTGTATGCTACAGATTTTTTGTACTGTACAACTAAAACTTGGTTCCTTTTTTTAATAGAAAAACAGTATATCTATCGTTTATTGAATACTAGTTTAACGTTAAATATTTTTTTAAACATGTCTTTATGGAGCTTTGATAATGTCCTTTATGTGAAATTACAGTATTGAAATATGAAATTTCGATGTAATATTAATTTTATTGTTCTGTGTATTGGGGATTTTAACAAAATAAAACCTTATTCACGACTATTGATTATTTTAATTTATATAAAAACCTTATACCATTCCTTTTTTAAACGTTGTTTTTAATAAATTGTTTTTAGAAAATAAACATTTATGGTTAGTACCAAATCACTTTATGTATTAATACGGAAGTGTAAAAATATCATTAAAAACATGAATCTTGTATGACAGGTAATGCTAGTCTAAAATTAAATTTTTTATTGATTTTGTTAATTTCCATCATTATTTAACGTCGTAGTAAAATCCTAACCGAGTATATTTTTACTTTAAAAAGGAAAACTCTTCTTATTATCCTCAGTTTTCTTTCCAATTAGACCCAACTGGGTATTATTTTGCTTAAAAAAGAAAATTGTTTTTATTTTTCTCAGTTTTCTTATTGCACTCCATTAATAAATTAAGTGTATAACTCTTATATTACATCATTGTCTTTTTTTAATACGACAATACGTACTATTTCTTTCGAGCATCGATTTTTCGTTGTTACTATTTTCGATCTATCATCTTGAATGAACGTGAAAGCATTTTTTTTTTTTTTTTTAATATATAAAGCTGAAAGTTTGTCACTGCATGTGTTCGGAATTTCAGTCCGGATTATTAGATTTTATCGAAAATTGATATAGTTATTAGTCAGGATAATATTTAGCTAACGCTGAATTTTTTAGTTCAATCTTATAACTGGTTCAAAATATATTAAATAAAAAACCCCATTTTAACTTTAAAAATGTTTTTTAAAAAAATTGGTAACAAAATGCCAAAAAATAAATAAATAAATGAACATATTTATTTTTATTTCGTAAAAAAAATAAACGCGCATTTTTTTTTTTTTTTTTTTTTTTTTTTACAGTTAAATTAAAATTGAAAAAAAAAATCATAAAAACCCATTTGCAAACTTTGAAGTTTAGCACCGACATAGCTCGGACTTTTTTGCCAAGATCTTTTCTTAAGCAATAGCAATAGCCATTTTAGTTCTTCGCGAAAATGACAACAAAAATTTAAAAGCAATCAAGGTGCTCCTTTGCTAAGGTAGTGCCAAAGTAGTTTTACGAAATGAATTTAAAAATCGATTCCAGGTAATGAAACACAGTTACTGCATGCCTTTATATGAAGAATAGATTAAAATATGTACTGTATCACTAAATTAAATTTTTCGTGCAGAATTTTATATCTGTTTTTTAGGGAAAAAAATAGACTGAGAGTTTTCTTTTATGTTTCCTTTATTATTTCTTCTTTTTTCTTTAAATATCATTAACTATATTATCAATAATATTATAACAAAATATGTATACGTTTAAATTAATATCATCACTAACACGAAAATTTTGAAGAATGGATAATTAATAATAATAGATAAAAAAAAACTTAATTTATAAATGTAGATATTTAAACGTAAAATATTTTTAAAATTTAATGTAATATATATATGTATATGTGTGTGTGTGTGTAAATATTTCACTTTATATTTTAAAGACTTTGTATTTTCTAGGTTTTGGGATGAATTTTACGATTGCAAAAACTACAAACTGTTAAAATTTTAAAGTAGATTTGTTTATAATTTTCTGTCATTATTTTCTGATTCTGAGTTTTAAACTACGTTTGTTTGTCTTGGTTATTTATAAAAGTAAATCTAATAAATATGTAGGTAATGATGCTAAATTTACATATAAGGCAAGGCTCAAACAAAATATATTATTCATTTGATTTATTTTCTTATGCTAATAAGTTTATAAACTGGTCATTTTTCTAGAATAAACATCCCTTTTATTAAAATATAATCTATAATTAGTTTATCTATTGAATCAAAACTTTGAATTAAATATTTTTCAAGATTTTTCTAAAATTCTATTATCAGTGGCCGCAGCAGTCCTATATTTTTACCTGTATTTTAATATTTTTATACCGCTTAAACATTAAACATACTTTTACGTACTGTTTTAGCTTTAAAATCTTTAATATATATATATATATATATATATATATATATATATATAATAGTAGTATTAAGGTAATAATACAAACATAAAAATATATAGACCACTGCGAACTCTGTATTATGGTTCTAAGACAAATAATTGAATGTGGATATATAACAATGTTACTGTGTATCTGAAATTTTAATCAAAAACCATTATTATAATTTCCTTTTATTTACATAAAATCTATATTTTAGTACTTTAATTAAACAAAAAATAGCTTTACTTAAATATATATAAATCATTATGGTGCCTAAACAAGTTTCTTTACATGAAGTTAAACGTTAAAAAAAATCTTTAGTTGATGACTCTTAATTGTAGTTTTTTTATTTTTAGTAAGGACTAGTAAGTTTGATATATATATATATATATATATATATATATATATATATATATATATACATATTTAACTTTCTTCATTCTCTAATGACACAATAGAATCCCCACTGGGAATTCCTACAATTTTCAGAAACAAAAATTATCTCCACTTTTCCAAATTTTGCGTCTAATTATATTATATTAAGAGATTAAATCTATAGCTTTCCTATAACATAATTATCTAATCATTATTTCTTTTCAAAAAGCTTCCTTAACTATATTATCGTAGAAATTTTTTATTTTAATGAATGCATAATTTTCAATAGAAGTATTTAATAAGACAAGATTAAAAAAAATTAAATATAATAAGATTTCGATTGCTACTACTGATATATATGGTAACAGTTAAAATAATTCATTTTATTAATCAAAATTATATAACAAAGACGTAAAAAAGACTGTATATGTTAGGTATTATTTTCATGTAACAAATATTTAATTGCACCACTAAAATTTTATTTTTAATTATTCATTGCATTTTACTTTTTAAGGACACTAGACGTAAATAGGTTAAAATAAATATACTTTAATGAGATATTCATTAAATACTGACTTTCAAAAAATGGATGAAACTAGTCAATCTGCAGATAAGGAGCCTCAGTGTTACTCATTACTCATCACTGATCAGATCTACTTATTCCATATTTTTTAAAATATTTTTATGTCTGTATTTGTGTCTATATCTATATCTATCTACCTACCTATCTCTGTTTATATATATATATATATATATATATATATATATATATATATATATATATATATATATATATATATATATATATATATATGATTAACTCTTAACATAATCTGATACAATTCATTTCTGAAGGGTTTGTTTCAGTGTAGTTCTTGATCATGTGTACAAATATTACAATTAACAGTGAGATTTTTGCTGCCGATATCACAGAATACACAGACACGCAGAAACGAAAAAGGCTTTGATTCTAACAGGAAGGCTTATAATTACTTTTCGGAAAAAGTGGTTATGTTTGATAGGGCAAAAATGTTAAATATTCTCTAAATATTTAGATAGAAATGAAGAAAAGATGATGTACTTTAAAATAGATGGAATGGAAAAAGCACCGTGATGCTCTCTATTTCATGTTCAGGTGGTCAGCTAGCAATGTGGAAAACAAATCCCGTCTGTGAATAATTAACTTTACCATTCTATATTTTCAGACGACATTTGAAGAGCCTCTCACGTCGCCGCTGATAGGCCATCATGAAAATCTAGTACGACATTAAAATTCACTCAAATTCAACATTATATACACTCAGGAAAATATATATATGTTTGACTAAGAAAATATTATTTTTGGAACTCTTATAAAAACAGATAATGCGAAAGATAGCATGCAAGCTACCGTGCGGATGAAAAAGAACAAATGTAAAAGATAAATCTGCCTTATTTCTTCAGTATTTGCTGTTATTAAATATAAACAAAATACCTAAATTTAAGAGTAACAAATATTTAATTTAGTTCACTATTTAGAATAGACATGTGAATTTTTATATCCAGGCTGAGTAATAGATACATATAAACACAACATTGGCAGGTGCATTTTACATTCCATTTGAAGAAACTCAAATTTACATTTTCTTTTTTACAATTGTATTTTAAATCTGTTAAAATGTAATTTTCTTGTTTGTGTCTTAAACGTAAGAGAATATTTATTTTTTGAGCAGCTGAGCTGTTTGTTAACACCTTTAAAGCGTACCCATTACGTTCTTTAATTTCGAAAAGAGTGAAATAATCTAAAGAACACAGCTTTACTTAAAGAACCTTTTGTTTATAGTTCTTTAAAGTTTTTGCAAAAATTCCTTTTCTCATCATTAGGTATAGAATTTTTTTAAACAGAAATTTATTTCATAGAGGTTAATTTTACAGTACATTCATTTTAAAAGACTTAGAGGAAGAATTCGCCTTTAAGTACCTTTTGTTAAAAAAGAAAAATCTAATTTGCTTGAAACTTTCATGTGTTATTTAAATTATAATTTAAATAAAAAGATTAAACTGCCATTATGTTGGATTATTCAAGGGTGCATATTAAGATACTAAAAATAATAATAAAACTAATAATGAACTATTATTTTATTATTATTGTTATTTGGACGAGATAATTTTTTTTTTTTTTTTTTTTTTTTTTTTTTTGAGACAAAATAGACCATATAAAAAGAATTTATTTTTCCTTTGACATCAAGTTAAAAAATATTAAAAAGAAAGTTAAAATAAAATGTGTGAAGGATATAATAATTAATATAGTAATCTTTAATAGGGGTATAATTTTATACTTTAAAATGAGAATTATTATTATTTTTATTATTATTGTTTTAACACTTTTTGTATATTTATAAAATCAAAAGATAACAATTGCGTTAAAATATTTAAAATAATTACATCATTGTTGCTGAAATTACGCTATTTGACACAATCTTAAAGTGTACTAAATACTATTTTTTTCCGTGCGTATAAAGTTTAGATGCCTACCAACAAATATTTTTAGAAACTTTAAAGTACTTTTTTTAAAAATAATATACGGAACTTTTCGCACTAAATTGCAATCTGTATATACATATATATAAAGATTTATTTGGTAGAGGTGATTATTTCCTTCTGGTAGAGGTGATTATTTCCAAAACATTATTATTACCAATTTACGGTAGACTGTTTTGAATAAAGCAGGAAGTCCTGCAACATATGATTTTTAAAAAAGCCTCTTATTTCCCAAATTAAAATTTGAAAGAAGGACTTATATATATATATATATATTGATTAAAAACTATATATTTCATTATTATTATTATTATTTATCATAATCATTATTATTGTACTTATATAATAATACTTTAAAATGAACTTGTTTTTAATATTATCAGTAACAATTCTCGAAACAGGTTTAATTGAAGCTGAATTCATTTTAATATGAAATTTTGTCTTTCTAAAATGTATTCGATTGTTTAAACCAAATGATCGAATTTAAAATAACTAAGTATATCCCTTGGAGAACATAGATAACTTTCTGACGGAGGCTTAAATATTGGAATGGTCACATACCATAACTACAGTACCTGGCCAAATTATTAGACCAAAGAAAATATTTAAAGTTTTTTGAAATTGGAAGTTTACTATACCTGACCTGCTCAAAATTATTATTATTTAATTAGTGTTACCTTAAGCTTATTTCAGAGCCTTTATTACAGAAACATTTTCAAGCTGGCAACACAAGACAGTTAGTTATTATTCTGTGATACAGTGGCATAGGTGTAAACTTGCATTATAACGTAAAATTTGTTACTTTGGATTGATGCGAATATTTTGCTGATAAAAGTAAGTTTTCTATTGTTATTAATATCGTGTGGGATATTTAACATTTTTATTCATTTATTATCATAAAAAGTTTTTGCTCCTTTATTTTAGACGGGAAGAAAGGCTGACCTTTCACCAAAGAGTGTAGGGCAGGTTTATAGTCTGCTGAAGGCCACTAAACTGACCCAAAATCAAATTGCAGAAAAGGTAGGAGTATCCAGAAGCTCAGTAAAAAGTATTAAAAGGAAAATGGTCTTAAACATAAGTTTGGATCCATCACGAAAGAATAATAGTGGATGAGCTCGCATTACGACGCCGAGGACGGATCGAAAAATACGAGACATTTGTATAAATAACAGAAAGAAACCGCTGCGCATGTTAATGAAAGAAGTTCAGAATGAAGGCATTAATATATCAGAAAGAACTTTGAGACGTCGATTGGCAGAAAATAAATTCATTGTCATGAAACCGGCTTGCAAATCAAAGCTTACATCAGAAATGATGAAAAAACGCTTAGAATGGGCAATAAAGTACGAAAATTGGACAATAGAAGACCGGAAAAATGTATAGAGCTATTTATTTTGATCAATGATATATTGGCATTTATAATGAATATAAAGAAATTAAATAAAAAACAATTTTGTTTAATTTTCAGGTTTGCTTCTCTGATTAAGCGGTTTTTCATGTTTTAACCGAAAAAACCAAACTTGTTCGGCGGCGTCTAAGTGAGAAATACATGTCAGATTGTATTGTTCCAACCATCAAACATCCTCCATCAGTCATGGTGTGGTCTGTCATATCCGGAAAAGTTTCATGTCCTCTCTATGTGGTCAAAAATACAATGAAACAAGATCAATACCTGAAAGTCTTACAAACCAGGCTCATGCTACAAATGCAAGAATGGTTTCCTGGAGATGAGGAACCAGTCTTCATGCATGATGGTGCTCCATGCCATAAAGCTAAAAGTGTATCGAAGTTTTTAGAGCGAAAAAAAATCAAAGTTCTTGATTGTCCTTGCAACTAGCCTGAGATGAACCTTATTGAAAATGGTTGGGAGTTGCTAAAAAAAGAAATGTATAAAAAAATATAACCAGTAAGGCAGAGTTGCTGGAATCTTTAACATACCAGTGGAATCATAATAAACATCTTCAAGAAACCATCCAAGCATGCATAGAAAGTATGCTTCATCGTGTTAAAGCCCTTTTAGTTGCCAAATGTGACCATACGAAATAGTGATTTTTCTGTTAAATTTAATTTATCAATTTTTTCTTTCTTCAATAAGTGTTGTATTGTAGTTTTTATTTTGTCATTGTATTCCTTAATGTATTTGTTTTCGAAATATGAATGAAGAAAATATCTTTTTTAATAAAATTCTTCATTAATAAGGTTGTAAACATGAAAAAATGTATAATTTGCCAGTGGTCTAATAATTTGGCCAGGTACTGTATTACAATTATTTCAAAATTTTCTTAAAAATATGTGTTATGTTATTATCTAATACGTAGACAGAATTCCTTTATTTTAGCACATTTAGCATTTTCGAGGCGTTTAACATTTCATACCGCCACGGTATGTTAAATTCCAATTAGAATACAAAATGTATAAGAATGTATTTATAAAGCTGATTTCAAAGAGATTTGGAAAGATTGGACTAAGTATTTTATATTAATCTAACTCTAAGGAACTACACGATACATGAAATCATTTTTGTGTATTAAAGTGATTTACAAAGTGCTGTCACAGTTTCTGACTGACATCATTTATGAGCTTATCCTGTGTTATAATTAGTTAGTGTAATAAAAATAAAGTTATCTGTAAAACTAATTTTATTGTATTCTAATGAAAAACAATGGATCAATTTACAAGATTTTCCTTTGTGTACAGTTAAATGTAAAAGACATAATACTGCACCAGTAGTATAGCACCAACAGCGGGTTTTAGAGAACTTAACAATAACCAGTGCTTCATCCATCAATCAACGCTTCCGATTGCAGCATGTTTATGTGAAAGAAATGCGAAGAACTTAAAATGCGCCTATAGTTGACAAGCTTGATCATAATAGTGGATAAAATAGTCCAATAGTGGACATCTTTGAATATTTCAAGAAGAGTGAAAAATAAAAAGGGAATCTATCTGTATTTCTCTCTCTTTCTCTGCGCATATATATCAGTAAACGAAAACAATTTTACGTTCTTGAAATGTTCTTGGGAAGGTGTCCTCCATTATGATATATTTTTTCTAAAGCTTTTTTCCATTACTTCTTTTTTGGCTATCCACCCCTCCCTTTTTTTTTCTTCCCTTTCCTGAGATTTTTTAGAGATCGTGTTTATTCCTCTGTTATCCCTCTGTTGGTCCCCTCTGTTTATTATCTTTTCAAACTGTTCTTGCTTGCATTTTTTAATATGTTTCATGGCAATTTTCTTCTTCTTTTTTTTTTTTTTTTTCGTTGTTGTGTTTTTGCCACTCTACTGAACTAATTTAATTAATCTTGCAATAATTACATTTTGAGAATGTGCCGGTCACTTTAGAATTTTCTTAAACACATAGAAATGTCATAGGACTGCAGTGTATGGCCCTCCAGGATTTGTGTTTGAGCTAAAGATTCACTAGATAGGAACTTGAGATTTAAAATAGATCCCGAACCACTACGAATAGCTATACCCGAACAGGGATTCAAAACACACACTTTGCAACTGAAGATAATTCTTAAGAGAACCGCAATATTTTCTATTTCTTTTCCGTCTTCATTTAATAAAATTTATCCAATTTAATCATATATTGAGTTTTCAATTGGCATATCTTAATACTTGCACAGCAATAATTTCATGAATCGAGGCGTTTTCAATGATTTGGATGTAGCTTCTATGTTTTCTGTAGTTGCGATTGCACTGTTAGGTTGAATCGCAATCTTCATATTACACCATATTTCTGAAGAGGTTGGTTGGTTGGGTTTAACGTTGCAGTAGTACTGCGTAATAAGTAATTTTCGACGATATGAGGCGCACACCTAAGGTTGGTTCTATTTCAGTGAAGGTAGATTCGCAATACCGAGGTTGATAATGCATAGATCTCATAATCAAAAGATTGTGAGTTTAATACTGGAATTGACTAAATACTATTCTGTCAGAATTTATGTACGTAAAATTCGTTTTTATAAGCTACAATGATTTTCACAATAAAGGGTATCTCACACTTTACTGTTGCTATTCTAATGTCCTTAGTGTAACACTAATGCTACGTAAAACTCACTCAATTAATGACACATTTAGTATTAAAAATTTCAAACGGTTCGCAATTAGAGATTGTATGAGAGGAAACATCAGAGTGTTCATTATTCCATACACAATAAGTAAGAGTGGATGCGTTTAAGGTTTTAATCAATTGTGTTGCACAATAGATGAACTAGGGGTTATCATTAATGACCATCTATAGAAGTAACACGGCATTTTTTATCTTCTAGGAAAGCGTTCACTTTTGGTACCATAATAACTTCTGTGCAATGTCGAGCCCTTAACAAAGCAGGAAAGATTAAGGAGCACCAGGTCGCTCTTTTTTCGTTGGACCTTCGTAGAATAATCAATAAATGCATATCCCTCCGCATACTGACCGTTGTCAATGTTGTTTCACTGTCAGTATTATAGTGTGAATTGAACTCAACCAATTAGTCCAATATGAAAGGCAGAAAAAAATTCGAAACAATGTCTGAAGAATGTCTGAAGAATGTCTCAAAATGTTTGAGATCATCTATAGTATAGGTTCTCAACGGGGGCGTTGGAGGCTGCTGAGGCAGCGGTGAACGTGCTTTGGACGGTAAGGAGGGGGCGATATGAGCACGTTTTAGTATTCAAACTAAATTTTTTAATTTTCGCGTGCGTTATATTTTTTGCTTCTTAAGGAAGCGGCAGCTCTAAATCGATTGAGAATCACTGATCTATAGATTGAAGTGAATTACTTTTCCGTCCCGTCTTCTAAATATGGATTTCCTCGACAATGAATAAAAAATATGATAGCATATCTCCAGATCATCCCTAAATATGAGTCGCCGACCGTCGTCAGTTACTCAATGCATAGCTCTAGTGTGATGTAAAATCCACTCAATCTCTAAAATTTGGAGATTAGTGAGCCAGGTCCATTACTGGACTTTCCTTAAAAGCAAAATGTGCCAGTAGTAGACAGGACTGTTCACTACTTGTTATTATAACATTTTTCTTATAAGTAGTAGATACCCACAAAAATATTATATATTAATATAAAATAAAAACATAGCACAATAAATGAAATTCTCATGCCTATTTTAGTCGTATGGAAGCAAAAGTTAAAAGAAATTGACTAAAAATAAGCAGAGAGAAAGCAATCAAAATTAATATTATATTTGAATTAAAATTTTATTTCCTTATTCGAAATTACAAGAAATTAAGCAAAGTGATAAAGAGTACTCTTTTTTTTTTCCCATTATCAATATTTAAAGATAAGAGCGCAGAAGTGTAGCATCGACGCTGATTACTGCTAGAATCTATACAAGATTTAGAAAAGGCTTGTTTTCAAAGTTCAAATTTAAAAGTGTCTGCTTCTGATACAGGTGCACTACTAGTGTTTTTACCAAAAAAAATTTAAACAAAAAAATATTTGAGTTGTTGATGCAAATTATATCTACCAAAACCTCTCACTGTACGTTTACTCTAACATTTGATTACGCTGAAAAATCTTTTTAAAAATTGTAATTAAATGTTTAAAAAAATGTTCAGAAATATTTAAAGCTAAATATGTAACTAAAAGATTAAAATATATTGTTAATCTCCATTTTTTTTTCAGGTGTTTTTAAAGTATTTTTTTAATAAATCCTTTTATACAGAAGAACATATTATTCATTTTTCATAGCTTATTTTTAGAAAAGGACACTAAAATATAAGTAAATCTTATTTTAAAGCACACTTTTTACGTTATTTGGATTAATAAAAAATACATTTGAAATTTTAGAGAAAATATTATTTTAACATTATTTTATTGAAAGCGGACAATTAAATAGTAAACAGCAATTGACAATACAAATTCGTTTTAGAAATTATGTACAAATGATATTTTTATAACTCATTCTGTAGAATTTGAGATAAATTATTGAGCATTGTTGTTGAGAAACAGTTGTTCTTAACAACCATTCTAGTCACATCGTTTAACAGACGCTAATAGTATCATCTTAACAGGTTCAGTTTGACAAACGGTGCTTATTATCAAATTCCTGTTTCTAGAGCTGAACAAGGAGGATGGATTAAACTGTCGAAAGTAAGTTCAATTAAAGTAAGTTCAACACGTTAGAAATTATGGCAGAGACTTATTGCTACAGAATTACATGTAAAGTATCAAAACAGATATTATGCATGTGTTAAAATTGGATTTAACTAAAATTCTGTCTTACACTGAGATAAACATACATAGTAACAATTTCTAGTCTATTATTTGCAGCATGAAAAAAAAATAAGCTTTAAAAAATATCATCTTTGAAATATAAATACATCTTTCTCATTTCATAAGTAATAAAATTATACTTTAAAAATTTTTAAGAACACGCTTTTGTTGAAAAGTGAACTAAAAAGCACAAAATACCTATCTTTATAATATTAAAATGCATGGTAGGAGAAAATCGTGTGAGTGACATGCCATAATATTAGTAGGTGAATATTGGGGATTGACCAACAGGTGCACCAGTTCACGGGCGAGCCGTGCTGCTGCCGCACCGTTATCTTATCAACATCCGGAGTTGCATGAGGCAGTTATCTATCTGACAATCACAGTCTTAAGAAAGAAAGTCATTATCTTTAATGATAATGAATATTATTTACATTAATTAATGAAGAATTATGGTAATTTGAAATATTTTAAACTTAGAAAAAAAATTATGATTTTAAGAATTTCTTATGTTTGATCAGAGCTTTTTTTAAAAATCCGTTTAAACATTTTTCTTATACGACCATGACTTTGCCATTTAGAAATTAGGTTAAAGGGAGATAAATATTTTTTTTAATAAAGAGATAAGTGCATGATTTTTGTTTTATATGTAGTAATAATTGTGAAATCCACTGTTTATCTTTGAAATAGAGTATTTAAAGAACTTTATCAGTGTACTTTCTTAAATTACAGGATGTTGATATTATCTTGGATTTTTTTTTTTTTTTTGTTTGAACTTCCATTTTATAATAAAATAGTTATATTTCAAATAAACAGAGATTCTTGTAAATGAGTTGTCTTAGAAATTTTGTGAAAGAAAATTGAAATAATGTGGTAAGTGCGTATTTTCGGATATATGTAGAAATAGTGATTAAGAATTGTGTTTATCTTTGCAATTCAGGAAATGTTTAAACATGTATTCATGAGATCTTGATTATACACTTTTAAATAGATAATGAGTCTTTTAAATGAGTTGTATTAGAAATTATGTAAGAAGATATTTTTATGTAGTTAATTGTTAGATAAGTAGTTTTCGTTTAAAAATATGTGATTTAGGATGAAACTTTGATAGTGATTTCACATAGATAATTACTGAGTTGCGATAACTGATAGCGTTTCCCAAATATTTAAAGTGTTAACCAATATCACTCGTTTTTATTTTTCGGATAAATTCTATTGATATATTTTTATCAACTTGCTACTTTTAGTGAAAAGTTTAACTAAGAATTAATTAATAATTGCGTTGAGGTTTTGAATGTATAAAGATAATATTTTTAGACATGTACTCAGCTTTGTTATGACGTAGAATTGAACCCGTTACCTTTTCAACTTAAGTGCTCATAGAGATATGAATTTACATTAATTATCGATTTTAAAATTAATTTTAAACTTAGAAAAAAATTATGATTTTTAAAAAGAGAATTTTAATGATCGATGGTGTTAGTCGATCTGAGAGAATTTATTTTTATTTTTTTCTTTTTAATAAAGAATTTAACGAGACGCAATGTATTTCGTGGACTTAGCATTTTTCGCGATGGTCGGAAAATTTAATTGAATGAATTTAGGTGTTGTCATTCAGAGATTTATATTAGTAAATTTTTATAGAACATGTTGATTTAGGAGAAAATAATTATGGTATTATAAAATTAAGTGTTTTTATATACAGATATTTTTGAGGTACCATGAGCCAATCGAAAGCATGTATTTTTAATAAATAGTATTATAAAATTAAGTGATATTTTTGAGCTACCATGAAGCATGTATTTTTAATGATTATAAAATTAAGCACTTAATACGTCATACTACGATAAACTCATTTTGTTCGATTATCTTATATAGGATATACTTCTACTAAACTAGTTAAAAAACGTTTTTGAATTATTCACCTTAAAGTGAAAATACTATTCTACAGAGTTAACATTTATTTAATTCATTAAAAAATATTCTTCTTGAAAATAATGAGCTATCTAGAAGTATTTTTCAGAAAGTAATAGAGATAGTTAAAATAATGATTAATAGAATACGAAAATTATACTTACACGAGCATTTTCTACACTTCCAAAGAAACAAATGAGTGATAAGCTTATTTCTTATCGACCATGTTGATACTACGTCATACTACGATAAACTCATTTTGTTTGATTATCTTATATAGGATATACTTCTACTAAACTAGTTAAAAATCTTTTTGAATTATTCACCTTAAAATGAAAATACTATACTACAGAGTTAACATTTATTTAATTCATTAAAAAAAATGCTTCTTGAAAATAATGAGCTATCTAGAAGTATTTTTCATTGATATATTTATTTAATAATATTAATTTAAGAACTTTATTTTATAAATTAACTTCTATCAACCAATAACATTTTACCACGCAACAGAGTTATAGTAGATTTTATTTAACTTATCATAAGCTAAAATCAAACCATGCACTTCTTAATCTTATATTCATGTATTTGCATATTTTGTATATTTATGCATCCTTAAGTATTTTAGTTATGTAATATTTTAAAATGTGATCGGAAAAAAAAAAATATTTCGCATTATAAATGTAATTTAAGTTTATGCACGCACACACATAGATAAATTTAATTATTTATTTTTTAATCTTAATAGATTAAAACGGAAATTTTAAAGTTAAGCATATGTACATTGCGAAATTGATTAAGATTTAATATTACAAACTTAATTATATTGAGTGAAATTATGATGTAACTTATTAAATAGGTAATACTTGTAAATATTACAAAAATCATGATACACATTAAGGTTTAATAGTTGCTTAGTTATATTTTATGTGCATATTTAGTACTTTTTGTGATGTAATGTAGCTTATTAGATGTCCAATAGTTATAAATGATGCAAAAATGTTGATGCACATTATGGTTTAATAGTTGGTTAGTTATATTTTATGTGCATATTTAGTACTTTTTGTGATGTAATGTAGCTTATTAGATGTCCAATAGTTATAAATGATGCAAAAATGTTGAAATACATTAAGATTTATTACTTACTTAGTTATATTTTATGTGCATATATAGTACTTTTGTGATGATATGCAACTTATAAGAGGAACAATACTTATAAATGATGCAAAAATGTTGATGCACATTATGGCTTAATAGTTACTTAGTTATATTTTATGTGCATATATAGTACTTTTGCGATGTTATGTAGCTTATTAGATGTCCAATAATTATAAATATTACAAAATTTTTGAAGTACATTAAGGTTTAATAGTTGCATAGTTATATTTTATGCGCATGTATAGTACTTTTGCGATGTTATGTAGCTTATTAGATAAACAATACTTATAAATATTGCAAAAATGTTGAAGTACATTAAGGATTAATAGCTGCATAGTTATATTTTATATGCATATATAGTACTTTTGGGATGTTATATAGCTCATTTGATGAACAATACTTTTAAATGATGCAAAAATGTTGAAGAAATAGATGGACTAGTATTCAACATGATGGCTTCTTTTGTGGTCACGTGATTTTTCTTTTTTCAAGCAATCAGAAGCGTGGATTTTTAATGAATAGTATTATAAAATTAAATGATTTTAGTAAGCAAGTTTCGAAAAACCGAATAGTATTATAAAATTAAGCCCTTTGTGGAATTAAGTGTTTATATATATACAGATATTTTTGAGGTACCATGAACCACTCAAAAGTATGTATTTTTAATGAATAGTATTATAAAATTAAGCACTTTGTGGAATTAAGTGTTGATCATATTCAAATAATTTAGGAGTACCATGAACCAATCAAAAGCATGGACAGTATTACCATTATGAAATTAGGTTTCTAAATGATTTAAGTATGAAAGTTTCAGAAAAAAACCATGGAAAACTTTTAATATCTACCAGCTTTAAAATCTGTGATGCGCAAATTATTTGTTTTAACATGTTGATAAACTAGATTACATGAAAAGGTTTGGGTATTAAAATCATACATATTTGGCGTGATTAATAGGGGTTCTAAAGAATTTGGCTGCTTCAACTAGTGTATGATTTTAGGTTATATTTGGCGTGATTTCGCCAATAATTACAAATTTCGTGGTAAACCTACAGTATAAATGCATTCGCAAAGAAATTTTAATCAGTTGCTGCTATATTTTTGAGGAGTGCGCACGTTTAATTTTGTAACTTGAATTTTGTATAACGCTCTACTTTTTAGTGAGAGAGATGGATTTATCTGAAAAGATGCCTATTTCAAATGAGTTGTCATCAAACTTGGATACTAAGAAACTACCGAAAACTTTTAGTTGTGTTTCTTGCAGTGTGGTATTTAAACGAAAATGGGATTTGCTTCGACACATGAAAATTCATCTCAACGAAAAATCTTTTATTTGCAATGAATGCTCGAAAGCATTTACCAGATCAGATGAGTTAAAGAGACATTTAAAAATTCATGAAAAGATTCCTATTGAACATAGATGTGAGCAATGTAGCGAATCCTTTAATCGCAAGTATCAGTTGCTGATGCATATTAGAAAAAACCATCGAAAACCTTTACCAGTGCATTCCTGTGTCGATGTGCAGAAACATTTAGACAGAAATATAAATTATTAGAGCATGTTAGAGAAAATCATCGAAAACCCTTATCGCAAGCAGCATTAAAGGGGTTGACAAATTCTGACCGAGATCTTCTGAAGGAGAAAATTATGCATTTTAAAAGAAAAAATGCACTTAATAAATTTACAATAACCACATTTGATAATAAAAACAAAGATTTGGATTTGACGTCATTTTTTAATAATTTAAGAACTGACATTTTAAACGAATTACACTTTCAATTAAATGACCAAGGAACATTGAAATGGTATATTAATGTTGAAACTATTTTTAGTTGTATTTATGAAAATGGAGAGAAGGATTTTATTACACAAAATTTTAGGTCAAAAAGTATAACAACTCTTTTAATAAATGATTTGAATAATGATCTTGAAAACGCTTTTACCAAGATGAAAAAGTGTTTTGATGAATTTAGCGAACAAGGATCAGGTTTTACATTAACAGAAATTTTCAAATTAGAACTTTGTATGACTAAATATGGTTCTTTTCAAATGTAATATCTGATTTTACTATATATATATATATATATATATTAAAAATTGTTAGTTGAATCTTATAAAATTATTGTAAACTTTGTATAAAAATGATGCATGTAAAAATCTTATTAATTTGAAAAATAAAAGTATGTGTATAAAAATTGTATTTTTAATTATTTATCTCATATAAAAATTTTATGTAAAAGTTTAAACTATTAATCGGATTTTTAAAATAAATGCACTTATGTTAATGTAGAGGTTTTTTTTTTTTTTTTTTAAATATGATTTTAAAACTATATATTTTAAAACTACATATTTTTTTAAAAAACGTTATTTCATAAATAAATTGATATTTTATAGTAAATATATAATCATATTCTTACCAATTTTAGAGATTGTATCAAAAAATCATGAACTTTGCATTTGACACATAGTCTAGAGTAATACTAATCTACTTAAAAGTTTAACTTTTCTGCGTGCTTGAAATTAGAGATGAACAAATTATCTGTTTTAACACGTTGATAAACTAAAATATTTTACGAGATTTTTTAATGTGATTGAGGATAAACTAGAATATTTTACAAGATTTGGCTATTAAAATAACGTTTATGTTTATTATGTAAAAATAAAAATGTGTTTATGTTTATTATGTTTAAATATAAAAATTGGACTTACCTCAACACCTACTACGTCACATATACTGCATTAGTGTAGGGTTTGTGTTATCAGTCACGTAGCTTACTACGTCATACTGGACAATGTCATGTGACGTAGTATATAAGAAAGCTTACCACGTGATCTTGATAAGAAATAGCGTTATCGCTCATTTCACACTGTGCGAGTAGAAGAGAAGGACGCAAATTAACAACTGTGTTGAGGTAAGTCCAATTTTTATATTTAAACATAATAAACATAAACATATTTTTATTTAAACATAAATAAAGAGACCAGTGTTTTATATTAAAAATTATTTTTTATTAATAATTTAACCAATAGGGGGCTACATTTGGGCGTTTTCGTTCCTTGGGTACAGAAGATAACAAAAATTTGTTTTTAATAAAGGTTTTAGGCATATCATTAAGAGCTTGCAACAATTCGCCCTGTGCATTGATAGGCACTTTCTTATTCGTAGAAAATATTTAATAAATCAGCAATATTAGAGTTCTTTATTTTACGGTTTTTATAAGTCACTTCGTCCCATTCGAATTTGTTGGGAGAGAATTTCTTTAAAACGAATTAAAATCACCAAGTCTTATTGTATATAAATGTATTAAACGATTTAGTTAATAAGAAAGCAAAAATATATTTACACATGTTTAGATTTTTTCGTGACTTAACGTATCTATTGTAATATAAAATGGTGTGTAGAAAGTAATTTCATAATAAAAACACAATTTTTGATTAAAATAATTTATTTTACATTATTATTGTCAATATAAAAACAGGTTCATATAAATCTAAATTGTTGTTGAATCGTTAAGGTTACATTGACTTATACACTCTACATTAAAATTATCCAAAAATGTCAACAAGTCGTTATCAACACTCACCGGTGAAAAATTATTTTGATTACTCATACACTGTACATTAAAATTCGTATAGTCCACATTTATATTCTCAAAGTTGTTCGTTGGTGAGTCATAAATATTACTTTGTGTCAAACATTCAGTATTCATATTTCCATTAGCAGTGGGTAAAACGTTGTATGCATTTTCATTATTATCCAAAACATTTGATAAGATCACATTTTCACTGGTTGATGAACCGAAAACAATATTTTGATTATCTGAAAAATTCGTTAACGTTTACACTCTCAAAGTTGTTGGTTGGTGAGTCAATATTTTGTGTTATACGTTCGGTATTCATATTTTCATTATTTAAAAATATTAAAAAATACATATTGTTATTTTCATCGTGAAAGCTTTTGGCTAAAGAATAGCTGTTGGTTAAAAAAGCAGTATTCAAATTATTCAAAAAATTCGTTAAGTTCATATTTTCACTGTCTAAGTTGTTGATCGGCAGAGTATTTCGTTCATTGCATTTTGTACATACGTAAGCAGAAGAATCTTTACGATGATTTTTTCTGTTATGACGTAATAATTCATACTTATATCGAAAACTTTCGTTGCATTCTACGCATAGATATTCAGGTAAAACCTTTCGATGTAGCATTTTTTATGATTCAATAAATCTTGTTTAGTCCTAAACACTTTACTACATTCATCACAACTGTGATTATGTAAAGTCTTTTTATGAATTTTTGCATTATGTTTTAAAAAATCCCGTTTACGAGTAAAATTTTCCATACAGTATTCACACCCATATCCTATGCGAGGTTTTTCATGAATTTTTAAGTGTTTCTTACAATCGTACGATCTCCTAAATGCTTTCTTACATATATCACAAATATATGGCTTTGCATCCTTTAAGTGTAAAGTCTCATCTTCAAAACATGATGAAGAGGGTTGTTGATGAACAGAAACTTGCACTTCCTCAGATAGATCCATTATAAAATTAATCAAAGTAAAACTTTAAAAACTATGTTTAATGCCAAATCAGTATTTATTGCCAAATACATTTAAAAAAATCTCGCCAAATCATAGCAGATATGTTATTTTAATAGCCAAATCTTGTAAAATATTCTAGTTTATCCTCAATCACATTAAAAAATCTCGTAAAATATTTTAGTTTATCAACACGTTAAAACAGGTACTTTGTTCATCTCTAATTTCAAGCACGCAGAAAAGTTAAACTTTTAAGTACATTAGTATTACTCTAGACTATGTGTCAAATGCAAAGTTCATGATTTTTTGATACAATCTCTAAAATTGGTAAGAATATGATTATATATTTACTATAAAATATCAATTTATTTATGAAATAACGTTTTTTAAAAAAAAAATATGTAGTTTTAAAATATATAGTTTTAAAATAAAAAAAATGAAAAAAAAAAAAAAAAAAATACCTCTACATTAACATAGGTGCATTTATTTTAAAAATCCGATTAATAGTTTAAACTTTTACATAAAATTTTTATATGAGATAAATAATTAAAAATACAATTTTTATACACATACTTTTATTTTTCAAATTATAAGATTTTTACATGCATCATTTTTATACAAAGTTTACAATAATTTTATAAGATTCAACTAACAATTTTTAATATATATATATATATAGTAAAATGAGATATTACATTTGAAAAGAACCATATTTAGTCATACAAAGTTCTAATTTGAAAATTTCTGTTAATGTCCAACCTGATCCTTGTTCGCTAAATTCATCAAAACACTTTTTCATCTTGTTAAAAGCGTTTTCATGATCATTATTCAAATCATTTATTAAAAGAGTTGTTATACTTTTTGACCTAAAATTTTGTGTAATAAAATCCTTTTCTCCATTTTCATAAATACAACTAAAAATAGTTTCAATATTAATATACCATTTCAATGTTCCTTGGTCATTTAATTGAAAGTTTAATTCGTTTAAAATGTCAGTTCTTAAATTATTAAAAAATGACGTCAAATCCAAATCTTTGTTTTTATTATCAAATGTGGTTATTGTAAATGTATTAAGTGCATTTTTTCTTTTAAAATGCATAATTTTCTCCTTCAGAAGATCTCGGTCAGAATTTGTCAACCACTTTAATGCTGCTTGCGATAAGGGTTTTCGATGATTTTCTCTAACATGCTCTAATAATTTATATTTCTGTCTAAATGTTTCTGCACATCGATCACGGGAATGCACTGGTAAAGGTTTTCGATGGTTTTTTCTAATAAGCATCAGCAACTGATACTTGCGATTAAAGGATTCGCTACATTGCTCACATCTATGTTCAATAGGAATCTTTTCATGAATTTTTAAATGTCTCTTTAACTCATCTGATCTGGTAAATGCTTTCGAGCATTCATCGCAAATAAAAGATTTTTCGTTGAGATGAATTTTCATGTGTCGAAGCAAATCCCATTTTCGTTTAAATACCACACTGCAAGAAACACAACTAAAAGTTTTCGGTAGTTTCTTAGTATCCAAGTTTGATGACAACTCATTTGAAATAGGCATCTTTTCAGATAAATCCATCTCTCTCACTAAAAAGTAGAGTGTTATACAAAATTCAAGTTACAAAATTAAACGTGCGCACTCCTCAAAAATATAGCAGCAACTGATTAAAATTTCTTTGCGAATGCATTTATACTGTAGGTTTACCACCAAATTTGTAATTATTGGCGAAATCACGCCAAATATAACCTAAATTCATACACTAGGTGAAGCAGCCAAATTCTTTAGAACCCCTATTAATCACGCCAAATATGTATGATTTTAATACCCAAACCTTTTAATGTAATCTAGTTTATCAACATGTTAAAACAAATAATTTGCGCATCACAGATTTTAAAGCTGGTAGATATTAAAAGTTTTCCATGGTTTTTTCTGAAACTTTCATACTTAAATCATTTAGAAACCTAATTTCATAATGGTAATACTGTCCATGCTTTTGATTGGTTCATGGTACTCCTAAATTATTTGAATATGATCAACACTTAATTCCACAAAGTGCTTAATTTTATAATACTATTCATTAAAAATACATACTTTTGAGTGGTTCATGGTACCTCAAAAATATCTGTATATATAAAAACACTTAATTCCACAAAGGGCTTAATTTTATAATACTATTCGGTTTTTCGAAACTTGCTTACTAAAATCATTTAATTTTATAATACTATTCATTAAAAATCCACGCTTCTGATTGCTTGAAAAAAGAAAAATCACGTAACCACAAAAGAAGCCATCATGTTGAATACTAGTCCATCTATTTCTTCAACATTTTTGCATCATTTAAAAGTATTGTTCATCAAATGAGCTATATAACATCCCAAAAGTACTATATATGCATATAAAATATAACTATGCAGCTATTAATCCTTAATGTACTTCAACATTTTTGCAATATTTATAAGTATTGTTTATCTAATAAGCTACATAACATCGCAAAAGTACTATATATGCGCATAAAATATAACTATGCAACTATTAAACCTTAATGTACTTCAAAATTTTTGCAATATTTATAACTATTGGACATCTAATAAGCTACATAACATCGCAAAAGTACTATATATGCACATAAAATATAACTAAGCAACTATTAAACCATAATGTGCATCAACATATTTGCATCATTTATAAGTATTGTTCCTCTAATAAGTTCATATCATCACAAAAGTACTATATATGCACATAAAATATAACTAAGTAAGTAATAAATCTTAATGTATTTCAACATTTTTGCATCATTTATAACTATTGGACATCTAATAAGCTACATTACATCACAAAAAGTACTAAATATGCACATAAAATATAACTAACCAACTATTAAACCATAATGTGCATCAACATTTTTGCATCATTTATAACTATTGGACATCTAATAAGCTACATTACATCACAAAAAGTACTAAATATGCACATAAAATATAACTAAGCAACTATTAAACCTTAATGTGTATCATCATTTTTGTAATATTTATAAGTATTACTTATTTAATAAGTTACATCATAATTTCACTCAATATAATTAGGTTTGCAATATTAAATCTTAATCAATTTCGCAATGTACATATGCTTAACTTTTAAATTTCCGTTTTAATCTATTAAGATTAAAAAATAAATAATTAAATTTTTCTATGTGTGTGCGTGCATAAACTTAAATTACATTTATAATGCGAAATATTTTTTTTTTTTTTCCGATCACATTTTAAAATATTACATAACTAAAATACTTAAGGATGCATAAATATACAAAATATGCAAATACATGAATATAAGATTAAGAAGTGCATGGTTTGATTTTAGCTTATGATAAGTTAAATAAAATCTACTATAACTCTGTTGCGTGGTAAAATGTTATTGGTTGATAGAAGTTAATTTATAAAATAAAGTTCTTAAATTAATATTATTAAATAAATATATCAATGAAAAATACTTCTAGATAGCTCATTATTTTCAAGAAGCATATTTTTTAATGAATTAAATAAATTTTAACTCTGTAGTATAGTATTTTCATTTTAAGGTGAATAATTCAAAAAGTTTTTTAACTAGTTTAGTAGAAGTATATCCTATATAAGAAAATCAAACAAAATGAGTTTATCGTAGTATGACGTAGTATCAACATGGTCGATAAGAAATAAGCTTATCACTCATTTGTTTCTTTGGAAGTATAGAAAATGCTCGTGTAAGTATAATTTTCGTATTCTATTAATCATTATTTTGACTATCTCTATTACTTTCTGAAAAATACTTCTAGATAGCTCATTATTTTCAAGAAGCATATTTTTTAATGAATTAAATAAATGTTAACTCTGTAGTATAGTATTTTCACATTAAGGTGAATAATTCAAAAAAGTTTTTTAACTAGTTTAGTAGAAGTATATCCTATATAAGATAATCAAACAAAATGAGTTTATCGTAGTATGACGTATTAAGTGCTTAATTTTATAATCATTAAAAATACATGCTTCATCGTAGCTCAAAAATATCACTTAATTTTATAATACTATTTATTAAAAATACATGCTTTCGATTGGCTCATGGTACCTCAAAAATATCTGTATATAAAAACACTTAATTTTATAATACCATAATTATTTTCTCCTAAATCAACATGTTCTATAAAAATTTACTAATATAAATCTCCGAATGACAACACCTAAATTCATTCAATTAAATTTTCCGACCATCGCGAAAAATGCTAAGTCCACGAAATGCATCGCCTCTCTTTAAATTCTTTATTAAAAAGAAAAAAATAAAAATAAATTCTCTCAGATCGACTAACACCATCGATCATTAAAATTCTCTTTTTAAAAATCATAATTTTTTTCTAAGTTTAAAATTAATTTTAAAATCGATAATTAATGTAAATTCATATCTCTATGAGCACTTAAGTTGAAAAGGTAACGGGTTCAATTCTACGTCATAAGAAAGCTGAGTACATGTCTAAAAATATTATCATTATACATTCAAAATCTCAACGCAATTATTAATTAATTCTTAGTTAAACTTTTCACTAAAAGTAGCAAGTTGATAAAAATATATCAATAGACTTTATCCGAAAAATAAAAACGAGTGATATTGGTTAACACTTTAAATATTTGGGAAACGCTATCAGTTATCGCAACTCAGTAATTATCTATGTGAATTCACTATCAAAGTTTCATCCTAAATCACATATTTTTAAACGAAAACTACTTATCTAACAATTAACTACATAAAAATATCTTCTTACATAGTTTCTAATACAACTCATTTAAAAGACTCATTATCTATTTAAAAGTGTATAATCAAGATCTCATGAATACATGTTTAAACATTTCCTGAATTGCAAAGATAAACACAATTCTTAATCACTATTTCTACATATATTCGAAAATACGCACTTACCACATTATTTCAATTTCCTTTCACAAAATTTCTAAGACAACTCATTTACAAGAATCTCTATTTATTTGAAATATAACTATTTTATTATAAAATGGAAGTCAAACAAAAAAAAAAAAAAAAAAAATCCAAGATAATATCAACATCCTGTAATTTAAGAAAGTACACTGATAAAGTTCTTTAAATACTCTATTTCAAAGATAAACAGTGGATTTCACATTTATTACTACATATAACGCAAAAATCATGCACTTATCTCTTTATTAAAAAAAATATTTATCTCCCTTTAACCTAATTTCTAAATGGTAAAGTCATGGTCGTATAAGAAAAATGTTTAAACGGATTTAAAAAAAAAAGCTCTGATCAAACATAAGAAATTCTTAAAATCATAATTTTTTTTCTAAGTTTAAAATATTTCAAATTACCATAATTCTTCATTAAGTAATGTAGATAATATTCATTATCATTAAAGATAATGACTTTCTTTCTTAAGACTGTGGTTCTCAGATAGATAACAGCCTCATGCAACTCCGGATGTTGATAAGATAACTGTGCGGCAGCAGCACGGCTCGCCCGTGCACTGGTGCACCTGTTGGTCAATCCCCAATATTCACCTACTAATATTCGCATACTTTTAAATATTTTGTTAATAATAATAATTTATTAATTGTTGCCACTCGACGTTATACAAATACAATCAAATCCTGTGCCATATAAGATAGAGTTTTATGTATATAGAATTTTTTTGTTTGCGCCTAGAACCTGCTCCTGATAGGATAGGAGCTTGGAAACATTTGTATGTAGTATTGCCGTTGACCATGAAGTCGTGTGCAAAATTTCAGATCAATCGCGTGATCAGAAATGGCTGAAAATTGAAATGCAAGATTCCGTTACACACATTAATAGTTACAACATGTCATGTTAATAGAGCATGTTAAAAAGAAAATATTTTAAATGTTAATAGAAATATTTCTAAGCATATTTTTATATTTAATGAAAATTCAATCTTTAAAAATGCTGAATTGTAAAGTAGGATAATTGTTTTCATTATTATTTTTTTTTTCTTTCTTTTGTTTTTAATCATCACAGTCACAAATTCTTTATTTTTCACATGAGTTTCGATATTATATATAAATTATAGAATCCTGAATAATGTGATATCATGCACACATATTAATTTCTATTACGTAACAACCAAATACGTATGAAGTTTAATGCATTTGTATAATATCCCTATTAAGTACGTACTTTTTTTTTCTTTAAAATAGCTTCAAAAGCTACTGAATACTTTAGCTTACACAGAAGTTAAAGGAAAAAAATAACTTATAAACGTACTTATAACTTATAAACGTACTTAAATAACTTATAAACGGAACTTATAAACGTACAACGATTGTGTGAGTAATATATATATATATATATATATATATATATATATATACCTGCAATTTTTATTATAAATATTTTAGAATTTGAATATTATTTTCGATGATTTCCATACATTTTTTAAAAACATGATAGCGTAAATTCATATTTGGTTTTCTCGTTGTAGTTTAAATGAGAACTAAACTTCAAATTAATTAATCAAAAATTAAATCAAATTAAAAGCTTAAAAACGTTTATAGCTCTGTACCATAAATCATCATAACATCCTAGTGTTGACAGTGACAAATATAATCTTATTTTAAATTTGAGTAATTATTCCTACACTAGAGACTACGCTACTTATGAAATTTGAATTCATATATTTTCATTTTTAGAGAAATACATCATGATAAAATTTGGAATGTTACTTCAATATAAGCCAAAACTAACTATGTAGTAAGTTTTGTCCCAAAGGAAAATTATCAAAAGAAACAGCATCAAGTGTTTGCATTTTATGTCAAACTAATTATATTTATTGAATATTCAGTAAACTTATTTCATTATAATCAACTTGCTATTTAAATTCATATAAAATTCTGGATATTCCAGTAGTTTGATCTAGAGGGAAATGAAATGTATGTAATGCATATACATGTTATACATTTACTTTTTGTTTATATACGTATATACAAATTTGAAAATTATTCGTTATGTTGTATACGTGTACCATGAAACTATAAAATTTATATAAAATTGTGAAATTATTTTCGATACATTTTCTGTAATATTCTAATAATTTGTATAATCACTTAAGTTTCCATAATGTTTATACATATCGAATGATTTATCTTGCTACAAATAACTACATTTTTTTCTTTAATTATTAGAATAGCTGTAAACCGCTATTTTATTTTTATTTTTTTTCAAAAATTCTTTTTTACATTATTTTATATACAGGATATTTATAATTAGAATTATTAATTTTAAACCTAAGCAGATCTCGCTCTAGTGAATGTATTTCACAGAAACTTAGTTTATAGGTTATATGTGCCATAGTGGAAAGAAATGTGCATGAAAATCAATGATTGAAACTTCCACCGATAGATAATGAATTTTAAAGAATGTAGAAAAGACACATCAGGAGGAGCGCTTTGAAAAATCAGGAGTCAATATTGTAAAATATTTTTTCACCATAGCTTTCAAGGAAAAACCTAGATCCTTAATAATCAATTTGTTATATCAGAACGATAGCGTATATTTAACTGAATGTTAAAATGTCGACTCTTGAAAGATTTTTGGAAAAGCACTCTGTCGAGACAGGGCTTGTAAGAGATGATTAATATTGAAGAACTACAATCTCAACTATGCTGCTAGGAAGATAATGAAAACAAATAAAATGAGAAACGGTAGGGGACATCATAAAATTCGTGATCGATAATGCGTTACGGGGTAATTTTTGCGGCTAATTTAATAATCAAGAGGCAAGCGAAATCCGCACGTTTTTCTGGCCTACAAGGTGGATATTTTAAAGATAACAATTTACAATGTATCAGAAAATCATTCATTCTATGGAGAAAGGGATGGACTAATCAAGACTACTGAAGTTTTCACAATTTATTGGCATCCGAACGCACTTTCAACCTTTGCAATATGAAAGATACCAGTTTCTTTTGAATTGATGCTCTTTCATTATCCTGACAGCGTGTTCAACTCTTCAGTCTCTTCAAATTTAATAATCGTAGTTTTTTAGCCTTGTCTCCACAGATTATTTTTTTTGTTAACATTTCAAGGATTGGGATTTTCTCAGCCCATTTGAAAATTGACTACAGATCTCGTAAAGAACGTGATCATTAAACCTAAATCTTTCTCTTATAAAGAAATATTACACAAAGAAAAAAACTCACCCCATTCATCTATAAGTAATTTGTAGTCCTTTTCTAAATCTTTAAAATAGAAATATAGATGTCCGATTTATGCATATAAAGTAAAATGATAAAATGAAAAGACGAACTTATCGAGATTTTCTAGTCTATGCGCTTCTAGATGTTGAACTTATACTTCATATTATAAATCCTTTGTATTTCGAAAAATCTCGTTTAATTTCTAGAATTGATTTATAAAGTAGAATTATAGTTACTCAAACTAGATTATTGTTTTCCATTTTATTTCCAGAGTCTTTTAAATAAGTTTGGCTATGAAAACGCTTTAGAATTTTAAAAGGGTTTTCAAGAACTCGCATGAGAGAGGGGGGGGGGAATCAAACACTCGAATTATGTCAAAATAATTTCAAAATACTGTATAGTTTAATATAAATGTTTAAAAAAAAAAAAAAAAAAAAAAAAAACTTTACTAAAGTTTCTAAGTTGAGCTTAATTTCTTTTTCCACCCATCATAGGAACTACGTCACACCAGTCAGTATAAATTTGAAATGATAAGATATTTTCTAAATTCCTATTTTACAAAGATATAATTTTATTATGATATGTCATAAATAATTATGGAATAAATTTAAAAATCTAAACTCTTTTTCCATTTTTACACGGAGTGTACATACAGTATACGCATACATCAAGTAGATTTTATGCAACTTACGTTGTCAGTTTTTATAGGAATAATGTACAAGTCATAAAATTTCTGTGTAATGTAAATAGATAAATATATCTAACAAATAAATTTGAGAAATAAATAACATTTTTCTTACTGCTAAATTACTAAAATAAAATCTGATGTGGACACCACACTACTTCCTTATACACCCATTGAAATATACGAATTGTTATGAAAGCAATGACATTTTTGTAAGGGTAAACTGATTCGTGAATAAACAAACAGCTCTAGTCGTGAAAAAAAAAAAAAAAAAAAAAAAAAAAAATCTAAAAAACTGCTACTCCAACCACAAAAGTCATGATAATAGGATATTATATATACCGTCAAACAAATATACTAGTTTTTTCAGGAATGGCTTATTTCAGATTCTCTCGTTGGCAGATTCATAGCTTTGAGTTTAATGAAAATCATTCGAGAATACATGGCTTACTTTTGTCTCTTTGCCAAAAATTAGAGGCGAAAAACGATACATTTTACCGAAACAATTAATTCAGTTAAAATTAAGAAAGGGTTTATTAATTTCAGCTATCCTGAAACAATATTTGTCGCCAAATTTGATTGCTAATATTGACAAGTCGCCAACTTTGTAGCCAACGCTGATTTTGGCGATTTAGCGTCAAATTTGACCATCTGGCAGCCGAATTTGAAGAAAATTTGTTGTTTAGGATTGCCAAAGTTTGGAAGCTCTAACTTCAATAGCAATAGAATTCTGGAACTTTCCGAAAAGATTTATTTGTTTATAGCACTAAACTAAATTCTTCGAAAATTATTTAAATGTTAAACAAGACTAAAACAAAATAAAGTGACGACTGGAACCTGCTTAAATATTAAAAATTCCTTTCCACACTCAAAAATTTCGATAAATTTCAAAACAATATCCTTACATGCTCTATCTACGTGCTGAATATTCATTAAAGTGCATTCGTCGACTAGAAGCTGTTTATGTCTTTAATAATTATTTTCAACATAATGTCAGCAACATTCATAAAAATATCATATCGGGCTCTAATTACGGGCAGAATATTCATTAAATAAAATGCATTCGTCGACTAGAACCTGCTTATGTCTTTAGAAATTACTTTCTATACACAAAATTGTCGACAACTTTCATAATAATTTCATTACGGATTCCATCATTAGCTTATTTGGAAACCTCTACGATGGTAGGTCATATATAACGGACGTATATTTGGTCATTATGAATATATTTGTCATAAATATCTCCAAAACAGAAAGTTACAAAAAGACAACTAGACAAAAGGTACATAACTAGATGTTATAACAACACTATATACCAATTTATGACATTCTACGTTCAATTGTTTTTGAGTTATACGAGATACACATACACACACACATACAGACGTCGCGGTAAAATCACTGATATCTCTAAAAAGAAAGCTCATATTAGGATGGAACTTGCAAATGTACAACTAGATATCATGACAGTCACACATATAAATTTGCAACATTTTATGGTGATTCGTTTTTGAGCTATGAGAGATATAAATCTCATTTCGCATAAATCAGGACATTGCAATACTTCATTATACTTTGTATAAGTAAGTAAAAAAAGGTATAAACTATTAAAAAAAAAAAAAAAAAGGTGGTGATAAATAAATCTACACAAAAAGCAGAACAACTGGAAAGTTTTTGAACATTTTAGAATGCTTCATAAAAGTTTTCTTTCTAAGGAATATTAATTGATTTATTACTTGTTGATTGATTTTTTACTTCAAAACAATAATAAAGAGTGAAAATTGTAATAAGAGCTGGAATAGTGACTCCGTGAAATCGTAAAATATTTTAAACTAAACACACGCACATGAGACATACATTATATTATTCTCAATAAAACTAATTTCTTTTTTTTTTTTTTGAAAAAATTTAATTTTTTCGCATTTGGCAGCAAAATTACAGAAACACTAGCAATAGTTCGTATTTAAAAGATGTGCACCTAATGCATTTTTATTAAGTAAATATTTGATGAGTCATGATCTTAGACTTTATGCTGTTTACAAAAATGTAAGTTGATGATAAAAATTAGCGATCGAACTGAAAAAGAATGAAAAATGTTGATGTGTGTTTCAATAATTTTGCTGCTTATTGTATATACTGTTAAATGCATTGTTAAACTCCAACTTTGTTAATACAGTATTTTATCAATATATTTTTTTAATAATTTCCTTTATTTAGAGGAAAATAATATTTGAATGCTTTTTTTATAAATCATGTTGTTGAAAAACCCCTCCAAACTAAGCCCTGACTCACACATTTTATACGTTATATAGATTTATAGGAAATATGTGCGATATTTTAGGGAAAGTAATATTTTAATATGCAGATTTTACTAATATTTTACTATGCAGAAAACCCATAATTGAATGATAAACAATTGTTGACAATACTGATTTATTTTTAAAGTTATGTAATTTTGAAAATATAAAAATGATACCTTTATCATTCATTCTACTGTACTTCAGATAAATTATTGAACAATGTTGCTGACAAATAGTTGTAAACGACGCGACGCGACGATTGTTCTAGTCATATCGTTTAATAGACGATAATAGTGTCACTCTAACAGGTTCAATTAGACAAACGGTGCTTATTATCAAATTTATGTTTCTACAGCTGAACAAGAGGAATAAATTAAACTATCAAAGTTACGTTCAGTTAACTACTTTGGAACATGTTAGTCATTTAACTTAAAACACATTGTTACAGAATTACATGCAAAATACCAAAGCAGAAATTAATGCTGAATTAAAGTTAGATCTAAACATAAATTTGATACTTAACTGAGGTAAATATTCAAAGAAGCATTTTGTAAAATATTCTTGCTATATAAAAGCATTTCTATTTATATACATATATTTTAATATTCTTTTAAAATAAATTAGACTTTTTCATTTCAAAAGGACAAATTTAAGAAATGTATTCTTATACGGACAAAAAAAAAATCAAATGTAAAAACATGAACAAATATAAACATGTGTTAAAATATTTGTAATTTTCGATGCATTTTTATAATTCCTTTTATTTATATGATGGGTATGCTTATAGATATATTTTTCTTGTCAGAAAAAAATGGAATTTTATAGATCTTCTATTTTGTTGTAATAGAATTTTTCACTAGTCATTAGAATAACGTTTTTAATGGAATATTCTTGCTAACATTTTGTCAAAACATATTCTTATATATATATATATATATATATATATATATAAGGTTATAGAATATATGCAGTTTGCTATAATACATTATGCAGGTATTTGGCTATACCTCGATATAAATTGCTACTTATTAGATTATGCAAGCTGAAAACGTTCTTACATATTACGCTGCATTGTTTGTACCAGGCTTGTTTTTGACACAATTTCCTTTTTTTTTTTTGAATAGTTTTCTGTAATATTTAATTACAATTTAATAAGTAGAAAAATACTATTTTAAAGAAATATATGAAGAAAAAAAAAGCTATTAGCAATGCTAAGGAATAAATTGGAAAGTTGGCAACACTCAATTTTATCATGTATCAGTCACACGTTCTACTACAATGCATCAATTTATTTCGTTTAAGGGAACCAATATTTCAACTTCTTACGTGTATAAGTGCATAGAAATTTATAATAGAAATGCACTTCATGAGAAACTACAGGGATTCAATTAGGTTGCATATCGGCTGATAAGTGACATTGTAATGTTAAATATTTTGGCTATATCTCAGCTTCTACAAAAAATAAGTTCACTAAACACGATATATTTTGAAATGTCCATTTCGAAACACAATTTAGGTTATATATTCGATTATTATTAGGTTATACTCGTATATAAAAATTCAATTTACATATCTACCGCTGATTTAGTTTGACTAAATATAACGCCGCTATTATTTACTTTCTGCAAATTTATGAATGTTTCTATCACATCTTTTAATTCTAACATTTGCACCAAAATGCATATTTAAAACCTTTCTTGTGAGAGAATATATTAACTAAATTTTTGTATGTGCTAACATATGGGTTTCACTATTATATAGAATGATAAAGAAGAAAGATTTTTGATTGGCACAACATATTAATTTTTAAATTATATATATATATATATATATATATATATATTCTAAACTTAAAAAATGTTCTTGAAAATTTCAATGAGTGACACAATAAGTTCCACGGAAAACAACTTTTGGATATAATACTTGAAAATCAGATTTTCCATAAGTAGTGAAAATAAAGAATAATAAATGAAATTAAAAGAAAAAACAATCTTTAATTAATATGTAAAAAATACAAACAAATTAATGAGGCTTAAAAACTATAATTTTAATTATATCCGATTTAGGATTTCGAAATCATTTCTTTCGGAGAGTTACTCTTACTAAAATGATTACATATTTTTATTCAGTAAAAATGTTTTTATTCAGTATATTTTGGAGTAAAACGTTCGTGCGCTATTTTTATATCTTTACTATTTCAGACAATTTTAAGTTAATTTTAAATCGTTTATTTCTGTCTGTACAGAATAATTTGTGAAAACAACAATAAATGCAGCATTCTTTTTTTTTTAATACCATGTTTTTTATTAACTCGCTTTCTTGTTTGTTTGTTTGTCCAATACAAATTTTGCAGTCAATATTTTTAACTAACTTTCCGGCATTTGAATCTTTCAGTATAGATCAGGACACAGTGACAACGCAATACCGAAGCCCGATTTTCGAATTTTTGATTAGTTTTCATTTAATTAATTAAAAAATGAAACTATTAACCTCCTAATAGCTTTAAAATTAGCTTTTTAAATATTAGATATAACTTAATTGTTGAAAAAGAAAATAGTTCATTTTTATTCGACATAACATTAAATATATTTAATTAAACGTGAACATTAAAAAAATATAAAAAGTTAAATTAGGCATCTCACAAAATTTGACGTCATTATAACTTTAAAAAAATTCTACTCATTGATAAAGTATAATGTAGTTCATGATGCTAATATATGTTATTCTAAAAGGATTAATATTATTTTTTTTAAACCATTTTTTTTTTCGTTTTAATCTCGCTTTCTTGTTTGTCCAGTACTAATCTTGCAATCAACTTTTAGCTAACTTTCGTACTAGCTTGACATTTGAAACTTTTAGAATAGCTCAGAACACGATGACAATGTCTTTGTAATTATTCAGATAATGTGTCAATTTTATGTAATTCAACAGAAAATTAAAGTACTTGGTATATAAAAAGGTTTTTTTTTTATGTTGTAATTATATTTTTATAAAAAAACAATTAAAAATTTTAACCTTAGCATTATTCAAGGGTGCGAACTATATGTCTCGTGTAAAATTTACTGCTCTTTTTATAGACAGCGTTCAGTTTAAATATATTTTGTGGTAATTATAAATTTAAAATTGATTGGAGGATTTAAAAATTACAGTGGGGGAGCGTGGGCTAGTTGTAACAGGGGTAGGAAATAACACGCAATTTACGAAATATTTTGTAACATTTTTGATTAGATACTTCGATAAACATAATTTTAATTATGCGCCCTATTAGGTAAGAACTATCAGTGTTCTTCAAAAGTGGTTAATGAGAGGTTCGGTACATGTTTTTCATTTTAGTTAGTTAGTGCGGAAAAAAAATTTTTTTGTAAATTTTGATTAAAGTTATGATAATTTGGATTTTAAATATGTGTTTATAGCTATTTATTTATACTGTGTGTTGAGCTATCAAATGCATGTTTATTTATTTATTTATTTATTATTATTGTTATTATTATTTTTTTTATAATTGTTATCTATTTATTATTTATTTATTTATTTATTTGTATAAATCGTTATATTTTTTTTTATGAATAAACAAATTGTCCAAAATCATACGATGAGCAAGTTGAAACAAAATTTTGGGGCAAGTTGCAACATGTTGCAATTTGCATTTTTGTATTTTAATTCATGCAATTAATTCTACTTTATGTTAACAAGCAATTATTTATTGTGTGCATTTTCTTTAACACGAGAAACTATTAAAAAAAATCTGAAAGAGCTTTAAATGGTCAAGATATATACGATTTTTCTACAGCTGAAAACTTCGGGAAAGGTATAAATATTAGACACCGATCACCCGAAGGAAAAATACTTGAAAAATAATTTGAAGAGATAATTAAAAAGTAACACAAGCATAAAGAGAAAGGAAAAGATTATAGGAAGAAACAAATAAATAAATAACTAAACGAAAGGATAAAAATATAAATAAAATGTCTTTAACTCCGGATACAGATTCTGAATTAGAGGAGTGGCTTGTGGAGATGCCTACAGCCAGAGCTCGAAGTCTCCGCCCATTTTCAGGAAACTTTCAGAAATGAAAATTGTTTGGCTTCTTTGCCACTACTATATTTCTATAGAAACAATTTCTGTGTTTTTATATTATAGTGTCTTTATTATTTAAACACGGATTATAATCACGATATAATTACGAATTAAAAAGTATTGCATAAAAATAGTGGTAGGGAAAAAAAAAAAAAAAAAAAAAAAAGCAGGAATTTTTCTTGAGTAAGAGTGTCTTGAAAAAAGGGCGGGGAGAATTCCAGCTGTGCTATACCCTCTCTGAGACAGAAGAATGGGTATAATGAATTTGAAAAATGTGAGTACACATTAAATGTATGAGAGAGAACAAAATATCATTTGTTTGAATTAATTTCAACTCTGAATAAGATTGACTTCTATGTTGATTTTATATTTAATTTTCTCTTTATTTTACTGTAATCCATTTGATATAATTCATTGTTACTACACGAAGAAGGTTATAATTTAATATTAGTTATTAATTGCCATTTTCATTAAATTAATAAATGATTTATAACAAAAACATTTTGAAATACTGTCGTTTTTATTGTTAGTGTTCCCTTCGTATATGTTACAATGTACCCCACATATGTTACAATTTGCCCCTAATCCGGGGCAAATTTTTACAGGCAAATAATTTTGAAAAAAATATTTTTTTGTACTAAAGTTAGCAAAGTTAACGATTTATTTATGTATTTATTTATTTATGAATATGATAGATCGATATGTATGCTATGGAAAACAACAATTACAAACAGGAAAATGTAAATGTATATCAAAATCTATTTAATTTTCCAAAAACTGTTATAACCACCCCCCACGCTCCCCTACTTTTCATCCCTATCTAATATAACGTATTTTGTAAAGCGTAATTATCAATATTTTAATACAATTTTTTATTATTAAGAAAATAATATCCCTTGATAAAATGTTTTTTAATACAGGGCGTAATGATAAAGAATGTTATGCAGTACTAATTTAACTTCTCCATGGCTAACATTACATATTTTGGAAAACACAACTTTAGTATTGTTTATTTTTATATAAGCGGGATGAAAAAAAAAGATATTTATACTCTTTCTAAACTGTAATCTTACGTGACAGATTTCCCTAACTTAGAGCTATACGTAATCTTTTATGTGTCGCGAACGGTAAGACACTTTAGATTACGGTGATGACAAATGTGTCACACCTAAATCAGATGATATACCGTTGTAAAGTTTTCCTAGTAGAAATTTAATCCGCATAAAATGAAAGGTGCCTAAAAGAATTAAAAGCTTTGTGAAACTAATTAAGTAAAATTAGTAATACATTAAGAAAGAAAAAAAAATAATAATTAGTTTTGTTTTTCATAAAAAAAAAGCTAATTTTAAAGATCTAAATAATATTTTTTTTTGCATACTGAAAATTTTGCATTAAACAAATAGTATATTCCTAGACTGATAGTAGTAATTTATTATATTAAAATATTAGGTTGTTTATCGAGGAAAAATAAATATGTTTTGTTTAGTGTAATTATATTATAACCTTTTTGCGTATTTATTTATATCATTCTTGCATACATACAATGGTCCATTTGATACATGAAAACTATTAACTTCCATTTTTTTTTATGGTTTTGCTTGTATCTAGAATAAAACATAAAATAATGTTTTTAAGAAATTAAATTTGTAATATGCAAAAATTTGCAGGACTAAGGTAATTATTCAGTAAATTTTACCAATTTATTGGTGCAGAATTTAGACGAATGAAAACCTTGTAAGCTATCACCATAATTTCTAAAAACACACAATAAGAGTTCACCGTCGCTAAAAAAGCAATAAATAATAAGGAAGAAATAAAGAAAGAACTTAGTTGATTATAAAACCTAGACACAATTATATCATAAAACTAGCAGCATAAACAAGATTTATGCGATAATATGATGCGGCCCTCTCGAAATCTTCTTCAGTATTTTTCTATAGAAATTAAAGCGGAGCAAATCATTTATTAAAATTATTATTTTTAAAATGATTTGCCATCATATATATCGGCAATATTTACCTTAGAGAATGTTAACAATAAACGTCTAAATAAAATAAATTTTGTTCTATACAAATAACCTTTCAAAAAAAAAAAAAAAAATATGTTTTCTTTTACAAAAACGAAATGGGTAACTTTTTTTTTTTTTTTTTTTTTTTTTTTTTTAAATTGTGAGATATATGTTTTAAACATTTAGTTTAGAAATATGTATAATTTCATTTTGAAAAATACTCATGATGATAGTTCGCAATGTTGGCGAAATTATTAATGATTTTTTTCTCCTTCTAAAAAAATATATTGAATAAAATTACTTTAAATTTTAGACATGCAAAGACCATTTACAAAAACACATTTTCCACTATCCATTTGGTCACAAGTACAGTTAGATCAACAAAAATTGAAAAAAAAAAAAAAAAAAAAAACAATAATATTTTGAATTAACAATATAAATTGATGTGTATATCTTTATATATATATTTCTTTTGTGCGTGTGTATGTCACTGAACTCCTCCTAAACGGCTGGACTGAGTTTAATGAAATTTTGTGTGTGTCTTCAGGTGGATTCGAGAATGGTTTAGATTTACAAATGAAAGTTGTAACTTAATTAGTTCTTTCTTAATTAATTTTTAACCAACTCTTTCAACAACTTTTCCACCTAGATGGCGTGAGTTGTCGTAAACACGATGTCAGAATTTATTTAATGTTGAAATGAAAAATGAATTTTTAACCGTATCTTACGAAGTGTTTAAAATATTTTTTCAAAGTTAATATTTTAGAATCATAAACACGATGTCAGAATTTATTTAATGTTGAAATGAAAAAAGAATTTTTAACCGTAAGTGTTTAAAATATTTTTTCAACGTTAATATTGTTAAAATGTTAAAATTAGTTAAAATGGTATATTCTTTTAAAAAATTCGTCAATATCTGACGGAGTTATTTTATGTTAAAATGAAAAATGAATTTTTAGGCCATTATTATTTGTGCAGATGGAAAATGTACTAAAAGTTTTCCGAAAAATTTCACGATCACAAATGTTGACGGATATCCAATATATCGTCGATGAAATCCCGATAATGGCGGACAATCTTATCATCTATGGCGGTCATCTATGTCAACAACATAGATATTGACTTTGATAACCGTTGGGTGGTCCCATATTCGCCTCTGCTGAGCAAAACATTCAATGCTCATATTAATAGCAAGAAATTCAAACTTCTTCACACACCATAAATTTTAAATCAGCACAACCGGTTTCGAAAGGACGTAGCCTTTCTTCATCAGGTGCAAACACGTGCAACTGCCTTGGAAGCAAAAGCAAGACTGAAAGCAGGACAAAATCCAGAGGGGGAGGAGTAACACAAACAACCAATAGGAAGCAACATGCAGGAAAGGACCAATCAGAGAGGAACACACGTACACACACACCACAAAATGAGGAGGGAGGAAAGGAGTAAACAATTATTATTATTATTTTTTTTTCAATAATATTAAACTAATAAGTAAATTTAATAAAATTTATCCATTAATTATTATTATTTTTATTTAAATTAGAATTATTTTATTATAACTAATATGATGTTATAAACATAATGAAGGAAATTATTTTATTGAATTAAACAAATTTTTCCAGGCTGTAGACAGCAAAGTGGAATCAGATTTTTCATTGACACTTTTATCACGATTAAGGTAAATAGCTAAATTTTCTAAAAAATCCAGTTCGGAAACGTGTTTGGCATGAAAGATAATTTTGGCACTCTTAAAATTAAAACTATGATCAAATTCCCAACTGTGCTTCGCAATAGAAGATTTAGATATTTCTTGATTAACAACATACCGAGAATGTTCGCGTAAACGACATTCAAGATTTCTTTCAGTTTGACCAATATAAGATAAATCACAGTTATTACAAGGGACATTATAGATACCCCATTTTTGAAGCTCGGGAACAGGGGATTTGGTTGAAGGGAATTGGAATTTATAACATGCGTTTCCGAACTGGATTTTTTAGAAAATTTAGCTATTTACCTTAATCGTGATAAAATTGTCAATGAAAAATCTGATTCCACTTTGCTGTCTACAGCCTGGAAAAATTTGTTTAATTCAATTAAATAATTTCCTTCATTATGTTTATAACATCATATTAGTTATAATAAAAAAATTCTAATTTAAATAAAAATAATAATAATTAATGGATAAATTTTATTAAATTTACTTATTAGTTTAATATTATTGAAAAAAAAATAATAATAATAATTGTTTACTCCTTTCCTCACTCCTCATTTTGTGGTGTGTGTGTACGTGTGTTCTTCTGATTGGTCCTGTACTGCATGTTGCTTCCTATTGGTTGTTTGTGTTGCTCCTCCCCCTGTGGATTTTGACCTGTTTTCAGTCTTGCTTTTGCCTCCAAGGCAGTTGCCCGTGTTTGCACCTGATGAAGAAACGCTACGTCCTTTCGAAACCGGTTGTGCTGATTTAAAATTTATTGTGTGTGAAGAAGTTTGAATTTCTTGCTATTGTCTGTACGCCAGTTTTTTTAATTTATTTTTGGTGCTCATATTAATGTTCAGTTCTGCAGTTCAGTGAAGAGCATCAAATACATTTGCAAGTATGTGAATAAAGACAGTGATATGGCTGTATTTCGAGTTGAAAATACCAATGTGAATGCTCCTCCGGTGAATAACAACGATGAAATAACACTTTACCAAATTGGCCGGTACGTCAGCTCCAATGAAGCTGTTTGGCGTATCTTTGGTTTCTCAATTCATGAACGGGATCCAGCAGTTCTTTATTTAGCCGTCCATCTTCAAAATGGCCAGTGCTTTGCACGGACATTACTCTATTCAGAAGTACCACGCTATTTCACATGGGCTCCAACAAAAAAAATGGATGCCCCGCAAGCAAGGTACGCCGATTGATGCATGTCCCGGTTTATTCAAATCAAACACCTTGGGACGAGTATTTACAGTCAATCCAAGGCAGAGTGAGTGCTTTTATCTTCGACTGTTATTGGTTAATGTCATCGGCCCTTTGTCATTTGAAGATTTACGTAAAGTGAATGGACAACAGTATCCAGCGTATAAAGATGCATGCCTTGCACTCGGCTTGCTGGAAGACGACAACCAGTGGGAGTGTATGATTGCTGAAGTAGGACTGAACTGTACAGCAAAACAAATTCGTCTACTATTCGCTATAGTGTTGACTACATGTTTCCAGGCCCGAGCAGAGACATTATGGGATAATCACAAAGATTCAATGACTGATGATATATTGGAACAACATCGTTCACGGTGCAACGATCTAACGATAGTATTCAGTGACGCTATGTACAATGAAGCATTGATTGCTATTGAAGATCTTTGCATTATCATTGCCAGCTTACCACTCAGTCATTTCGGTATGCATTCAACAAATCGAAATGCATCTGATTTAATAAGCACTGAATTGAATCGTGAACTACAATGTAATACTGTAGAAATGGCAGCGATTGTTGCTCGCAATGTCCCACTAATGAATGAAGAACAAAGAACCATTTACGACCGCATCATGCTTGCAGTTTTGGCAGGACAAGGTGGATTCTTCTTTTTTTTGGGGGGGGGGGTGCACCAGGTGGAACTGGCAAAACATTCCTTATTTCGCTAATTCTCGCCGAAATACGATCAAATAATGGCATCGCATTGGCTGTTGCATCATCTGGCATTGCGGCAACTTTATTGGATGGAGGCAGAACAGCTCATTCATTATTTAAACTGCCACTAAATATTCAAAATAACCCAGACGCAGTGTGCAACATAAAAAAACAATCGTCCATGGCCACAGTGCTGAAATAGTGTAAAATTCTTATCTGGGATGAATGCACTATCGCACACAAACATTCGATTGAGGCATCGAACAGGACATTGAAAGATATAAAAAACAACGACAAACTGTTTGGCGGCACTCTGTTACTCTTTTCAGGTGATTTCAGACAAGCACTTCCCGTTATTCCGCGTTCAACATACGCTGATGAGATCAACGCGTGCTTAAAATCATCGTCATTGTGGCGTAATGTTGAAAAAGTACAACTGAAAGTAAATTTGTGCGTTCAAAAGCTTCAAGATCCATCCACTGAAACATTCTCAAAACAATTGTTAGATATCGGCGATGGAAAAATTACTACAGATGAAACTGGATGTATAAAATTACCGACCGATTTCTGCACAATCATTGATTCTCAAGATGCTCTTATTGACCAGATATTTCCCGATGTACACAGACGATACACAAATCATGAGTGGCTGGCAGAAAGAGCAATTTTAGCAGCAAAAAATGTGGACGTCAACGAATTGAATCTCAAGATACAACATTTGTTACCAGGAGACTTGGTGTCATACAAATATAATGATACAGTTTTCGATGCCACCGAAGCTGTAAATTATCCAACAAAGTTTTTAAACTCATTGGATTTACCAGGCATGCCACCGCATATTTTACAACTGAAGGTTGGATCTCCGGTTATTTTGCTTCGTAATTTGAACCCACATCGATGGTGCAACTTCACGCGATTAGTCATAAAAAAATTAATGAAAAATTTTATCGAAGCCATCATTTTAAATGACAAATTCCGAGGTGAAAATATATTACTACTGCGAATCCCTATTATACCCACAGATGTGCCAATTCAATTTAAACGCCCTCAATTTCCAATTAGATTGGCATTTGCAATGACTATCAATAAGTCTCAGGGCCAAACGATGTCTGTCTGTGGCTTAGATTTGAGCACATCATGTTTTTCACACGGACAATTATACATGGCTCTCGAGTGGGCAAACCATCCAGTTTATTTGCATTGGCGAAAGATGGGATAACAAAAAATGTTGTACACTCTGTTGCATTAAGGGATTGATATTGTTTTTTAGTAATATTGTTATAAGTAGCGATATGTATATAATTTTAAAGAATCAATTTTAATAAATTAAAAAAATAAATGATTGGTGTTTTGTTATTTTTATATTCTTTCACCGTTCACAGCGCTCCATACATCTTCCAATTATATACCACATCCTTACACACTTTCAATAAGTTAGTTATTTTTTTCTAGCAAAATATTCTCTAGAAATAATTTATATGACAAAACAACGTTTGTCGGGTCAGCTAGTATATATATATATATATATATATATATATATATATATAATTGTGTTTTGTCATTTGCAAAAATGTCACATTTAAAATACATGTAGAAATAATAAATTTCAAATTAGGTAGTATTTCAATAAAGAAAAAAAAAAAAAAGTCGAAGAAGAACGTTATCTTGAAATATTTCGGTAGTCTTCAAAGAACATTACAATTTATGTTTCAGGATAAAAAGTATGTATCTAAGGAGTAAAAGAAGACACTTTACAAGAAAATCTTAATGGTTATAATATAAATCTTGATAAACATGGATTAGATTTTAAAGCTCTTCAATATCTAAATGACCTACAAGCGTGATAAACAATATTAAGGCAAATCCGAATAATAAAGTTTTCTTTTCAAATCTCAAATATATATATATATATGTATAACTGAAGTGACATAGTTTAAATATGAAGATTATAAACATCAAATATAAAAAAATAAACGTTTCAGAACATGGAAACCTAAATTTATTAATAACTATATGTTACTCATATATGATAGAATCTTTTAGATATATTTTAAAAGGATTGTGACAATTGTAAATTTTTATTGTAAATTAAAAATTCAACGCACATGCACTGAAATTTAAAACTATTTGTCCATAAGCATTTATTAAAAGCTATTAAAATTTAATGAAATAAAATTTTGAAGATTTTTTTTTTTTTTTTTTTTTTTTTTTTTTTTTTGAAAAGTCTTCCTTTAAATTAAGTTATATAATTTTTTATTTCATTCGTTATGATGTTTTAAGAATGTATTTTGTAAAATATGAAAATATTTTATGGATTCATTGATATTTTTATTAAATCATATATGCTTGAATACCCATAATTAATTCTAATTTTGAATTTAGAAATCAAAATCAAACCTATATATATATATATAATTTAACAATGCATGCACAAAACAATATGAATGTATGATTAGAATAAATGCTTTAACAATAATATGAAAAATATTTAGAGGAATTTTTTTATAATTTTAAGAAAGTAATATCGGAATACATGCACAGCATCAACTGTTAGTTTCATCCAAGGATTTTCTTTTTTTTTTTTTTTTTTTTTTTTTAATTTACATTCTAAATTTCATGAAACTATTTATTTTGCTGTGATATTAAAATTTGTTGTTGTGATTCAAATGCTTCTCATCCAAATCTCTATTTGTATCATTTATCGTTACATAACGGAAGTAAAAATGTCTTCAAATAGGCATTAATAGGAGGTAAAAATTTCTGCAAAGTACTAAAAAAAAGAGCGATTTTTATATTTTGAATCGTTATCTTCAATAACCTATATATTTTCAATTACTTCTAGAATTATTAATGAGATTGTATTATTAATGAGAGTGAAAAATATGCATAATATTTTCACTGTAGAGTTAAAATTTAAAACTTGAGTACATTCATTTTAATTTTTTCAAAATGTTAGTTTATATCTTAACCCTTTCCGGCACAGAGTAACTCTATTCTTTTAAAACCAACAGCCACCGAAATGCAAGAACGATATTAGAAGACAAAAAATAAATGAAGTTTTACCTCTGTATTATAGAATAAAAATACTATAAAGATTTTCTGGGATGAATTTTTGCATTTGAGAATTAAAATTAGGTTTTGTCGCAGCGGCAACACTATGCCAGAAAAGGTTAAATCTTATTTGCAATGTACTGTTTCTTGAACAGTTATTTATATATATGTATGTGCATATATATAATGAAAATATTAAGGAAGTAATCAATAAATAAAGACAAAAATCTGAATATGGAACATTTTAGTTTAAAGAAAATACATTAGGCTATCAAAAAATGAAAAAAAGTTTTATTATTATTATTATTATTATTATTATTATATTATTATTAAATAAATGTACTTGAAAGACGAAATATATGCAGATAAATATATTATATTCACCGCAAGTCTACAAAAAGCACTTGAAATTATGAATTTGTATATTTTTAAGTGCAGAAACTTGTATTACAAAATCTGTTAAATTAACAAAAATATATATACATGTTCATAAAAAAAAAAAAAAAAAAAAAACACCAATTTTTAAAAATGTATTTAACAAATATACCATGCTAATATTTTTAAAATGTTCTCAAGTATTTCTGCTTTTCTAAAAAATAATATATATATATATTATTTTTTAGAAGAAATTTTTATGTAGAAATATATATATATATATATATGGGTTTGTATGTGGGAGCGAGAGACAGAGTTAAAAAATCACTTGTAAATTAAATTACTGATGATTTTGACGAAATATAGGTGCATGTACTAATTTAAATAAATATCATTTTATTAATACAGAAGATTATGAACATGATTTACAAACACGGCTGTTTCAATAAATAAATTTATTTATACCAATAGTATATATAAGTGTGGAATTTCACATGTAAATAAATCTAAAATTTCATGCTATTAGTTTCAAAATATCCATGTACGAAAAAACTACTAGAATGAATAAACATTTTCTGAGATATATTAAGAGGGGGCAAGCCTCCAAAATTTTTATTGCTAAATGGAATGAAAAGAAATGCGCATATAAAATTTATAAACATATTAGTTTTTTTAATAAATTAGGTGAAGTATTAAGAAAACAAAAATCGGGATAACTTTGTTTTCATTATTAACAACAATAATAAAATTTAACGTCCTGATAGAAATAAATGCTAGAAAATTGTGTCACATACCTGTATATATATGTATACATAAATATATTTAATGAAGGCTCATAAAACATACGCTAATATCTTTTTATTTTAAATAAAAAATAAAAAAATAAAATGAGCATAATTCTATTAAAAATATGAGATTCAAACCATAATCTTTCTCTTAAGTTTGATCTTAAAATGTCTTTAAAGAGTTTAAGGCCTTTTCAGAATAAAACATTGCTTTTAAACGTTCTAAACTATTCAGACACTGAAAGATAGATAAGGTATATTTTCATAAAAGTTTTGTAGATTCTCTATAGTACATTAAAGTTTCAAATGAAACATTTACGTTTACGAGAATACTTGTGGAATCTTTCAGTTTATGCATAAGTGTATAGAAATTGAAAAGGACTCATGAATAGTTTTAAATTTTTCTACCTTAACATAAAATATACCTTATTACTCTCAAAGTATGATTTAAAATTTCCCATGCTCATTAGTTCAATGCACTATGAAATACACATTTATCAGATGAAGTAGATATGCAAAGCAGTTAAGAATAAAAATAGAAGAACAAAATATATCTGTTTATATACAAAAATAAATGAATAAAGTAATACTTTACTACTATGGATATATTAGTGCAATTCTCTTTCTATTTACTCAGAATAATTCTACACGTGTTTGTTGTTAAGAGGCAAAACAAAACTGCATTTTCATATATATTTTATAACGAGCAAACATTTCTACTATTACAATATGATTTCCATCAAATTTGTTTATGTTGATTTGAAAACTACACTGGTAAAAAAAAAAAAAAAAAAAAAAATAATGTTTCGGGAAAAGCCCGGCAGCAGAGATTCCAGACAAATCCCGTAAAATATTAAAAAAGAAATTGGTTTTACGGGCAAAATGTTTTTTTTTTTTTTTTTTTTTTACAGACATGTAACGTAATTTTAAGTTATTATATACTTAATTTACGGTCTAAGCGTTTCTTTTAGGGGCTTTGTCTGGAATCTCTGCTGCCGGGTTTTCCCCGTAATCTTACGGGATTTTTTTTAAAGAGTGTACATTCATCATTAATAATATAATAAATAATACCGAATCATTTATAAATTCCTCTTACCTATGTATATGGTAGGGAAAGTACTGCTTTAGGGTCAAATTTTCATTATCAAGATTTTGTTATCCTGGTCCCCAGTATCCAAGATCTGGTCCCCAGAATCCAAAAAACATATTTGAATGGTTGATGGATGTGTGTCTATGTGTCTGTTTGTCTGTGTGTATGTGTGTCTGTCTTTCAGTTATCAGCATATCTTAAGAACATATAACAGGCAGAAAACCAAACTGGGTATTCTACATCTGTATCGTATATAGAAATGCTACATTAAAATTTTTATTGAGATCAAGCAAAGGGTTCGTGTACAGGTTCATCCAAGAGTATTCAAATAGATTGCGCCAATGGTCAAAATTTCTAAGAAGTACAGTGTAACATCTATAGGCTTTTACAAACAAATTTGAATGAACATATTTTTTTTTATATGCAAAAAAGCGTGTTTTATGTAGATAATGGTATAGAAATCATTTATTATTCATTTATAGGTTTTCCTAAAGTATAATATAACTCTATATTTAATTTCCTTAAATGATCGTGTATATATGTCGAATATTTTTAAAATAATTGTTGTCTATATGTAAAACTATTTATACTTATACTATTGTTCCTCAAAGCAATGTAATTCTTCTTTTCAAGAATGGTGAAATTAAGAATTTGAAATTGTGATTGTTTGAAAGCATATTAATAGTACCAGAGCAATGAAATCTGAATATAACTGAAATCTGACACATTTTATTATTTTATTATTATTATAATTATGTGTTTGTTTACATTTCTGAGTTTTGTAAAATTTATAAGAATCTAATGTATGTGTATTTCGGTTTCATACCAATTCTCATATCTAATTTAATGTAATGTACAACTGTGAAAACTCAATAATCAACAGTTAAATAAAGTCAATATGGAAGAAATCAAGATTTTTTTTTCTCACTTTATATAAGAAAAAAAAAAATCAAAATTTACGATTTTGGAAGAAAGAAAAAAATCTAAACCGTTGTAATTGTAATATTTATAAGAATAAGCAACTTGTTTTCCTTAGAATATAGGGATATTTGAATGGAGAGTTTTTCTTTTCTTTCAAATAAAATTGTTAGACATTTATTTTTTTTCGATTATCCTACAGGACACAATAAAGAGACGCTGCGTATAATATATATATATATATATATATACATACATAGGTGCCAACTTATACGGTTTTTTAACACCAGTATTTCTAGGAAAAAGAAAATTGTTACGTTTAATCATAGAAAACAACTAAAACCATATTAAAATTTCGATATAAAATTTTCGATAATAAACAAACAAATAAATAAATAAATAAATGAAAATAAAAAATAACGTACAAGCTGGAATTTGGTATATACATGCTTTTATATATATATACAGTCGAACGTCGTTAACGTGAATCTCAAGTGGAAAAAAAAAAGTTCATGCTATTAGTAACTAACCTTCATATAACTAAATTAATCTCCATTTTGACAGGGATTGTGGAAACAGTTCATGCTAAAAGTAATTCATTTTAACAGTGTTCACGTTAACGTGGTTTGACTGCATAAAGCATTTTAATTAAAACATTATTAAATAGTATATAAAATTAATTCCCCGGTTCATAGCTAAAAAATTAAATAAAAATAAAAATAAAAACATAAAACTACTTAAGATTATTACCAAAAACATAGCTCACCCATATGTTGAATATATTTTTTAAAAAATCACAGATAAATTTTTCAGTATTAATTTTTTTCTCTTTATATATATATATATAATAAAGATGATCTATCAAGCATAGTAGAAGCCAAGCAAGAGATACAAGATCACTGAAACACCAATGACCAATAAGATTAAAAATTTTTTTTTATCAGTGGATGAAATACACTAATACAAAGAAACCAGATCTATTAATTAACAGCCTGCAGCACAAACGAATCAACAAAGCAACACAACAAATCTTAACTTAAAACCATAAACTTATCAAAATAATGAAAAAACAACTCAAGAAACACAAGATAGGAAGGAAGGAGGCAGGCGGCAAGACTTGTGACTTGCCCGTGGGGTTAAACTAGTTTCATGCCGGGAACACTCCCCCAGCCTGCCACGACCAGAACAGGAACCACATGGATTTAAAAAAGCAAAATTTCAAAGCAGATGAACAACAATGAAACCACGAAACAACAATGAAATTCACCGATTGATTACATTGTGTTTATTAGTATAATTAGAATATTAAATATAGTTGACAACTCAAAAAGGAAGAAAACTGAAATTTTATTGGAAAAAGAAAGTTTGCATAGTAATACAAAGTAAATGCAATAAGCTTTCTACTTTTTTTTTTTTTTTTTTTTTTTTTTTTTTAATTTAATTTCACAAACCCACCCATATATTTTTATACGAGTATACCAATACATATATTACATGTTACCTTTCAGAAAATAATTAATAGTAACATTTTTTTTTTACGCAATGGAAATATTAAAAATATGATAATCAAATAACTGTTTCGAATACATCTATTGATAGAAAAAGCAAGGTTTTCTAGCGGCTATTTTACGAAACTCAAATTGCATTAAAACATATATATATTATGTCTTTTAAATGTACTAATAGAAATATTTTAACAAAATTTTCGACATCATAATTAAAACAGAAATGTATTAATCTTGTGTTCTACCTAAAAATGAGTTTTTATGTACTTTATAATGAATAATTTAACATCTATGTCACATAGTTTTCGTTCAAATTATTAAAAACTTCATCACATTCCTCGCAATGATTTCATCATTTATGTAAGCTACCTGATAATCATGAATGAAAATAGGAAAATGAAATTAATAAATCATTCATGAATGAAATTAATAAATCCATTAAAAGGAGCATTAAAGAAAAAAAACACATTACAGTAAGACCCCGCTTAACGCTGTTTCATTTAGCGCTGTTTCGGTTTAGCTCTCTTTTATTTCCCCTGTGGATTCCCCGAAATTGCTCGCAGCAGTACGGGGATTCCCTGTAATTGAGCGCGCGCTGTTTCGCATTACTACTTTGATGAAACGCATCCCCCGCGTTAAGCGATGTTTTACTGTATTAGATTTTCATACAAAACGTAATTTTTAAAACAGTCTAGACTAATCATAAGTATATATATATATATATATATATATATACATTCATAGACTTCCTTATAGAACATTTTAAAATCAAACCACACAAAAGATTACTAAAAAGGGACAATTATTAATACATAGGAATACACATAATTTTTTATAAGATAGGAACAATTTTTAAAGGCATTTAATAAGTGCATTTTTTTTCTTTCTTTAACAATAGGTTTCTTCACAGATCATTTTATCATCGCGACAGTATTTTGCCAGATAAACATTACCTTTATCAATATTAACATAGTTTCTTATTATACAAATTATAAAATTAATATTACCATTTTTAGATTACTTTGAAACAGAAAGTTTTGAGTGTACTATGTGAACAGAACATTGGGTGTTAAAAGGTTCGACAGGAAATACGAAAAAGAAAAATATCTATAACAGATCTTACAGATCTTTATCAATCTACAGATCTTTATCAAAAATGAAGCCCTCTAAAACGGATAAGAAAAATATAACGTAGTTGATGTAATTTTTTCCTTTTTTTATACTGTGAATTCGTTCATTGCTTTATTACATTTTTCTATTTGTTACTTTTTAATTGCCTTAATCAAATATATAAATTTATTTTTAAAATAAAATGCACAACATTTATAAAAGTTGTAAGTTATGTGGATAAAAATATTTTTGTAAACTTTAAGGTAAGGGGTTGAGTCAATTGCATGTCACCGCACGTAAGCGATAGAAAAGTAAGATCGTAACACAACACCGAAGATTGAGAATACAAGTCTGGTACCAGCACCCGATGCCGCAATATATTGAGGTTAGGATGATTTTACTCCAGCAAAAGTGATGGTGCAATGGATTGAAGCTGGGATGATTTTACGGCTACATAGAGTAGCTAAGAAGAAGGTAGGTTTCGCGCAGTTTGCGTAGGATGGGTGATTGCGATCAGTTATCTTAGTAAAGAAATGAAGTGATGGAGTTGTCTGTTTTAAGGTGTTAAATAGAGAGTGTGGCAGTAGGATGTAATTGTGAGGTGACGTGGCTACTACCAGATAATTTGTTCTTGGTGGCGTATGAAGCAAAGTAACACAATATCGTGTGTTGAAGTTTTAGCTAACCACGGAGTGTGTTAAATAGTGGAGCGGTGGGAATCTCCTCTCCATTCTACGGGGCGTTTTTTTTTTTTTTTCCTTTTCTTTTTTAGAGCAGCACCAAACCTTTCGCCTGATTCAGTAATTCTACAGGGGTGAGAATAAATCTTTATATTTCTTAAATTTAGATATCTGATTTTTAACTGAGTTTCTCATCGGTGACAAATTACCTCCCTTATATTTCAAGGTGAAATAAATTCTTTATTTTTATTTATACACTCCTTCTCATATTTATAAGGACACTTTATGTTTTGAAATAACTAATGTAAAAATAATTGTAAACAAGGTTACTAAGTGCACTTAATATATCTAGTATTTTACAAACCAAAACTGTTATAATTTTTTTAATATAAAACAAAATTAATAAAAAATAATGCAAAATGTGTTTTTCTCCACGTTTTTAGATGTTCATAATTATAGGGACAATCCATATTTTTTCGTTTTATTTAACTTACTAGCGGATAAATTACAGTTGACATGCGAATTTGTTAACTACTGGGCTAGATTAATTCATATATAAGCCTTCAATTTTTCTTGAACGGACAATACTGATAATTCCTCGAAAAAAAAAAAACGTTCAAGTAGTGAAGTATGATAAATGTGTTTTTTAAGTGGAAGGTCAATTTCATTCCGCCGAATTTCTAATGAAATTCGAAGGTTTAAAATTTCTAAAGAAAATGTGATCAAACGTTGAACTGCTGGTTCGATAGGAGAGAGATTTGATGCAAAATCAGAGTTGTTTTACAGAGATCGAAGACTCATAATTCCTCTTACTCTTCTACTCATAATGACTGATGAATTTGCTCATAATTTTTAACGAAAGGTTAGGGTCCACATTTATGCATGTTTAAAATAATTAATAATATGTTAAAATGAAGAAAAAACCTGTAATAATCAATCAGCATTTAATGGGGGAAAGAACGTCTGCTTTAAAGTTGAATAAAGACAATATTAAATGGTAAAATGTTGCATTTTCGGATGAAAAACATTTTATTCTTGATTAACCAAATGGTTTTAACAGTTACTTTCACGATCTAAAGATAGCAAAAGGCAGAGGAGACTTTTTAAAGGCAGATATGAATCGGGCATTTTAAAGGTGGATCTATGGTGCTCTGGGGAGCTGCTTCTACTGAAGGCAGAATGAATTTAGTAAATTTTTCTATTATTATGAACATCAAGAGAATATCCGAAAATTTTAAACGTAGAATTATCAGATTTTTGTTAGATTTTGGGGGGTAATAATATTTTTTTTAACAAGACTTTCATTTTTGCTCTACTTTTAGAGCAATAGGAAATAGTTTGAAGAAATAAACTTCTGTATTATTGCCTTTCCCATGGCCTAAAAGTTGAAAAAACCTTAACTTATGATATTAGAACAGTGCATGGAAGTGGAAAGCAATTTTAAATAGTTTAAATGTATAAGAATATCATATATGCTATACGAAATGGTATTGAAACTGAATACTAAAAAAAATGTACATATATATACCAGAGAGAATGTCTGACTGTTTAACCCTAAAAAGAGACCCCATAAAATATTAATTTAAAGAATAACTGAAAAAAATTACTAAACTTCGAGCTGTCCTTATAATTGTGAACACCTGAAAAATCATCTTTTTACCATATTTAAAGATTTTTAAGATAAAAAAGCGATAAAACTTTTTAAATATAGTCTATTAATGAAATTCAAATTAATTAAAAATATATTTGTTTAAATAATAGTGTTCGGTGTCTAGTTAATACAGAAAAACGGGTGTCCTTATAATTATGAGAAGGAGTGTATAAAGAGTCTCTTAAATTCATTTATTAAATTAAATTCAAAATAAAATGGATTCAGAGATAGCTGAGGCAAACGCTCAGACCTCACATAGTTAGCATGCAATAGCGTAACTGATATTATATATATACATCACAACATTTTCTCGTACGGTAAAAATAAACCTTTGCTATAAACGATCAATTAACGTATACTGCTTTTATATTCGCAAACAATTGTAGTACAATGTATGTTTTTATCCATAAATACAGATTGTTTTTTTCTTTTTTTTTTTCAGAATATCTTTTTAAAATATTTTATGGGAGATAGAGGTAAACAAATTTCATTTTATAATTTTACTTTTTTGTTTTTAAATCTACAGTAAAAAATACAAATCATTCAAGAGCAATAAAAAAATGAATAAAATTAAGAGATATGGAACATTCAAAAATAGTGACTAAATCACACTATTGCATTATGAGTCATATTTTAAAAAATGTGTTATTCCCCATCTTATTATTATTTTTTTTTTCAAATTTATTACATCTGCAGGCGGTAATGCAATAAACGATGTGAAACATATACCTGCACAAATTTAAATTTATTTGCTTTCTATATTGGAGTATGAATGTGTATTATCATTATAGAGTATGAGAGTAAGTATGAAATACGAAATTCTTAATGCAAAATTATATGCGTTATATTTAAGAATTTATTGTGATTAACCTTCATTTTGTAAAATATAAAGAAAATTGAAATAATTGTACTATAAATACCATTTCCTTTTCAAGCATGTCACGAAAACAGACAAAGAAAGGCAGAATTTGAAAAGCATCCTTTCGGTACGGGGTATTAGAATTAAAAAATATTGATAAGTTATTTAATACGGATAACTAATCTAATGAATTTAAAATTTTATTTTTTAAGAACACACACAGAAAGAATCTGCTGCATGTGAAAGAGTAAAAGAAAAAAAAGAATGAGTAAAAAATATGATTTTCATATGATTCTCACCCAAATTTTCTGGGAGAAATCATCAAGTATAAAGGCATTATTTTGATAATTAACAAACTTTAAAAAAAATAGCCCTAGAAAGTTATAAAAATACAATATATAGAAAAAATCATTTTAAATGCACATAACTAGTTTATACATTAAAATATACTGAAGTCTCGAAAGCCAATTTTCCATTTCATCCATATATAAACACATGCGAATGCGTATGTAGCAATGTAAAAAATACACTTATGACTTCGGAAACGTACTAATAAGAGGGAAAGTATGATGTAGGGCCCCTTTCATTTTAGAAACCTTTCGTTACTGTCATAAGTGCCTAAAGGTGCCGTTTGCACGATAAGCATATGTTTCTCCATACTTTTACTGTAGAATATGGTTCTCTCTTTTCATTAAATGTATGCATTCTGAAACGTAATATCCATATATGAATGATCTTATCCGACTTTATGTATTATGAAAAGTTTGAAATGCAGTGTTGACTGACTTCTTTCTTCAGCTTTTCCACTCGAGAGAATATAAAGATCTTTTACTGTTTTACAATTTGAAACATTTTCCTTTGCCTCCATTCAGTCTTGTTTATTGAGAAGTCTGATGAGGTCATTTTTGAGTAATATATTATATATATATATATATATATACATATATATATTCGACATTATGACTTAAAAATTGCAAGAAAGTTGTCAGATAATGTGTAAAGAATATTTATCACACGCGGCATATATTCCCAAATATTCCGTCTTTTATCGTGAACTTTTAAAATTCACGATGCATTTCTGTATATGTACATTTGGTTAAAGTTCGGACATATTTGAAATTCTACCTGCCCCTGACAAAAATAAGTATTATTTCTAATAAACTTGCCTTTGACAAAAATTATAATTATTCATAAATGCATACTTTACTTTATATGAAATTGAATAAAAGAATATCGTTTAATTTTCAATAATTTTTAGGTGATTTTCTAATTTTCCTGTTAAATTTGTATCCCGATATGCAATGTTTTACCTTATATTCCATTAAATCGTTCCTTTTTGTAAACATTCATAATTCAAGATTTTTATCAAGTATCGGAACAATTGTAATGTAAATAACTTTTTCTATTGTATATTTTACAATTTTAAATTAAAATAAATTGAAGCGTTACTATTTGTAAGTTAATATATGTTAAGAAGTGACATATTTGTTAATTTTCCACTGTACTTGGCGTATATATTTGATCCGTTCTCACACATGAAAAAAAAAAAATTAAAATAAAAGATAAAATAAACTTATTTAGCCGAACAACGGTATTTTAGATAGTTGCTTTGTAAGGCTATCTATTAAAATAGATATAAATTAGATTAAACAAGACAACGCCAATTTATATTAAAAAGAACTTAGAGATTAAATTTGCTTAATTTCTACGTTGTAAAAGTAGAAATTCGTTCATATAATTAAACAAATATACATGCATATATATATATATATATACTTAAACTTCAAAATAAACTTTAAAAAATCCTTCTACTTACGCCTATGTTGAATTAAGTATATTTTGAAATTTTTGTGATACTTTTATTCAGTTAATCGCTACCTTCCGGCTTCTGGAAAGGAACTCTATAAATATTAAACTCATATCTATTCTTGTCACGTATTTTTAAACAAAAACTGAGTAATAATAAGGAAAAAGATAAAATATTAAGAAAAAAGGAGAAACTGCTTTATCCTTTGCTGTAAAACATTAAACAAAATGCTCAGAATAAACAAAGAACATTATATTAAATTTTAATTTCAAATTCATAACATTATATCCTTATTAGTGTTTTTGCACAAAAATAAATGTTAGAGATTCTTTAATAACTAATTTATTTTTAAAGAAATATCCACAGTGAGAAAACATTCTGTAAGCTAGAATCAAAATTGTGGCTCTAGAAAAGATAGTTCCATGACATCCTTATAAATTCTAGTCCCCTTGGAAAGTGAGTTCTAGAAGCCTCTATTAGAATTCTAGAGCGTCTGCCTAGATTAAAAAGGGTAAAGTTATTTAAAAATCATTGGAAATAAATGAAACTACAAGAGGCGAGTTTCAGCAACTATATTCTTAGTTTATTACCCAATTCTAGAAAAACAAGCTAGAATATCTAGCAATACAAAAGATTCAGGGTATTTGGACTATTCAGAATATTGTTTCATCATCTAGAAATGTGTAAACTAGAAATTCTCGATCATTTCGTCTATTCAGTTTATTGGCGTGTCATGCGCATAGCTCAAAAATCTATATTTCTAGTTAAAGGATTCAGAAAATGGCCACTTAATTATTCTAGCGGAAGGCGGTGTATTTTTTATCACAGTGCAGAAAGCATACATTTATAAGAAATATGACCGTAGTGAATAAATTAAAAAATAAATAAATAAATAAAAATACAAATAATTATGTACATAGTGTATATTTATGTATATATTTATATATATTATATTTTGGCATTCAGGTAAAATAAAAATATATATTCTCTATAGTCATAAAATAATTTTCAAAAAGTTTCAAAAAATTCTTACTGTACTGGTTTTTATAAAATCAAATATTGCCCACTGCGATTCTGACGCATGTATAAGAGCTCCAGAAATAAATAATGTTAATGGCTGACATCAGATTATTGTTTTAGATTTTTTTTTTTTTTTTTTTTTTTTTTTTTTTTTTTAATATTTCTAAAGAATCAGTTCTTCGATACTAAACTGTATGAATAATAGTGAACCACATAAAGTATGGTCTTATAAGTACATGAATATTTTTTCCCCGCTACAATTATGTAATTAAATTCTGTTTTATTCCCGTGTAAATGTATGTAAATGACTTTTCATACATTAACATTATCCATTATTTGATATTATATTAGCTCTATAAACGAGAAATTCATCTTTCGTATTATTTCATAGAATTTATGAATTATAAGTAGGAAAAAAAATATTTAATAAAAATTATCTGTTTTTAATTATGAATATATCAACAATATTTCTGTGAATATATATTTGTAGCAATATGGTCAGAAAAGCGGGCAGAAATCGTGATTCTTAAAATTATTTATTATGTGACACAGACAGTATCCTTAGTTAAAAGTAAATAATCGAGATTCTCGAACCTTAGTCTGTTTTTTTTTTTTTTTTTTTTTTTGTTTGTTTTTTTATTTTAATTTATCAATAAAAATTAAAAATATACTTTAGGAAAGGTGTTCAAAGTCACAAATATATTCCACGAATAATTAAAATAATAATAATATTAGTCAATAAATTGCATACATAAAATAGATCTTTTAACATATCCCATTATTTTTCACTTTCATTTTATGTAAGTCTTAGGAAAAATAATTAGCAGTAGCTTTCTGTTGAAATTTATAACAGAGTACTCTTTTAAAATTTTATTTACTACACTAAGAAATTAATTTGTTTAAAATAGAAGACAATAACTTTGTGAAAAATCAACTATATACAAAGTTTATCAATATCTTTATGACTTTAACAATTGTTTAAAGTTGAACAGAAGGTTATTTATTTCATATTTATTTACTTCTTTTTTTTGTGTGTGTGTGTGTGGTACGTCATATACATAAATAAATGTTTAGTGAAATCATTCGTCTTCCATTGTTAAAACTAAATGTTCATAATCCCATGATATCAACTTCTGTTTTTATAAAGCCTTAAAGATTTTTTAAACTTAGAAGTTTAATAATATATCAGTAATAAAATTAAATCTTTTAAAGTGAGAAAACAAAAACAAAAATAAGAGTGGATCATTCTAGTACACAAAGAACAAATGATTCTTTTGTACTTGTAGCAGATAAGAAGACAAAGAAAGTTTTTCTTATTACGCGAATTTCTTATCTTTGAAAAAGGATCTATATTCAGATCTGATTTTTAAGCATTTTGTCCAGAGATTTTTAAAAATGATGGTTAGTAGAAATTTTACTTCCCAATAAATGTTAGATTTATTTTTTTTTTCATTAGGAATTGAACTAGGCATTATCACTTTAAAAGCCTGAATGAACTCATTTTTTTGTTTCCTTTTTTTATCAAGATAGTGAAAAATATATTTAATAGGGAGTTTCTAAAATCATTTTAAATTCAAATTTACAGCAATTGAAAATGTGCTATATTCTGTATGATTCTTCATTATTTCGAATGTAAATATAAAAATTATTGTACCTTTATATATATATATATATATGTATATTTATATATAACATGTACAGGGTGGCCATAATTAAACTGCAAGTGTTCAAGGGGTGCTGGAGAGAAAACTACTCGGAATATTCCAGTGAAATTTGGTATCTACACGTTTCAGAACATGCGCAAATCAAATATGAAAAAAAAATTGCCATTTTTACCCGATAGATGGCGCTGTACCGTATTTCAACGCTCACCGTTGGCATATACAACTTCCAAGACCGATAGACAGAGCATAATGACATTCTAAGAGACATATAAACAATATAAAACATCACTTACAGTTCATCAAAATTCCATACAATTCGCCTAGTAATTAAATTTTTACAGTATCATGTAATCAAAAATTAACGTAAATTAAGATCACAAATTAAACAATCCATAAATTTTTATAAACTGTAAGTGTTGTTTTATATTGTTTATATGCCTCTTAGAATGTCATTATGCTCTGTCTATCGGTTTTGGAAGTTGTATATGCCACCGGTGAGCGTTTAAATACGGTACAGCGCCACCTATCGGGTGAAAAATGGCGATTTTTTTTTTTTTTGTTTCATATTTGATTTGCGCATGTTCTGAAACGTGTAGATAACCAATTTCACTGGAATATTCCCGGTAGTTTTCTCTCCAGCACCCCTTGAACACTTGCAGTTTAATTATGGCCACCCTGTATATATATATTCACGTATATATACAAAATTATGCATATAAATATATCCCCTCTTTGTTTTCTGTACATTTTAAAATGCCTATACATTTAAGTATTCGACCAATATAGTGCTATACTTTTTTTTTTTATTATTATTATAACACATTTTATATTTAATATTTCTATACATACTTTTTCATTAAATGTCCATGTAATTTTTGCCTGAAATGGAACATATACAATAAACGGATATTTTTTAATATGCAGTAGATTGTTTTTTATGTCTAAAAAATTTAAGTTCAATTTCATATGAAAATACGCTTTATATTTCTTAATCTGTCAATATAAATACCGGGAGTCCCATTAAATCGGTAGGCATTTTAAAAATTCATAAAAATTAAAAGATTAGGTAGATTTGAACGCGGTTTGCGAAATAATTTTTCTCTTGATGGGGATTGTTTTGGTAAAGAAAAAATAATAGTTAAAATTTTCGTCGATAGAGGGTGCTGTACCTAAGAAAATCACACATTTCCATGAAAAACTGCAATTATTTTCAATCAAACGTTTAAATGCCTATAAATACTATTGTATGTGCCTGCTATCACCAAGAATTAGTTTTCAAACGTATTACAACATCGCTAACTGCAGTTTCAGTCGGCGGTCCTTATTTGGGGGAAAACATCTCCACCAACAACGCTTTATAGACCAAGTCAACTTCGCAATTAAAACTTCATGTATGCGCAAAATAGGAAATGCGCATAGTATAACGCAAAATAGGAAATAATCTGTGTTAATCATAAAGCCGTGCAATTTAAAGACTCCTATTTGTATATTTCTCATTACGCATCCATACAGCGCCCTCTACCGACGAAAAATTTAACTGTTTTTCTCTACCCCCCTCCAAGAAAAAAAAATACCCTTTCACGAGAATACCCTTTTCTTAAACTGCGTTGAATTCTACTAATTCTTTCAACTTTTATGAATATTCTAAATGCCTACAGACTTATGCGCAGGTATATCAAGGGCTGTTCATTATTAAACACAGACAGAGACAAAATAATATCTCCACTGATGTATGATTCTTTATGCAGTGTTTTAAAAATATATGAGATCTTATGTATATATATATATATATTTCAGGTGATGAAAAAAGACAGCGGTACAATCTTATATGAAATATTGTTGATTCTTGGAATATTATTGCCGAAACGTCAGTGGAGGCCCTCTGTTGAGACTCAAAACGGTTTTGGGCTGTGTCTGTCTGTCTGTCTGTCTGTCTGTCTGTTTGTCTGTCGCGCGATAGCGGCCGCAAAAATAGCGCTATTGACTTGAAATTTGGTACACATGTTCATGAGCCCCACGAAATCAGCTGTATAGTTTTCGGTATGTATTCCATTTGTAGTTCGTATACAGGGACACTCGAAAGTTTTTCTTATCATTACGGCCTAAGGGAGGAATTTGTATGTATCGCGATAGCGGCCACAAAAATCACGCTATTGACTTGCAATTTGGTACACGTGTTCATGTGCCCCACGAAATCAGCCGTATAGTTTTGGGTGTGTATTCTATTTGTAATTCGTGTACAGAGACACGCCAAAATTTTTCTTATCATTACGGCCTATGGGAGGAATTTGTATGTACCGCGATAGCGGCCACAAAAATCACGCTATTGACTTGAAATTTGGTACACATGTTCATGATCCCCACGAAATCAGCTGTATAGTTTTTGGTATGTATTCCATTTGTAGTTCGTATACAGGGACACGCCAAAGTTTTTCTTATCATTACGGCCTACGAGAGGAATTTGTATGTATCGCGATAGCAGCCACAAAAATCACGCTATTGACTTGCAATTTGGTACACGTGTTCATGTGCCCCACGACATCAGCTGTATAGTTTTGGGTGTGTATCCCATTTGTAATTCGTGTACAGGGACACGCCAAAGTTTTTCTTATCATTACGGCCTATGGGAGGAATTTGTATGTACCGCGATAGCGGCCACAAAAATCACGCTATTAACTTGCAATTTGGTACACATGCTCATGAGCCCAACGGAATCAGCTGTATAGTATTAGTTGTATATTCCGTTTGTAGTTCATGTACAGGGACACGCCAAAGATTTTCTATCATTACGGCCTATGGGAAGAATCTGTATGTACCGCGATAGCCACCGCAAAAATCAAGGTATTGACTTCCAATTTTTGCCGAAACGTCAATGGAGGCCCTCTGTTGAGACTCAAAAGGATTTTGGGTTCCGTCTGTCTGTCCGTCTGTCTGTCTGTCTGTCGTGCGATAGCGGCCGCAAAAATCACGCTATTGACTTGAAATTTTGTACACATGTTCATGATCCCCACGAAATTAGCTGTATAGTTTTGGGTGTGCATTCCATTTGTAGTTCGTGTACAGGGACACGCCAAAGTTTTTTATCATTACGGCCTATGGGAAGAATTTGTATGTACCGCGATAACGGCTCCAAAAATAACGCTATTGACTTGCAATTTTGTACACATATTCATGAGCCCAACGGAATTAGCTGTATTGTGTTAGGTGTGTATTCCATTTGTTGTTCGTGTACAGGGACACGCCAAAATTTTTCTTATCCTTACGGCCTATGGGAAGAATTTGTATGTACCGCAATAGTGGCCGCAAAAATCCTTCGATTGACTTGCAAATTGGCGCACACGTTCCAGCTTTGTCTATAAGTAACTGTATAATTTTTATTGCTATATTTTTTATAAACTGTGTACAGGGACACGCCAAAATTCTTAAGATTACGGCGCATGGGGTGAATTTCGTTTAAACGCATTTTAATATCATTACTTTGCAATGAAGAAAATGAAACTAGAGTACATGAGTAAGATGCTTAAACTTATGTTGTTTGAAGAAAATATGTGCTCTTAAGCTTTCTAATTAATGTACAGGACCTTACAGAAGTGTTGTGACAATGTCACTTAGTCATCCAAACGATGTTAAATTTGGAACAATTATTAATTTTAAACGCAAAATAACCTGAATAGTTTTTACTAGTGTATACAATGTTTATGGTTCGTTTACAAAGACACACGAAAGAATTTCGTAACATTTGAGCCTATGGACAAATTTTTAATTTAAGCGCGCACTTTAATGCGTTTATGCTGAATTGAACTTAATAAAGTTAACATACATTATAAAGATGCTTAAAATCATGTTTTCTCTTAAAAAAGGTTATGTATAGACTAAATAATTTATGGGATCACACAAAATAATTCCGAGTATGTACTGTAATCATCCAAATGATGTCAAATTAGTTTGAAAAAGTAATTAGTCATAATTAATTAGGTTTATTCTTATTATTTGCCTTTATAATGACTGTGGCTACTTTTCCGGGATACATAAAGGAATTTCGTACTATTACGGTCTATAGTCGGTATTTCTTAAAAGTGTATTTTAACATGGTTACACCCCATCAAATATAATGAAATTTTATTAGAATTTTAAAAGCATGTTTTCCTGTTGAAAATTGTGGGCATAGAATTGATAATTAGTTTAAAGGTTACGCAAAATATTTCCGATATGCTATGTAATTTTTTTTTTGTATGAAATTTGGTATTTATGAATTTCAGGGAAATAATACAAGACCGTCGTTTATTAAGAATACATATTGTTGCGTACTTGGGGGTTCGTAAGTTGTCCGAGAATGAAAGGCGAAATTTGCAAAAATTCAGTGATTTATTCACAGAAAGTTTCAGAAAAATACAGGTCTATAAACCAAGTACCAGCTTCAATTCAACCAGTAAACATAGCTTAAACAACAGCTGTTAACAGCAAAACAACGGTACACACTTTTTAGCAATAACACATAAAGCAAGTCACATTCAAAGAGGCTCAAAGCAAAGCAAGCATTTGACGAAACTGACACAGATCTGAGGCTGACCGCCTTGGCGAAAATAATGCTCCTTTTATATTCTATCGTACACAGACTGTTCTCACAGACAGAAAATTATCGTATCTCGTCAGCCAATGAGATTAGAGCTTCCATATTTGGTATATCCATAATAAGGATTATCTCGCCAAGGTCGCCAAGAAAATCGCCAAGGAGGGAAACAGTCGCCAAATTTGGCGCCAAATCCATTTCTTCCCTTATATGGTGCTTTTTAATGCATTTTTAAAGTAAATTTAGGCTTTAACGCTAAAACGACTAGAAATGCACCAAATTGGCATTTTATCGACTTACTAAGCCTCTTTGAAAAAATTTATACAAAATAAATGCAATTATTTACAATTCCGTAACACTTTATATGACATACAAATAGGTATACAAAGAGAGATACTGCGGGGGGTTGAGGGGGGCGGCAGCCCCCCTCATGAATGTATCTGATTATGGTAAAAAGTCGATCGAATCAATATATACTATTATATAATAAGGAATAAATAAAAATGACATATTGAAAAATGTCTGATGCAAATAGGACGTTGAGGCTCCTGATCTGCAGATCCACTAGTTATATTGATATTTTGTAAATCCTTTTATATAGTGAAATTTTTTAAATTGAAAAAAAACTATTGAGTGGTAATGAAATCAACGCAGAAATAAACATAACGTTTGATATTTTATAAATTACCATCTTCTATTCCCCGAGCAAATATTAAGTTTTACAATATAGTAAAGTTTATGTGGATGGTGGATAATGGTGGTATAGATTATAAATTTTAGAAAAACTATTTAATGTTTTTTATACTTTTTCTTTCACTTATTTACATTTATTTTCAATGATAGCTCAGTTTACATCCTCAAAAAATGTAAAAACATTCAAAATTTCCTGAAGTATACATATATTAATACTTTTGTTTTGTGTGTTTTGAAAATGTTAAAGAAATGTAATATTTTACATTAAAACTATTGCATGTAACATTTATTACTATAGTACATTCACGAAAAAATTGCTCACTTACGAAAAATAGTCGATTAAGATAAAATTTAAAGCATTCTATTTCTTCAATTATTTATAATTTACAATTCGATAAACAATTCGATAATTCAACTACTGTTAATAACAATAATAATAATTAATTATAATAGTAATAGGTTACATATATATATTTTTTTTATTTACTTATAATATACCCTTTGAATAATCCATCATTATGCTACTTTAATCTTTTTAGTAAATTGATAACACAAGATTGAATAAATAAAAACGTTTTTAATTAGACTAAAAAAAAAAAAAAGGTAATTAAAAAATTTCTTTCTGGAAGTCTTTTAAAATGAATGTACTGTAAAACTGACCTTTATAAAACAAATCTTTTTTTAAAATCGTCTTTGCCACATGAAGTGAAAATGAATTTGAGAAAAAAGAACTTCAAAGAACTAAAAACAAAAATTACTTTAAATAAGTCTGCGTTAAACAATGTAATGGGCTGTTAAGGATTTGTAATAATAATAAAATTGTAAAAGATTAGCTGAATCCCTCCAAAATTAAAGTTTCTACATAGCTATAATACAAACGATAACGTTATGTTGTGTACCATTCAATATAGTTCAGAAAAGTTGATAATGTAATTCATGATACATACAGACACACACACACACACACACACACACACACACACACACACACACACACACATATATATATATATATATATATATATGTATATATATATATATATATATATGAACAAAAAATCACATATGGAAGTGAAGCCTTAGATACGGAAAATATAGTTAAAAAATTAATATGATTCCTATTGCATAGACATAATTAAAAATAGAGGGTTGATAAAAACATGTACAGAGAAACTGAGTATCATGCAATTAAAATAAAATGAATTAGAACATTAACAAAAAGACCATTAATAGATTTAAGAGGATTAAATAGGAATATTCCAATAGATAATGCACAAAAACTGCAAAAAATCCATGTATACACTGCAAATAAAAGGGTCTTAAAGTAAGACAATAAAACAACTGAAACGGCATTTAAGACACGTAAATGTCTTAAAATATACCTTAGACGTTATAGATATTTTAATTTAAGACAGAAATATGTCTGAAATATCAATTCAGGCACAAAAATGTCTGAAACACGTAAATTCGCGAATTTTCAGACAGCAAAACGCGTTTGAATTTTCAGACACTTTAGAAATTCAGACACTTGCATTACTTAGAAATTTTTTCATACGGAATCTACTTTAAGAAAAATGCTTATCCTACTTCTTTCCACATTCAATAAATAAATTATTATTTTATATAATGAGCTTTTAAACTACTTAAATTATAGTAGCTCTATGAAATTATATTTTTATGGAATAATACTCTAGGGATGTGAAATATATTTGCATGCTATTATCTTTAACACAATTCATAAACAACATATTTAGACACAAAGCTTATTTTGTTCAAAAAAAAAAAAAAAATCTTTGTCTTTAAAGCTTTCTTATATTAAAAGAAAAAGTGCGGAAACGTATGTATCAAGTAATTTGTATTGTAGAGAAGAAACTGAAATTATAATTGAACAATCATGAATAATTTGTGCATATATATTTTTTTTCTTTCTGTCTTCTTATTATTATTCATTTAAAAACTTTTTTCTTTCACAAATTCACCTACATCTAAATGTAAAACTACAAATTTTCCTGTATTCATGATTACAGTTCGTTTTTATTTAAATATCACTTTAAGGAAAGAAATCGTTATCATCGAGGGATGAAACCTTCACATATTTGTTATGAATTATTAAAAAATTCTGGTCCTCTAAATATTAAATTTAAGATAATATTTATTAAGTTTAAAATACCATACTATCAATAGTTTTATGGCAAAAAATTAGAAATAAAACATAACACTGCGATTAGTTTTACGAATACTGCAGTATATTATACCATAAAAACACGCTTTGCTGTATTCGACGGCAGCGTGATTGGTATATGCTTCACTACGACGATGCTTGGCTCGAGGTTTCGGTTTCCTTAGCCAGTTTGAGTTCGAATCCCAACGCTGGAAAGTGGGACTTTTCTTTTTTCTTTTATATAAATATTGCATTAATGCTCTAAACAATTCTAAAACATATTTTTAACAGAAAATCATAATAGTACGCCATATTTATTTATTTATATATTTATTAAAAAGCCTTAAAAACGGTAGTATTTTTAAGCCTAACATGGCGGTGTTTTTAAGCCTAAAACATGGCGGCGTTTTAAGACACTTGCAATATCTTAATTTCTGATGCAAAAAGGTGTCTTAAAAAGTAAGACACTTTTTTTTCACTTAAAAAATGACCATCCATTTAAGACACTTTTTATACTGAATTTAAGACATTTACGTTTACAGTGTATAATGCAACAAATTGAGCTAATTTGCAAAAATACAACACAAACTTGGGTTATGTCGTTTAAAACAGACAGCAAGTCACCAATATATTGTAATAGGTACCATTAAGAAAGAAGTTATTTTCAAAATGAATATAATTTATACAGAATTACAAAGAGAAAAGACATTTTAATTAATTACGATATAGTACAATGTATCTATTTCAGATTTCATATATAATAATTCATCATTACAATGCTCAAAGAATATGAAGTGCTGTATTAAAAAAAAAAAAAAAAAAAAAAACACGTATAGAAATGAAGCTTCATACAAGGCGCAATATACTTAACAAGTCGATACGAATTTATGTTACAAGGCAAAATATATTTACAATTTCATTTTAATTTTGATATATTTAAATATATATATACATATATAACTTCTGTTTTCTGAGCATAAAGATATTCTTTATATCTAATTATTGAAAAGATTTAAATGTTAGGTCTTTGTTTAAAAATGTAAAATAAAAGACGTATTTGTTTCAAAATGTCAACTAAACTTTTTTTTTTTTTAACATGTGTAATATAAATCAATTATGCACCTCTATATTTACAAGATTAAAATTAAAAAACATGCATGTTACGTTTATACATATTTGTAAAGCACCCCAGTAGCACAGCGATATGGGGCAGTATTGTACCAATACTGCCCGACATTGGTTTCCATCGATGAAAATCGGCAACTGCAGTTGCATTTGACAATATATATATATATATATATTTGAATTATATAAATGAATTTCTCCGAACATTTTTGCAAAATTTACGAAACATTGTTTTTAGGCATAAAAGTTTCATTTTTCGAATAGATGTAACATTTTTTAAATAAATATAAATATTAATAATCAATAAATTTAAACTTCTTTTACAATATGCTTGACATAGCATATTTTATATGGTTGAACATAATGTGTGTACAATTTAATAGGGAATTAAGTACATACATAATGGGTGTGAAATAGTACTCATATCCAGAATATCAATATTTATCTGAAATTCATGCACCTAATTAAATTATTAATAAAATATAGCAAATTTGGGACTACGTATTCGTTATTCTTTAACAATATATGTTATTACGCTATGGTATTTCAGTAAATATATATATAGATAGATAGATAGATTGATTGATATAGATATCCGTTTATTTGTAAGTCATCATTCAATGGATGACTCATTTATTTGTATTGTTTAAAGATCTATTTTCTTTTGGAATGAATATACAGTACATATTAAAATTAGATATGTATGGGGTGAATTCACACTATTAATATTTTGTAATAGCATATATTCAGATAAGATAATTGTACTTTAATAAAAGAATAATTTTATTTTTATTTTTAGGACTGAGGGCCTATTAGTCTCAATCTGGGATTTTTGCGTTTTCGATTTCGGTAGTTGGACATTTGTCGAAATCTAAAATTTATCGAAAATATAATTGAATAATTTGAAAGCGATGTTATAATTTGAAAAAAGAAAAAAAAAACTAATAGTCTTCCGTCCTAAACTAAATTCTGCTTTTGCCAGAATTTCATCAAAATCTTTTTTTTTTTTTTTTTTTTATGTTTTAATGCAATCGGAAAATTTTTTAATATGGGTACACAGCAGCCTGGTTGCTAGAGCGTCATGCTCGTAATTAGAAGATTTTGGGTTCAATTCAAAAGCCGGTCGAAGACCAACGTGTACAGTAATGGTGGCTGGTGCACGTAAAAACCGTCGTGACAGCAATTTTCTCTATGTTCTCATTCAGATTATACCTCTTGTGGACATCGGAGCAGGAGAGCCATTCCTTCCAAAGAAGATCAAAACTGTAATGACATGTCTCCGGACCACTTCTAGGGGTCAGCCCCTGACCATTCAAAATTGCTCGTAGAGTAGAGCTAGTACGTCTTAAAAACAAATCACTCACTCACTTTATTAATGGATTTCTATGCCGTCTAATAACCACTTTTGTTCAAAAAGTGCATTAATTAATATAAGAATTTCCTATTAAAATATAGTGAAAAAAACTTTTTTTTTTAGATGAGAAAGATTAAATAATGGTGTTATAGGAAAGCTCTAGACTTAATTCCTTAATGGAATGTAATTTGAAAGAAAACTGAGAAAAATGGAGATAGTTTTTGTTTCTTAAAGTTGTCAGAATACCCAGTGGGAATTTTACTATGTCGTTAAACAATGGAGAAATTAACAAGGAAATAAAAAGATGTTAGCGTTTACTAAAAGAGTCAAAATCAATAGTACTTCCATTAAATGTCATAAAAGTTTCATGTTTTTAAGATTTTGCTTCACTTTGTAATTTAACATAAAGAAATTTATTAAGGTACTGTACTGGATCATTCTTTTTTAAAAATGTTTTATCCGAAGTTGTTGTTTAATGAAAGGATGATATATAGTTTTTATGTAAGGGAAATAAATTAATAATCGAGAATCGTGTTTTAGCGGGTAAAATTTTCAATAAACAAACACTGTAGCAATAGAAGAAAAAAATAATTGTTATTTCAATAACTTTTTTTTTCTTTTTTTTTAATTTAACGTTTAATATTATAATTTTACTTGAATCAATCTTTTTAAAAATGATAATGGATTTTCCAGTAGACGATCGAAAGTAGACGATCGAAATATGCTTTATGTGTCAATAAATGCAATGAATTATTGAAGTAAAAAATTAAGTGCAGAAATTTTCATATTTACGAAATATGTAGCATGCAGAAAAAAATATGAACTATTATTTTAATTTATTTCCTTCTAAAGTATTCTTTAAAGAAGTCAGTATCCCAACGTATATGCTTAATGCAAAATTTTTTTAAATAACCAAAGAAAATGAACATAAATAAATAGCTGCTTTTAACAGTTTAAATATCATTATTTTATGAAATTCAGGTCTTAAATGAGACTTTACGAGCCTACACGGTTTAAATATATTGAAAAAATGAAATGTTTTTTAAGTAAAATGAAATATTTTTTAGAAAAACCTTTTATAATGTGTGCGAAAAAGTTCACAATTTAATTGTAAAATTGTAATGCAACTATTAAATTTATGAGCACCATTCTGAAATTCAAAGCATGATGTAATAAATAAAAGATTGAAAGTAAGTACAGATAAAGACTACACAATTAAAACTAAACCACATTCATTCCGCTTTAATCCTCTTTATTTTATTTATAAGAGCTTATGTGCTAACACCTGTTGTCGTCTTAATTTGTCATTATTGTTTTTAAGTGGTCTTTCTTATATTGTAAAAAGTCTTTATAACCCTTCTCAGATTTGTCTGGTTTATAGAAATTAATTATATTTTAATATCAATTCTAATCATGCTGCATGACGTATTTCATTTTTAATTTCATAAGAAATCGTGCTTAATTACGTGAGTCTATTAAAATTGTTGTGTTTATTTTCCAATTAATGGTATGCGCTTACAATGTTTTATCACTCAATAAAAGTATTTTGAGTCATATTTTGTCATTAGTTTTCTACACCAATATTCAAACAATTTATTTTTAGTATGTCTTAAAAAAACTACAAAATTATGTGTAGTACTATTGGATATATAATTATGATTTACAATATTAAGAATAAAAGGATATTTCTCAAAAATAACCAGTAAAAAGGATCGCATTCGAGGCTTACACTGGGCGCAGAATTCGAACAGAACTTTCAAACTTTCTAACGAACAGAATTCGTTGGATTATGTTTTCTTTATCCAACTGAGATAAGGAGGTTCACAGCAGTGTTGCAGCTCACAATGTGACTCTTCTGTACACTGTTACAACGCACGACGTCGACTCACGACCTCGATCATGGCGTTCTCCTTAGTAGATGATTCTGGCAAAAATAATTTTATTATTTGATAATCGAAATAAAGAGTAAAACTAGTACAGTCATTCTTTTCACAATTATTTTCTCTATGAGAAAAGTTAAAAAACTTTTTAAAAGATTCCTGTTGTTCAAAATATTTTTTTAATTCTTATAAAAGCCTTACGTTGTACGACATTTTTGAAACGATTTCAGATTCTTTGAGGAGAATGTACATAAGAAAAACTAACTATTTCAAATCAACCTATTCTACAAATTCCTTAAATCTACATATTTCAAACCAATGGCAAAATATCACTGGTTACTTTTGTAATTTAAGGTTAAAATATTTATAATAAACTCTATTATCTACAAGCAATCAGAAAAGAACATTTTCGATGACTAAAGATCGGTTTCCACTTCATACGTCAAATGTTTCTGCCCAGTACTAATAAAGAGCATTGACATGCATGTATGTATTTTAAAGTAATTTAATATTTTGGAGTATTTTTAGCCAGAACAGTATCATAATACATTTTACAGTTTGATTCCTTGATGTTATTACCAACAAAAGTTTTTGAAGCTAAAATGAAGTAAATTTGACTTTGAGAATTTGTAACGTTGTCTGCACCAAAATTAGAAACTGCTTCAAAATTATTTCTAATTTTTTTTTTTTTTTTTTTTTTTTTTTTTAAATCATATTTTAAATTTAAGAGATTTATTTTCTTGCATTATTCTGGATATTTTTTTCACCGGGAAATAAACGTTCTCACATATTTTAATGTGGTGCTTGGCTTGTAACTATTTGATATTTAGTGATTTATACAAACTTTTCATTGTCATTGTTTTAGATTGGCTTATTACTTCAGATAAGATAAAAAAGGATGATTTTTTCTGCTGACATGAACCTTTAAATATTAAAAAGAAAAACCTTTTAATGCATTTACCTCTAGTTTCTTCGAAGTAAATAGAATCCGTACTTTACTACCTATACCACTTACCTGCCCTTTCACACAGAAAAAATTTGCTGATTTCATATATGACAAGATAATTTTTTAAAGGATATAAATTTTAATTTAAAAAAAAACTTATTATTTCTTAGATATTTTAACAACAATTGAAACAACCACTCCTCCAAGAAACACCAGTTTCATGTATTTTAGTTTACATTTTTATATAGAAATGCATCATGATTTTTTCAAAGCAATCAATGACAGTTCATTAATTGTTTCACACCCGTCACATGATTTTTGTTAAATTTGTCAAAGTCTGCGTGTATAAACTTTCAATAATTACCAAGTATATATATATATATATATATATATACATATACATATATTATTTAATTTTACACATTGTACTTATTTTGATTATCGAAAACACACTTTAAAATATTTCACATTTTTAAACGATATGTTTGCAACCAAGACTCTTATGCGCAGATTCCTATTTGACGGGTGTAAAAGAAATCGTTACTGACTTTTAATTAATTTTAGTTAAGTTTAACTTTTGTTTCTAACAAAAATAAAATAAATAAATAATGAACTACAAAAACTATCTGGTAATAATTGTATACCTTTTAACAGTTATTAGTTATCTTTATATATATATTTCTTTTGTGCGTGTGTATGTCACTGAACTCCTCCTTAACGGCTGGACCGAGTTTAATGAAATTTTTTGTGTGTCTTCAGGTGGATTCGAGAATGGTTTAGATTTACAATTCAGTCCAATTTAAATTGTTTATTTAATTAATTTATCACTTATAAATTGTTGTTGATTTTGGAATGTTTCACATTGGATCCGGCAGACTGCGCTACGATCGTAGTATCGAATATTCAATAATACGCAAGCGAAGTGATGACGTGACTGGCCGTCCGTGGATGCAAGAAAAATATTTCCTTTGTTAATCGCCCATTGAATTTTTTGTAAAAAAATTACTAAATATCGAGGAAAATTATTTCCCGATTTTAATCCCCATATTTGGGTATAGATATGTATTAGTTATCATGTGCATGCGTTAGATTGAGTTGTTTTTGCTGTAAAATTGATAAAATTGAATTTTTAATCTCAAAACTCAGTCATCTTTGGCGGAAAAAAAATATCGCCATATCATCTGGCGAACATATTTAATTTCTTTCAAAAATAATGGTTATTTCAACAACTTATATTAAGAGAGTAATGAATAATATGAAACAATTTCATACAATACATATTACGAAAATATACATCTGGCATGTATATTTTCGTATTACGTTTTTGATCGCCAAATACAAAAAACGCCAAGGAAGACAGTGTTTTGAAATTTAAAATTAAAATTTTGTCAATTTGAGATCAAAATAACTCAATCTAACACATGCATACGATAACTAATACATATCTATACCCAAATACGGGGATTAAAATCGAGAAATAATTTTCCTCGATTTTTAATAATTTTTTATAAAAAATCCAATGGGAGATTAACATAGGAAATCTTTTTCTTTCATCCACTGACGGTCAGTGACGTCACACTTCGCTTGCGTATATTCTATTGTAATTCCAGTTTATCCCGACAGTTGGTGCTGCGATTAAATTCAGGAAAATATTTTGTAACTTCGTGTTATTATTGTTATACAAAAAAATTGTGTCCTAATTGAAATATTACATCAAGATGTAATTAGTGTTTGAAGAGTTTTGAAGTGTGCATAAAAAACTGTACATTTTGCAAATTTAGTGCGGAATTAAAGTGAGTATTTTATATAATTTTCTATCAAATTTACACGCGCGTTGATTAACAACCACCCTAACCTACAAATTTATTTGTGTAGCTAATTTATTATATTTTATTTATTTATTTTTTGTATGGAACACTTTTAGTATCGGATCCCTTTGGCAAAATTTGAAATTTGGCACCGAAGTAGCTCGGACGCTTCTCGCCAAGATCTTTAGTTCCACAATAGAGATAGCCATTTCAATTCATCGCAAAAATGGCTTAAACTATTTAAAGTCACCAATGGGGTCCCATACTTTTGTGCGTGTGTATGTCACTGATATTTTATTTATTTATTTTTTGTATGGAACACCTTTGGTATCGGATCCCTTTGGCAAAATTTGAAATTTGGCACCGAAGTAGTTCGGACGGTTCTCGCCAAGATCTTTAGTTCCACAATTGAGATAGCCATTTCAATTCATCGCAAAAATGGCTTTAAATATTTAAAGTCACCAAAGGTGTCCCAATTTGTGGTTTAGATTTAGAAAATCCGTGCTTTTCTCACGGCCAATTATATTTTTCGTATTCCAGGGTTGGAAAACCTTCGAATTTGTTTGTGTATACTCCTCAAGGATTAACCAAAAATATTGTATATCCAATGGCATTGCGATAAATTAAGTTTTTGTAGATTAAAAAATTATACTGTTATAAAATAAATTGAGTTTCAACTTTTTCACATTTAATTAAAACGAGTTTAAGTTTTTATTTAATACGAACTCTACATTTCACTTCGCTCATACTATACACATACTCACATGCATCGATTGTTTGAATTGTGATAAATGTACATGTAATGATGTTAGATATTGTAATAACTTTTTGATAAAAATTTTCATCAAATCGGTCTAGATTGTTACAGCTTATTCAAAAAAGACGGAATTTTTATGTGAAATTCGTTGCTATCATAGATTCTCTCATAAATTGAAATATTTGCCGTATGAAATAAAATTTTGTGCTGTTCGACATTCAGCGGAAGTTTTAAATAACAAGTAGCAAGTAGAAAGTACCAAGTAGCAAGTAGCAAGAAGCAAGTAGCGAAAATTTCGGTAATTATGTCTTTTACGTTATAATCGGAATTCACAGTCACCGTTCACAGCGCTCCATACCTGTTTCACTTATATACCACATCCTTACACCCTTACAATCCGCGAATGTAATGAAATGCTCGCCCTCTGGTGGGCTAAGGTGAAATTATCACACCACTGATAGCTTTCACGCTGAAACAATGATAGAACAACAAGAAAGAGCAATAATAAATACACGTGTGTCTATTATATTTACTAACAACTGCAGTTGGGAAAGCGCCATCTATCGATCATTACAAACGCGGATAAGTTAGTTATTTTTGTCTAGCAAAATATTCTCTAGAAATAATTTATATGACAAAACAACGCTTGTCGGGTCAGCTAGTATATATATATATATATATGAGACTGTCTAAACAGTATTTTAGAATAAATGAAAATACCAAGTTATACCACCTTAACATTTTCCTAAATTCCTTAGTGCCTAATTACTATAATCGTGTTATTATAATAAAATGGTATTTTTCTGAATTCGTATTTTACATGAAAATCCTTTAATAGGGTGTATCATAAATTAACCTCCAATAAAAAAAAAAAAAAACTAACCTCTGCGTGAATTTTTACATCCAATATATATATTCATAGGACATATGTATATATATATATTTATGCAACTTATTCAAATATATATATAGAAATGTTCTAAAATTGAATAGCAGAAATGTTATAAAATTACTGTGTAAGCTAATTTTTAAATATATTCTAACAAACGAATTTGATAAACAAATAAAACATTTCCGTAGTTTTAAACTTCTGTACGGAAAAAAAAATCAAATGATATATTAAAATAAATCAACGTAAATTTTAATTTAACAGTAATTAATATTTTAGAAAATTTTATGAATGTTTTTGGCCTATAGAAAAATAAATGTTTTGATACTTGTCTATCTTATCAAAACTATATAAAAAAATGAAAACAGAACTATGCTCGCTGGAATAATGATTCAATAAAATTCTACGATTTTTTAAACTAAATACATATACATAAGAATTAAACTATGTAATTCCAATTGTAAAACGCATAGAAATATGTTTGTAGGACAAAATTTATTTTATGGATTTCTTTCTTTCTTTCTTTACTTTCTTTCTTTCTTTTTTTTTTTTTTAATTCAGTTAAGTATATTGTTGATTTACAACTTTACTGTTATGGAATTTTTAAATATATTTTCAATAATATTTTTGTATATAGGTATATATTACTTAAATAATGCTCCTTTTAAATTATATTGTAAAAGAAATAAAGGAATAATTAAATAAAATTTAAAACCTCCAAAATATATCAAAATCCCATTGGAAAGCCCATTTCATTTATTAATTAATTTTCTAAACAATATATGCGGTACTTTACCGAAAGTATTATTTTAACATAGGGAAAGATGACCTAAAATTATCCTAGCGGCCAAAACAACCCACATATGTTTTCTTCAAAACAAATCGATACGATAGCACTTAAACTAGTCGTGCCAAGTCAAGAACAAGCAATGGCGGTATTCAAGGAATGGCAGTATTACGCGTCTAAATCATATATATTGTAATATATATAGATCTATAATCTCCATGTTATCGAGAAAAAATGTTTGATGCCGAAAAAAAGTTCTAAAATCAGTCATTATGTGGTACTGAAAAAAAAAGAAAAAACAGAAAAAATAATTTGAAACTGCATCTGGAGTTTTTCATTCACATTTAGTAAATAAATTATTCATAAATTTTATTTAATAAATTATCCTTGTGTATTCCTGTGTGTAATTTATTCGGGAAAAGACAGCCATTAGATGGACTTTTCCCGAGAAAAAGGCATCACTTTCCCCTCTCCATGATCAATCTATGTCTTATTACTATATCTATGGTTTAAATAGAATTCTTTGGAAAAGTGGATTTTAGGACATCTATCGCGACGTAGGCACTAACTTTCTTATTTATATAGATATATAGACTTTCACGTACAGAAATATGATCTGATTTACTTATTTTATTTCATTATGTATTATCTTAATTACTTCTACATCCTTTTTTTTTTGCCGACCAAAAAAAAAAAAAAAAAAAAAAAAAAAGAGACTTATTTTTAAAGGAAGGGTCATTTTGCCTTTGATGAGGGTAACATGATATTTTGGACATTTTTTTTTTTCAAAAATATATTGTTTGCATTACACATTTATGTTCAAAATATTATTAAAATATGTTTACAGTGCAAAATTTAGTGTAAAATATACTAGCAAACAACCAAAATTTTATTAAACATTCATTATATTTTGCACAAGTTTTTTTTTTCGCCTTAAGGGGCTTATTTTAGGTCACCTACCCCTACCTAAATTGTTTGCGGGTAATTACACCGCCAATTGTTCGCCTGATGAAGGGTCGTGGTTTTTTCGACCCGAAACAATTGTTGCGAGTTTATTGCATTTTATGGTGTTTATTCAAAGTTTGTAAGTAATAATTACATATAGATGCGATTTAATGCATTTTAGATGCGATTTAATTCTTTAAATTTTATAACTGATACGTTTATTTTTCATTTTGTAGAATTTTAGATAAATTATTAAGCATTTTTTCGAAGAAACGGTTATAAACAAAGATTATTCTAGTCATATCGTTTAATTGTCGCTAATAGTGGCATCTTAATAGGTTCAATCAAACAAATGATGCTTATTATCAAACTCCTGTTTCTACAGCTGGACATGGGGAATCTTGTAAGGTTACATTCAATTAACTACTTTAAGTGATGTTAAACATTAAACTTGAGAGTCTTTGCTACAAAAGTACATGCACAATACAGAAACAAATTAAACTTGTGTTAAAATTAAATCAAAATAAAATTTTGGCATTAAATTAAGATAAATATACATAGTACCATTTTGTATTTTAGTATATACAATATATCATAAAATTTCTGTTAGTTAATATAATAGTTATTCTAATGAAACACACGTGTTCATTAAATATAGATTCATCAAATATATTAATATAGATTAAATATAGATTCATCAAAATATTTTGTCATTTTTTTTTTCTTCTATATGCTGTGACGTATCGAATGCTGGAAAATCATGAAGAAGACTGTGCATTTTTCTTTCGAGAAATTTATTTAATTCTCGTTTTACAAACACGATACGACACAGACACAACTAACATAAATGAAACACGTAAATACTTCACATAATTTAAAATGAACATTTGAATTTCCGGACCACCAAATAAAAAAAAATAGCGGGACTCAAACCTGGCGTTTACACTTCTCGGTGTTGCATCATTCACTCTCTTCAAATCGAAAGTTCTTTTTCAGCGCTGGACTAGCGCTCTCTAGTGAGTTTTTAAATCATAATTAGTCTGAAGTCATTACAATGCTTAAGAATGTAGTAATGATCATTGAAAATTTCCATATGCAGTTCTCGACACAATTACATGCTTTCAAACTTCCGTAATACAGTTTCACAATAATAAAAAAATTTCCATAAATGTCAAATCCTCGACATTTTTAAAATAATTTTTTAATATAATTATTTTTTTTCATCCAGTGACAAAAAATATGCAATTAAAATAGACGAAATTATCTAATATAAATAGCGGTATTAGGAGTCCGCGAGAGATGACAATAATACTGTTTCTGTATATGTATTACCAACATTTGGGCCAGATATCTTACAAAATTACAGAAGAAATTATACAAAACATTATATTTGTTTTTATATTAAAATAAAATGGCATTGACTAGAATTTGTTATTCATCACTCAGCAGATGGCACTGTTTTCCAATGAATTCTTCTATTTACTACAAAGTGATAACTCAACTAAGTATAATATATATATTAGATAGGACCAAAAAATAAATATTTTACGTAAGCGATTTCTAATGGCAAATAAAAGCTTCACCCTCAGTTTGGGAATCATAATAATAAACAAATAAATATTTATGTCATCAGTTCGCGCGTGGCCTTCAAGCAGAAAAAAAAATACATTTAAAAATTTTTTATTGAAATACAAATGCTATTAATTTTTGTTCTTATGTTATTCAAATGCTTTCATTTAATACTTTTTCAATATATCTTTAAAAATATTTATATTATTTTACAGTTTTTAGATCGGTCATAAGTCGTAAGTTTCCGTGAAATTAACTAAATTTTTTTTCTCTCCTTTTTAAAAATTGTAGTATTTCGTCTTTTGTAGCCCGGTTTTACACTTTTTGGAATAAATGCGCATTGCGCAACTCTTCGTTTGTTAAGCAATTATAATTTATTACATTAACATCAGAACCCACCACTGTGAAATGGTTGTACTTCGAGTTCTAACTTGGCCTTACCACCCAACCAGCCTTATTCACAATATTTACGTATTTGTAGTACATTTGCATTTACATATATTACATGATTTTAAAAAAAGTTTCTATTTTTAGATTAATGTTGGAAATTGAATCTATTACTCAGTTTTGACATTGATGATCACGAGTATAAAGTTGTTATCATAAATCCATCTCTTGAGTCTTCCCTAAATACCTTCTCTGCAGATTCATTGATCAGTTTCACAACCCTTTCAATGTGGCATGTAAATATTATGATTTTTAACTTTGGCAATTCTATAGTTTATAGAAATGACAAAAGGTCCTTGTTTGTCACATTTTCCATCGCTGAAGGCATAGAAAAACAGAGAGAAAGTAAACACGTAGACCAGCTGATCAACACTTCATAGTTCGAAACTTCAAAATTTAATATTAGGGGAAGAAATTCACTTTTATAGATACAGAAATGTGTCTTTGATCGCTTGCCTTCTATATTCCTTATATCTTGCCTATAGTCCCTTGCTACGGACAATAACAAGTTCTTAAGCGTAGCAAAGATAGTATTTCCTCGGTAATCACTACAACATCTTTTAGAACGGTAGACGCAATAGAAGCTACGGTTTTGAGAAAAATTCTAAATCTGCAATTCATTACATTGGTAGAAGGTAACGTAAGTCTCATTTGAGTTTTTGATGTTGTAGAAACTGATGCATCACCTTCTATTGTTTATTTATATTTTTTTCAATATGCACATTTACAACTGAATCGTCGGAAGAACTAATTTAGCTGTTTTTTCTAGAGTATGATCTATTAATTTTCTATGTTCCTTCTTTCTAAGCATTTATGTCTCTTTCCTGTCTAGATTAATAATGTGAGTATTTATAGTAGTTCGTTGGTCATACAAAAACTTTTGATTCAAACGGGAGTTACTTTTCTTTTTCACATTTACAATCAATGTTTTTAAGTCAGTTACAGAAATTCTGTTTTTCCCCACGAAAGCACGAAAAGGTTATTGTACATTTAAATGCTATAAATTCAAACAACTTTTATTTAACGTCAGCGATGAAGCATTCATTTTTTATTCTCAAAGCTGCTTTTATCTTTGTTAAAAGACTTTCTCAAATTGTAACATGTATCATGATAGGTTTTAATAATAGTACTATTCAAGAATGGGACACAGTTGGCATTGAAACTTTTCGGTGTAATTAGGAAAAACTATGCTGATAGTTTGGGTCTATATTGTCTAATAGATACCCTGCTACTACTTAATCTGCATTTACTGCTGAAATTCATATCAAACTGCATATATAAACTCTTTCTATAGAGAAGCTGCAATATTAAATTTTAATGCATGTTTATCCATAGGTGGCGCCGTTGTGTGTATGTTTACTTATAGTTGGCGTTAGAAGCGCAGAATGTTACAGAAGAAACTTTTCTGATAGCCACAGCATATTATTATTATTATTATTATTATTATCATTTAAACTGAAACATTTTTAATATGGTGAAATAAAAATGTGTTCGTGAAATCAAGAACTTCTGAATGTTCTACTACAAAATGTTTAGTAAATAGTGAAAATATGCATTAAATTAGAAAATGAAAACCTATAATTATTCAAATATATAAAATAATTAATAAACGCTAAACAAACATTTCGCAAATTCTTTTCTAAATAAATTCTATGGTTACAGTAACTAATATATATATATATATATATATATATATAAATTATTTTTTAATAAATGAACATCCATCGATAGATTGAGGATTGTAGAAGAAAGTTTGGACGCAAATAATACATTTCTTTTGCATTTTAGACACTCCTAATTTCTGAGGCGCCAAATGGTTACGGATTCTGTGAAACCTTCATAACAGATTTTTTTAAAAAATATTCATTTTTAATAATTATTTCCGATTAAATAAGATAAAAATTACAATTCGTAAATAGCTGTATGAAAAATCCATTTAGTAAGTAAAAACTTCGGAAGTTCGCCAACTTAAATTTCAATATTTCAGTTCCATATTTACTTAAAACTTCACCTGAACAACAATGTATTCAACATTTTATATTTACTTAAAATTTAATTGCAATTATTTATTTCTATATAATATATGTGTGCTGTATGTATTTTGGTTAATTTTTATTTATATATTTATTAGGACTGAGAGCCTAATTAGTCTCAATCTGTGATTTTTGCGTTGTCGATTTCGATAGTTGGACATTTGTCGAAATCTAAAATTTATCGAAAATAAAATTGAATAATTTGAAAGCGATGTTATAATTGGGAAGAAAAAAAAAACTAATAGCCCTCCGTCCTAAACTAAATTCTGCTTTTGCCAGAATTTCATCAAAATCTTTTTATTATTATTATTATTATTGAAAGAAAAAGAAAAGAAAATTAATAATAATCAGTATCGTTACAAGCGATATCGAAAAAAATTTTTTTTAATAATTTTGAATTAGGAAATAAAAAGTGCGCGTGAAATAATATGAAATAAAAATAAGTAAAAAAATGAATTTAATGATTTAATGTTTTTGTTTTTCGGGGGCTGCTCATGCATATAAAAAATGCGTATTAAAACGAGTCGAAGAAGGAAGCGAAATATGTATTGAGTTATATTACGATAAATACGATATATAATATGATACGATATATTAGACCTATCGTCCAGGGTTAGTAGGCATTTTCGTTGAAAGAAATTGTTTGTTCGTTCGGTGCAACTTGCACATTAGTCCCGTGAGGTACAACTTTAACATTAGTGTTTTGAGGTACAACTTTCACTTTTCCCGTCATGTACAACTTGCACATTAGTCTCCTTTATTTTATTTTATTTTTTACATATTTTTATTTATTTATTTATTTATTTTTATTTTAGAAATCGTACTTTCTTTGAATATTTCTTATGCAAAATGTAGATTTATAAAGATTTTCTTTTATAAATTACAGAATTATTTCTTTATCTTAAACATTTTACGAAACACAATTATTACAAATTTTGTAAAACACAATATGGTTATTTTTTTTTCTTTTTCTATAAGGGAGATACATGAAAAAAATCTTTTTTTTTTTTTTTTTTTTTTTTTTTTTAACTGTAATCTTACATGAAAGATTTCTCTAACTTAGAGCAAGATATATAATCCTTTATGTGTCCCGAAAAATAATACCCTTTAAACTGTGGTGATGACAGTTGTGACATACACAAAACAGATGATATACCTAAGTAAAAGTTTCCATGTAGAAATTTAATCCACATAAAATAGAAGGTGTCTGAAAGGATTAGAACTTTGTGAAACTAATTAAGCAGAAATTGTAATATATTATGTAATAAGAAAAAAAAGTTTTTTTTTCTTTCTATGCTAAAAAAGCTAATTATAAAAACTTTTTTCTCTTACGCATGCAGAAATTGAACACTGTGTACTAAATGTATAATATATTATATTTTTAGACAATAATTATGCATTTAATTCACTTAATATATAAGAGCTTTTTTAGAAAGAAAATGTATACGTTATAAACAAATTAATTTCACTCAATATTTTACATGTATTTTATATATAAGACGTTATGCTACGAGTAAAATTTTTCTTATAGAATGTATATTATCGCAACTTCAAGAATAAAATAATGTCTACCAAAGTAAGTTTACGCATTTTTACTAATGAATTTGACAAATAAACTAATTATTTTTTCTGAATTTGTAAAAGGGCAGATGGGTTAATCAAAATAAAATTAAGACATTATACCAATATTTGCGCTGCTAAAGCGGTTTTGTAGGATAACCTTCCGAATAGCTGGTGTTGAAGTGTAAGCTAATGAAAATTTTAAATACACACACAATAATAATTACAGATTGATACGTTTTTAAACATGCAATTTTGTGGGTCTTTAACCAGTTTATTAGATTGAGGAATCATTTACAAGGAATGTAATATTCCAATACAGGTATCTTTTAAGTGAATTTGTCAGTATTTTTAAAGTGAATGATTTTACCAAATATCTATGATAGTATAATAATGTTTTCTTTACTTATGATTTATTTATAAATAAGTTACTATTCAAATTTTAAAATAATATTCATTAGGTTTAAATTGGTCATTTACTTCAATTTAAAACATAAAATACTGACTTTTCATCTGGCATTGAACAATTTTACACAAATAACATTAAATTGAATTTATTCCCTACTAATAACCACAATTAAATTTACTAATTAGATTTTCTTGGTTACTAAAAAAAAATGGATCGTATAGTATTAAAAAAAAAAAAAAACAATAAAGATAAGTTCGCGTTGTGTTCTCAAAAAATATCTTCTAAAATATAACCAAAGAAACTTTTACTTTCATTTTACTTATTAAATTTAATTCGCAAGAAACCCTTAGTTCAAAAATGGGTAAGACAATACCCGTTGACAGGAGTATACATATCATGTTTCTCTAGTAAAATAACTTTCAAATGTACACTTCATAAAAAAAAAACACAGATACTAAAATTTGATTTTTACAGTCCACAAATTTTAATTGAGCTAAAGCAGGATTACACTATATTTCTTAATTTAACTTTCCGCAGAACAATGGGAAAATATACCATAGTGACAAAGAAGCTAGTATTGCTCTGGACAGTCAGTCCTTACACACAAACAATGAGTTTATTTTCTGTGAAAAGAAACTTAATAAATTCTACATCAAGAAACAAGATACAAGAAACAGGAATGTTAAAGACATGAATATAAATATTAACTTACATAACATTTGTTCTTTCAGCTGCCCCAGTTCAGCCGAGAGTAGAGGAGTACGTTTCCCAAAAACACGTCAAGGACAAAGCCATCCGTCGTACATCAAGCTACGCAGCATCATTAATCCTCCTCTATTAGTATATTAGTCTAGGGTTTCAGAAACAATCACGTCTGCAGCCACACCTTCACTCGGGTAATCGCCTCTGTCATCACAATCCAGGATTTTCGTTAAGAAGCGGGCACATTTTTTTTCTTTTCCGGAACAAAACGGATCGACACTCAGTCACGCATTCATTTTCCAAACGTCCCTTCTTCCTTCTTCTTTTTCCAACTCAAAGCTAGGCCTGCCTAACCTCACGTCTCCATCTCCTAATCAAAATCCGAACTTCCCTCTTCTTCCTTTTTCAAGCTACCCGCTATATACTCACTACTTCAATTCTGAAAACACAGCTATCTTACGACGTCACGCATTTTTCATCAGCCAACATCCAGCGAGTGAAAATCAGATCAAAACTAACCAAGCCAAAAAGTAAAAGTATATCCTCTTTTTATCCAAACCGAGAGGGAAAGCAGTCGCCACACCCCCTTCTCCCCGTAATACGTCACCAAAGGCTCTACGTCAAATCACCACTTGTCTATCCCACGAGGTACAGTCTAGAAACCGCCCTCCCGATACTCTCATATGGTAATTCCTGTACTGACGTCAAAGATATGGGAAAAAGAGGAACACACCCCAACTATCAGCTGTTCGCCATGTGATTCGAGAAACACGTTTTATCACTCCACTTAGATAAAAAGAGAAAAGAGAAAAAGGAAGCTTTGCGAATAACGAAGCTTAACATTCCATCCGCGGATTACGACTTTAGAATACGCATTAAGATGATAGAATGTTTTAGAGCTGAATGCTTTCACTCATGAAAATGGAACAAAGAATCTCATATACTCTATTCACTGCTTGTCACGTTTATTCACTTTGCATTTCGAAGGGAAATATTTCTATATATTTTTCAGAATAATTCTGTTTACCCAAATCCCAAATGGAATTCTTATCTCGATTACACAGAGAAAGGGTTATACCCCCGTTTCGCCGACATTAAAACTTCCTACCCCCTTTCGTTGACAAATTCCCCAAAAAAGGGAAAATCATCGTTATCGGTTCAACACCTGTTTCGCTGACATTGTGTCTGCGAAACGGTGGTATAACAAAAATTTTTCTAGCGCATTTAAGAATGTTGAACATTAGAAGCTAAGGGAAGTAAATAGACTACACCCGGAGATGGAAATTAGAATGTGAAAAACAGGCGTCAATGGCACTTAATTATTTTTTCTTAATTACCAAAATGGTCAAACCAGGTACAATTGTTAAAATTTTCAATAGGATAAGACTTAGTTTATTATTATTATTATTTATTTAAATAATAAATACAAGCGCAAAAGTTAATATAAATATATTTATATTTAAAATAAGTAAATAAATAAATAAAATAAAAACTTCCGTAAAACTTAACAAACAGTAGAATTTCTTTTTAATTACCTGCTGGCCAATTCATTTTTAAATTCAGTCGAATTCCAAGTATTACATCTTCAAGCAAAATGAAAATTACTAGAAAATATTCATTTAAACATTTTTTTTTCAGTTGTTTTAATTATTAATTTTTACTTTCAATTTTATAAGTCCAAATTTGATTAAATTAATTCAATATTTCAGAAATTATCATGATGACAAATTTTTGTTTATAAATTGATAAACTAAGAAATAACAATTGGTAGAAAATTAAAAAGTAAATAAATTAAAATATTACAATCATGATAGAACTTACTTCAGTGTTGTTATTTTAGAAATGGAGTCTAATGAGATAAGGAAAGTTAATTTTAAGCAAGGTCTAGGTCTTGAAGATAAGTACCTAAATTCTTTTAACCCAATAATATTTATGCTTAAACACACACACACAGGCAGAGAGAGAAGAAAAAAAGAATCCATAGACTCAAAATATAAATAAATGAATTATTTGTCTGTACCTATATTTCTAAATTGTAATAAAAATTGCAAATTTATAATACAAGTATTCTTATACTAGCAGGCTATGCCCACTTCGCTGGTCCTATATTTAAATGACTTTTCAAAAGAATTCAATTTATATTTATTTTTATACAACCTTATAAGTAAAAACTGAAAAAAAAAATTTAATCCCTCTAGACCTCGCTTCGGGTAACCGTTGCCTACGGCAGCTACATATGCGCCAACACTACATTGGGTCAAAGTTCTCACTACCTGCAGAAAGGTCTTTCCTAGGCACTTCAGTTTTTGTAGTTATCGACGACAAGTGGATCTGTTATTCTCTAAGAACTGCGATTGGCAGTATATCAGCATATAATATTTTAGTTTTTAAACCATGTATTTTATACCCCTCGTTCCTTACGGTAACCGGTAAAAACGGTACCGGAAAAAATGGTAACGGAAAAAATGGTACCGGAAAAAATGGTAAACGGAAAAAATGGTAAAGGAAAAAATGGTAAACGGAAAAAATGGTAAACAGAAAAAATGGTAACGGAAAAAATGGTAACGGAAAAATGGTAATGTGGGAAATTAGTAAAATCAAATTGCAATAATATCATTATCATATCATGATGAAAGCGATTTTACACAGCTATTGGGTGGCTCAAAACTGAAGTGGTCAGAAGAGTTTTGGATCGCTATAAGTATAATAGTTCCTGCTTTTCCTGATTCGTTTTCAATGGAAGGAGTGAAGTTTTTGAACTTAGAATGTCAAGGTCATTTTTTAACTTGTATTATTGAAGCGAGAGTGCTAATCATTCCAGAACGTTCTATTTCGGCCTAACTCCTCTCTCTCCCTGGACTAAGAACAAGTTTAGTCGTGATTATACAGATTCGATTATCATTATACCCACTGGAACCGGTCAATTCGTTTACAGTTTTAAAGGTGCTTGTTTGTTTTTGTTAAAAAAAAAAATTAATTAAAAAAAAAAAAAAAGTGATTTTCTTTTTGGCCCACCAAATGTTTTAGGTTTCACAAATCTCCCTTATAAGAAACCAAAAACACTTAAACGCAAATTATAATTTTTTCAGATAGTGTTTAAAAACTGACTGAGATGATTAGCATTTTTTAATTTATTTAATACAAATATAATATAGGAAATATTATTTTTTAAAATGTGTTTTACAACATTACATTACTTATATGATTAACATTTATAAGTCTGATTTAAAAAAAAAAAAATGTATTTTTAGATATTGCTGAAATTAGAAATATTGACATTACACAAATTTGTTTAAGTCGATTATCGATCTATTCATCCATTCTAGTTATATCAATACCTAGAGATATGAAAACAAGTTGTGTACAAAAACTGAGAATGGGACTACTGTCACAATAATGTTGTAAAGGGATCCCGGAAAAAAAGGGCACTTTTCCAATTCGCAAATCGCAAAATAATATGAAATAAAGAATTTAAAGAATGATTTTCAGATTACATTTTTAGAAATTTCAATTGATTTGGTACAACATTCAATTAGTGTATACTTGGAGGAAGGGGGGGGGGGGACTAGGAGCAGATCGAAGCAAAGCAATTGTTTTTATATCACATTCCTACCGATTTTAATGAAACTTTGTATAATCGCATACAACTTGTGAAACAATTACAGTATGTGTCAGACATACTTGGGGGGGGGGGTTAAAGAGAGGGGGATAGAGGAAAATAAAATGATATTTTATATCACTTTACCGATTTTAATGATAAATTCTATAACTATCACTTACTTTTTATGAAAGCCACAATGAGTGTTTTATATATCTGAGGGGCAAGGAAGGGGGGGGGTAGAAGGAAATAAAATTTATTCTTTTTTAAACTACCCTAGAATAGATTTAAAAAAAAACGGTGTATAATCACGTAAAATTTGTGAAAAAATTACAGTAAGTGTCAGACATATTTTTTTTTTGGGGGGGGGGGGGGCAGAGGAAAATAAAATATTTTTTTATGTCACCATTTTATCGTTATTAATGGTATATTCTATAACTATCACTTACTTTTTATGAAAATCACAATGAGTGTATTATATACCTGGAGGGATGGGGGGGGGGTTGCTGCTGATGGAAATCAAAAATATTTTTCGTAAGCTACCTTAGCATCGATTTAAATAAATCTTTCTCAATATACCACTTACAGTTTAAGAAAAATTACATTGAGTGTTACACATATGTGGGCGGGGGGGGGGTTGCTAAGAGGGCGCAGAATAAAACAAGTGATTGTTTTTATATCCAGTTATATGAAACTTTGTATGACTATCACTTGCTTTTTATTAAAATTACAATGAAAGTTACCTGAAATTAAAAAAGGGGGCCAGTGTGGGAATGGAGAGGGGCGGCAGGTGAAAAACAAAATATGTTTAAGCAACACTTATTATCTTTTTTTTTGTGTGTGTGTGTGCGAATGTCATTTACTATTAACGAAAAATTACAGTGAGTGTTTCATATGTCTGGGTGAGGGTGCTGGATACAGAAGGACACAAAAGATGTTTTTTATCATTATACTTTGCCCTTTGATAAAATTTATAATAAATATCACTTAATGTTTAGGAAAATTTACGCTGATTGTTACGCATATCTTGGGGCGCTATGGGGCCAGAGGAGAAAAAAGGCTGTATAAATACCACAACGTTACCAATTTTAATTAATTTTTTAACACTATCACCTCCTTTTAATGAAAAATTGCGGTGAGTGTTACCTATACCTGGGGGACAAGGTGGGGGGCATAAAAAAATACGATTGTTTTCAAATCACACTGCTTCATATTTACAGGAAATTTTGTATAAACATCCTTTATTGTTTATGAAACATTTTAGAGAGGGCTACGTATCGCAGAATCTTTCAGTTTCTAAGTTAGCATGCAAAAATTCAATGCATTGTTCGCATAAGACATTAATTAAAATCTAATATCAAACATTGGTTAAAGATTACTCTGAAACAGAACTTTTTTGTTTAGTCTATCTCATTTCTACCCCTTCCTCTCGTAGAAATAAAATATTTTTGCTATCGTTTGTATTTGGAAGTATTTTACAATTAAGAAAAGTTCCCTTTTTCCGCGATCCGGAAAAAAGGACATTTTTCTTAATTTCTCCTTGTAAAACTCATGCTAAACATCAACGAGAGCGTAAGTTTTTTATTTCAACGTTGGGGAAGAGGAGGGGGGTGGGGGAAGAGACAAATTAAAAGAAGAAATTTTATTTTTGTGTAACTTTTTTCTGATTTAAATCATACATTGAATTTTTGGGTGCAAACTTAGGAAGAGAATTTATCTGATATTTAAACCGCACTGTAATTTCTTATACATGCTAAGTAATATTTCTACAAAGTTTCATTAAATCGGCAATAAGATGGTATAAAAATATATTCTTTCCATGTGGGCCCCTAGCTCTCACCAGGTAGTGTAACCCTCTCTTCAATTTTTGATAAACAATAAGAGATATTTATGCAAAAATTCCTATAAATGTAAAGCAAAGTGATTTAAAAACAATAATTTTTTCCCTCAGTTCTCCCCTCCTCCTAGATATATGTAACAGTCTTTGAAAGTTTTCATTAAATGTAGGTGAAGTTTTTGAAATTTTAATTAAAATTGGTAATATTGTGATATTTATATAATCATTTTTCTCCTTTGCCCCTGGAGGGATTTTGAATAGAATTGTGGACTGTATGGTTTTTAAAAATCGCTGGTTTAAATTATAATAAATCATAAATCAGTTTAAAATGAATTTGAAGGACTCACCGTCCTTTCAATTGAACTAATAACATCATATTTAAGAAACAATGAATAAAGGCTTGAATAAATGCACAAAATAGAATATAAACCTGAATTATTGAATTTATTTCATCTCATAAGTTAGAATAGAATTTTTCCAGCTTACCGCTAGAACACAACAAAAAGAACAAACTAGAATAGGTCTGCAGAAACATAACAAGTTCACAGCAAATTGAAAAAGAATTATTTAAAGTATAACTAACAATTAATTGAAAACATGAATAAAATAAATAATAATAAAAGAAAAAAGAATTAATTTAGCATTTAAAACACATTAAAATATCAATAAAAAGAATGAATTTAAATCAAAGTTTTTTACTAAAGTTCTTTCAGAATTGCATAGTGCTGCCATCTATTGTCAAAATTCAGAGTTATTAGAATTCTGAACATTCTCCCCCACCGGGAGAAGGAGTGTCACTTAAGCAATAGGGCGTTGAATTCCACCACTCTGAGTCCAAATGCTGACTACACGAACTCTATTATCAGGTCCTGGATAGGTACGAATAATTCTACCCAGCTTCCACTGGAGAGGAATAGATTGTGGATCATGAATAGCAACCAAGTCCCCAATTTGAAGATCAGTTCGTGGAGTGAACCATTTAGGTCGATTCTGCAGGTGATGTAGATAGTCTCTAGACCATCGCTTCCAGAAGTCTTGCTTCATTCGCTGGATTAGAGTCCAACGAGAAGATAAAGTGAGGTTTGGTGAATTTCCACTTTCTGGAATCTCAAGGAGTGGAACTCCTATCAGGAAATGTCCGGGAGTGAGGGCTCTAACATCGGATGGATCTGAAGAAAGTGGCGTTAGTGGTCTGGAATTTAGGCAGGCTTCTATTTGACATAAAAGAGTAGTAAGCTCTTCAAAATTTAGAATGGTAGCCTTACAAGCTTTAATTAGATGACTTTTCGTCAATTTAACAGCAGCTTCCCATAGTTCACCGAAATGGGGGGGAATATGGTGGGATAAAATGCCATTTGATGAAGTTGCTGGTAGCAAAATTTTGAACATTTTCAGAGCGAATGATTCGAAATAGTTGCTTAAGATAGTTAGCAACTCCTCGGAAATTTTTTCCGTTGTCACTGAATATGTCTGATGGCAGTCCTCTTCTAGAAACAAATCGTTTTAGGGATGCTAAGAAAGCTGATGAAGATAAATCTGAAACAGCTTCTAGGTGCACCGCTTTTGTGCACATGCAGACAAAAACACAAATATATGACTTCAATTTAACTTTAGATCTAGGCACATTTGGTTTAGTGATGAGTGGGCCAGCAAAATCTAGTTCCACCTTCGAAAAAGGTCGAGTTGGAGTTATACGTTCGACTGGCAACTCACCCATAATTTGTTGGCAAATTTGTTTCTTCAAACGTTTGCACAAAATACATTCATTTAGAATTCGACGAATGTAAGAGCGACCATTTAGTATCCAATACTTTTGTCTAATTAGGGAAGGAATCAGTTGTGCACCAGCATGAAAGTTTTTTTTATGATATTGCTCAACAATTAATTTTGTAATTAAGTGATTTCTCGATAAAAGCACTGGATATTTCTGATCTTGATTAAGTGACTGATGTCTGGACAACCGTCCGCCAACTCTGATTAAACCTTGGTCATCTAGAAATATATTTAAGGATAAATATTTGTTGTTGGTTGGTAAAGGTTGATTTTTCCTGAGCAAATTCAGTTCTACCGAAAACTCTTGTTCCTGAATCAATTTAAGAATATGTGTAATAGCACTTGAAACTTCAGGCGTACTGACAAGTCCAATACGTCTAGAATTACGATTACAACTACGAATGTTATAAATGAATCTCAAACACAATGCAAGGATTCTGCAAAGTTTTGAAAAAGAAGAGAATTTGAGTAGAAAATCAGGAAAGGTTTTATGACTGGATGTTGCAACATGACTTAAATTTTCTTCAGAATTTTTTGACTTAACATTTGAAGATTTGACTAGGAATAATGGAAACTTGACACTACCACTAAGCCATTCAGGCCCAAGCCACCACAGTTTGTGATGCAAAAGACTCTTCTGTAGAATCACCAAAACTAAATGGAAAACTGGTGTACAAACGATTAGTAGACAATAAGACTTCTTCACACACCATAAGTTTTAAGCCAGCACAACCGGTTTCGAAAGGACGTAACCTTCCTTCATCAGGTGCAAAAAACACGTGCTATTGCCTTGGAGGCAAAAGCCTCCAAGGCAGTAGCACGTGTTTTTTGCACCTGATGAAGGAAGGTTACGTCCTTTCGAAACCGGTTGTGCTGGCTTAAAACTTATGGTGTGTGAAGAAGTCTTATTGTCTACTAATCTTCTGTAGAATGCCTCTTGAGGCACAGTCTGCCGGATTTGACGAACTCTCAACATAAGTTCACACTGCTTGTGGGACAAGTGATTTGATTTTGTTTGCTCGATTTGTTACGAACTGATTTCCTTTGGTTGGAGGAGATTCAATCCAATTTAAAGCAATTTGTGAATCGGACCACAAACAAAGTTTATTTACATTAAAGGTTAAAGATTCTAATATTGTGGAACTTAATTGTGCAAGCAAAAATGCAGCACATAACTCAATTCTGGGAAGCGTGATATGTTTTAAAGGATTAACTCTACTTTTTGCAGCGACAAAGTTAACAGAAATCTCACCGAGAGAAGATAGTGTCCGAAGGTATACCACTGCAGCGTAGGCCTTGCCAGATTCATCACAAAAACCATGGATCTCTATGCGGTTCTCTGGAGATGTTTCAGAGTTCAGATATCTTGGTATGCCAATGGACTTTAAGAGTTCAATTTGAGAATCAAATTCTTGCCAAGTTTTCAAAATTGAATCTGGGATTTGATCATCCCAAGCACACTTATCCTTCCAAAGCTCTTGCATCATGATTTTTAACATGATCGTGGTTGGAGCTAGAATCCCAAAAGGATCAAAGATTTGAGCTATCATTGATAGCAATTCTCGCTTGGTATGCACCGATTTGACGCCATTCAAATGAATTTTCAATAAGTCTTCTACCGAATTCCAAACTAAGCCTAAGATTTTTTGGGAGGAATCTTCGGAAAATTTTACATTTTGCCTAGTGGATTTAAGATATTCTGGTAGATTTTCAATGACTGCGGGTACATTGGAAGCCCATTTTCTAAGTGTAAAGCCTCCTTGATTTACAACGTGATTTAGGTCTTTGACCAATTGTTTTGCTGCATCAATTGAATGCGACCCACCAAGATAATCATCCACGTAAAAGTTCTCGAAAATTGACTGCGCAACAATAGGAAATTCTGAACTATAATCTTTGGCTAGTTCGTGCAATGTCCTTATAGCCAGGAATGGGGCACAGGCTGTGCCATATGTTACAGTCAATAAACTTTAGAATCAATTTCAGAATTTGGGACTGGTTCCATATGATGTAAGTCAATATATTCTTGCATAAAGGCATGGTATTGCTCCTTAAGCTCATGATTTTTATTAAGTTTGGATTCTAACAAATAAAACCGTTTTAAAGCATTTGGTTGTGAGTCACCTAAATTTGGAGCTTCTTTAAAGGGAAGATCCACCATGTACCTTCCAGACTGAATTCGTCTAACAGTTTTAGTGTATTTTTCTTCAGAACTGTGAATTGGTGTTGCATCAGGAAGGGACTCAATTTCCCAAAATTTCTGAAGATCATAAGTTAACTGAACTGTAGCATGGCAACTAAGGACAGTTTTTGAATGCTGAAAATTGTTTGAATGTATGACACCCGAGAGTAACCATCCCAATTTGGAATTTAAAGCACATGGAGTACCTTTAGGACCCAGAATAGATTGCCCTAAAATTATTAAGGGAAATAAATCTGCACCAAGCAAAATTTCAACTGGACTCGAAACATAAAATTTAGGATCTGCTAAAGATAGACCTTCCAAATGAGGCCATGAAGATTTTCGAACAACAAAATTAGGAAGATTTACCGCAACATTATTTACTATTAAAGCATTCACATCAAAGATTTCATTACTATAATAAGACTTTAAAATAATATTAACTTCAAAAAGAGCAGTTTCTGCAACAATATTATTTACACCCGAGATTCTATGATTTGTGGTTTTCATAGGTAAACCTAATTTTTCAGCACAAGAGCTGTAAGTTAATGATTTTTGACTTCCTGAATCCACCATGACTCTACATGGCACAAACTTTCCAGTATTTGATTTTACAAGAACCATAGCTGTCGATAACAAAGTTTGACAACTCTCTTGGGTACTGGTTAAACAACTAGAGTTGACAAAGGATGGACTTTCAATGTTGAGATTAGTATTTTCAATAACAGGTGGAGAATTAACTTTATTTTTCTCGAAATGTAGAAGTGTATGGTGCTTAGCATTACACTGTCGACATTTTGTCGAAATCAAACATTTATTAACGAAATGATTACCACGTAAACAATTTATGCATAGTTTTTTACCCTTCACAATATTCCATCTATCTTCAACAGATTTTTTAAGAAAGTGTGGGCACTTGAAAAGTGCATGAGATTCCGAGCATTCTGAACAGATAGAATTATTGGATTTTATATCTGAATTAGATATTACAGCATTAGAAATAGATTTTTTAAATACTACCTTTTGTTTACTTTCAGATTTAGAATAAGTACTATCAACAATATCTTGCAAGCTTCTCGCTTGTTTTTCATAGGTGGGAAAAGAATCACTATCTAAAGATAATTCCCATTGCTTCTTTAAATTATCATCCAATTTTGTTTGCAAATTATAAACAAGAATTAAATCCACAAATAAATTAAATTCAAATCCTAAACATTTCAAGTTACGTATTGCTTCATTACAGTTACCTAATAAATCTAGCATAGATTTCCGACAATTTGGTTTCAAAGATTTCGAATTAAAGAATTTGTTTAACTGGGCATAAGCTAGATTTTTTTTATTATCGAATCTAGAAATTAGTGTTGCCCAAGCTTCCTTATAACTTGCTTCAGTTATTGGAAAGCCTTTTATTAACTTATTGGCAGATCCAATAACAGACGCTTTTAAATATTGTAATTTTTGCAAATCGGAAAGCTGAGTGTTCTCATGAATAGTGGTTACGAATATTTGCTTGAAGCTTAACCAGTCTTCCAAATTACCAGAGAAAACAGGCAATTCGAATTTTGGAAGGTTGATAGATTGCTTCGAAACAGAACAAGAATTTTCATTAACCTGTGTTACAACTTTAGTGTTCTGAAAACAAAAATGTTCTAATCTTGATTCTATCTGATATTTTATACGAGTAAGTTTCTCTGTCCATTTTTCATTATCTTCAATTTCCTTTTTTAATTCATCTAAATCAGAAATAACTTCCTCAACTTCATTATTAATTTGTTCTAATTAAGTTTGCCTTTCAAGCAAATGACCTTTCAAAATTTTTATTTCTTGAATGTCTAAAGGATCCGCTTCCAAAGCTTTTATCGCTTTGTTTTCAAATTTAGTCACTGACGACCGAATAATAGTTCTTTTTACTTTTAGTTTTTCAATTTTCGAAGCCGTTAGAACATTTTTTTTTTTTTTTTTCAAATTTGTAAAATATTAATTTTCAATAAAAGATTTAAATGATTTCGTAATTTAATATATTATCTCCGGCTCTAGACGGCCAAAAAATATGGAGGGATTGTGAATAGCCCCTTATCCTATTGCCCCCAAGATATGTATAACAATCAGCGTAAGTTTTTCTAAATAGTCAATGATGCTTATAATAAATTTTATTAAAATGCAAAATATAGTGATAAAAACATTCATTTTCATTCAGTCTGTGCCTCCCCCCACAGACATATGTAACCTTACTGTAATTTTTCATGAATAGTAACAATAAGTGATATTTACACAAAATGCAAATAAAAAAATCGATAATAAGTTTTGTTTAAAAAGATTATTTTATTTTTCATCTCCCCCCCCCCTACTCCTACTTCCCCTTATCAACTATAGGTAATGTTCACTGTAATTTTAATAAAATGTAAGTGATAGTACAAAGTTTCATACAAATAAGTAGCATGGTGATATAAAAACAACCATTTGCCACCCCCCCCCCCCCTTAGTAAACCGTCCCCATATGTGTAACACTCTGTAATTTTTCTTAAACTGTACGTTATTTCCACAAAGGTTTTGTTTTAATCGATTATAGGGTGGTTTAAAGAATAATATATCTTCCATCTGCGACCCCTTGCCCCCCCCCCCATCTAGGTATATAATACACTCATTATGATCGTCATAAAAATTAAGTGATAGTTATAGAATATATCATTAAAATCGGTAAAATGGTGACATAAAAATCCTTTTATTCTGCAATCTTCATCTTTAACTTCACTTTTCTTTGGTGTTACACAAAACTGGCGAGAACTTTTTTTCCCACATTGAAACTAATATTCCTCCATCCTAAAAACTATACTTAACATTTGTGTAAATTTAATCTTATTTTCAGCGATAAAAAATATTTATAAACTCATAAGTTTTTTTTTTTTTTTTTTTTTTTTTTTTTAACAGAAAAAAATGTTTGAGTCATAGAAATATGCTTAATAAAGGACCACCCCACCCTTTAATTAATTACTTTATTTATTTATTTTTCAAGCTCTTCGAATATCGAAAGTAGATAGTTTTATAATAAATCGATGATCTTTTAAAATCAAAACGAAAGGAAATTCCTTGCTATTAAATATTTATTAAACCAAATCTAATAAAGAAAAACAGCTTAATGCACATATATTAACATATTTTTTATCGAACAAACTTCTTTACAGTCCAGTCAATTTTTTAAAATATTAAAACTAATACATTTTAAAGCCGATAAAAGTGCCGTGCATTAATTATTTATATTTTTTGGCTATTTGGTGTTAATTATTTGCTAGAAGTATTAAATGCATGTTTAGTTTATAATTTTAATACACTGAATTATGTCGAAAAGCTAATCAAAAACTACATATTTCCATATATTTATGCTTTAAGATAAAAGTTACAGAGAAATTTTGATCAATGGAAAATTATAAATAAAAAGTTCCCCTTCAGTGGTAGAAATATTCTGCTCTCGAAGAAGATAGCATAGCTGCCAACATCCTAATTAATTTTCTGTAGTAGTGTTAGTACCCGCCTTTATTTCACACCAGACGATTTTCGAGGTTTTTTTTCACCTTCCTTAATCATTTTTACATTTTGAGAGAATTACTCTAAAAATAAACCAGTGCGAAAAAAGCCGCAGATACTGATAGTACTACGGAATATAATTAGGATATTGGCAACTATGTGGCAGACGGGAGGTCCCGAGTTCAAACCTAAGTCACACTTCTCGATCTAACCCAGCCATTCAGAATTTTTCGCAGTTTTCTCCGAAACCAGAGTAAATATGGATTTTCTTATTTAATCTTAATTACATTTGGAACGAATTACTCTAAAAATAAACTAGTGCGAAAAAAAGCCGCGGATACTAATAATACTACGGAACATACTTAGGATAGTGGCAACTATGTGCTAAAAGGGAGGTCCCGAGTTCAAACCCAAGTCACACTTCTCAATCTGACCCAGCCATTCAGAATTTTTCGTGGTTTTCTCAGAAACCAGCATGAATATGATTTTTTTTTTTTTTATTTAATCTTAATTACATTTAGAGCGAATTACTCTAAAAATAAACCACTGCGAAAAAAGCGACAGATACTAATAGTACTACTGAATATTAATTAAGATGTTGGCAACTATTTGATAGATGGGAGGTCCAAAGTTCAAACCCAAGTTACGATAACAAAGACACATACAGACCAACCGCTAATGACCTGTTTTTAGAAATTGGAGGGACCTCAATTTTTTCAAATATCACAAAAACTCAATTTCCGAAATTTGATCCTAAAACAATACTCTTCTCTACCATATTTCGGTAAGGGAAATTGAAAAAAAAAAAAAAAAATCTGTTCTTCTACAAATACTAGCTCAGTTAAACAAGAAAAAATTAAAGCAAAATTCAGAAGAAAAAAAAAAAATATATATATATATGGGAGGAGGGGGGAGCACCAGAAAGATATCGTGCCACGGGCGCCAGTTATGCTGGCTACACCAATGACTTGTGTAACTGTCATAGCTACACAGCAAATAAAATGCAGACATGTTTTTTTTTTTTTTTTTTTTTTTTTTAAAAGCCCAATTTCTAAAGATATATGCTTTTTGTTAAACATAAACTATATATACATATTAGCCGTGAATTGTATGCGCTTGGGAACCATTATCATCCGTTCGACCCACATGTCAATCAACGAGTTTGTTATGAGGGGCATGAAAACAGGACAAGATACCTACTATAAGAATGAACTATTCAAAGATGAAAGAATTTTCATTTAGAAAAAGAAGGGCATAGCAATTTAGAAGACGTATTTCAATGACGGTCCAGGTGCTCATATTTTTAAAGGCATCTGTAACATAGACCTTTTTTATGGTAAATATTGCATTAGGGAAAAAAATGAAAAAAACGAAATACGCTCGCCATAATATTCTGTACAAAAGAAACTCAATATCTTTTGCATTTAAAATGTAATAAATCTAAAAATGTTATATCATTTATTAAAAGATTTGCCAATGTGCAAATCCCTTATAATAATAATCGATAAAATCTCTGATAAAAAGAGAAACATTCATAAAAATATTTTATTATAATTATTATTTATTAATTTATTAAGGATTTTGTGTTTAGAATTAACATGGATTACACAATATAAAAAGCCTATCTAATATGGATTTTTATTAATTTTGGTTTATTAATGCGTATGAAACAAATCTGTAACGTTTATGGGTTTTAAACATTTTGCTGTCTCTGAATTTCGTGCTAAATAATTTGTTTGTACATTAATGTCTCATTTTTAATCTTTTATTTGTCTCATAATGTATCAGGAACTCCAATATCTGTTTTTTTTTTTTTTTTTTAAGGTATAAATTATATCTATAATAATAAATGGAAAGGTTTGTCTGTCTGTCTGTCTGTCTGTCTGTCTGTCTGTCTATCTGTCTGTCTGTCTGTCTGTCTGTCTGTCTGTTCTTTTATACGTTCAGCCCCTATTGAACGCAGAAGTACAAGAATTGACATACGGGTGCTCTGGAGCCTTTCCGATGTTTTCCTCGAAACAGAATTTAAAAATCTTAATTAGTTTCGGAGATATTAATTAAAATGTTGACCCATGTCGATAGAACAATGACCAAAAATCCTTATTGCTTAAAAAGAGGCATTCTATCAGCATTCAGCAGACGATTTTAACGGCTGTCTCGAATGGAAACAAAACAGGTGCAAGTCATTAATGTCACATGATCTTTAACTGGGGTTAAAAATTGCAAATTTCAAAGTGCTTCAAATTTTCTTTTTCGTACACAACACTTAATATACAACCTTTTCAGCACAAAACAAACCTGCAGTTAAAATTTCATCAAATTTCATTAATAAACAAAGCAGTTACATTTTAATTGCTAATTTAATTTTATTCTAACACGTAATATATCTTTCAATAGGCGATAGGAGTTTCCATAGCAACAAAATACATTTGAAGGAACTAAAAAATACTTTTTCTTTCTCTTTTTATTTCCATTACGCGACTACCGTGGTATAGGTTTTGGCGAAATAAAAAATATTTATTTTTCTTTTTACTTCCATTAATAAAACTACGTAGATAATGGAATTAGAGATTTCACGTGATTTACATGTTTTATAATGTCCTGATTAGGTTTTCTTTTGTATCACAGCTACTAATTAAAATAATTTCATAAGTAACACATTATTTGAAAGCTTTGTTGATTTGAAATTGAACAGTAGATTACAGAAATTTCTACCGCCAGATATTTTAAAATTTCGATATTTCAAATTCCAATTAAATTATTTTTGATACATCATTCGAAAGATATTTTAAAGTTCTTTTAAATAATCGAAAGTTTTCACCAGATTTACACGCTTTGAGGTTTCTTGAATTAGTTTTCTTATGTATCTCAGCTACTAATTAAAATAATTTCATGAGTAATACATCATTAGGAAGATTTTTTAGATTTGGAATCAAACAGTCGAATACAGAAATTTGTACCGCCAGATGACGCTGTAATATTTTAAAATTTCAAAATTTCAATTTCTAATTATGATTAAATTATTTTTAATACATCATTCGAAAGATATTTTAAAGTTCTTTTAAATTATTGAAAGTTTTCACCAGATTTACACGTTTTGAGGTCTCCTGAATCAGTTTTCTTTTATATCTCAGTTATTAATTAAAAAAATTTCATAAGTAATACATCATTTGAAAGCTTTGTTGACTTGATACACATTTTAAAGTACTTTTACATTATCGAAAATGGAATTCGAGATTTCACCCGATTTACACGTTTTGAGGTGTCCTGATTAGGTTTTCTTTTGTATCTCAGCTACGAATTAAAATAATTTTATAAGTAATACATCATTAGAAAGCTTTTTTGATTTGGAATCGAACAGTGGATTACAGAAATTTCTACCGCCAGATGGCGCTGTAATATATTCAAATTTCAATATTTCAATTTCTAATTATGTTTAAATTATTTTTAATGCATCATTCGAAAGATATTTTAAAGTTCTTTTATATTATCGACAGTTTTCACCAGATTTACACGTTTTGAGGTCTCCTGAATTAGTTTTCTTTTGCATCTCAGCTACTAATTAAAATAATTTTGTAATTAGTACATCATTAGAAAGCTTTTTTGATTTGGAATCGAACAGTGGAATACAGAAATTTGTACCGCCAGATGGCGCTGTAATATTTTAAAATTTCAAAATTTCAATTTCAAATTATGATTAAATTATTTTTAATACATCATTCGAAAGATATTTTAAAGTTCTTTTAAATTATCGAAAGTTTTCACCAGATTTACACGTTTTGAGGTCTCCTGAATCAGTTTTCTTTTGTATCTCAGCTACTAATTAAAATAATTTCATAAGTAATACATCATTAGAAAGTTTTTTTTATTTTTCTTTTTACTTCCATTAATAAAACTACCGTAGATAATGGAATTAGAGATTTCACGTGATTTACATGTTTTAGAATGTCCTGATTAGGTTTTCTTTTGTATCACAATCAGTTTATTTATTTATTTATTTATTTATTTATTTATTTTTTTTTTGTATCTCAGTTATTAATTAAAAAAATTTCATAAGTAATACATCATTTGAAAGCTTTGTTAAGTTGATACACATTTTAAAGTAATTTTACATTATCGAAAATGGAATTCGAGATTGGCGCTGTAATATTTTAAAATTTCAATATTTCGAACATCATTCGAAAGATATTTTAAAGTTCTTTTAAATTATCGAAAGTTTTCGCCAGATTTACACTTTTGAGGTGTCCTGAATCAGTTTTTTTTTTTTTTTTTTATCTCAGTTATTAATTAAAAAAAGTTCATAAGTAATACATCATTCGAAAGCTTATTTTAGTTGATACACATTTTAAAGTACTTTTACATTATCGAAAATAGAATTCGAGATTTCACACGATTTACACGTTTTGAGGTGTCCTGATTAGGTTTTCTTTTGTATCTCATCTACTAATTAAAATAATTTCATGAGTAATGCATCATTTGAAAGCTTTGTTGATCTGGAATAGGCTGTAATATTTTAAAATTTCAATATTTCAAATTCTAATTATGATTAAAATTTTTTTAATACATCATTCGAAAGATATTTTAAAGTACTTTTATATTATCGAAAGTGGACTTTGAGATTTCGCCCTATTTACACGGTTTGAGGTCTCCTGATTAGGGTTTCTTTTGTATCTCAGCTACTAATTAATTGAACAGAAGATTACAGAAATTTCTAACCGCCAGATGGCGCTTTAATATTTTGAAATTTCAATACTCTGAGGATTTTTCATCTTTTATTTTATTTTCTTTTTCTTCTTTCTTTCTTTCTTTTTTTTTCTTTTTCTTTTTTTGTTATTTTAAACATGATTTAAAAAAAAAAAAAAAAAAGAAAAAGAAAAAACTTTCGCTCAATATTCATACAATTTAAAATGGTCTAATTATGTACATTAGAGACATGTTTTCATAAGATGACCTTTTTTTTATTTTAAATTTTGAAATGACTTTTAAAATGATTGAAAAAAAAAAAAAAAAAAAAAAAAAAGAAAAGGAAGAAAAAACTTTCGCTCAATATACATATAAATAAAAAATAGTGTCATTTTGCACATTAGTGTTTGAGACTTAGCTTTTCATTAACAAAGAAAATTTTGCGGCACCTTTAAGCTGATGTTCACACAAATTTAAACCCCAGTAATTGAATTATAATGTAGTTGTGCACATTAGATTTGGAGACAAAGCATTTTCATAAACAATTAGCAATACTGCATAATAGAGCCAACTCTCGACTGATATACACCTCAATGTGTAATTATGTACATTAGATTTTAAGACTTAGTTTTTCATAACAAAAAAAAAAAAAAAAACTTTGCGCCACCTTTAAGCCATTATATTCACAAATTTGAACCCGAGTAATTAAATTATAGTGTAGTTGTGCACATTAGATTTTGAGAATTGACTTTTTCATAGTGACCCCTTTCGACTGATATGCATACAAAGTTTAAACTACTGCTGATTATTATCATCACTACTACTTTATTTTGTATTAAAACAAATTTACACATGATTCATTGGCGATTTTGTCTAAGATAAATAAATATTAAAGTAATTAAAACAATAAACAAATGCTGCCGTTATTTGGAAATTGTTCTCAAGAACAATTTTTAAATTTATTTGTAGAAAAAAAAGTAAGAAAGAAAATGTATATTTTTACTAATATTTCTGTATTTATATAGATTTAGTGTAGAATTTATATCTAAAATAAGAAAACTTAGAATTAAAAATGTTACAGTCGCTAACAAAATTATTGAAGTGTAATTATGTACATTAGATTTTGAGACTTAGTTTTTCATAACAAAAAAAAAAAAAAAAAAAAAAAAACTTTGCGCCACTTTTAAGCCGTTATATACACAAATTTGAACCCCCGAGTAATTAAATTATATTGTAGTTGTGCACATTAGATTTTGAGACTTAACTTTTTCATAGGGACCCCTTTCGAATGATATGCACACAAAATTTAAACTGCTGCTGATTATTATCATTATTACTACTTTATTTTGTACTAGCAGGCAACGCCCGCTTCGCTGGTCCCTATTTTTAAATGAATCACTATAATTTCTGAATTCTCAAAATTGCATTAATTTTTAACACGTGAAAAAAAAAAAAAATCTGGTATGAAACAACCACACGACTTCCATTACGCACTATTACACATATTATATGCATTTTTGAGAGATAATGCGATCAGAAAACATAAAAGTGAACTAAAGATAAAATCGTTAGAGCCGTTTTTGAGATACCAACTTTTACAAAAAATCAATTATTGACCGGAAAACAATAATTACATACAAAAGGATACTTAAAAGTGCGTTAATAAGGCGAGTTTGAAAAAAAATCCGTACTGCTGTTTTTAAAGGAACGCCCTTGAGAGACCTGAAATTGAGCTATTTATACAGGACGCCTATCAATTTTTCTGAACTAACCAGCTGTATCATTCGAAAGGACATCTAATAGAGTGTTTATATAGCAAATTTGAAGAAAATCGTTAGAGCCGTTTTTGAGATACGGAGTTACGGTCCCACTTCCGGTTTCCGATGTCCCACTTCCGGTTAAACTCAATTATTGACAGGAAAACAATAATTACATACAAAAGTATATTTAAAAGTGAGTTAAAATGGCGAGTTTGAAAAAAATCCGTACAACCGTTTTTAAAGGAACGCCTTTTGCGAGCCCTGAAATTGAGCTATTTATACAGGACGCCTATCAATTTTCCTGAACTAACCAACTGTATCATTCGAAAGGACATCTAATAGAGTGTTTATATAGCAAATTTGAAGAAAATCGTTAGAGCCGTTTTTGAGATACGGACTTACGGTCCCACTTCCGGTTTCCGATGTCCCACTTCCGGTTAAACTCAATTATTGACAGGAAAACAATTATTACATACAAAAGTATATTTAAAAGTGAGTTAAAATGGCGAGTTTGAAAAAAATCCGTACAACCGTTTTTAAAGGAACACCTTTGCGAGCCCTCAAATTGAACTATTTATACAGGACGCCTATCAATTTTCCTGAACTAACCAACTGTATCATTCGAAAGGACATCTAATAGAGTGTTTATATAGCAAGTTTGAAGAAAATCGTTAGAGCCGTTTTTGAGATACGGACTTACGGTCCCACTTCCGGTTTCCGATGTCCCACTTCCGGTTTTTCAATTTTCGCCAAAATTTGGAAATTTTATCTGTAGACCAGACGTATTTCAATTCTAAAGTTTCGTAGCTCTATCTTTATTAGTTTCTGAGCTATAATAGCCAGAAGATTCTCCACATACATACACACACACACACACACACACACATACATACACACTGACCAATTGCCAAAAACCACTTTTTTGGACTCAGGAGACCTTAAAACGTGTAAATCAGGTGAAAACCCGATATCGAATTTTCAGACCGAATACAATACTTCCATTACCTACGGTAGTGGGGTAATGGAAGTAAAAAAGAGAGAAACAAAATTTGATTAGGAAAAATGTCGCACCGGGTTCTCACTGCCTTCGGAAAAAATTCCCAAAATGCTCTAACTCTTATTTCTATTATTTTCCCCCTTCGCCCCCCCCTCCCGTCTATTCTAATAATTTTACAAATTCGAAAATATCCGCAATCGATTTGTAAGTATCAAAAACCTCTATGCACCAGTTTTGAATGATCTAACTTTATTTATTTTTTTTTTGCCCCTCCGCCCCCCCCCCCCTTCCTGGCCCTTCTAATAACTTTACACTTTCCAAAATATCCCCATTCGACTTGCAGGCCTCTCAAACCTATCTGCACCAATTTTGAACGGCCTAACTCTATTCCTATTTCTTTTTGCCCACAGCCCCCCCTTCCCGCCCCTCCTAATAATTTTACAAATTCGAAAATATCCGCAATAGATTTGTAAGTATCGAAAACCTCTATATACCAATTTTGAACGATCTAACTATTTTTATTTTTTTGTCCCCCCTCTCCCTCCCCCCTTCCCGGCCCTCCTGATGACTTTACACTTTCTAAAATATACCCATTCGACTTGCAAGCCTCTAAAACCTATCTGTACCAATTTTGAACTTCCTAACTGTATTTCTATTTGTTTTTGCCCCATAGCCCCCCCCTTACCACCCCACCCCCTTCCCGCCCCTCCTAATAATTTTACAAATTCAAAAATATCCGCAATCGATTTGTAAGTATCGAAAACCTCTATGTACCAATTTTGAACAATCTGACACTATTTTTATTTTTTTGCCCCCCCTTTCTGCCCCTCCTAATAACTTTACACAATCGAAAATATCCCCATTCGACTTGCAGGCTTCTAAAACCTATCAGTACCAATTTTGAACGCCCTAACTGTATTTATATTTGTTTTTGTCCCATAGACCCCCTGCTGCCCCACCTGGGGGCTGAATTTTTAAAATTCCAGAAATTGGTTTTTAGATTTTTGCATTAGCTATATTTTAGAGCAAAAATTTCACTTATATCTATTTTTTTGTTTGAGATATATAGGATTATGCGAAATCACGTTTTACATATGTGAAATCACGTTTTGCCACCCCGCCCCCCCTTGGGGACCGAATTTTGAAAATTCCAGAAATCGGTTTTTAGACATTTGTATTAGCTACATTTTAAAGCAAAAATTTTACGGATATCTGTTTTTTTGTTTGAGATATGAAGGATTTTGTGAAATCACGTTTTGCCCCCCTCCCCCCCTTGGGGGCGAATTTTGTAAAATCGCTTCTTAGTGGATGCCTACGTCATAAAAAGAACATTGTCAGAGAATTTCATGCTTCTAGGTCCAGGCGATTGGCTTGGACGATGATGAATCACCCCCTCACTCAGTCAGTCAGGAAGAACGATTATATATATATAGATTAAAACAAAATTACACATGATTCATTGGCGATTTTGTCTAAGATAAATAATTATTAAAGTAATTAAAACAATAAACAAATGCTGCCACTATTTGGAAATTGTTCTCAAGAACAATTTTTAAATTTATTTGTAGAAAAAAAAAAAAAAAAAAAAGTAAGAAAGAAAATGTATATTTTTACTAATATTTCTGTATTTATATAGATTTAGTGTAGAATTTATATCAAAAATATGAAAACTTAGAATTAAAAATTTTACAGTCGCTAACAAAATTATTGAAACACACACATCTATATTTTTCATATATATATTTTAGTTTAATAGCTAATTTTTATCATTAATTTACTTTTTTATAAACAGCATAACAGTAAGATCATGGCTTGACAAATGTTTACTTAACAAAACAAAATTAAGATGCACATATTTTAAATAGGAAATTATTGCTAGGGCTAAGCACTTCAGTAATTTTGCAGCCGAATGTGACCACTTGGTGATTATCTGAGCCTAACCTCTTTCGTGATCGGTATACCATACAAGTTAGGACGTCATTAACTTGGCGTCAGCGTCTTTCAGGCTAATGACGTCATACTTCTCTATCTTACTAATTATCTTTTGTCACTCACACACTTTTGTCTAACTCCATGCTTCTATTTTTCCAATTAAAAAGTTTTCTTTTTTCTGTATGGCAATAGAATAGCTTTCATTGCACATGTTGTTTTTTGCTAGGTAGCGAGAGGTTGTATTTATCTTTGCTCCAGCAATTTAACATTATTCTGTTTTCTAATCTTATTTAAATATTCGTTTATTCTTCATTTATATTAGAAAATAGGTTGAATTTTACCCTGACGGTAATGAGTAAATAAAATTTCAGGTGAGTTGAAAACTGATTAAACATGTTCTTATTTATGTTCTTATTTATTCTATCTGTAGGAGAGATTTCGATATATACATGTGTGCATATTAAAATATGCACACATATTTTAATATTATAGATATATACATTCTGTTATTTCAAAAATTAGTTCGCCAACAAGATTTAGTCGAATTATTAACGTACAAATTAAAAAAAAAAAAAAAGTAAGTCTACTATGTCCTGTCATTGCTTTAAGTCTATTTCATCTCAGAATAAGGTTTAAAAGATATTTTAAAGTATTTTTATAAAATCGAAAGTGGAATTCGAGATTTCACCTGATTTACATGTTTTAGGGTCTCCTGATTAGGTTTTCTAAAGTATCTCAAGTACTAATTAAATTAAAATAATTTCATAAGTAATACATCATTTGAAAGCTTTGTTGATTTTGAATTGAACAGTAGATTACAAAAACTTCTACCGCCAGTTGGCGCGGTAATATTTTAAAATTTCAAATTCTAATTTTGATTAAATTATTTTTAATACATCATTCGAAAGATATTCGTTCAGAAATGGTATATAGGTTTTGAAGGCCTAAAAAATATTTATTTTTATTTCCATTAACCGACTACCGTGGGTAATGGAAATAGGAAATTTCACCTGATTTACATGTTTTAAGGTATCCTGATTAGGTTTTCTTTTGTATCTCAGCTACTAATTAAAATAATTTCATAAGTAATACATCATTTGAAAGCTTTGTTAATTTGGACTTGAACATTAGATTACAGAAATTTCACCGCCAGAATTATAGCACAGCAGCGCCACTATTCCGGACGATATGCACACAAATTAAAACCCGACTAATGCGCATTAGATTTTGAGATATAACTTTTTCAAAAAAAACGAAAAAAAATTATATCACAGTACCTTCACCTTTCGGCCGATATGCAATGCACATACATTTAAAATCGAGTAATGACAATATTGTGTCGTTGTGGAAATTAGATTTTGATATATCGTTTTTATAGCATAGCAGCGCCACTTTTCATTCTTTACACATTTAAACATGATTAAAAAATGTGACTTGATACTTAATCTGTAAAATATAATTTATTCATTATTAGGTAATATACCTGTTCCTTATAATCTTTTAAAATTTTGAAATGATTTTTTAAATATATTTTACTTTGCCTACTCTGAGGATTTTTCCCTTTTTTTTTTTTTTGTTATTTTAAACATGTTTACTAAAATAAATAAATAAATAAATATTGATCATTATACATATATCCTACAAATGGTGTAATTATGTACATTAGATTTTGAGACATTTTTTCATAAGATGATTTTTTTTTTTTTTTTTTTTTTTTAATTTTTAAAATGATAAAAAAAAAAAAAAAACTTTCGCTCAATATACATATAAATTAAAAAGAGTCTAATTATGAACATTAGCGTTTGAGACTTAGCTTTTCATAAACAAAGAAAATTTTGTGACACTTTTAAGCTGATATTCACACAAATTTAAACACCAGTAATTAAATTATAGTGTAGTTGGGCACATTAGATTTGGAGACATAGCATTTTCATAAACATTTAGCAATACTGCATAATAACGCCACCTGTCGACTGATATACACCTAAATGATTCTGTCTACACTGAGGACTTTTTTTTGTTGTTATTTTAAGATGTTCACAAAAAAAAAAAAAAAAAAAAAAAAAACTTTTGCTCATTATACATACATATTACAAATGGTGTAATTATGTACATTAGATTTTGAGACAGGTTTTCATAAGATGACTTTTTTTATTTTGAAATGATTTTTAAAATGATAAAAAAAAAAAGAGAAAGAAAGAAAGAAAAAACTTTCGCTCAATATACATATAAATGAAAAAGAGTGTATGCACATTACCGTTTGAGACTTAGCTTTTCATAAACAAAGAAAATTTTGTGACACCTTTAAGCTGATATTCACACAAATTTAAAATACAGCATAATAGCGCCACCTGTCGACTGATATACACCTCAGTGATTTTGCCTAGGCTAAGCTTTACTATGGGCACCCATTGGCGTTTTGTGACGTTGTGATGCGATTCAGTGTATCGACACTTTTTAATGTATCGTACTTTGATTAACTATCTTGGAACTTTGTTGTTCTTTTTGCGCCGAGAAAAGCTTAAAAAATAAAATAAAATAAAATACATTTATATTTACTCATTTTCTCCCATCTCTTTATGTAAAGAGACAAAATTTACTTTAAACAAAATAATGCTTTTTTTTTTCTCTCCTCTCCCCTATTTTTATTTTTTTTTTTCTGATCTGGGCTGTAAAAAAGTAGTTTTAGAATTTCTTAAATTTTAGACGGATTTCACTATATATCGCTAATCACTTTTAATACATTAGACATTTTGAGTGTAAAATATGTCAAAGACATTTGTTAATATTATACGTAATACGTCATTTTAAAGTACTTTTATCGTGGACTCCTATAGTGATATAACTTTTGGAGAAAACTACAGAAAACCCAGAATTTTTTTATTCTTTTATATTTTACAGAGTTTCAAATTTCGATTTCCGCTTACATTTCGTGCTAAGGATATTTTTTAACATTATATAGTAGCTTTGTTGAGTTAATACATATTTTAAAGTACTTTTACTTTATCGAAAATGGAGTTCGAGATTTCACTCGATTTACACGTTTTGAGGTGTCCTGATTAGGTTTTTCTTTTGTATCTCGGCTACTAATTAAAATAATTTCATAAGTAATACATCATTAGAAAGCTTTTTTGATTTGGAATCAAACAGTGGATTACAGAAATTTCTACCACCAGATGGCGCTGTAATATTTCAAAATTTCAATTTCTAATTATGATTAAATTATTTTTAATAGTTTTCTTTTGTATCTCAGCTACTAATTAAAGTAATTTCATAAGTAATACATCATTAGAAAGCTTTTTTGATTTGGAATCGAACAGTGGAATACAGAAATTTGTACCGCCAGATGGCGCTGTAATATTTTAAAATTTCAATATTTCAATTTCTAATTATGATTAAATTATTTTTAATACATCATTCGAAAGATATTTTAAAGTTCTTTTAAATTATCGAAAGTTTTCACCAGATTTACACGTTTTGCGGTCTCCTGAATCATTTTTCTTTTGTATCTCAGCTACTAATTAAAATAATTTCATAAGTAATACATCATTAGAAAGCTTCTTTAATTTGGAATCGAACAGTGGAATACAGAAATTTGTACCGCCAGATGGCGCTGTAATATTTTAAAATTTCAATATTTCAATTTCTAATTATGATTAAATTATTTGTAATACATCATTCGAAAGATATTTTAAAGTTCTTTTAAATTATAGAAAGTTTTCACCTGATTTACACGTTTTGAGGTGTCCTGAATCAGTTTTTTTTTTTTTTTTTTTTAATCTCACTTATTAATTAAAAAAAGTTCATAAGTAATACATCATTTGAAAGCTTATTTTAGTTGATACACATTTTAAAGTACTTTTACATTATCGAAAATGGAAGTCGAGATTTCACCCGATTTACACGTTTTGAGGCGTCCTGATTAGGTTTTCTTTTGTATCTCATCTACTAATTAAAATAATTTCATGAGTCATTTGAAAGCTTTGTTGATCTGGAATGGAACAATAGATTACAGAAATTTCTACCGCCAGATGTCGCTGTAATTTTTTTAATTTTCAGTATTTCAAATTCTAATTATGATTAAATTATTTCTAATACATCATTCGAAAGATATTTTAAAGTTCTCTTATCAGAAATTTCTACCGCCAGATGGCGCTGTAATATTTCAAATTCTAATTATTAAATTATTTTTAATACATCATTCGAAAGATATTTTAAAGTACTTTTATATTATCGAAAGTGGAATTCGGGATTTCACCCCATTTACACGTTTTGAGGTGTCCTGATTAGGTTTTCTTCTGTATCTCAACTACTAATTACTTGAACAGTAGATTACAGAAATGTCTACCGCCAGATGGCGCTGTAATATTTTAAAATTTCAATATTTCAAATTCTAATTATGATTAAATTATTTTTAATACATCATTCGAAAGATATTTTAAAGTACTTTTATATTATCGAAAGTGGACTTCGAGATTTCGCCCGATTTACACGGTTTGAGGTCTCCTGATTAGGTTTTCTTTTGTATCTCAGCTACTAATTACCTGAACAGTAGATTACAGAAATTTCTACCGCCAGATAGCGCTTTAATATTTTGAAATTTCAATACTCTCAAGATTTTTCATCTTTTTTTTTTTCTTTTTCATCTTTCTTTCCTTTTTCTTTTTTCATTAAAAAAAAAAAAAAAAAAAAAAAACTTTGCGCCTCCTTTAAGCCGTTATATACACAAATTTGAACCCGAGTAATTAAATTATAGTGTAGTTGTGCACATTAGATTTGGAGAATTGACTTTTTCATAGTGACCCCTTTCGACTGATATGCACACAAAATTTAAACTGCTGCTGATTATTATCATTATTACTACTTTATTTTGTATTAAAACAAAATTACACATGATTCATTGGCGATTTTGTCTAAGATAAATAAATATTAAAGTAATTTAAACAATAAACAAATAATGCCATTATTTGGAAATTGTTCTCAAGAACAATTTTTAAATTCATTTGTAGAAAAAAAAAAAAAAGTAAGAAAGAAAATGTATATTTTTACTAATATTTCTGTATTTATATAGATTTAGTGTAGAATTTATATCTAAAATAAGAAAACTTAGAATTAAAAATTTTACAGTCGCTAACAAAATTATTGAAGTGTAATTATGTACATTAGTACATTATGTACATTATGTACTTAGTTTTTCATAACAAAAAAACAAAAAAAAAAAAAAAACTTTGCACCACCTTTAAGCCGTTATATACACAAATTTGAACCCGAGTAATCGAATTATAGTGTAGTTTTGCACATTAGATTTTGAGACTAAGCGCCACCTGATAATAGCGCCATCTGTCGACTTATATACACCTAAATGATTCTGTCTACACTGAGAACTTTTTTTTTGTTACTTTAAAGATGTTTACAAAAAAAAAAAGAAAAAAACTTTTGCTCATTATACATACATATTACAAATGGTGTAATTATGTACATTAGATTTTGAGACAGGTTTTCATAAGATGACTTTTTTTATTTTGAGATGATTTTTAAAATGATAAAAAAAAAGAAAGAAAGAAAGAAAAAAATTTCGCTCAATATACATATAAATTAAAAAGAGTGTATGCACATTACCGTTTGAGGCTTAGCTTTACATAAACAAAATTTTGCGACACCTTTAAGCTGATATTCACACAAATTTAAACACCAGTAATTAAATTATAGTGTAGTTGTGCTCATTAGATTTGGAGACTTAGCATTTTCATAAACAAGGAGAAATACAACATAATAGCGCCACCTGTCGACTGATATATACCTCAGTGATTTTGCCTAGGCTAAGCTTTACTTTAGGGCACCTATTACTATAGGGCGATTTGTGACGTTGTGATGCGATTCAGTGTATCGACACTTTTTAATGTATCGTACTTTGATTAACTGTCTTGGAACTTTGTTTTTCTTTTTGCACCGAGAAAAGCTTAGAAAAAGAAATAAATAAAATAAAATACATTTATATTTATTTCTTTTCTCCCATCTATTTATGTAAAGAGACAAAATTTACTTTTAACAAAATATTGCGTTTTTTTTTTTTTTTTTCTCCTCTCCCCTATTTTTATTTTTTTTCTTCTGATCTGGGCTGTAAAAAAGTAGTTTTGGAATTTCTTAAATTTTAGACGGATTTCACTATATATCGCTAATCACTTTTGATACATTAGACATTTTGAGTGTAAAATATGTCAAAGATATTTATTAATATTTTACGTAATACATCATTTTAAAGTACTTTTATTGTGGACTCCTATAGTGACTTTAGGAGAAAACTATAGAAAACCCAGAATTTTTTTATTCTTTTATATTTTACAGAGTTTCAAATTTCGATTTCCGCTTACATTTCGTGCTAAGGATTTTTTTAACGTTATATAGTCCGGAATTATGCAAGTTGTGAAGAAAATTGGTATGTTTAGGTTTATGAGACCTAGGAATCGAACAAGGATATTTTCGTAAGTGTAAAATTATTAGGGAAGCAAGAAGGGTCTGGGTGTGGGAAAAAAAAAATAGAAATTAAGTTTGACCGTTGAAAATTGGTATATTGAGTTTTTGGGGGCCTACGAAAACGAACAAAATAATTTATTTTTATTTTTTCCCCAGAAAACAGCATAAAATTTATGTTATCAATGTTTTTGTTTGGAGTTTTGTAAAAGTATCAGGTGTGTACAGATTTCATATCAAATATAATATATTTTTTCACTATCACATTTGCTAGGTTTAGGTGCTGTTTGGTTGAGCTCAAATAATTTTTTTTTTTTTTTTTTTTTTTAATGTTGCAAAATTATCAGGTGATTTATAGATATTTTTTCAATTGCAAGTAATATATATATGTATTATCACATTTGCTGGGTTGTGTGCTTTTTTGGTTAAGCTCTAAATATTTTTTATTTATTTATTTATTTTATATATATTATTGCAAAATTATCGGACAATTTACATATAATTGTTCCATTGCAAGTGAAATACATTTTTTTTATTATTTGGTTTGCTGGGGTTGGGTCATTTTTAGTTGAGCTCCAAGGAATCCTAACTCTTTCTTTTTCTTTTCTTTTTTTTTTTTTTTTTAGTGCTCTGTAATTTTTATTAAATATATTAATTTTATCCTCCCCTCTTTTATTTATATTCAAGCTTTAAGTTTATACTTATCTCAATACGTGTTAAAATCTATTACTTAATTTTATTTTAATTTTGGTTTCAGGTGGTATGAAATGAAGTTACTCATAACAGCTCTGTTTCCTTTTATACAGTAGTATAACTTTTCTATTAGGGCTGCTTCTCTATTTTGTTAAAAGTATAATTTTTGTTTTTATCAAAAACTTTTCCTTTTTTTAAGGAAGCTTTTTAATTTTTCGTAGTACACATCTTCTATTTTTACGTATTTTGTTTTTCAGGCATTTCATGTAAGTATTGAGTTTTTTATAATTGTTTTTTGATTTTATTAGACGGCTGTCATTATATTATGCATGAAATTTAGGTGGTTATAGTCTTGAAATGCCACCTAAAAAGAAATTCCGGTTAGATACAAGAAATTTACAAAGAAGGAATAGAGAAAGAATAGCTAGAACTCGAGCTATAGAAAATGAGGAACAACATCTACAAAGACAGGTGGCTGATGCAGAAAGACATGCAGCAAGGCAAAAAAATGAAAATGAAGAAGAGCGCCGACAAAGACAGGTGGCAGATGCAGATAGACATTCAGCATTGAGAGAAAATGAAAATGAGGAAGAGCATCGACAAAGACAGGTGGCAGATGCTGATAGACATGCGGCATTGAGAGAAAATGAAAATGAGGAAGAGCACCGACAAAGACAGGTGGCAGATGCTGATAGACATGCGGCATTGAGAGAAACTGAAAATGAAGAAGAGCGTAGACAAAGACTGGTGGCAGATGCAGATAGACATGCGGCATTGAGAGAAAATGAAAATGAAGAACAGCGTAGACAAAGGCAGGTGGTAGATGCAGATAGACATGCGGCATTGAGAGAAAATGAGAATGAAGAAGAGCGTAGACAAAGACAGGTGGTAGATGCAGATAGACATGCGGCATTGAGAGAAAATGAGAATGAAGAAGAGCACCGACAAAGACAGGTGGCAGATGCTGATAGACATGCGGCATTGAGAGAAACTGAAAATGAAGAAGAGCGTAGACAAAGACTGGTGGCAGATGCAGATAGACATGCGGCATTGAGAGAAAATGAAAATGAAGAACAGCGTAGACAAAGGCAGGTGGTAGATGCAGATAGACATGCGGCATTGAGAGAAAATGAGAATGAAGAAGAGCGTAGACAAAGACAGGTGGCAGATGCTGATAGACATGCGGCATTGAGAGAAACTGAAAATGAAGAAGAGCGTAGACAAAGACTGGTGGCAGATGCAGATAGACATGCGGCATTGAGAGAAAATGAAAATGAAGAACAGCGTAGACAAAGGCAGGTGGTAGATGCAGATAGACATGCGGCATTGAGAGAAAATGAGAATGAAGAAGAGCGTAGACAAAGACAGGTGGTAGATGCAGATAGACATGCGGCATTGAGAGAAAATGAGAATGAAGAAGAGCGTAGACAAAGACAGGTGGTTGATGCAGATACACATACGGCATTGAGAGAAAATGAAAATGAAGAAGAGCGTACACAAAGACAAGCGGCAGATGTAGCTAGACATGCGGCATTGAGAGAAAATGAAAACGAAGAAGAACGTAGACAAAGACAAGCGGCAGATGCAGATAGACATGCGGCATTGAGAGAAAATGAAAGCGAAGAACGTAGACAAAGACAAGTGACAGATGCCGACAGACATGCGGCATTGAGAGAAAATGAAAACGAAGAAGAACGTAGACAAAGACAAGTGGCAGATGCAGACAGACATGTAACGATGCGAGAAAATGAAACTCAAGAAGAGCGTCACCGAAGACAGGTGGCTGAGGCAGAACGAATTACATCTACCAGAAATCAAGTTTGGATGCATAAAGAAAATTCTGCATTTTGTTACATTTCTGCTATTGATTATGCATCGGATTCACTAATTCACATAGGTAGAATGGTGAACGAATGTAGTTTCTGCCATGCACTGAAATGGAAAGGGGAAACACCTGGTATGTGCTGCAGCAGTGGGAAAATTCGTATTCCTCTTCTTCAAGATCCTCCTGAACCTCTATCTACATTATTGATATCAGACTCATCTGATGCAAGGCATTTCCAAGAAAACATCAGAAGATATAATGCATGCTTTCAAATGACATCTTTTGGTTGTACACAACATATTAGAGAAGACAGATATATGCCTACATTTAAAGTGCAGGGTCAAGTATACCACCGAATAGGTAGTCTGCAACCGGAAGAAAATAGTGAACCAAAATTTCTTCAGGTTTACTTTGTGGCTGACAAGGAGAAACAGGTTGAACAACGTTGTCGGAACATTATGCAGGCCAAGCCAGCTATAGTGTCAGAGTTACAGGAGATGCTTCATGAGCACAATAGTTATGTAAATAGTTTTAGGTGTGCTATGGAGAAAATGACTCCCGAAATGAAGATTGTCATTCGGGCGGATAAAATGCCTTCCGGTGAACATGAAAGGAGATTTAATGCACCAACAACGTCAGAAGTTGCAGTTATTCTTGCTGGTGATCAACACAACCCCAGAGACATCAAACTACATTTAAGAAGTGAGGAAATCCAAAGGATTGCAGAAACACATCGATCTTATGATGCACTTCAGTATCCACTAATATTTTGGCAAGGTGAGGACGGGTATCATTTTGAACTGAAAGAAACTAATCCTATAACAGGAATTGCTACTTCAAAGAAGATTTCTGCAATGGACTTCTATGCGTTTAGATTGATGTACCGTGCATCCAATTTTAATATTATTTTAAGGTGCAAAACATTATTTCATCAGTTTGCTGTGGATGTTTATGCAAAAATTGAATCTGAGCGTCTAAGGTTCATACGCTTGAATCAGCGAAAACTACGTGTTGAAGATTATGCTCATCTGAGGGATGCAATCAACAGTGACGGAAATGTACATGACATTGGACAACTTATAATTTTACCGTCTAGCTTCACAGGTGGTCCTCGCTACATGCATGAAAGAACTCAAGATGCCATGACATATGTACGAAATTTTGGTAGACCTGATTTGTTTATTACCTTCACGTGTAATCCACAGTGGGAAGAAATAATAAATGAACTGATGCCAAGACAGAAAAGTCAGGATCGACATGATTTGCTTGCAAGAGTCTTCCGACAGAAATTAAAATCTCTAATTACTCTTCTCAACAAAGGAAAGATATTTGGCAGTGTTGCTTGCTTCATGTACACAGTGGAGTGGCAGAAGCGTGGTCTTCCACATGCACATATTTTGCTTTGGCTACACAACAGAATCCACGTTCATAGAGTTGACGAATTCATCTCAGCTGAAATACCTAATCCAGAAACTGATCCTATTTTATATGGAATTGTGACAAAACATATGATCCATGGTCCATGTGGTAACATTGATTCACACTCTCCCTGCATGAAAGATGGGAAGTGTACAAAGAGGTACCCAAGAGAAAGTTTGAGGGAGACACAGACAGGAAGTGACGGATATCCACTCTATCGTCGTCGAGATACAGAAGACGGAGGATATACAGTAATCAAGAGAGTACGGGGATCTGATGTTACACTTGACAATAGGTGGGTTGTCCCATATTGTCCAGTATTGTCAAGATCATTCAATGCTCATATTAATGTTGAATACTGTAATTCGGTTAAATCTATTAAATATGTCTGTAAATATGTTAATAAGGGATCGGACATGGCAGCATTTGAAGTGACAAGTGAAGAAAGTGCGCATGATGAGGTGCGACAATATGAAATAGGACGTTACATCAGTAGCAATGAAGCTATTTGGAGGATAATGGGCTTTCCAATTCATGAGAGATATCCCACAGTCACGCATTTGAGTGTTCATCTTGAAAATGGGCAGAGAGTTTATTTCACAAGTGAAAATGCACGAACTCTAGCACAATCTCCACCAGATACAACACTTACTGCATTTTTCATTCTGTGTCAAGGTGACGAGTTTGCTCGCACTCTGCTGTACCACCAGTTACCAAAGTACTACACATGGAATGCAAGCAGAAAGAAATGGCAACGTCGTAAATCTGGTCAAGTTGTACCAGAATATGCAGGTGTTAGATCAAGTGACGCACTTGGACGTGTGTACACAGTTCACCCCAACAACTCTGAATGCTTTTATCTACGAATGTTGCTTCATGAAGTACAAGGACCAACATCTTTCATTTTCTTAAAAACTGTCGGGGAAACAGTCTGCGAAACTTTCAAGCAAGCCTGCCAGTTAAGAGGACTTCTCGAAGATGACTCACAATGGAAAAATACATTGGAAGAAGCAGCTGCCACTCGATCAGCAGGAATGCTTCGAAACCTTTTTGCAATTATGCTGCAGACGTGTTCTATGTCAAATCCTCTTGAACTGTGGAATTTACATAAGGAAAATTTGTCAGAAGACATATTGCACAAGGCCAAAGTTAGGACTAATAACTTTGAGTTGGTGTATGATAATGTTATTTTCAATCAAGCTTTGATCTTTCTTGAAGATAAGATCAGAACCTTAGGTGGTTCGAATTTGAAAGCATTTGGACTTCCTGAGCCACAAAGAGACAATTCTAGCAGACTCAACTATGAAATCATGAAAGAGACAAGCTACGACATTGATGAACTAACTTCATATGTCCTTTCAAACGAGCCAAATCTTACTGAAGATCAGAGGCAAGCATATGAAGTAATCACAGCTTCTGTTTTTGATGGAGTAGGAGGAATATTCTTTATAGATGCACCAGGTGGAACAGGAAAAACTTACTTGATTAATCTTCTTTTAGCAAAAGTGAGACAGAGAGGTATGGTTTCTCTTGCTGTAGCTTCTTCAGGAATTGCCGCTACTCTTTTGGCTGGAGGTAGAACGGCTCATTCCGTCTTCAAATTACCCCTGAATCTAGCGAGTGTTGATCATCCCACTTGCAACATTTCAAAAAATTCGAATAAAGCTGAACTTCTCCGAAGGTGCAAACTTATTGTCTGGGATGAATGCACAATGTCAAACAAGGCTGCTCTGGAAGCTCTTAACATTACTTTGCAAGACCTTTTTGGCAACACAAGACATATGGGAGGAGTCACTCTGGTTTTATCTGGTGATTTTCGGCAAACTCTTCCAGTTATTCAGCGTGGCACAAAAGCGGATGAAATACATGCATCAATAAAGTCATCTTCTCTTTGGACAACTGTTCAGAGACTCAGCTTGAAAACAAACATGAGGGTTCATCTAACAGGTCATGCTGCTGCTCAACAGTTTTCAGAGAACCTACTGCGACTTGGTAATGGAGATATATCTGCTGACGATAAAGGATTAATAGATTTGGAGTTTATCGGAAATCTTCTTACGACACCAGAAGAACTAAAAGAAAGTGTATTTCCGAACATTGAGTGTCACTTTCGAGAGCCTAAATGGCTATGTGAAAGGGCTATTCTAGCTCCCACAAACGAAGCAGTTAATGTCATTAACAGACAACTACTTATGAAACTTCCCGGTTCTCTATATACATACACTTCTGTAGATACAGTTATGGATATGAATCAGGCTGTAGACTACTCACCTGAATTCTTGAATTCTCTGGAAATTTCTGGTGTGCCTTCACATAAATTAGAACTAAAGATTGGGGCACCTATTATGTTATTAAGGAATTTAGATCCGCCTGCGCTGTGTAATGGAACAAGATTGATTGTTAAAAAAATGATGCCTAATGTTCTTGAAGCAACAATCATAACCGGTCATTCTGCAGGAAAACATGTATTTCTACCTCGCATACCTATCATACCTACAGATCTCCCGTTCGAGTTTAAACGTTTACAGTTTCCTGTTCGGCTCAGCTTTGCAATGAGTATAAACAAATCTCAGGGACAGACTTTGAAAGTTGTTGGACTGAACCTGCAAAGGCCTTGCTTCTCGCATGGACAACTTTATGTTGGTTGCTCAAGAGTTGGGGATAACAGAAATCTATTTATACTTGCACCAGACGGGAAGACAAAAAACATAGTTTACAAGGAAGTACTAAGAAATTGATTAGTGGAGACTGACTTTTACATGCATTTTGTATATTTGTAATTTTGATATTGTAATTTCTGATAGTTGTATGTTTTACTGGTTAGCCCTTATTTATACTGTTTGCTGTGGAAATTCGAAATTTTTTTTTAGCTTTCAAGTTTTTAAATACATATAAGATTATATAAACACAACCTTTTGTATAGTTCCATTTTAAAAACTGCAGCTTTAAAAAAATACATCGGATTAAAAAGTGTAAAAGGTAAGTGTTTTAAAATACGTAAAATTCTCATGATTTTTTAAACATTAAAAATTTTCAATTCTATACTTTTCATTTTTATTTGGAGATAATATTTTTTCCTTTTTTCTTTTTTCTTTTTTTTTTTTTATGATGATGTTTAACATTTTGAGATGTTCAATGCATATATGTTTTGATTTATTTGGAGATTAATACATAGACGAGGTGATTCATATTTGTACATGTGTCTATAAAGTTTGTTCCGAGCACTTTCCAGCCATACAAGATTCTACGTTGCTTTTTCAAATTTATACATTGCTAAACTAATCAATAATTGGTGTTACCGCACATTTTCTTTTCATTTTTCGTATATCTTTCTTTAGTATTAACATCTTAACACTTTCTTTACAGGTAGCAAATATGCTTCTTTTTAGTACTTGATTTTTTTTTTTTTTTTTTAACCTTTAAGTTTTTAGATAACGTAAGACTACATAAAAAATATCTTTAATATTAGTTTCATTTTAAACAATACTGTTATAAGAAATACGTCAGATTAAAAGGTGTGGCAGGTAAGTACAATTAAAAAGCGTTTTATAATGTGTTTGCGCCTCATGATTTTATTAGTCCATTTTTGTATTTTATACTATTTGTTTTCATTTAGAGATGATATTCTTAACTCAACATATTTTATTTGGTGATGCTTAACAATAGCATTTGGAGATGCTTAATGCATAAAAGTGATGGTAAGTACGGTTATTTGAATATGTGTATGTTCAATTTGCCACAACTGGTTTCTAACCATAGAAGAATTTTCTATATTGCTTTTCCAGATATGTGCGTAGGTATACATATATCGTACTCATATATTGGTGTTACACACATTTCTTTTTCATATTTTTCATTTTGTATACATCTTTCTTTAATATTAACGTAATATCACTTTTGTTCAATTTGTATTTTTTGTATATATACAGTACACTCCCAGATATCCGCACAGCTTGGGACCAAAACTGTGCGAATTTTAGAATTTTGTGGATTTCAGATGTTTCTATGTCGGCATTTTTAAATTAGAATTGTTTAAAAGAATTTAAGTACTTATCTCCAATACCTGGACCTTGCTTAAAATTAACTTTCCTTACCTCATTAGATTCAATTTCTAAAATATCACCATTAAAATAAGTTCCCCCACCACCCCTTGAAAACTTTATTTTAAATTCATTGTTTACATTGGTTATGATGTGCAGATTTCTGGGAGTCTAATGTACTTTTATTTTATTTTATTTTTTAAGATATAGCATTTTATTCCCATATGTATTGTAGGAATAATTGCAGCATAAGCAGTTGCAAAACAATTTTTTAACCACGCCAAAATTTAATCCATTCACTTTACAGATAGAAAATGTGCTTTTTTTTTTTTTTTTGGTTTTTTTTCCCGAGTATTCTGAATGGCTTATTTTTTGCCAGTCCTAAGCCTGGAAAAAGTGGGAAGGAAAATTTTTTTTACCGAGATCTTTAATGATTACGCTGGGGTTTATGAATAAAGTGTCCCTAAATTCATGAGCTAAACTTTTAGGATAGATAAATATAAAGAAGCATATTTTGTATGGCAATATAGGGTTAGAAAAGAAAAGTGTAGACAGAAAACAAAAAATACACCACACATCAGAATGTGAAAAAAAAAAAAAAAAAAAAAAAAAAAAAATGCAGGAAAATTCAAAAATCCATAGAAAAAACAGCATCAAAAAATAACATAATCACAAGTTTGGTTAAACAAATAAATAAAAATACTAACACCAGTAAAAATAAAATAAACAAGAAAAGGAAATTCAAGCAGAGGAAGGGAATCCATTAATTATTGTGATTCATTTAAAAATAGTGACCAGCGAAGCGGGCGTAGCCTGCTAGTTTTAAATAATAACCATTCATTTCGCATGCATGTTGCAATTTTTAGGATTATAGCATGTTAAGTATTTAATAAAGAAGCATCACAAAACTGGCGTTGTAAAAATTATTACTTACAAACTTTGAATAAACACCATAAAATGCAATAAACTCGCAACAATTGTTTCGGGTCGAAAAAAACACGACCCTTCATCAGGCGAACAAAGTAAGCACGAGTGCTGCAGTCAAAGCGGCAACGCACGTGCGTTGCCGCTTTGACTGCAGCACTCGTGCTTACTTTGTTCGCCTGATGAAGGGTCGTGTTTTTTTCGACCCGAAACAATTGTTGCGAGTTTATTGCATTTTATGGTGTTTATTCAAAGTTTGTAAGTAATAAGCATGTTAAGTAGTTTTACCCCTGACGAAAGGACATTAAACATGGAATTAATGATACAAATTTCAGATCATCATTACAGATATTTTTTAGATACTCATTTTCAGTGGCAATGTACCATGGATTCATAGTACAGATGTTTCAGAATATACTAATTTTCCACTTATCATTTTTCCGTTTACCATTTTTTCCGGTACCATTTTTTCCGGTACCATTCTTTCCGTTTACCATTTTTTTCGTTTACCATTTTTTCCGTTACCATTTTTTCCGTTACCATTTTTACCGTTACCATTTTTTCCGGGATTCTTCTTTACACTATATTGCCATTTGATACCAATCAATATAATAAATAAAAGAAAATGTAGATTTTTCTTTTAAAACGAATTAAATAAATGAAAAACAAATAAATTTTAATCAAACTTAAATTAAAACTAATATGTTGTGGCCTCCACAAGACTTTCTTCTATATTTTTCTGTACAAATTCACTAAGTGTGTATAATTTATTAAAACTATTATTAAAAATATTTAACATGATGAATGAAATGATTTTCATCTTAGGGAAATCAAACACTAAATATCCAAAGAAAGACAATTTTATCGTCTATAAATAACATCTTAATATATGTAATGTTTTTATAATGGTTATCTCACATAATCAAGTTTTGTACAGTTACATGTCATAGACATTGAGATATACCCATGAATAGACGATATTTGCAGTATAACAGCGTCACCTATTGGCCGATAAGCATCGAAACTGAGTCAGCGTAATAGCCTTCTCACATATCAAGTTTTGTTTGATGATACGCAATAGAACCTGAGATATAGCCTTCCTTTGAACTGTAGAAGTCACTGTTTAGCAGCGCCACCTGTTGAGCAGTTGACACCAAAAGTTGACTGGCACAAATTTATGTTAAGGTGCACCTATATACAAATTTGTATGCAATTCTGTGCAGTAGTTCCTGTGATATAGCCTTTCCTTAAATTGCGGAAATCGCTGTATAGCAGCGCCACCTACTGGCCGATAAGCATTCAAATTGAATCGGCGTAATATCTCATAATGGTCTTCTCACATATCAAGTTTTGTTTGATTATACGCAATAGAACCTGAGATATAGCCACCCCTGAAACTGCAGAAATCGCTGTATAGCAATGTATAGCAATACCACCTGTTGAGTGATTGACACCAAAAGCTGACAGGCACTAACTTAGGTCAAGATGCATCTATAAATTTATATATATATAAATTTATAGTATTAATATATAAATTTATATGTAATTCTGAACTGTAGTTCTGGAGATACAGTTGCCTCAAAATTTTTGTCACACACGTAAACAGACAGACAGACATTTTCTAAAAATGGTCAAATCGTGTTCTAAACCTCTCAAAACGTGTAAATCCATTGAAAACCGGAAGTCGAAAATTTTTACGAATCCAATACTTTCTTTTATTGAATATTTAAGAAAGTAAAAATAAAACAAAACAAAATAAATGATAAAAAGTTGCTATGTTATAAATTTTATATGTGTGTTTTTATTACATTTATACCCTTTATTTGTGTTCATCTATTTATTACTTTCTTCTGTATTCAATAGAAGAAAGTATTGGATTCGTAAAAAATTTAGACCTCGGGTTTTTGATGGATTTACACATTTTGAGAGCTGTAGAACACCATTTGACCATTTTTATAAAAATCTGTCTGTCTGTCTGTGTGTGACAAAATTTTGTGGCAGCTGTATCTCAGGTACAGAATTTCATACAAATTGGCATGTAGTTACACATTGACATAAATTAGTGCCTATCAACTTTTGGTAAAAATTGTCCAACAGCTTGCGTTGCCATCCAGCTTTTTCTAAATTTTTAACATGGTGGGATAGGACAAAATTTTGTATAAATGTGCATAAAGAGAATATTTTTTTAATAATCATTATGAAATTTAAAAGAATTGTTTGTAATAGAGGTAGTCAACAACTAGGGAAAAAAATTGTGTTTGTAGGAGCCTCGACTGGGGGGGGGAAGCCCCCCTCTCGAGGGGAGTAAATTTGCATGATGAGTATCTTTCAAAAAGCTCGTCAATACCTTTAAAACGAATGGTTGAACCATCGATCTGAGATAATTTAAAATAAAGTTACCGATTTATTTTATTTTTAACAACAACAACAACAAAAAAGTAATATTGAGAATAAAATTGACTTTTTTAGGATATTTAGTGTTATACTACTTCTCTAACATAAAAATCGTTTGCATTATCATGGAAGATAATTTTTTTAAATAATAATGTTAATGAATTATTTTTACTGAGTGAATTTGTATAGGAAAATATAGAAGAAAGTCATGTGGTGGCCACAACATACTATTTTTTCTTTAATATTTCACAGATTTTCTGTGAGTTGCCTGTAAAGAGAGAAATTTTATGACAATAATCTGGTCATAAATTAGGCGTAACAAATGACGAATGAATGGGGGTATTTTAGTCGTTAAACTGGACTTTCTAAGTGCAAAATACATTTAATGACTGCTAATTTAGCACTTTGGCTATACCAATGTATGTATTTTATGCCAAATTATTATTTATAAAAGTATATTGCAAATAAACATTTGTCTATAGAAAATTTATTTTCCCTAAAACAAGAAATGTTTACGTAAATGAATAAAAAGGAAGCTATATAACAATGGTTATTAATTATACACATTTTTATCATATTAAAATATTGCACTTTTGTTTAACATTTAAGCACTTAGTTATTTAAATGAAGCAAATATCCTACAGCATTAACATAAAAAAAATCGCCCCAAAATCAAAAAATTCTAATTCATTATGTGTTTGTGCACCTGGGCCTGTCAGTCATATCAACCGATAAAAAGAAGTTACTAGTACCCATCATTTCGTCGAACTGAAATTTCCGTTCCACTTGTTTTCCCCATTCCTAGAGAACAAATCCCTAAATAGCTCAAAAGGGAAGCTTGAAAAGGAAAAATAAGGGGGTAGGAAATTTCTTGTCGGCGAAACGGGGGTTACACCAGAGAAAGGATGCATTCACACTAGGTATTATCTATGGACAAAACTATTCTTATTATTTACTAAGCATTTTTACACATTGCTTTCCTTAACATGTATCTACATTTTTATCATCCCACCTGTTAAACTATTTATTTAATTGAAAAAGAAAATTTTCTTGAAAGAGAAAAAAAAAAGTTAATCACGGCACCTAAGGCTAATTATCCGCCGTGATAATAGTTTAAACAATGTTTACAATATTTTCTTTTTTTCTTTTTCAGCGATTACCTAATATATCATCTGTTGAACATAAAGTTTACCTTACTTGAATCTTTAATGTTATACATTTCACAAATAAAAAAGATATGCATTCATCATGCACAGTTCATTAAATGAATAATACTTCTAATGTGTGAATTTTTATAGGAAAAAACGATATAAAGGTTTGTTATAACCAAAACATACTAGTTTTATATGACACAGTGTTGCTTAAATGTTCATGGCTCAAATTCGGGATTGACCGCAACACAGATTACTTGATTTAATTAAAATTTATTGTCTATGGCTGAATCGTACGCGAAATTAAATCTATGTTATAATAAATTAGGTAAATCGGATTTTAATAATGAATTTCATAAGACTTCTAGCAAAACTATGAAAAAGTTTATAGTAAAGAAATAAATATATATTCCCCCTGTCTACTAAAGAAAAACATGTTACTTAATAATTTAATGAAATGTCTGTTATCTAAGTTAATAATAAAATGCATATAAAAATATTTACTGAAAATATTAAAGCTAATAATTATCTAACCTAATATAATTATCTAAACTTTTATTTAAAAAAAAAAAGTTAGAATTTTTTTTTTTTTTTTTGACACAATTTCTTATTTAAACTGTAAATAGACAGCAAACGTTTTAAATTTAGATAGTGAATCGCTTAGTAATAAAAATAATAAAAACAACTTCATCTTGAAATATTTTAGTAAACTTCAAAATAATTTACAATTTATGTTTCAGAAAAAAAAAAAAAAAAAAAAAACTATTTCAGGAATGAAAAAGACATTTTACAAGAAAATCCTGATGGTAACAACATAAATCTTGATAAACACGGATTAGATGCTAAAGCTCTTCAGTATCAAAATCACCTACATGTACGTTACGCAATTTTTATCCAGAGAAATTTAGATCTGATTTCCTTTCAAAATTTTAAATAAAAAAATAAATAAAAATATGACATTTTTAAAATGTTTTAAATTATAGGAAACGTAAATTAATACATAATTATATGCTGCTATTAACGAATAAGACCTTTTAAATAATTTTTATGACGTATCGTGGAATCTGCAAATACTTTTTCGAATTACTTTCAATTATAGTTTTTTCAACATATGCATTGAAATATAAGAATATAAATATTGTATATATTAATATTTCTCGAAAAATATAAATCTCGTAAAATTCTAAATTTTCTTCGAAATTTTTAAAAATGCTTCATTAGTTTTTTCTTCCATTTTAAATTATTAGATTTTAACAATATATACTAAACATTATTATTTGTATTTTTTTCTAGATTTACTGATAATTTAATGCTTATATTCTATGTTAATCTAATCTTCAGCATTTAAACGTTATGTATATATATATATATATCTATATATATATATATATAGAGAGAGAGAGAGAGAGAGGAATTGATCAATGTATTCACAAATAATACCCCCAGATATGTTTAGGCTGTATTGTTAAAAAAAAAAAAAATGATAAATTTGAGAGTAAAATTTAGTAATAGTCCGCATGAAGCATTTTTTTAAATAGTTCTCAAGTAATTTAATTATACTTAATAGTCTTCCTTACATTTCAATTTGCTAGTTTTTATAGATATAGGCGCGTAAGTTAAAGAAAGAAAACTTTATAGCTTGAAACATATCCTTGATGACATGGAATTTTTTACTGATTAGCTCAGCCTTTCATCTACATTTTTAAATTTCATGAAGATATTTATCTTACATATTTAACTTCATTATTGTAATTGAAATTTAAAGATTTCTTATTTAAAATTGCACTCCTATAATAATTAGGTGTCAGAGGCATTAAAAACTGAATTATTTAGAGAATCACATGTGTTTTTGAAATGTAATGAAAAAAGTTTATTTTATAATTTGCAAGTTTATTCACTCATTTTCAACATTTTCTATCATACTTGTACTAACAACGCGATTAAATAAAATGTGTAATATGATCCTTTAGGTTAATTTTAAAGCTAAAACTTATTTTTTGACTTTCTTAAAACAATCTGATTACTTTTGAAAACGCCAAAATTGCAATTTTATTTTCTCTACATGCTATCCTCAATGTATTAAAATAAAACTTAATTAAAATTTAGATTAAATGTATAAATGTGTACATCATACTAATCTTCATGACAATTATACAAGACCTTCAATCTTGATTAAAAAAAAAAAAAAATGTAAGCATTCATAATTATATAATTTTGAATTACATCTACACTTCTTTACCATATGTGATTTTTCTTTTCTTTTTATAATTGCTGAAAAGTAAATATATCTTTATTGAACAATATTATGAAAATATTTAATGGATTTGTAAAATTATATTTTCTATTTAATTCATAAAGCTATTACAAACTGGTAAAAACTATAACAATTTAAAAAGATTTTACGTGCATTTCTTTCTCAAATAATGATTTCGATCTTAAAGTTATTAGTTTAACTAATTGGTTATCGTGTATAAATATTAAAGTTCTAAAAATTATTTTATTCTTAAAAACTGATGAAGCTAGAAGAAATTACAATAGGTGCGAAAATTTTTAAAAGACATTTCGCAATTTCTGTGAAGTTAAGTGATTATCCGGCTATATTTTAACTATTATCCTTAACTGTTAAAGTTTGCAGTTGTTCTAATTTTGGTGTTCTATATTGCGAAGGTTTCTAGTCGTTCTATTTATATCATATCATATCATTAATGGCAAAGTATTCTTATATAAAAAACCTATTACATTGAATAAAATTTCTCTCAGATTATAAATTTGATATCCCTCAATTATGTTTAAATTAAATAATATGATAATAGATATTTGCAGTGGTTTGAAAATAGTATCTTAGATATATATTAGGCATATATAAAAAGGCATAATATATACGTCACATAATAAGCAAGACGTAGCGAAACCTGAGACGTTACATTCACCGCCGAGATCCCCATCCTTCCCGAGCTTCGATGACTTTTTCTAGTCAATTTTGACCCTTTATTCTTTCCGGTGTTAGCCTTTTTCCCCATACATTTAACATTGTGAGTTTTTTCCTTCTCGTGAAATGCGTTTTTCTATGTATTTTTAGCATTTTTAACCTTAATTCTTACATTCTAAAGGGCGGGTGGCACCCATCCACCTGCCCCACCACCGCCGAGTCATATAATAGGCGAGACTTTTAAAACCACGACTTTCCGAGCTTCGATGACTTTTTCTAAAGTTGCCGCACTTTAGAATGTAAAAATTAAGGGAAAAAGCCTAAATTCAATACAAAAAGCACGGGACGAGAAGGAAAAAAACTCACAATGTTAAATGTGTGGGAAAAAAATGGCTAACACCAGAAGGAATAAAAATTCAAAATTGACTAGAAAAAGTCATGGGAGCTCGAGAAGGAATCGGGCTCTGGGCCCTGGAGTTATCATCGAGGTTTTGCTACGTCTCTCCTATTATGTGATAATATGCCTTAATCAAATAACTAATACTTCTTAGTTGCCCTCACAAATTTAGGTTAATGTAATAAATGCTATGTTTATTCACGTCCATTCAAATAAGTTTAATTAATTAAAAATATACTTTAAGCATTGGAAAGGATATCAAATCATACCTATGTTTTAATTATAAAGATAATTAATTTGTCTTTATAAAAGAAATGTACATGAAAAATTGTATGCTATACCTGTATATATATATAAAAGCCCATAAAACATATGATCATATTTCCGTATCATCTCTTCGAATAAAATATTTCGCTGTAGATATTAACTTTAAACGGCAAAGTTATTCTTGTGTTGGATCTTGAAAAGTTTTAAAGGTGTTTAAGCATTTTACAGAACAAATCATTGCATTTAGATATTCTAAAATACTTAGATATGGAAGATAGCGCGTGATATATTTCCCTAAAAGTATTATAGAATCTCTACAATACATTGCAGTCTCAAATAAAAGATTTACGTTTGCAAGGATACTTTTGGAATCCTTTGGTTCATGATAAGTGTTTAGAAATTTAAAAGGATTTTAGAATAAAATTTTATATTTTTATGCCTTAGCAGATAGTATACTTTAATGTTAGAAAAGAATGTTTTAGAATTGTGTATGCGTATTAGTCCAAAGCAGTATGTAATAACTTTTTAGAAAGATATAAAATTTAAAAAGAGATATAGCAGGTATTATAGTCTCTTAACAGTAATCTATTTACGCGGTTATATTTCGCACAAAATGCATGCACATCTAACGGTTGCTTTGCAAAAATGGCCATATGTGTGTGTATTTTAGAGAACAAAAAATAGAGAATTCTTAGTTTCCATTAAAAATTCATTTTATATAATTTCATAAACATCCAACTATGCATTAATATAAAAGAATTAGTACAGTATCATTGAATTGAATTTATATGTTGTCTTTTATTTTCAGTTATTAACAAGTTAATCTATCTGAAATTTAATTTCTTTATCAATGCTGAATCGGTGAATTTATATAGATATTTATTTGCCATTTAAAAATCATTTTACAATTTTATGATTATTTCGGCTATTTCGTTAAACATATGTACATAAAGTATTGAATCGTCGGAATCCGATCCCTCATGTATAAAATCACGTTATATATATACAGTGAAACTTCTATGGGAGACCACCCCTCTTAAGCGACCCCCTCCTCCAACGACGGATTTTAAAGGCACCGATTTGTTACCTTATCTACTTAATGTGCAATGTTAACACTTCCTTGAGTGACCACCTCCCTTTGCGACCAAATTTTTGCGGAACGAAGGGTGGTCGCTCGCGGGAAGTTTTACTGTATATATATATATATATACCGGGTGATTCAGAATAGACGTTACAGTAAAAATATGCATTAATAAATAAGAAAACTATATAAAATATTTAACAAAGTATAAACAAATATTCCGTAAATTAATTTCTAAATAATTTACGTGATTATTCTAACTAAACAAAACATATTTTACTTTTAATAAATGATTAACTGTTGGTAGAGTAAAGTTTGCGGCAGAAAGTTTGCGCATCTGTAATACATTTTATTGTTTCATTCCAGACAATCGTAATTCTAGAGGCGCCAAGTCATTACAAATTTACCTCAACCTACCTAACAGATTTTTCAAAAATATTTTTTACAAATAAATTTTTGTGATTAAAGAAGACAAAAATTACTGTTCATAAGTAGTAATGTGAAAAGCACATTCAGTTGCTAATAACTTATGAATGATGCTAAATTAAATTTAAAGATTTCAGTTGTATATTTACTAAATGATTTGGCTGAACAAATGACGCGTGAAATTATTTATTTCAAAATTAATCATAATTTTTAGTTTTGATATAATATATATATATATATACTGTATATATTTCGTTTAATATTTATTTTTTTTCAGAAATAATACAAGAATTGAATATTTTTTATGAAAAATATAGATATATAATGGATAAAATTTTTAATTTACTTATTATTATTTTACGAAACCTCTTTATTACGAAGTTTCTAAAACATAATTTTGTTATTTTTTTTCCACGAGAGGAATAAAAGAACAATAAACTGTAATTGTATTTGACGGATTTCGCTACCTTATAGCAAAACATAATTCTTAATGTGTCATGATAAAAAACACCCTTTAAACTGTGGTGATGACAGATGTGACATACATGAAACAGATGATATACTTAAGTAAAAGTTTCCTTGTATAAACTTAATCCACATAAAATGAAAGGTGGCCAAAAGGATTAAAATTTTATGAAACTAATTAAGCAGAGGGAGTCATACATTAATTTAAAAGGAAAAAGTAATTAGTTTACTTTCCATATTAAAAAACTAATTATCAAAATATTTTTTTCCCATGCTGTAAATTAAAAAAGTCGCACTAAACGTAAAATATATTATATTTTTAGACTGTAATTATGCATTTAATTTGCTCAATGTATTAGATTTCTTAGAAAGAAAATGAATATATTTTGTTGAAACTAATTTCGTTCCACATTCTGCACGTATATATTATAATGGTATTCTCTAAGAATGTTAGAGACCATTTGTTATAAGTAAAACTTTTCTTATAGAATGTATATTGTCGCAATTTTAACTCTAAAATACTGTTTATAAAAATGAATTTAAGATTTTTTACTAATAAATTAGAAATGTACTAATTAAATGTTTTCCCGCATATAAAAACTGATAATTGTGGAATTATTCATAAGAAAATTACACTAAAAGCAAATCTTCTCCAAATGACATCCTCAAGATGTCCTATGCATGGAAAAGCCGCCGACGGACCTCCTATGGACATCTTTAGGATGTATTTTGGACAAGTGTGTTGTTAGAGTAAGAAATTATATTTGTAAAGTATAAATATTTGCGCTATTAAAGCGGTTTTAGGTATTGGTGGTATTGAAATCTGTGGAATATAAACAGTTAAAGCTAATAAAAGAAAATAAATGCACACACAATAATATTTACAGGTTGATAAAAAGCAGGCATTTTTTTTTTTTTTTTTATCTTTAACCAATTTATTAGCCTGGGGAATCATTCAATATTTCACTAAATGTATCTTAAAAAAAAAAAAAAAAAAAAAAAAAAAAAACAAGAAAAAAAGCTCATCAGTACTTTTAAAACAAATGATTTTACCATAAATCTGTGATAATTTAAACTAAGATATTTTCTTTTCTTTTTCTTTCGAACGTATTTTCTGACATATCACTTGTAGAACATAAAGTTTACATTACTTAAACTGTTTAACTTCATTAAGATAAAAATCATCTGCATTTATCATGGGAAATATTGTAAATAAATAATCTTCCTTAAGTTTTCTATTAGAATAATAGAAGAAGATTTTGCTATATCCAAAGCATACTGGTTTTATATGACGCATTATTGCCTAAATATTTACGAAGTAAGTTCAGGATTAATTGCATGACCGACCAATTTATTTAATTAAAATATTTTTTCTAAGGCTGAAACATACGAAAACCTAAATCCGTATTATAAGAAATTAGTTGGATAGGATTTTAACTAATTTCATAAGACATCTAGAAATATTTTGAAAATGTTTATCGTAAAAGAATAAATATATATTTTTTCCTGTCTAATAAAGAATAAGATGTTATTAGCATCTTAACAAAGTGTGTGCTATATAAGTTAATAATAATTATGTATATATATATATATATATATATACATAATAATTATTAACATAATTATTATATATATATTAAGGAACAATAATAATTATATATATAATATATATAATAGTATATAATATTATATACTAGTATTATTATATATATATATATTATAGTATTATAATATATATATATATAATAATTATACATAATTATTATATATATATTAAGGAACAATTGCTTTTCCTTAGAAATTACTATAGTAGATTTAACCTTGATGAGTTTAATTATAGTGCTGAACTTAAAAAAAGTATTGAAAATTTAGAAGATAAATTTATTATTGCTACAGTAGATAAAGCTAATAGTAATTTTGCTATTATTTGTAAAGTTTTCATAAAAATCTTCTTTTAAAGGAATATTCAAGTAATAGTTCTTTCAATAAGTTAACTGACAACCCCTCTATTATCAAAAAACGTATATTGGCCTTTGATAAAAAACTAAATTTAAGCAGAAATTGTTTTAATTTTCCATATCTATTCGTTACTGTAAAATTTCATAAAAATCCAGTTAAATTTCGTTTTGTCACCCGTGGTACTAATAGCTATAATGATAAAACCGGTAAAATCTTGTTTAAATATTTAAATTCAGTTTTAAAAGTAATAAATTCTGCTAATGATTGTAACATTATAAACAATAACCAGAAGGTTTTAGAATATTTTAAGAATAATTCAGAAAGCATTACTTCCGTAAATACCTATGATTTTGAAAATTTGTTTTGCAGTATTCCACATAACTTGGTAATAGAAGTTTTTGAAAGCATTTATGATGAATTTGGCAGCTACTTAAATTGTGATAAAAATTACTGGACTAATCTTATCAGATTTTGTATTTTTGAAAACGTTTTGTTTAACGGGAAAGATTACTTTTTACAGCGGAGGGGGATCCCAATGGGAACGAGTTTTTCGAGTGCTTTCGCAAATTTATTTTTATATTTTTTCGAAATATTTTTTTATAAATATTACTTTCTTCAGATATATTGATGATTTAATTGCTTTTAACTGTAATTGTTTCGAAAATATCTCTAAAAAAATATATCCTAAAGAATTGGTTTTGAACCGTACAGATACTGATAAAATTTCTTTCCTAGATTTAAATATAAAGAGAAATGAATATAAATGGCTCATTGGATTATATGATAAAAGAAAGAATTTTAATTTTAAAGTTAATAGTCTTACTAATTGGTTTTCAAATATCAGTAGAAAAGTTTTAAAAAATATTATGTTCGCACAGCTTAAAAGAATTCATACTATTTGCAATAATGAAGAAGACTTAAAATATGCTCTTGAAGACTTAAAAAGTACCTTGCAAATTAACTGCTACCCGTCACAATTTTAACTGTGACTTTTCAGAGTTTTCCTATCTCGTTTTGTTCTACTTCCTCATTCAAGAGCGATATTGAAGTACCGACGAGTAGCCCCGTCGACCGAAGATAGTTTGTGTTCCATATGAAGGGTTGTATTTTTATTTCATTTTATACTTTCTTGTTTACCTTTAGTAATTCTCTTTTGTATTGTATTTTTTTTAATGAATTGATGTAATTTTGTTACTTTTACAATTTGATAATTTTGTAAAATATTTTTAGTAGTTTTATACATTATATGTATGTTTGATTTCTCTTCAGTTATTGGTGGTTTTCTGTTTGGTGAGAAGTTCGGGGCTAAGGATAGTTATTAGCTTATAGCTACTGTCCTTTCAGAACCTTCTCATTCACCCCTACACTGAGGGGCCTCCCTGATGAAGATCTCAGTGTTTTTTGGGGTATAATTTCATTCATTTGTTTATATATTTCTGCATTTATATATTACTATATATATATATATATATATATATATATATATATACTGAAAATTTTCATGCTAATATTTATCTAAACTAAAATACTTATACAATCTTGTATAAAAAAAAGTTAGATTTTTTCACTAGATAAAGTTTCATATTGAAATTGTAGATCGACATCACAAATTTTCAAATTTGATAACAAATGTTTTACGAATAAAAATAATAAAAAGTTCTTTATCTTGAAATATTTTAGTAGACATCAAAGTACATTACAATTTATGTTCCAGGATAAAAAATAACTATCTTAACTGTAAAAAAAGACATTTTACAAGAAGATCTTAATGGTTACAATATAAATCTAGATAAACGCGGATTAGATTGTAAAATCCTCCAGAATCAAAATCACCTAAGTATAGGTTAGGCAATTTGTGTTAAGATAAAATCAGGTCGAATCTTCTTTCTAAAAATTAAAACTTAAAAAAAAAAAAAAAAAAAAAAAAGTTATGAGACATTTAAATTTAATTAACTTAAACATAAATATGAAAGATGAAATGTCTTAGCATATAAAAATGGTACATTTTTAAATTATATGTAAATATTATTTGATAAAATATCTTAATAAATTTTATGTCGATGATAGAAGTTGTAAATATTTTTTTGTAAATTACTTAGAATTATAAAAATGTTTACATATATATTTTGAATTATAGTAATGTAAATATATACAAAATTTTCTGTAAAATATCTAAATTCTATAAAAATCCAAATTTTCTTTGAAATTTAAAAAAAAGGCTTTCTGTTAGAGAGTTTTTTTTTTTTTAATATATATATATTTTCCTCAATATTAAATTTTTATGGTTTATTAATATTTTTATATTGTATGTTGTATATTGAATATTAAATATTGTGGTATTATATTTTTGATTCATATATATGTATGTTTATAAGAATTGATTAATGAATTCACAAAGATTTCGCCGATATATGATTAGGCTACAGTGTTAAATTATGATGATATAAAATTGAGGGATAATTAAAAAAAAAAAATATTTAACTTAATATGTTTTATTTTTTTATTTTTTTATTTAAATATTTTTCGAGAATTTTTATCATACATAATATTTTATGTTTCAATGCATATATACGCGTATTCTCGTGCAGTTTTACGTGAGTAATTTTAAATGTATATATAGTGCGACCACGTTTCCTACGACTAGCAGTGAGGCCGAGTCCAAAAGTTTCGAGGGATGCAAAATTGGCCGAGAAATAGTTATTTGGCAAACATCCAGTTATTCGGTGTTCCCTTATTGCTTGTTTTCTCTCAGTCACCCCTATTTTAACACTGGACTCGTTCAATCCGCACTTGCGCAGAGGATTCCATGGTCGCAAGAAATGTGGTTAAAGAATAGTTTGAAATATTTCATTAATTACATTTTATTTACTCACTTAAATTTACTCTACATTTCAGGAATTAATTTTTGTCATGTTATGATTTTTAACTTATTGTAATTGAATGATACATGTTCTTCATTCAAAAGTGTATACGTTAAATTTATAGTTATGTGTCAGAAGCATTCAAAACTGAGCACATAATAAAATAAAATAGGATTTTCATATGTAATATGTATATTTATATCTAATTTTATATGTTTACTTACACATTTTCAACATATTCTAGCATAATTGTGTTACTAATGCTACTGAACATAATGATAGTGAACACAGTACATAAAATTTTAACCGTTAGATTCGCGTTAATACCTTAACACATTTTTCTAATCTTCTTAAAAGACTGATATATCTATCTATTTTTCTATTTTTCTAGCTATCTCTCTATCTCTCTCTATATATATATTACCACCTACGATTTTTTTTTCTTTATGATTTTTACACTTAAAATATCTTTCTTAAGCAATAGTATAAAGTTTTTTCATAACGGAATTATATCATTGTATTTACAATAACATTCATTTAGATATTACAAAATGATAAATCATATAAAAATTTTAAAAGTATGACTTTTTTTTCATATAATAATTTTATATATTTCTTTGTGAATGAATTATAAGTTAAAATTTATTTTTAAATATTAAAATTTATCTTTCTAATAACAATGCATATGTAATAATACAATGCTGATATACATGGAGATAAATATATTATAATCAAATAAATATACAATAAGCTGCTTATATTTTGATATATATATTCGTTTAACATTTTTTATCATGTAAACTTATGTCGAGGTACCTTTCAATATGACATCATTGTGATTTGTAATAAGGTAGGTGACGATTTTATTTCAATTTTTATCTATGATAGAAGTTGCTACTATTAGATTAACGTGCTAAAATTTATATTATTGAAATATGTATATAATAAATAATTGTAAGGATTATTTTCAAATATATTTAATTAATAATAATAATAATAATAATAATACTATAAATATTAAACAACAAAGGGAGAAAATTGCATACCTATGTTTCAATTATAAAAACATCAGTCATATTTATACTTCTAAAGAAATAAATGCACATGAAAAACTGTATTTTATATATCTATATATAAAAGAGTCCATAAAACATATGCTCATATTTTCGTATTTTGAATAAAATATTTTCATGTGCAGGATATCACTATAGGTATGAACTTTAAACGATAAAGTTATTCTTAAGATGAATCTTAAAATGTTTTAAAGGTATTTAAGTCTTTTACAGCATAAAGCATTGCTTTTAGACATTCTAAAATGTTCAGATACGGACGGTAGTGCGAGATATATCTCCCTAAAAGTATTATAGAATCTCTATAGTGCATTAAAGTCTCGAATAAAAGATTTACGTTTGCAAGAATACTGATGGAATCTTTTGGTACATGCATAAGTGGATAGAACGTGAAAAGGACTCTAGAATAACGTTTTATATTTTTAGGTCTTAGCAGAAAGCGTACTTTAATGTTAGGAAAGTATGTTTTAGAATTGAGTATGAGCATTAGTCCAAAGCAGTATAAAATACCCTTTTAGATAGAAAAAATTTAAGTTGAGATAAAGCAGTCAAAGTGTGGTATTATCGTGCATTAACAGTTGTCTCTTTATTATATAATATTTCTCGCAACAAGAATACACATCTAACGGGTGCTTTTCGAAAATGGTCATACGGGAGTATTTTATAGAGGCAAAGAAAAAAAAATAGAGAATTTTTAGTTATCATTCAAAAATTATTCTAAACACTTCCATAAACTTCCAACTATGAAATAATATAATATAATAAGTACAGCATCATTGAATATGATTTTCCTTTTCTCTTCAGTGATTAACACTAATCTATCAGAAACATAATTTCTTTGTAAATGCTGTATCATAGTAGTTAATCAGATAATTAATTCACATTTTAAAATATTTTATTAATTTATTAATATTTATGATATTTATTTAAAAACATGTAGATAAAATGTTGAATTTTCTGTGAATTATTTCATATATAAAATTATGTTATTTATATGCAATTGAAGAACATCTTAAAATAAATATGGCTACCAAAGTATGTTATCATGCAAATTTGCTCGTTACGAAAGCAGTATATGCGAGTTTTTTATAAAATGTTTGAATTTTTTACTTTTACTTGTTGTTTTATTGTATTTATCAAAATCCAATATGTTAAAATTTTGATTTAAGTCTGATTGCCTAATTTACGGAACTTTATGCGCATGGTATGCATTCTGTGTTGGGACGTTATTTCTAAAGGTTTCTCGTGCGTCTTCAGATTCGAATTTGTATGAGAAAACTAGAAAACATCGCGCGATTTGTTCGAACATTGTTCGACCACAATATCTCCTAACAGCCAGGTATGAGAAAAGATTTTTTCTGTTGCTGGCGACGCTTACCAAATCAAATGTACTTTTAAAAATTAAGTAATCTTAAAGTTTAATTTTAAAAATGTTAAGGAAAAGTAAAGAAAAAAAGTAAACATACTTCTTTAAACATCCTACTGTTTGAAAATGTGACATGACACGCTATAATTTTTTTAATAACTGGCATATCAGTCTGACGTTGTCCTGGTGGAAGTATTATTTACAAATTATCAGAATCAAAGAAAAAGTTAAGCCCAGTATATGTGACAGGAAATACAAATCAAATTAAAAAACTTCTAATTTTATTATTCTGCGTTGAATAAATATATAAGTTGTTTATATCAATACATATCTATTATATAAAATTTCCTAATATTTGTTTTTTAGGTGTTTATAATTTATTTAAATTTAGTCCTTGTTTCAAATAAACAAAAAATAAATGTAAATAAACAAAAAATACATGTAATTTACTAAGCAAAATTTATGCTCTCTCTCTCCTCCCCCACATTTGTCATAGCTAATTCAGGAAAGTGGGTACGGACCAGGGTATCTATTCTCCGATCCGACTGCCGTAGCGACCGTCTTTAAACAACGACAGTCGTCAAATGAAAAATCGGAATGTGACGTCACGTGATCAAAATAACGACTGCCACAGTTGAAATTGAGGTATAGTCTGGTCGAAGAATAGATGCCCAGGCATGTTCTCTGTTTTTTTTTTTTTTTTTTTTTTTTCCTATAAAATTTCACTGTCACGAAAGGAACATTATTGTTGATATGTTTCAATGCCTGCTGTTTTTGATATTTTCAAGAAGACAAGCTATTCTCCTTTTTACAACATATTGATTTTCATTTTTTGGAATATGTGAATTAAAAATTACATTTAAAAGCTCATGATTATCTTTTTCTCGTTTAATAATCATGGATTTCTATCTTTTAACATGATTTTTTTTTCTATTTAAATAGAAAACAGAATTTTTTGAAAATATAAAATGTCTTTAAGTAAAACATCTTTTGTTTGACAAAATTTGTATTGGAAGTTATTTGTAAGTATCTCTATATATAATGCTTAAAAACTAGATCTGAAAGCAGATCCTTTCTTAAAGATAAGAAACTTGAACAATAAGAAAAAGCGAGATGAATGATTTCTTTGTCTTCTTATCTGCAACCAGTACAAAAGAATCATTTGTTCTTTGTGTCGCGGAATGTTTCCCTTTCTCTTTTCTTCCTTGAAAAGATTTTACTTTATATGTATTGGCATTATATAAGGTTTGTAAGATTCAGAAACCTGTAAGACCCTATAAAAACAAAAAAGGATGAACATCACGTGATTAAGAACATGTAGTTTCAACAATGAAAACATTTTACTAGACATTTATTTATACACTGGGTTACATGATACATTAAATAAAACTGTAACTTGGAACAGAAGTGTCTAAATGTAAAAAAGAAAAAGTTCAAAAATTATTAATTACTCTCAAATACTGAAAAGTTTTAAAAATAATTTGTATTTTTCATTTTTTAAACATATTTTGTCATAAATAATTTTTAAAAAGTATATCCTGGTAAACATTTTTATAAAGAATGATTTCTAACTGATCTTTATTCCTTTTTCTAATAATATCCATCCTTAAACATATATTAATAGAAATAATTTTTGTATTTTCATAATTAAAAAAGTTTACTTTTATAGAATAATTCATTTCCCACTTAGAATTCACAAATTGTATGAAGTAAAATGAAACAAATTATTTTTGGTTAATAAGGCTAGTCCAATATCAAATAATGGAAGATTTTAATGTATTTTTTAACTTTTTTTCGGGTTTATAATAGAATATAAATATGCAAATGTTATGCGGAAAAAGGGAAAAAAAAATAACACAAAAGCAATAAGTAACAACATATCATACAAATTCACAGTTGTATCTATAATCGTTTATTTTCATTTTCATTTTAAATTGTAAAAATATATTGTATAAAATCGTATTACAAACTGTACAAACATATTTTATAAAATCAGCGTCTCTATATAAATGTATTTTTGTTTATTATACGATTCCTCGAGACATATATATATATATTACATAAAACGTAATGTTACAAAACAAAAATTTAATTTAAGAGAGATAAATGGGTTTTCCAAAGCCTATATTTTAGTCATTGATATATTAGAATTAAGTATTGGTATTTCTTAAACTTGAAACATGTATTATTAAAAAACATATTTTTAGAATTACTTTTCAACCAATGCATACTAAGTAAATATATCTTTTATTTATGATTTCAGGAAAAATAATTGAATAAAATGCTTTCCATTTACCTATTTTTTCTCTTTTAAATGAGTAAATGCATGAGCTACATACTTGATTAATTCCTATTCATGCAAGTAAAAAGAAATATTTTTGACTTAATACTTTTATCGAATTATTTGAAATGAGTTTTCTGATTAAAAATCTACATAGATCTAGTCAAATCTTAGAATCTACCTAGATTCTAGGAGGGGCAAAAGTTTCATGTATAATTTAAAAAATATATATAATTTCATGAATTTAGAGAACATTTTATTTTTACATGCAAAATATGAAATATATTCATACTTCAGTTTCATTCGTTGGTTATGACTACAATGTAGTATTATAGATATGATTATTTTAAGCTATAACACAACGAAAAATAATAATATGTTTTCTAACATTAATAGTATTCACTTCTGGAACATACATGCATGTGACAGAGCTGCAGTTGTCAAAAGTTGCTCTAATGAAAATCAGTTTATAAGAATATTTTAAGGAATATTTCTGATCAATGTAAAATGTATTTTATTTTAGTTCATTGCTAAGTGATTCGAAAACAGGGAAAAGTAATACTTTTTTAATATTTACTTTTATTATTATTATTATTATTCCTCTATGGTCTTGTTTTTTATAAATACTCGTTTCCAAGATATTCCTGACGGACTAAGCTAGTTTATTTACAAATGTCAAATTTTAATATCTATGTAAAGAAAAAGAAAATAGTATATTATTATTTTAAATAAACATTAGAACTCAGGTTATTCATTTAGTCTGAGTATTTTTTATCTAATGTTTTACAATAAGACATAAAACAGTTTTTCCTTCTGACTTAATGCAATTTTTGTTCTTGTTGTCGTTTTTTAAAAAAACGTGACAAGAATAGGTATTAGTTGAGTAATTTTCCAGTTTCTTTCCGGAAACAAAAAGAAGGTTATTAACTGAGTAAAAACAAAATATCTCAAAAATTTCAAAATACAGTTAGTTCAACAGAATCGCATGTCAGAGGATTTATTTTGAAAATAATATATATAAGTCAAAGAAAAAAAAAAAAAAAAAAAAAAGACATTTAAAAAGTACGAAAAAGCCAACCTCAAAGAAAGAAAATGGATTAAAGTTGTGTCTAAAAAGGGTGTGTGAAGTCGTTCCTTCACATATATGAGTTTTAATTATAACTTTAAATGAAGGCAATAAGTAATTATTATATTTTCAATAAATTAAATGGCTAATAAAAATAGATAACGAAATTCTAAATTACTTTTATTTATTTGCTTTTGTCTATAATAAATATCTTAATTCTAATAATACTTTATCCCTTATGCTATTAATAAATCTTCTGAGAACAAAAAAACATATTCTTTTTAAATGACATCTATCAGAATAATAATCTTTCCTAAATCATTTAATAAATAAAATATAAAAAAAATATTATTTTGTTTATAAACCGTTGGATACATAATTACTTTTTATTTCTTTTAAATTGCGCGAGTCCACTTTGTTATAAATAAATTAGGCAATGTGTTTATGTTCGAAAATCATTAAAGGGTAATTTAGATTTTTTTTATCACAGGATGTGTAATCATTTGCAGACTTTTGGTCTCGCTTATTAACGGCTATCTGGCGATAAAACTTGGCATAGAGGATTGGCGTTATTTCTTTTTAACGAACTTGCTAAATTCAAAATATTTATATTAAATTATTCTACAAACAAAGGAATATCTTTGGCTATAAAATTTGGCTCTTTTTTAAAATTCTTGGCGTAATTCAGCAGTCTGATCTTGATAAATAATCCGCTAAAACATTTGTAGGGCCAGGAATATGTTCAAATTCAAATGAGTATTCTGACAACTCTAACAGCCATTTAGTAGTTAAATCAGCAGGACTATTTGTTTTTCTATATGTTTGTAAAGTAGAAGATCCAGTAATCTTGTATAAATGCTTCCATATTGTCCAGGTCCATTTCTGCTGTAAAAGAATTAAATGGCCGAGATAGTAAAAAGCAGACTGAGTAATGAATAATAAAATATTTTTATTTTGGAGATTTTCATAAAGTAAATCAACATCTTTTCAAAGTGGCAGTACATAGTTCGTCAGTTTCGAGAATGCAAAGGCATGAGGTGAGAGAGAGGGTTTTCGAGTACGTATTAACTTGTCAACGATCAAGGAGCGAATTCTCAAGTTGACTCTATTGCAATTAAGATCAGACTGCTGAATTACGCCAAGAATTCTAAAAAAGAGCCAAATTTTATAGCCAAAGATATTCCTTTGTTTGTAGAATAATTTAATATAAATATTTTGAATTTAGCAAGTTCGTTAAAAAGAAATAACGCCAATCCTCTATGCCAAGTTTTATCGCCAGACAGTCGTTAATAAGCGAGACCAAAAGTCTGCAAATGATTACACATCCTGTGATAAAAAAAATCTAAATTACCCTTTAATGATTTTCGAACATAAACACATTGCCTAATTTATTTATAACAAAGTGGACTCGCGCAATTTAAAAGAAATAAAAAGTAATTATGTATCCAACGGTTTATAAACAAAATAATATTTTTTTATATTTTATTTATTAAATGATTTAGGAAAGATTATTATTCTGATAGATGTCATTTAAAAAGAATATGTTTTTTGTTCTCAGAAGATTTATTAATAGCATAAGGGATAAAGTATTATTAGAATTAAGATATTTATTATAGACAAAAGCAAATAAATAAAAGTAATTTAGAATTTCGTTATCTATTTTTATTAGCCATTTAATTTATTGAAAATATAATAATTACTTATTGCCTTCATTTAAAGTTATAATTAAAACTCATATATGTGAAGGAACGACTTCACAGGGTGTAATGTAAAATTCCCAAGCTTACATTCTAAAACTTATTTAATATTCCTTTTTAACTAAATTTTCACACGTAAATCAAATGCCTTATGATATGTTTATAGAAATCCTTCTTTCCTGTACTAAATACATCATAGTGTGCTTCTGATTTTTTTTTTTTTTTTTTTTTTATGCATGATGGGCTTGGTGGCCATCTTTCAAAATATGAATAAACATCCACACAATTTGATGGAAGCTTCTTAAAATAAATATCTCGTATAAAAATAATTTAGTTATTCCATTAAACACAGACAGAAATATTCAGATAACAAAAATTGTGAGTGAAAACATCGAATTTGCCCGATACATAAGTTCAATCAACTTGTTATCTTATTATAATTATTTAGTATATTAAGTTTGGTGCACTTCCATCCTATAAATGCCAGGAATAAACTAATATGAGAATTCAAATTATCGTAAAAATATGAAGGGGAAAAAACATAGAAAAGTCCCCCCCCACCCCTCTGTTATAATTATACAATTTGAATGTAGCTTCTTGGAATAAATATCTCCTAAAAATAATATAGTTATTCCATTCAACAGAGACAGAAATATTCAGATTAAAAGAGAAAAATAAAATAAAATAAAATAAAACAAAAATAAAATAAGATACGATAAAAACTTCGCAAAAGATTCCGTAATGCACACAAGTTGAATTAATTTAAGTTTTAATAGTGCATTATCATCCTATAATTGGTGAGATTTATAAAAGAACTTAAATTAACGTAAAATTTTGTAAGATGGCTGCCAAGCCCATCATGCGTAAATTAAAAAAAATAAATTTCAGAAACACGCTATGATGTATTTATTACAGGAAAGAAGGATTTGTATAAACATATCATAAGGCGTTTGATTTACGTGTGAAAATTTAGTTAAAAAGGAATATTAAGTATTAGAATGTAAGCTTGGGAATTTGATATCACACCATTTTTTAGACACAACTTTAATCTATTCTCTTTCCTTGAGCTTGGCTTTTTCATACTTTTTAAATGTCTTTTTTTTTTCTTCTTAGATATCATTATTATTATTATTTTTAACAATCTTTATATTTACTTGAATTAACCTGATACTTTTCATAACAAAAGTTCCTGAGATATAGTTGGGACAAACTTTTTCTCATACACATAGTACACGCACACATACGAACAGATTTGTTTTTTAAATAGTCAAATTGTTTTGTGGAGATCTTATAACGTGTAAATCCATTAAAAACCGAAAGACTAACAAAATTACTTTCTGGTATTGTATATAGAGTTCAGTCATGCAAAATCTCTTTCAGAATATATATATATATATATATATATATATATATATATATATGGATGCATCGTAACGATGAAAGACATTTTTAGATTTTAAGTTTGTTTCCACCTTATATTTTTGCTTATTTTCTCTTTTTAAAAAATAAATATGAATTTTTAATCTAGGTTTTTTGCAAAAGAAAGGAAACTAGTATGTTGTGCTCACCTATAAGACTTTCATCTATATAATCTTATACAAATTTATGTAGTACAAATTATTTTTTTAATTATTATATATTAAAATTATTTTCCATGATAAATACAGATGATTATTTATCTAAAGATGTATAACACTAAATAGAAAAATAAGTTTTAAGTTTTTAATTCATTAAAAATTATGAAAAAAATAAATCGATAACTTTGTTTTAAATTATTAAAGCTCAATCATTGGTTTTAAAGGTATTGACAAGGTTTTTCGAAAGATATCCATAATGAAAATTTACAACCCCCGGATGTACTGCCACCAGAATGGAGATCGATGCTCCTACTATATAATCTACTGCCACGCACTTTTTTTTTCTAGTTTACTACGACTATTATCAGAAATTCATATTAATTTTACAATCATGCATAAAAAATAACTCTCATTATGCACATTCGAAATTTTATATTATAATGCCACATTAAAATTTCACAAAAAATGGAATGGAAGTGCAACCTGTGAAGCGATTAAACTCGGATGTAATCAGTCCCAGTTTACGTCAATGTCTACTAAATACCAAGTTTGGTTAAATTTCGTTCATTGGTTCGTGTGATACAGCTTTCACAAAACTTGTGATGCATACACATACAAACAGACTTTTCTGAAAGTAGTCAAACAGCGTTCAAGATATTTCGAAACCTGTAAATCCGTCGAAAACTGGAGTTCAAAAATTATATAGCAAGAAAAATAGTGATTCCATCTGTTGAGTGATAAACACCAAAATCTAATCAACTACAAATAACTCTTCAACAAAATATAAATTTAATGAAATACTGCGGATTAAATTTTGAGCGAGGAAATCACATATTTTGTGTATCACACAAATAAAGGCAGATGACAGATATTATCTGAAAATAGTTAAATATCAATCATGCCATTATGGTTGTTTTTTATCTGTAATATTTCCAACTCAGGTGATAAATGTTAGAAAATCTGCCAGAAGTTTAAAATTTTAGTCATGCGTAATCTCTGTATATGAATATATATATATATATATATATATATATATATATATATATATATAAGGCCATGCGTTGCTGTGGTTATGTTATACATTGAATTATATTGTAGTAAAATATTCAATGCATTTAAATTATTATTTACGAATAAAGACCATTCTTGATAACATGCTTGATCCTAGAAGGCTTAGCCCGCTTCGCTGGTCACTATTTTTAAATGATTCACTATAATTAAAGAATTCTCAAAATTGCATAAATTTTTATCATGTAAAAAAAAAAAGAAAAAAGAAAAAAAATGATCGGGAAAAATGTCTCATCGGGTTCCCACTGTCTCGGCACGGATGCCATTGTGCTCCGCGTGCGCGCATTTGTGTTCTACACTCATAATGAATCCCTATATTATAGAAAGGGAAATGATATAAAAACAAAAAATTCTTCTCTCATCGGTGGATTATTCTGTGCGGATCCCCACTGCCTGCGGCAGTGTATACCTGCGCGCACGGCACACGAATTCCTTCGCCCACCGTTCACGCCCCTCTTAATAATTCTATACTTTCGAAAATACCCAAAGTCGATTTATCGGGCCTTAATTTTCAACGTTCTAACTCTTATTTCTATTATTTTGCATCTTTGCCGTCCCCCCTTCCTTCTATTCTAATAATTTTACAAATTCAAAAATATATGCAATTTATTTGTAGGTATCAAAAGCCTCTATGCACCAATTTCAACGATCTAACATTTTTTTTTTTTTTTTTTTTTGCCCCTCTTTTCCCTTTCCGCCCCTCCTAATTAATTTACAAATTCGAAAATATCCGCAATCGATTTGTAGGTATAAAAAATTTTATGCACCAGATTTGAACGATCTAACACCATTTTTGTTTTTTGCTCCTCTGCCCTCCCCGCATTTCCGCTCCTCCTAATAATTTTACAAATTTGAAAATATCCGCAATCGATTTGTAAGTGTAAAAAAAACTTCTATGTACCAATTTTGAACGATCTAACTCTATTTTTTTTTATCCTCCGCCCTCCTTCCCGCCCCTCCTAATATCTTTACACTTTCAAAAATATCCCCAATCGATTTCCAAGCTTCTAATACATATCTGCACCAATTTTGAACAGTCTAACTCTATTTTTATTTTTTTGCCCCTCTGGCCCCTTCCCCCTTCCCTCCCCTTCTAATGAATCTACAAAATCGAAAATATTCGCAAATGATTTGTAGGTACCAAAAACCGCTATGCACCAATTTTGAACCATCTAACTCTATTTTAATTTTTTGCTCTTCTTCCCCCCCCCTTCCCACCTCTCCTAATAATTTTGCAAATTCGAAAATATCCGCAATCGATTTGTATGTATCAAATACCTCTATGCACCACTTTTGAACTCCATTTAAAAAAATTCTGCCCCTCTGACCCACGGTTCCCGCCCTTCCTAAAAATTTTAGAAATTCGAAAATACCAACAATTGATTTGTAGCTATCAAAAACCTCTATGTACCAATTTCGAACGATCTAACTCTATTTTTATTTATTTTTTGCCCCTCCGCCCCCTCCCCGCCCCTCCTAATAACTTTACACTTTCGAAAATATCCTCATTTGATTTGCAGGCTCCTAAAACTGTAACCAATTATGAACGGTCTAATTGCATTGCTATTTTTTCTGATTGTGAAATCACGTCCCCCCCCCCCCCTTGGAGAGGCGAATTTTGTAGTAAAAACTATCCTATCTCTCAAGTTGGACCAAACTGAGCACAGTGTCCAAATTTCATTAAAACCGGCTCTTTAGTGTAGGAGTTCATCGCGGACAAACATGGTGACGCGAAATTTATATATATAAAGATATACATATAAATGTTAATAGATTATAACGATGAAATATAATTTTAGATTTTAAGTTTCTTTCCCTCTTTACTTTTGCTTATTTCGTCGCTTTTGAAAATCAATAAATTTTTAATGCATTGTAATTATTAAAGCAAGATTGTTAATTGAAAGATATTGAAATTGCCCTTATCGTCTGTTATTATTTATTTATTTTTATTTTTTTATTTTTTATTCCAAGGTAAAATCAAGAGAAAATTGTTCAGCAATTCAAGTTTCAAATTTGAAACAAATGTTATTCGAAAATGTATTCAGTTCTGTTTTCAGTGATGTAAAATTTAAAATTGTACAACATATTAAAGGCAAATATTCTTTGGTTAAAAAAAAAAAAAATAGCTTGTACGAAAGAAAAAGTAATAAATTTGAAATTAATACTTTTCATATTTGTTGAAATTCATTTTTTCAACTGAGTTAAAATAATGGATTTTTCACTTAATGGATCTTTAACACAAATGTCTAAAATCCAATTTCTGGAATTCTAGAAATTCGATCCTCGAAGATGGGAAGGGGGCAAAACATGATTTCACATGCGCAAAACGGGATTTCGCATAATTCTATATGTCTCAAACAAAAAAGCAGATGAACGAGAAATTTTTGCTCTAAAATATAGCTCACACAAATACCTAAAAAAAAACAATTTCTGGAATTTTAGAAGATCATCCCGGGGGAGGGGGGGGCAGTGGGGCAAAAAAAAAGGGGGGTATACAGTTAGACCATTCAAAATTATACAAACAGGTTTTAGAGGCCTGGAAGACGAATGAGGATAATTTCAAAAGTGTAAATTTCTTAGGAGGGACGAGAAGAGAGGGGGGAGGGGCAAAAAATAATTATTATTGAGTTAGATCGTACAAAATTGGTACATAGAGGTTTTGGTTACATACAAATTGATTGCGGATATTTTCTAATTTGTCAAAGTTTTAGGAGAGCCGGAAAGGTAGGGAGGGGGAGCAATACAATAAAAATGGAATTATTCCGTTCGAAATTTTTTGGGACCTACAAATCGATTGCAGATATTTTCAAAAGAATTTTTTTTTAGAAAAGATGGAAAGGAGGGGGGGGGGAGGCAAAGAGACAAAAATATAGAAATAAGAGTTAGAGCGTTGAAAATTAGTATTATTACTTTTTAAGACCCGGTAAATGAATTGCGGATATTTTCGAAAGTGTAACGCCGGGGGGCGGGTGCCAGGGCAAAAATAAAGAAATTAAGATAGAACGTTAGAAATTAGTATTATTAGGCTTAAAAGCCCCAGAAAACGACTGCGGATATTTTTGAAAGTGTAAAAATCAGAAAGGGCGGGAATGGTAAGAAAAGGAACACGCGCGCCATACGCAAGTGCATACGCTGCCGCAGGCAGTGGGTGCCAGGACCGATTATTACACCGGTGAGAGAAAAATATTTTATTGTTTATATTTATGTTTTTCCCTTACGATAATAGAGTGATTCCTTAGGAGAGGCGAGCATAAGTGCACGCGTGCAGCGCGCAATGGCATGCGCTGTCGAAGGCAGTGGGGACCCGGTGCAACATTTTTCCCGATCAGATTATTTTTCACATGATAAAAATTAATGCAATTTTGTATATTTATTAATTATAGTGATTCATTTAAAAATAGTAACCAGCGAAGCGGGTGTAGCCTGCTAGTTATTTAATAAATAATTTCCATGATGCATGCAGATGATTTTTATTCTAGAAAAGAAGAAAAAACTAAATATACAAAGAAAGTCATTTTTATTCTCTATATGACATGTTTAAAAAATGCAATTTTTATACACACGCATATATATATGTGTGTGTGTGTGTGTGTGTGTGTGTATTATATATATATATATTGGTTAAAAACTAAAAAAAGTCGATAACTTTATTTTAAATTAATGCAGCTCAATTGTTCAACCATTCGTTTTAAAGGTATTAGCTTTCTCCTCGAAGGATACCCATAATGAAAACTTGCCCCTCTCCTCGGAGGACTTCCCCTAAAGGAGAAATCATGATCTTACATATATGAATATTTTTTCCCAGTTGATTGTCGCTATTATAAATAATTATTTTTAATTTCATAATCATCATTAAAAAAGAATTCTCTTTAGAAACGTTTCTTTGAAAGTTTTTCCTATACCGCCACATTAAAAATTTAGAAAAAGCGGCTGGAAAATCTTTACCAAAAGTTTATAGGCACTAATTTAAGTCAGGGTGCAACTACATACCCATTTGCATAAAGTGCAGTAGTTACTGAGATACAATTCCCGCAATATTTTGTCACACATACGCGCGCACGCACACACACACTGCAGACAGACAGACACTTTCTAAAAATGGTCACGTCGTGGTCTACAGATCTCAAAACGTGTAAATCCAACAAAAAAGAATCCATCATCCGAGGTCGAAAATTTTTACGAATCCAATATTTTCTTCTATTGAATGTAGAAGAAAGTAAAAATAGAAAATATATTGTTGAAAAAATTATCAAAATAGCACGGTGTGTTTTTATTGAAACTAATATAAAATAAATCTTTAAAATTCGTAGTTTTGTACCGTATAGGTGAAATTTCTGTTTCATCTGTGTTTTGTATAACGGCGCTGTAAATGCATCAAGAATTTCAAATATTGACAATAAAAATACTTATTTATGAGAACGATTATAAATAAGTATGGTAACCTAGAAGACATAGCTGCAAAATTGAAGCAGAAATCCATGATAGCAAAACCAACTGCCGAAGTTTGAACGAACATTTGGGACACAGCTCACTTCTTTCTGGTGCCTAGCATACTGGTTGGAGTTGGCAGCCCATCGTGAAGTGATCTGCCGATGATTCGCACCAAAGGACAACATCAAACACGTTAAGCTTGCCTATGACTAGGCAGGTAGGAGTTGTCCAAGGGTTTCCGAGTGTAAATATATGAGAATGAATGTTCTTTAATAAACCAAATACTAAGTTCGGACATTTTTCATCATATGATGCTGAAATATTTTTTTTTTTTTTTTGTTACAAAGTAATTATTTAACTTTAAAGTTGAAACGCAATAATTGCTTAACAGAATAGAATTCTCTAGACATCATAGAATTCTCTCCAATATTAATGTTACGTTATGTTATTGAGATTTTTTTTTTTTTTTTTTTTTTTTTCAACAAGAAAAAAAATATTTCGTGTTTTTTGCAATTTGCAATATTTATTCCAAGATATTTTTAGTAATTAAAATATATATTTGCAAATACTAGCAATTAATATCTAATTTTAAATACACTAAAGGGGCGTGGCTACCCCTCCCCTACTATTTCTTTTTGCAAGTGCAGGTGCAGGTGCACTAGGTCAAAATAAGACATTTGCTTGTTACTTCTTCATTGACTAGATACGAATTATTCTTTATTACACCGTGCCATGTTATTGCGTCAGTAAGACATCGTAATTTGCAGCAAGTATTATAAATGTGAAAATACAGAATTCCAAAGTAGATATATGTATTATTAAGTGACATTAATAATCAAATATTAGAATCCAGACTTCCGTCAAATCGTCAAGTCCTCGCAGCACTACATAATATTATTAGAGAAACAAAAATAACGAAAATTGAAGGCTCAAAATTCGATTTCCATGAATGTGTTATATTTTAGGAAAAGTCAAAATTTACCACGAAATCATTATCCAGTTTTGCGAAAAACCTTTCGTGTTTGTAATAACATTGGAAGGTCCTACAAAAAGATACCAAGAAAACCAAGAGAATTTTTGAGGGCCGTAGAATACAATTTAAAAACCATTTAGACAACTCATTTCATATTTCACAGGTAGACGCTGTTCAGGTAACAAAGATAGATAAAAGATAAGACCCTTTGGCAGCAACAGAAAATATCAGATCGGGCAGATTGCCTACCTGGAATTGATAAAAAGTTTGCTGAAAAAGAGGAACGGGTGAAACAAAAAGCAGTAGAAGAAGGAAATACGCTGAAAAAAATCTACTATGGCAGAATTCTTAGACATAGGTGATTGTACAATTTTTTTAACTGTAAGAGGATTCTACGAAATAAATTAAAATACTGCGATCGAAATATGAAAATGAAGAAAATTTAAAAGAGCATTCAGATATAGCTGTGAACGTTTAATTAAAAAAAAAAAATAGATAGAATATATTATATTATTTCGAAATTAGTGGACAGCTTTAAATATATGTAAACAGAGTACAGTATACACTATCTTTATTCTGAATACAAACAAATTAAAGGTCTTGGATATACTATTGACAATTTTTTAATAAATAAACCATCTCTTTATCGAATTCGTCCGCATAAACGGAACTAATTCTCCAAAGCTGTTGAAATTGATTTTTCGAGTAATTTGCCAGGTGTCGTTACTCTTCAGTTGGTTGGTAGAGTGTTACCAGTGTTTTATGTCCCTCAATATTTAGAAAACTAATTTGTAACCACACACGATCAATAACATGCGAAAGATCACCTATCAATTCGAAGAACTATTTTTTAAGGAACCCACATATGACACCTAAACTTTTCTTACTTATATAGGACGCCTATCAGTTTTCCTGAAGTAATGAACTCTTATATAAGGAAGGACATCTAAAAGGTAGTTTATATAATAATTTAAAAGTATTTTTTAAGCCATTTTTGATATATGGACTTGCGGTCCCAAATCTAATTCCGTATTTCACATTTCTGGTTTTCCAATGTTCACTAATTTGGTAAAAGCAATATCTGTACATTGCTAATGTACAGATATTGCACGCCTCATTTATAAAGTTTCTTTTTTTTTTTTTTTTTTTATGACTGAGGGCCTATTAGTGTCAATCTGGGATTTTTGCGTTATCGATTTCGATAGTTGGACATTTGTCGAAATCTAAAATTTATCGGAAATATAATTGAATAATTTGAAAGCGATGTTATAATTTGAAAAAAAAAAAAAAAAAAAAAAAAAAAAACTAATAGTCCTCCGTCCTAAACTAAATTCTGCTTTTACCAGAATTTCATCAAAATCACTCTTTTTTTTTTTTTTTTTTTTTTTGAATATGTACTTGTCAGGTTAATCCCCACATAGATACACGACGATCAATTGCTGAAAACTATACCTCAACTATATCCGCTGATGATAAGGCCTTTTACTTTTAATTGGATGTGATATAAATATTTAAGAAATTTCTGGTGTTGAAAGTATTTTTACAGCAACATATGTAATTTTAAGAAACAACACGATTTTTTTCGTGATAGCTCTAATAGATACAATTAAAATTTCGTGGTCTATTGGAGTTGTGCCACGATTAATTATGTCACTTGATATAGCTGCGTTTGCAGACTCGGTGACCTTGCCAATGAATGTTATGTGAGAAATGCCCAGCTGGTTATCACCCAGGGTAGCTCAGTGGCAGAGCATCCGCGTTAAGCGGAAGGCCCAGGTTCGATTCCCGGCTCTGGTATTTTTCACATAGTTGGTATAAAAATCATCCTTCCACTCCAAATTTTCTAAAATTAATTAAGGTTGATAAATAAAGACTTTCTAAATAAAAATTTCGTGGTCTATTGTGGTTGTGCCACGATTAATTATGTCACTTTATATAGCTGCGTTTGCAGACTCGGTGACCTTGCCAATGAATATTATGTGAGAAATTCCCAGCTGGTTATAACCCAGGGTAGCTCAGTGGTAGAGCATCCGCGTTAAGCGGAAGGCCCAGGTTCGATTCCCGGCTCTGGTATTTTTCACAGAGTTGGTATAAAAATCATCCTTCCACTCCAAATTTTCTAAAATTAATTAAGGTTGATAAATAAAGACTTTCTAAATTAAAATTTCGTGGTCTATTGTGGTTGTGCCACGATTAATTATGTCACTTGATATAGCTGCGTTTGCAGACTCGGTGACCTTGCCAATGAATATTATGTGAGAAATGCCTAGCTGGTTATCACCCAGGGTAGCTCAGTGGTAGAGCATCCACGTTAAGCGGAAGGCCCGGGTTCGATTCCCGGCTCTGGTATTTTTCACATAGTTGGTATAAAAATCATCCTTCCACTCCAAATTTTCTAAAAAAAAAAAAAAAAAAAAAGATGTCAAATTAGTTTGAAAAATTAATAAGTTATAATTAATTAGGTTTATTCTTATTATTGACGTTTATAATGACTGTGGCTACTTTTCCGGGATACATAAAATAATTTCGTTCTATTACGGTCTATAGTCAATATTTCTTAAAAGTTTATTTTAACATGGTTACATCCCATCAAATATAATGAAATTTTATTAGACTTTTAAAAGCATGTTTTCCTGTTGATAATTGTGGGCATAGAACTGGAAATTAGTTTAAAGGTTACGCAAAATATTTCCGATTTGCTATGTAATTTTTTTTGTATGAAATTTGGTAGTTATGAAATTTGGTATTTATGAATTTCAGGGAAATAATACAAGACAGTCGTTTATTAAGAATACATATTGTTGCGTACTTGGGGGGTCCGTAAGTTGTCCGAGAATGAAAGGCCAAACTTGCAAAAATTCAGTGATGTATTCACAGAAAGTTCTAGAAAAATACAGGTCTATAAACCAAGTATCAGCTTTCCATTCAACCAGTAAACACAGCTTAAACAACAGCCGTTAACAGCAAAACAACAGTACAAACTGTTTAGCAATAACACATAAAGAAAGTCTCATAGCAAAGCAAGCATTTGACGAAACTGACACAGATCTGAGACTGACCGCCTTGGCGAAAAAATGGTCCTTTTATACTTTTCTGTCGAACACAGACTGTACTGGAAAATTCTCGTATCTCATATTGAGATTAGATCTTCCATATTTGGTATATCCCTAATAAGGATTTCCTCGCCAAGGTCGCTAAAAAAATCGCCAAGGAGTGAAACAGTCGCCAAATTTGGCGCCTAATCCATTTCTTTCCTTATTGGAGCATTTTTAAGTGTTTTTAAGAGAAAATTAGGCTATTTTAATGCTAAAACGACTAGAAATGCACAAAATTAGCATTTTATTAACTTTACTAAACCTCTTTGAAAGAATTTACACAAAAATGAATGCAATTATTTACAATTCCGTAACACTTTTTAAGATATACAAATAGAGATACAGCGGGGGGTATCCTGAGGGGGGCTGCCGCCCTCAGGATTGTATCTGATTATGGTAACAAGTTGATCGAATCAATATATACGATTATATAATAAAGAGTAAATAAAAATGACCTATTGAATAATGTCTGATGTAAATAGGACGTTGAGGCTCCTGATCTGCAGATCCACTAGTTTTTAAATATTATTTATTCCGTAAAACAATATTCAAATTAGTTCGATTTCCTTAAGGGAGAAAAAAACTGTAATCTATCAATAAATAAATGAAACTTAAATTTTGTTTTCCGAATCAAAAAGTTACATCTAATATTATAAAATATAAGAATTGACAGTAGAAGAATAGCTTTTGCCTGAGTTATTTTTATTTTATAATAAATTAGAAAACATAAATAAAATTTCTCTATTCCCCAAAACTGAGTAGTTTAAAAAATTATACATTTAAAAAGGAAAAATAGTTTATTATATAAAAATGTCATACGAGTATTCAAAATGGAAGCTTTTATTCATGTTTTGTTTACTGAAACTTACAGAAAAATGGCTTAGATCTTATCTGAAATTTGAAAATATTCAAAGGGAAAATATTATAATATTTTCTAACAAAAGAATGTAAAAACTTAAATTTCTCTTGAGACTAAAGCTCATATTCAAATTCTGAACAAACAAAGAAAAATGAGACGATGTTTCTATTCGTTAAAACAGTTTTTTTTAGGTAACAATAAAATAGACATTTTTTATGATTTTTATTTCTAAAAGATTTTGAAACGATAAGTATATCTTTCAAATAATATTTTAAAACACTATATATGTTTATATTTTTTATGAGTGATTTTTCAAAAGTTTTGGTATTTAATCTACAAAATATTTTATTTATTGTACTGGATTTAATTTTGCCCCTTATTTTTTTTTTTTTATTCGCAACACAATCTTTTTATTATTTAGAATAATTACCTCTAAAATATGTTAATACTAAAAAAGAATGCGAAATTTTTATTGTTTTCTTTTAGTGTATCTACATTGTTACCTTTTCTCAGTGCAGGAGAAAGCGCGAAACAAGTACAAAAGTCCAGTTTGCAAAATAAATAAATAAAAATTAACAAAGGGTTCTGTCTATTAATTTGCGATTAAGAATCAGTTCTTTTAAAAAATTACGCAAACAAGACAGGCTTGACTAATTAATATTTCTGATTTTGTCAAAAACGTCAAGATTTTTTTTTTTTTTTTGACGAAAAACACACTAATTTACGGTAGGTAATACTTTTTATGCCAACATCCTAACATTGTATTGACAATAATTTTGTGTTCTACTATTTCGCCACAAATTGTTAGGACATATGTTTGATTACGGTACAAAATAGTTCATTTAAAAATCTACGTAAACAGGCATGTTGTGAAAATTTGCCCTTCAAAATCTTCTTGTGCCGAAAGGCAATCTGAAAATATTTCTGTGAATGCATACTAACAAATAAATACTCAAAACGAATAAGATATGTGTGGTTCCCTTTTGTCGTATTAAAATATTTCACACTGAAATTGCAGAAAACAAAAAAATGTATAATTTTTTTAAGTCATTAACTGCTTTGCCAACAGGGATTAGGTATGAAATAAGTTGAAAGAGAAGCTATTAGATTGGCGGGAAAATTCTGTAATGTTTTAAATAAAACATTTCATTTAGTTTTAACAATGTTTATTTACTTTTTTAATAACTAATATATTATGCATTATTTACAAACCCTAGTTGCCATTTTTCAGGCAGTTTACCGATCTCCTAATTGTAGTTCTCATCCTTGGACTAGAAATGTTCATCAACTGCCACGGACACAGCTTAGAAAGACATATATACATATATATACATATATTACTGTCAGATAATTCTAAAGAGATCAGCATAGGTAGTAATCAGATGTAGCTATATCAGGTAAATATGGTGGATGACTAAAACATTCCCATCCAAGCGCATTCCTCTTTTGTTGCGTCGGATTGCAGTATGCTTTTTTACAGTAGCTTTATGGTGTATTATATACTCCTTTTCAATATTACTCCTTTTCCTTTCGCTAATACTGGCCGCTTTTCTTTGATATCTGCTGATTACTATAGGTGTTTACATTGATTATTTTTCCCTGTTTAAGTACCCCGTAGTTCATTGAACCTATTCTAACCCTCCACAAACAGAGCATCACCTTTTGTTAATAAAGATCTGGTTTTGCAATAATTGTGCCATATATTCCAAATTCACAGTATTTTTTTAAATCTTTATATTCTTGTGAAGGATCCATTTTTCATCTACAGTAATGATCTTGTCCAAAAATTGCTCCATATTGTGTTTAACATGTAAAGACTAACAGATTCTTACACGATCCGATAAATTCCTTTCATTCAAATTGTCCGAAACCCGAATACTCTGCTCCAAGACAAATCCAGGATGCTTGATAGGTTTCTTAGCAGTCGAATGTTGAATGTCGAATTGTTTTCAATTGTTCTTGGGGTTAAATGTGGGTTACTGTCCAACATGGACAGTAAAATGTCATTATTGACCTTGCATTCCTGCCCAGATTAACGATATTCTTTGAAATATTCTCAGAGTCTGAGAATATTTCAGACATATATATATATATACATATATATATATATATATATAAGAAAAAATAGTAAAATATCTTTTAAATTTTATGAACAAATGGTAAAATATATGAAGGAAAAAGTAATGTAGAATGAAATAATTGGAATAAATAAGAAGGGTATAATGATTAAATGCTTTCTCATACTAACTAATTAATATATATATATATATATATACTAGCTGACCCGAAAAACGTTGTTTTGTCATATAAATTATTTCTAGAGAATATTTTGCTAGAAAAAAATAACTAACTTATTGTAAGTGTGTAAGGATGTGGTATATAAGTGGAAGATGTATGGAGCGCTGTGAACGGTGAAAGAATATAAAAATAACAAAACACCAATCATTTATCTTTTTAATTTATTAAAATTGATTCTTTAAAATTATATACATATCGCTACTTATAACAATACTGCTAAAAAACAATATCAAACCCTTAATGCAACAGAGTGTACAATATTTTTTGTTATCCCATCTTTCGCCAATACAAACAAACTGGATGGTTTGCCCACTCGAGAGCCACGTATAATTGTCCGTGTGAAAAACATGATGTGCTCAAATCTAAGCCACAGACAGACATCGTTTGGCCCTGAGACTTATTGATAGTCATTGCAAATGCCAATCTAATTGGAAATTGAGGGCGTTTAAATTGAATTGGCACATCTGTGGGTACAATAGGGATTCGCAGTAGTAATATATTTTCACCTCGGAATTTGTCATTTAAAATGATGGCTTCGATAACATTTTTCATTAATTTTTTTATGACTAATCGCGTGCCGTTGCACAACCGCTGTGGGTTCAAATTACGAAGCAAAATAACCGGAGATCCAACCTTCAGTTGTAAAATATGCGGTGGCATGCCTGGTAAATCCAATGAGTTTAAAAACTTTGTTGGATAATTTACAGCTTCGGTGGCATCGCAAACTGTATCATTAGATTTGTATGACACCAAGTCTCCTGGTAACAAATGTTGTATCTTGAGATTCAATTCGTTGACGTCCACATTTTTTGCTGCTAAAATTGCTCTTTCTGCCAGCCACTCATGATTTGTGTATCGTCTGTGTATATCGGGAAATATCTGGTCAATAAGAGCATCTTGAGAATCAATGATTGTGCAGAAATCGGTCGGTAATTTTATGCATCCAGTTTCACCTGTAGTAACTTTTACATCGCCGATATCTAACAATTGTTTTGAGAATGTTTCAGCGGATGGATCTTGAAGCTTTTGAACGCACAAATTTACTTTCTGTTGTACTTTTTCAACATTACGCCACAATGACGATGATTTTAAGCACGCGTTGATCTCATCAGCGTATGTTGAACGCGGAATAACGGGAAGTGGTTGTCTGAAATCACCTGAAAAGAGTAACAGAGTGCCGCCAAATAGTTTGTCGTTGTTTTTTATATCTTTCAATGTCCTGTTCGACGCCTCAATCGAATGTTTGTGTGCCATAGTGCATTCATCCCAGATAAGGATTTTACACTATTTCAGCACTGTGGCCATGGACGATTGTTTTTTTATGTTGCACACTGCGTCTGGGTTATTTTGAATATTTAGTGGCAGTTTAAAAAATGAATGAGCTGTTCTGCCTCCATCCAATAAAGTTGCCGCAATGCCAGATGATGCAACAGCCAATGCGATGCCATTATTTGATCGTATGTCGGCGAGAATTAGCGGAATAAGGAATGTTTTGCCAGTTCCACCTGGTGCACCCCCCCCCAAAAAAAAAAAAAAAAAAAAAGACTCCACCTTGTCCTGCCAAAACTGCGAGCATGATGCGGTCGTGAATGGTTCTTTGTTCTTCATTCATTAGTGGGACATTGCGAGCAACAATCGCTGCCATTTCTACAGTATTGTATTGTAGTTCACGATTCAATTCAGTGCTTATTAAATCAGATGCATTTCGATTTGTTGAATGCATACCGAAATGACTGAGTGGTAAGTTGGCAATGATAATGCAAAGATCTTCAATAGCAATCAATGCTATTGAAGTTCATTGTACATAGCGTCACTGAATACTATCGTTAGATCATTGCACCGTGAACGATGTTGATGCAATATATCATCAGTCATTGAATCTTTGAGATTATCCCGTAATGTCTCTGCTCGGGCCGGGAAACATACAGTCAACACCATAGAGAATAGTAGACGATTTTGTTTTGCTGTACAGTTCAGTCCTACTTCAGCAAGCATACACTCCCACTGGTTGTCGTCTTCCAGCAAGCCGAGTGCAAGGCATGCATCTTTATACGTTGGATACTGTTGTCCATTCACTTTACGTAAATCTTGAAATGACAAAGGGCCGATGACATTAACCAATAACAGTCGAAGATAAAAGCACTCAGTCTGCCTTGGATTGACTGTAAATACTCGTCCCAAGGTGTTTGATTTGAATAAACCGGGACATGCATCAATCGGCGTGCCTTGCTTGCAGGGCATCCATTTTTTTGTTGGAGTCCATGTGAAATAGCGTGGTACTTCTGAATAGATTAATGTCCGTGCAAAAGCAGCAAAAGCATCCGCACGATTACACAATTCAAAAAATTCGGTGAGTGTAGTTTTTGGTGGATTTATAGCACGATCAATCGCTGTCTCGCTCGTGAAATATACGCGCTGGCCATTTTCAAGATGGACGGCTAAATGAAGAACTGCTGGATCCCGTTCATGAATTGGGAAAACAAAGGTACGCCAAACAGCTTCATTGGAGCTGACGTACCGGCCAATTTGGTAAAGTGTTATTTCATCGTTGTTATTCACCGGAGGAGCATTCACATTGGTATTTTCAACTCGAAATACAGCCATATCACTGCCTTTATTCACATACTTGCAAATGTATTTGATGCTCTTCACTGAACTGCAGAACTGAACATTAATATGAGCACCAAAAATAAATTTAAAAAACTGGCGTACAGACAGGAGCAAGAAATTCAAACTTCTTCACACACCATAAATTTTAAATCAGCACAACCAGTTTCGAAAGGACGTAGCCTTTCTTCATCAGGTGCAAACACGTGCAACTGCCTTGGAGGCAAAAGCAAGACTGAAAGCAGGACAAAATCCAGATTCCACTTTGCTGTCTACAGCCTGGAAAAATTTGTTTAATTCAATTAAATAATTTCCTTCATTATGTTTATAACATCATATTAGTTATAATAAAATAATTCTAATTTAAATAAAAATAATAATAATTAATGGATAAATTTTATTAAATTTACTTATTAGTTTAATATTATTGAAAAAAAAAAATAATAATTGTTTACTCCTTTCCTCCCTCCTCATTTTGCGGTGTGTGTGTACGTGTGTTCCTCTCTGATTGGTCCTGCCCTGCATGTTGCTTCCTATTGGTTGTTTGTGTTGCTCCTCCCCCTCTGGATTTTGTCCTGCTTTCAGTCTTGCTTTTGCCTCCAAGGCAGTTGCACGTGTTTGCACCTGATGAAGAAAGGCTACGTCCTTTCTAAACCGGTTGTCCTGATTTAAAATTTATGGTGTGTGAAAAAGTTTGAATTTCTTGCTATTAATATGAGCATTGAATGTTTTGCTCAGCAGAGGCGAATATGGGACCACCCAACGGTTATCAATGTCAATATCTATGTTGTTGACATAGATGACCGCCATAGATGATAAGATTGTCCACCATTATCGGGATTTCTTCGACGATATATTGGATATCCGTCAACATTTGTGATCGTGAAATTTTTCGGAAAACTTTTAGTACATTTTCTATCTGCACAAATAATAATGGCCTAAAAATTCATTTTTCATTTTAACATAAAATAACTCCGTCGGATATTGACGAATTTTTTAAAAGAATATACCATTTTATCTAATTTTAACATTTTAACAATATTAACGTTGAAAAAATATTTGAAACACTTACGGTTAAAAATTCATTTTTCATTTCAACTTTAAATAAATTCTGACATCGTGTTTGCGATTCTAAAATATTAACTTCGAAAAAATATTTTAAACACTTCGTAAGATACGGTTAAAAATTCATTTTTCATTTCAACATTAAATAAATTCTGACATCGTGTTTACGACAACTCACGCCATCTAGGTGGAAAAGTTGTTGAAAGAGTTGGTTAAAAATTAATTAAGAAAGAACTAATTAAGTTACAACTTTCATTTGTAAATCTAAACCATTCTCGAATCCACCTGAAGACACACAAAAAATTTCATTAAACTCAGTCCAGCCGTTTAGGAGGAGTTCAATGACATACACACGCACAAAAGAAATATATATATAAAGATATATATGTTGCAGTAAAATTAGAGAATTAATAAAAGTTTGCAGAGCGGCTACAATATGAAAAGAAAATATAGTTGAAGAACGTCAGTTTTGTGCAACACTTGTAAAATATTTGAATTTTATTAACTTAAAAATATCATTTATTATTATTCTTAAAATAAAACTCCTTGGTCCTCTTTTCACGAGTGAGAAAAATTATAATACTTGTAATGTTGTGACGTCCGTCCTATTTTTTAAAAGAACTAAAGTTTTATAAATTAAAATACACACTTTCTTTAACTATGAAAGCATGATATTTACTGATATATATATATATATATACAGGGTGTTTCAAAACTCATGGGCAAGAAGTTCAGGGGTGGTAGAAAACATCTAAACAAGCCATTTTCATTGTACAATGCATGGGCGGAGAACAAGTGGTGACCGCTAGAGGGCACTGTAATGGAAAGTAAAAAGCGCGCGTTTTCTTACAAATCTTCATTTCTACCGTGGATTTCAGCAGGCATGGCGGCATACAGTAATCAGAAAAAGGAGAACATGCATTTTATGTATGGTCTGACGAATGGGAATGCTCTGGAAGCCGCAAGACTGTACTCAGGCAGCGTGTCCCGAGAAGACGTGCCAGACCGAAAAATACCACAACAGTCTTGCGGCTTCCAGAGTATTCCCATTCGTCAGACCATACATAAAATGCATGTTCGCATTTCCTGATTACTGTTTGTCGCCATGCTTGCTGATATCCACGGTAGAAATTACGATGTTTAAGAAAACGCGCGCTTCATACTTTCCATTACAGCGCCCTGTAGCGATCACCGCTTGCTCTCCACCCATGCATTGTACGGTGAAAATGGCTTGTTTAGATGTTTTCTACCACCCCTTAAATTTTTGACCATGAGTTTTGAAACACTCTGTATACATATTAATAAAAAATATAAAACGTCATTTTCTTTTTAATGAGAAAATTTTAACAATCATTCTTAATTATTGCAGTACATTACAATTATTAATTTATTGGAATGTTAACTTGATCATTTTAACATTTCGACACTTTTCCTCATTTGTATACTACATATATTACTAATAAGCATATATAAATGTGTGAATATTAAATAGTATTTAAATGTAAATAATATTAAATACAAAAATCCTTTGAATGGCACAATATTTTTAACTTTATTTTATATTGATAACAAATTAATGCGCAGTTAATTAATAATAATTAAAGATGACAAAATTATGAAAATGCAACATTGTCTTTTTCTTTACAGAAAAACCTTCTGAGACACCATGCATCATTAAAGAAAATATTTTACTATTTGATTATTTTCAACAAATCTTCAAAGTTGTTTTTAATGCAACGAGAGAAAAGCGTTTTTTTTTTTCAATTTCATTTTATTAAAGATATAAGAAAATTTTCGAATCAATTTAGAGTTTACTTAACAATAACTCGTTTATTTTTTTAAATGGTAAAGTAAGTTAAATTTGATAAATATTCTTTTTAAGTATTTGACGTACATAAATAGCATTTTTTAAAAGTATGTTTAAAGCAGCTTTTTTTTTTTTTTTTTTTTCCCATGAAGATGAATATATTTTTTTGAAGAATAACTCATAATAAACGAAAATGTACTTTTTAAATAATCCTTAAAATGATATGAAAATATTATTTAAATATTTAATTTTGAATGAGTCCACTCGACTTTCAGAACTTCGAGTAATGAATGGTTGCATAAATAAATTGAAGTAATAGAAATCTGATATCAATCAAATCAATTAAATAAGACTTTTAGTGTTGTTGCAATTCAAAAAATTTGAGACAATAGCTCATAATGCTAAAGAAATTTTCATTGTACCCCTGTAAAAATATATAATAGGTAGCTTTACAAAAAATCATACAGTTTGTGCGACGAAGGCGAAAAACATGTATAGAAATTTTAGCTCAATCAGATAGCATAGATTGTAAGGTTAGGGGAAGACTTCGAAAGAAGTCTGCAAATCGGAGTTGCGAGAATCTTGGTTCGGTTAAGTGTCACTACTCTACATAAGAAGGTATTCTAAAATTTTAAAGTTTCAGATTTTGCGAAATATAGCAGGTAGAAAGAAATAAAATAAAGCTGTCCGTAGTCAAGTGACTCAGAAAATGCAAATTAATGTGACAAAGTATAAAAAGCAGGTTAAATCTATAATCGGGCGGGGGGGGGGGGAGGACTGAGAATTCTTGTAGGAGTTTTAGTGAGGAGAGGTGATAGAGTTAAATACCTCTCAGATTATAAAGAAGTATAGAAAAGCTTCACCGTTATGTTGTTGTGCTGTTAGAAGTAAATGGGTAATACATATATACATATATTTTTTTTATATTTGTATTGAAATATATCAATTATATTTTCTCATACAATTAAGGAATAGCCCTATTCTCCCCACTGTGAAGAAATTTAGTTAAATATTTATTAAGTTGAATATTAAAGTCTCAGTGTTTATTATTAAAACATAGCATCAAATAAAGATAATAGAATGCATAAAAAAACTTTACTTAATGCTTCCTTTTGGGTCAGATGTCTTCATTTTTTCTTGGTTTAATATCCTGCCGAATTGTGTGGTAACTTCAACATTATTTCATGACTCTTAAAAAAACACGATTATTTAATAAATTTATGTACATGTATTTACAATTTAGTTGACTATATAAAGTATATTACAATTCTTTCATACGCCATTTCAGCGTTCTATCCTTTTCGAACACAATTCTCAATCTACCTCAAAAGAAAAACAAAAACGTGGCTGTTGCCAATACAAAAAAAGAAATAAACAGTAATAAAATAAAGAGTTCGAATAAGTCTTTCAGTTCATAAAGTTTATGGATTGAGAAAGTTCGGTTTCGTAACATCCTCCCCACCTTGAGCAGGGAAGGACATACGACATGCTCAATCTGGATCGTTATTGTCCACACCAAGGCGTTGCACTGGTTGCACTAAGTGACCATATCGAGTTTGCTGTTGAAGTTTAGAGCGGCTTTCATCATGAAGTTCCAAGGGGCACAAACGTTGACATGGACGTAGCAGTTCACCATTTTTAGTTTTCTGTCTTGCTACACGAAACTGTCCATCTCTACCTTTATACAATTTTAACACTTTAGCCATAGGCCACTGAAGACGTTTTAGATTATCATCCTGAATTAGCACTAAATCACCTTCTTTAAATGTGGTAGATTTTTTTACCGAAGCAAATTCTCGAAGTGTTCCTAAATATTCATTACGGAATCTTTGTCGAAGATCTTCTCTTAACTTTTGCCTATAGGCATATCTCTTTTTGAACTTCACTTTATCAATCAAGTCTAAATCTGGAACTCCTATTTCACGTATGTCCTTTAAGAACATTTCTGGGGTGAGAGGTATTAAGTCATTTGGATCTTCCGACATGTGTGTGAGAGGTCGCGCATTTACTATACTTTCTGCATCACAAATCAAGGTATATAGCTCTTCATAGTCAAGCTGTGCTTTTCCAAGAGTTCTCTTCAAAATAGCTTTTATAATTCTAATCAAACGTTCCCAAAAGCTTCCCCACCACGGAGCTGATGGGGGGTTGAACTTCCAGTTAATTTTTCTAATAGTTGCGTAATCTTCTATTTGTTTCCAATCTTAATTCTTTATTAGCTTAAACTAGATTTGTTCCATTGTCACTGTATACAGTGTGTGGTCGGCCTCTTCTCGCTACAAAGCGTCTTAACGTTTGAAGGAAGTTGTCTGTTGATAGGGATGTTGCTAATTCTAAATGTACACATCGGTAAATGGCACAAGTATACAAAACTATCCAGAATTTCTGTCCATCTTTTAAAAACAAAGGACCGAATAGATCGATTCCAACAATTTCAAATACCCTAGCATCTCTTACTCTATCTTCTGGAAGTGGAGCACTCAGAACTTCTGCTGGTTTTGAGGAGAATCTTTTGCACTGAATGCATCTTTGTAGAATTTTCCTAATTGTTCTTCTGCATCTAATTATCCAGAATTCTTCTCTTAAACTTGACATGAGAATCTGAACTCCTGCATGATCCATTTCTTTGTGCTTTTCTTCAATTATTCTGGATGTTATATTGTGATCTGCTGGTAAGACAATTGGATATCTGAAATTAAGTGAGTCTTCTCTCATTGAAATTCTGGTACGGACTCTAATTAATTCTTTCTCGTCAATAAGTGTCGGAAAGTTAAATTTTTTCTTAGCTTGATTAAAAAAACATTTCTTTTGTGCATATTTTAGCACTGCTTATTCCGCTTTATTAAGTTCTTCGACTGTTAAGTTAGATAATAAGCGGTTTTCTTTTAACTTCTTTGCATTTTCACAAAATCTAAGAATCCAAGCTGTAACTTTTAGCATTTTTTGGTATGAGGAACAATTTTCATAAAGTTCAAATTCTTGAGAGGAAACATCAATTGCTGTTGCAACTGTTTTTCTTTTTTCTGAGTATATAACTTCATCATCAGGAAGAATGTCACTTTTAGGCCAAAAGTCGGGCATCTTCTTTAACCACTCAGGTCCGTTCCACCACTGGGACTTCGTTAAGGTATCTGGGGAGCATCCTCTGGAGGGTAAGTCAGCTGGATTAAGATGACCAGGAACATGATGCCAATCATCGACATTCGTCAATTTTCTAATTTCTGTTACTCTATTCTGTACAAAAGTAGCCCAACCACCGTCATTTTTTATCCAATATAAAGCATTCTTAGCATCCGACCAATAGAAGGTTTTGAGATTATCTATTTTCATTTCATCGATAATCGTACAGGCTAGTCTTGCGCCAATTAAACAAGCAAGTAACTCTAATCGCGGGATCGTAACTTCTTTTAAGGGAGTCACTCTTGTTTTCGCTTGAATTAGCTGACAAGACACATTTTCACCATTCTGTACTCTTAAGAATATGCATGTGGCATAAGCAACTTTGCTACTGTCGCAAAAAACATGAAGCTGTTTTTCACTGTCACTTAAGTCGAATTCGGAAAATCTACGAGGGATCTTTATATTTCTTAACAATTCCAGTTGTTCTTTCCATTTTCTAAAGGATTTTGTCATTTCTTCTGTCAATGGAGAATCCCAATTAAACTTTTCTTTCCAACATTTTTGCAGAATCAATTTTGGCATCAAAGTGGCTGGACTTGTATAACCGATGGGATCAAATATTTTATTAACCACAGAAAGAACTGATCTCTTTGTAATTGATTTAGGTTCTTCTTTATCATTAGATGAATTCATCAATCTTATTGTGTCATCTTTCTTATTCCAGATCAGCCCCAAAATTGCTATATCAGAATTTTCTGCAGATTCTATCTCCATGTCATTAAGAAAATCTTCGTCTAGTAAGTCTTCATCAATTTGTGTATACTGCCAATCTTGAAGATCAAACTGAGCTGATGCCAAAATTTGTCTTGAAGTTTTTATGAATTCTCGCAATTCTTCTGTACTGTTTAGAATGGAAATACAGTTATCGACATAAAATGACATTTTCAGTCTGTTGGCTATCTCTTTGTAAGGCTCTTCGATTTTGTCAAATAAATGATTTAAAGTAGCAGCTAATAAGAATGGAGAAGCATTTAGTCCAAAGACAACGCGACAGTGTTGGTATACTTGTAACTTATTAGAATCACCATTTTCGAACCATAAAAATTTGACAAAGTTCTGATCATTCTTGTTCAAACCAATCTGGCAAAATGCTTTTTTGATGTCGGCACTTATTCCTATTCTTCATTTTCTAAATCTATGTAAAATTGCAGGTATTAATTCGATTAAATTTGGACCTTTTGCGAGACAGTCATTTAACGAATAGGAAAATTTCTCTTTAGCTGAAGCGTCGAAGACAGGACGCACAGGTGTTGTGGCATGTTGCCTTATTACAGCTCTGTGAGGCAAAAAATGGCCACTATCGCCTAAATCAGATATTTTCTTGATTATACCTTCATGTAGCCAGTCATTAAATACATTTTGGTATTTCTCTAAATTTCCAGAAGTTTTCAATGATCTCAATGTTGATAATAATCTTTTTTCTGCTATTTTGCGATTTGAGGGTATTGGAGGATGATCTTGAAGCCATGGAAGAGAAACAACGTACCTCCCGTTCGAATCCCGTTTAACTGTTGAATTAAATAAATCTAGAGTTTCTTTATTTAGATCATCTCTTTTTTTACTTTCTACGGAATCCCTTATGCCCAAAAGATCTAACTCCCATAAATCACTGATTTTTTCATTTTTGATTCTAGAAAATAAAGAGACAACAAGCATAGAGCTATCGCTATTACAATTAGTTTCAGTAATTTTACCCATTAGGGTCCATCCCAGTAAAGTTTCTACAGCAGCTAACCCACTAGATAACATTATATGATTACCCGTCAAAAGTTTTCCATAAATATCTGCACCAATTAGTATATCAATATTGTTATTTCTGTCAAGAGTTTTATTGAAACATTCAACATCTGAAAATATTATCCCATACTGTTCAGCTTCCCTTACCCATGGGCCATTTCTAATTTTAGGAATATCAGAACAGATTACTTCCTGGTCATAGACCTCAAAATTACACATATAATCTTCAGAGAGAGAACTTATATGTATTCTGTAACTATTATGTGTCCTAGTTTCTTCAACGCCTCCGAAAAGGCTGTGTGTCATTTTCTCGTGTCCTAATACATCGTAACCCATTTTAGAAATAATTTCTTTAGTTGCGTAACTACGCATTGATCCTGTATCAAAAATTACCCTACAAGGTATTTCTTTCTTACCATTCCTTAATTTAACAGTCACAGTTTGTAACAAAACATCTTTCATATGTGTTCTATTCCCCAGTACTTTATTATTACTAACCTCGCTTTCTTTAGAAACGGGTTTCTTATCCTCAACTTGGCTAACTGTTTTAGATTCCGAACACATAATTTTTAAATGTCTTCTATTACACACTTCGCATTTTATCTGACTTCTACAAAATTTCGCAGTATGCCGCCGTTTTAAGCATATAAAACAAAATCCATGTTTCATTAAAAAATCTTTCTTTCTCTGTAATGGATAACTAGAAAAAACCTTACATTCAGTTAAAACATGTTTTTCCCCATTACAAGCGAAACACAAATTAGAATTTTTATCTGTTTCATTTAACAAATTAGAAGCAGTTGGGTATTTAGAAATATTCTTATTATTTAGAAGCTTTTCGTTTTTTGCACTTTGGAAGGAAGAATACGATTGAGAACTAAATTCTCTTTCGCGACTATCTTTTGTCAAAAACTGAGCTTTTTCCCTGTAAGTTACTTCAGTTTTCAAAATATCAAGAACCCTTGAAACATCCCAATTTTCATCTAAATCGCATTGTTTTGCAATTTCCAAAACAATATCCTGAGGTAATAATTTAATCAGTATTGGACAGAGTAATGAACCATAATTATCAGATTTTATTTCCAACTCATCCAAATTTCTAATCTCAGTCTGACAAGTATCCAACAATTTCCTAAGAGCAACTATATCATTTGATTTTTTAACAGGAGTTAAATTCAGAAGCTTATTTAAATGAGAATTTATAACTACCGTTTTTTTCCCAAATCTTTCTTTTAAAGTTTCAATTGCAGCCTGATAGTTATTATTCGTTAAGCTAAAACCTTTTATCGCATCGGACGCCACACCTGCCAAATAACTGCGAAGGTAATTAAATTTATCAACATTAGAAATTGCGCAATTTTTATTTATTGCTGAATCAAATTGATCATAAAATCTCTGCCAATCAGACGGATCGCCGCTGTATTTTTCTATAGTAAGACGAGGAAGAGTTACGTAAGGGGATTCGAACGGGCGAACTATTGCACTCTCTTCTATCTTATTATTTTGCATTAAAATAGGAACAAGCGGTTTTTCCAACTTAGAAAGTGCTTTTTTAACTTTGGTTTTATTTATGACAATACTCGTATTGTATTCATCACATTTTAGTACCTCAGACTCAACTTCTTTTACGTCAGTAATATTCGAAAATATCTGAGAATCTAAATTATTTATTTCTTTTTTTTAAGATCTAATTCGGCAAGTAATTCTTCAAGGTCATCTTCAGTATAATTCTTTTCAAGTAATTTCGTTTCAATTTTCTTAAATAACTTTGTCGTCTGCGTTCTAACTGTAGAACGTTTAGCTTTAATTACTGCATCCATAATATGTAAAAAGAGTAGTAAGTTCTATAACTTATGTTAATTTCTGTAATAATATACTCGGTACCCTTTATTACATTCAATTTTACAATTAAAATTTCTTTGCAGTAAATCAAACTAGCAACAGAAACAAATCACTTAAAATAAATTATCTGTTCATATAAAAACGATCATTATTTTTTTCTTTCTTTAAATCGAAATTCTTGCGTAATTTCTTTATAATTTTTATTCTAAACATAATTATGCAATATCAAATTAAAATGAGAAACATCTGGTCGTCTGTTCGGGCGCCAGATAAAACATAGCATCAAATAAAGATAATAGAATGCATAAAATAACTTTACTTAATGCTTCCTTTTGGGTTAGATGTCTTCATTTTTTCTTGGTTTAATATCCTGCCGAATTGTGTGGTAACTTCAACAATATTTCATGACTCTTAAAAAAACACGATTATTTAATAAATTTATGTACATGTATTTACAATTTAGTTGACTATATAAAGTATATTACAATTCTTTCATACGCCATTTCAGCGTTCTATCCTTTTCGAACACAATTCTCAATCTACCTCAAAAGAAAAACAAAAACGTGGCTGTTGCCAATACAAAAAAAGAAATAAACAGTAATAAAATAAAGAGTTCGAATAAGTCTTTCAGTTCATAAAGTTTATGGATTGAGAAAGTTCGGTTTCGTAACAATTATCTTACACGTACAACAGGTTCAATTATGAATGACGAAGGCGCCACTTCATCGCAAGGGTGTCACAATAGTCACAAGATGCTAATGCAGTTTAAATAATTTCAATCCATTGGCCATACTAATAAAGATTTTTGTTTGTCGTGTCCATGTGTAAAAAAAAAAAATTAAGAACCCTATCAGTACTAGATTCACAGAAATCTATCCTTTTTGTGGTACTGATTTGCAATGTACGTTCCAACTTTCAACTAATTCAAACAATGCATTTAGACGCCATTGTCATCACTCACACACATGCATACATCACGAAAAGTCGTGTAAAATCGTAGATATATCTAAAAGGAGTGCTCTTGTCAATAACAATGTAGCAGGCATATACCTTATACGTTATGACAGTCACAAATGTAAATTTTCAACGTTCTATCACCTTTTGTTTGTGAGCTATGCGAAATACAAAATCCATTTCGCAAATCATGTTTAAATTACTTTCCTTACATAGTATGTTCGGAAATTATTTAATGGAAAATCTAAATATTGTAAGATAAAATTATTAAGATCTGATTAATGTATAACTCTCCATTACATTTTACTGCATAAAATGGTTGGTATTATGTATATTACTATTATGTTATGTTGTAAATAAATTAGTCTTTTTCATAAATAAAAATGAACGCATAATTTCTGAGTGAAACACTAATATTACATACAAATGCATTTTATTAAATAATTAGTTTCATAATTTGCAGTTTTTTGTTTAATAATACTGTTCTGTGTGAAAATCGGCCCGAACACCATTTTCGCAAATTCTAATGTTCAATGATAAGAGAGTATATTTAAATTGCTTTAATTTACCCATAAATGACTTTTCCTATCTTATACTACATAAATTTACAACCTCCGTAAGTTATCAAAATAGGGTATATTTTCTGTATCTTAGAATTCTTGAATCCTTAAAACATGCTTAAAAACCTGAACCAATATTATTTTTTCATAAGATATTGTAAATAAGTATTTTTTTTTAATACTTTCTACTTCAGGACTTTTTGTAAAACACTCTAGACTACACAATAAGATGTCGCTATAGTAATGTCATATTAAATTAAAATAACATTATCTGTTTTTATTGTTCTATATACAGCGTATAATTCATAACTAGCACCTATCTGGCTTAAGTCTTGCCAGAACTGATGAGCAACGTATCGTTCTATATGCAGAAACGAACGTGTTTTTATCATGATGGAGTTCTAGCGCCTTTTCCTCGCATTGCAAGCCAATATCTAAAAGACACATTTCCTAGACGATGGATTTGCCACCTCACTCCCAAGATTTGCTACCGCTTGGTTTATTTTCTTTCGGGTTAGAGGAAAACTCTAGTGTATAAAATCTCTGCACTTTCGGATTAGAATAGTTGGCACACACCGTTCTTGCAAGTGTAGTTTTTAATAAAATTTGTTAATCAAAGAAATGTAGCATAAATATATTTAAGTAATTTTCAATTTACAGCGAAGCATTTTCATATTTTATGCAGGGAATTTAAAATACATATATATTATATTTATTAGAATCTTTCACAGTATTTCGCCAGGAATAATATTGAATATTTTTATATAATGAGATTAAAGTGAAGTTTTGCTCTACAAAAGTAAAATGAATTTTTCGAAATTAGTTTAGAGAATTTACCCCAAAACAATTCTTTAGAAAAGTAAAAAAAAGAGTAAAATTGTCTTTTTTTTTACTGATAGTACGAATAGATTATTTTTGTTATCGTCTGTGTCTTTTGAGCTTAAAATTATATTTTCCAAGACGATGAAGCGCTAATACATACAACTGATAATGCTAAAAATGGTTTCCTTTAGAATACAATCAATATTTTACCCTAACCTGCCAAAAGTCTGAATATAAATTCTGTAAAGCGAAATTGAGATATATTTTTTCAAAAATCCATGAGGATGGGTATCAATATGAAACGATCTCCCATCTCAACAAAATACAGGTTCGGAATAAAATTGATTTGTTGGCTAACAGAATATAATAACTTGTTAAAGCAAATAGGAGGAAAAATCACAGAAAAAAAATTTCATTCAATGATTTAAAAAATACCCATTTATATTTTTTTTTCTTTTTAATTATTATTATTATTATCATCGCAAAAGTATAGACAATTTTTATTTTCCAAAATATAACTGAAATGAATGGAACTTGCATTTATTTATTCGAAATATAAGGACTGAGGAGTATTATTCTATTCAATAAATTAACCTTACAAAAATTACTTAAAGCCTTTTAAAAATTACATGTAATTGTTCTATGAATTTTTTTAAGAATTGTACAGTCAGCCAAAAAAAAAAAAAAAAAAAAAAACGCCACCCCCCTACCTAAAACTGGCATTAACTTCATTTTCTTCAATGGCAACCCCTATTTTTGACTTCATATTCCGATTTCTGAGATCAAGGCGGTTCGGAAAACTATTTATGTACTCTAAATAAATTCTAAATAGAGTTACACGTGAAAATGTATTAGGGGTCCGTCTATACATTTAGAATATATAAATCATGATCTACCACCCAGTATATATTATTTATTAAGTTTCACACCGGAAAAAATATTCAGAAATGTTAATTATAAAATAAAAAATGACCGAACTCTCCGAGTTAGTTTATGAATTAAAAGATTTTCATTGGTTTCTATTGATTAAACATCAAATAGTTCACTTCATACGAAGAAAATTAAATAGCTTGAATAGATATTAAAATATCTATCAAAAGAAAAAAAAAAAAAGGTAAATGGTTTTAAATTTGTTTGAAAATTAAAAATTATTTTAACTCAAGCTGCCGTATAATTGCCTGAAACGATGGCACTCAACTTGGTTCCCACGGCCGTTTCACAGTGACAATGGGAGTCTGTTCTGATACTGCAGTACTTTCATTTTCTTTGATTTAATTGACTTTTTAAAAATAGTAAAATATTTTTTTTTATTCATTTTTTTAATTAATTATTATTATTATTATTTTTCATGACATTATTAAAAACTTTTACATAAATCTCCACGATATTCTTTTGCTTTTATATTTTATAATGTGTAACAAATTAATATGCAAAATAATAAATCCTACTACTTAATGGGATGTTCTAAAATTCTACTCTTAACATAGATACCGAAGTGGACGGTGGGTGTAGAAAGGCTGACTACCCTTAGTCTAAATCTTCAGTTGAAAAGGTCAAAATGTTACATTACTCTATTAAAAAAAAAATGAGAGAGAGAGAGATGTCAGAATGAATATGATCTGTACGCATCGATTATGGGAAAAATATCAAATATTTAAGTTTTTTAAATTCTATGATTTTACAAAATATGTAAAAATTTGCCTAACATATATATATATATATATATATTCGTTTTCTTACTTTTTTTTTCTCTTAATACAATTTACAAGTTAAGTCTTTATTTTATAAATTTTTTATAAAAAGAGTACAGATTGTAATGTTAATTTATGTATTCAAAATTTAAATAGTTAGAAATTAAATAAAAGTTAATTTTTTTGCGTCAGATTAGCCAGACGTTTAAATATTAATATTTTGTGATTTACACATACATGAAGCTTTTCGAATGCAGAATTTTATAATTTCATTATCGAGTATTTTGAAAATGTGCCTTGACTTAATTAATATTAAGAGAAATGTTCGATATTCTCGCAGATATATATATATATCTTTATATATATATTTCTTTTGTGCGTGTGTATGTCACTGAACTCCTCCTAAACGGCTGGACTGAGTTTAATGAAATTTTTTGTGTGTCTTCAGGTGGATTCGAGAATGGTTTAGATTTACAAATGAAAGTTGTAACTTAATTAGTTCTTTCTTAATTAATTTTTAACCAACTCTTATAACAACTTTTCCACCTAGATGGCGTGAGTTGTCGTAAACACGATGTCAGAATTTATTTAATGTTGAAATGAATAATATTATAGTTTTAAAAAATTAAAGAACACGCTTTTATAGAAATGTGAACTAAAAAGCACGAAATATCTATTTTAGTATTAAAACTCAGGGTAAGAGAAAATCGTGTGAGTGACACACCGTAATATTTACATACAATTAAATCTTTAATTAAAATAACTTAGAATTAACAAAAACCATTTTTAAAAAATCTCCCCTAACGGGGATCGAACGCTGGACCTTTATATTCGTAGCGCGGCGCCTTACCTCAACGCCGCATCGTTCACGTAGGGAAAGTATTTTTTTTACAATATAATTTTTTTGTTTGCTCCCAGAGACGTTACAAACAAACATACATACATACAGGTGAAGCTAATTAAAGCGTGTTAAAAATGAATTTTTAACCGTATCTTACGAAGTGTTTAAAATATTTTTTCAAAATTAATATTTTTAGAATCGTAACCGTATCTTACGAAGTGTTTAAAATATTTTTTTCAAAGTTAATATTTTAGAATCGTAAACACGATGTCAGAATTTATTTAATGTTGAAATGAAAAATGAATTTTTAACCGTAAGTGTTTAAAATATTTTTCAACGTTAATATTGTTAAAATGTTAAAATTAGTTAAAATGGCATATTCTTTTAAAAAATTCGTCAATATCCGACGAAGTTATTGTATGTTAAAATGAAAAATGAATTTTTAGGCCATTATTATTCGTGCAGATGGAAAATGTACTAAAAGTTTTCGGAAAAATTTCACGATCACAAATGTTGACAGATATCCAATATATCGTCGAAGAATTCCCGATAATGGCGGACAATCTTATCATCTATGGCGGTCATCTATGTCAACAACATAGATATTGACATTGATAACCGATGGGTGGTCCCATATTCGCCTCTGCTGAGCAAAACATTCAATGCTCATATTAATGTTCAGTTCTGCAGTTCAGTGAAGAGCATCAAATACATTTGCAAGTATGTGAATAAAGGCAGTGATATGGTATTTCGAGTTGAAAATACCAATGTGAATGCTCCTCTGGTGAATAACATCGATGAAATAACACTTTACCAAACTGGCCGGTACGTGCGCTCCAATGAAGCTGTTTGGCGTATCTTTGGTTTCCCAATTCATGAACGGGATCCAGCAGTTCTTCATTTAGCCGTCCATCTTGAAAATGGCAAGCGCGTATATTTCACGAGCGAGACAGCGATTGATCGTGCTATAAATCCACCAAAAACTACACTCACCGAATTTTTTGAATTGTGTAATCGTGCGGATGCTTTTGGTGCTTTTGCACGGACATTACTCTATTCAGAAGTACCACGCTATTTCACATGGGCTTCAACAAAAAAATGGATGCCCCGCAAGCAAGGCACGCTGATTGATGTCCCGGTTTATTCAAATTAAACACCTTGGAACGACTATTTACGGCCAATCCAAGGCAGACTGAGTGTTTTTATCTTCGACTGTTATTGGTTAATGTCATCGGCCCTTTGTCATTTCAAGATTTACGTAAAGTGAATGGACAACGGTATCCAACGTATAAAGATGCATGCCTTGCACTCGGCTTGCTGGAAGACGACAACCAGTGGGAGTGTATGCTTGCTGAAGTAGGACTGAACTGTACAGCAAAACAAATTCGTCTACTATTCGCTATAGTGTTGACTACATGTTTCTCGGCCCGATCAGAGACATTATGGGATAATCACAAAGATTCAATGACTAATGATATATTGCATCAACATCATTCACGGTGCAACGATCTAACGATAGTATTCAGTGACGCTATGTACAATGAAGCATTGATTGCTATTGAAGATCTTTGCATTATCATTGCCAACTTACCTTTCAGTCATTTCGGTATGCATTCAACAAATCGAAATGCACCTGATTTAATAAGCACTGAATTGAATCGTGAACTACAATACAATACTGTAGAAATGGCAGCGATTGTTGCTCGCAATGTCCCACTAATGAATGAAGAACAAAGAACCGTTTACGACCGCATCATGCTCGCAGATTTGGCAGGACAAGGTGGATTCTTTTTTTTTTGGGTGCACCAGGTGGAACTTGCAAAACATTCCTTATTTCGCTAATTCTCGCCGAAATACGATCAAATAATGGCATCGCATTGGCTGTTGCTTCATCTGGCATTTCGGCAACTTTATTGGATGGATGCAGAACAGCTCATTCATTATTTAAACTGCCACTAAATATTCAAACTAACCCAGACGCAGTGTGCAACATAAAAAAACAATCGTCCATGGCCACAGTGCTGAAATAGTGTAAAATTCTTATCTGGGATGAATGCACTATGGAACACAAACATTCGATTGAGGCGTCGAACAGGACATTGAAAGATATAAAAAACAACGACAAACTATTTGGCGGCACTCTGTTACTCTTTTCAGGTGATTTCAGACAAGCATTTCCCGTTATTCCGTGTTCAACATACGCTGATGAGATCAAAGCGTGCTTAAAATCATCGTCATTGTGGCTTAATGTTGAAAAAGTACAACTGAAAGTAAATTTGTGCGTTCAAAAGCTTCAAGATCCATACGCTGAAACATTCTCAAAACAATTGTTAGATATCGGCGATGGAAAAGTTACTACAGATGAAACTGGATGCATAAAATTACCGACCGATTTCTGCACAATCATTGATTCTCAAGATGCTCTTATTGACCAGATATTTCCCGATATACACAGACGATACACAAATCATGAGTGACTGGCAGAAAGAGCAATTTTAGCAACAAAAAATGTGGACGTCAACGAACTGAATCTCAAGATACAACATCTGTTACCAGGAGACTTGGTGTCATACAAATCTAATGATACAGTTTGCGATGCCACCGAAGCTGTTTGTTTGTATTGGCGAAAGATGGGATAACAAAAAATATTGTACACTCTGTTGCATTAAGGGAATGATATTGTTTTTTAGTAATATTGTTATAAGTAGCGATATGTATATAATTTTAAGGCATCAATTTTAATAAATTAAAAAAATAAATGATTGGTGTTTTATTATTTTTTTATTCTATCACCGTTCACAGCGCTCCATACATCTTCCACTTATATACCACATCCTAACACACCTGCAATAAGTTAGTTATTTTTTTCTAGCAAAATATTCTCTAGAAATAATTTATATGACAAAACAACGTTTGTCGAGTCAGCTAGTATATATATATATATATATATATATATATATATATATATTTATTCCTCAATATATTGAGAACAAAAAACTATATTTTATAAATTAGCAATGTGAAAATGATAAGATTTTCTCGTAAACACAAGAAAACAATTAATCGCATGAACACAAATAAAATAAATACATAAAAATAGAACTTTATTACGAATCATACTTTTAAAATGTTCTCTCCTCTCTGTTGCTGTTAAAATTCTCTGTATAATTATCAGTCTAAGTTAACAAAATTGTGTCAGATGGCAGTTTTTTTTTTTTTTTTTTAGGAAAAAAGAAGAAGATAAGGAGGAGGAGGAAAGATCAAAACGAATAGAAAGCATATTAAACGTTAATACCCTTTAAACACTGGAAAAGGGCGGGGTTTCGTATTGTGTGTCATTTGGGAGCTGTAAAGTGCCAGAAAATTACTTTATGTAATAAAACTTTTCATTTAAAGGGTATTTAAAGCAGCATTATGTTTAATACATAGACTATTCAGAAAAAAAGTATCATTCATCCGGTTTATGAAAAATAAAGAACATTTTCTGGCATTGCTCTATGTATATACATTCTTGTCAACCTAACCCGGAGGATTACTGGTCCCGCCCCTTTTCGTACATTTTTTTCACATCAGTCTTTGTAGTATATTTTTTCTTTATTTAACAGGTTCAGCTTTATTTAACAGGTTCAGTGTCAGCCATCGGTGGCTGACACTGATCTTTCCATTTAGCTCAAGTCAGCCGGCAGTGTAAAACATGATATAAAACTACAGAATTTACATAGTTTTAAGTAATTACTGACAATTTCTTTAAAATTTATTTCCTTTGTTTTTCTTTTTTTTTTTAATTATAGGATTTTTATAGGATTATATCGTTAAGGCCTAATGGGGCTTATTGAAACTCTATAAACATAACACGCTTCTAAGCAGTGCGTGTGGCCTGAATGGGATTTCCATAAGAATTCGCGTGGCTCTCAATGAGTTAATCGTAACTGTATTTGAAGTTAATTACTCTAAAAATTAAATTGTGTACACAAAGGGGCGGGAACTAACAATGTTACGGGTTAGGCTGGCAAGTATACATATATATTTCGCTTGATTTATAAAAAATTATAACACATTTTCTTCTTTTTTTTTTTTAGTATTTTGTGTTTATATGTCTCATTAAAAATAAATACAATATTCATATATAAACATTTCATACGGTAATGTATATAAACATATTGATTAAAGAAGTTTTGTTGATATTATATAACTATTTTTCTATCTGTATAGTATATTAACACAAATATATTTTGTAAATTTCGCAGCATCGAAAAACAGCAACATAGCTTCCATATCAAAGCTTAATGTAGGACGTAAGCGTACGGTAGCTAGTGTTGAAATTTGAAAAAAAAAAAAAAAAAAAAGAATAACAGTGGGCCAAAAATACCCCGGAATAAATTCAAATGTTGTTTATTCTGGCTTTAGTCAGGTGATGTCACTTGTGCTAAATAGCTGTATCCGCCCTCTCTTAAGCTCAGATTCAGCTCATCATTAAAATATTGTTTTTAATATCTGCCGCACCAAAATGTTCAAAACACAAATGCCAATTTTCATATATTTTGAAATCTTCCCGTTTCAACTTTAAAAGCATTTTGATTAATTTATTTTATTTTGAATTTTTAAATTTAGACGATTAAAGTCTTTTAAATGAAATGTCAGGATTCTGTAAGATCAATATTTTTTATTTGAAAGTAATAAGACTATTTCTTTGTTTTAAATTTTTATTCCATTATAACTGTGACTTTGATTTCGTAATTAGGAAATTGAAAATAAGTACTATTGAGCTATGTTCCAATAATAGATCTTATAAACTTAAAAAAAAAAAGCAATTTTTCACTATTTGATTCTGTATTAAAAAACTTTTCATAGAAATTTGATATTTTATTATGTTACATTATGGGATAAATTTTAAATAACACAAAGCTTCCAAACGGTACAGTAACCAAATGCAAATATGTCACAACAAAATTTAAACAGAAAATTCATGGTAAAAAATCTTTTTAAAATTATTAAATATTCATAATAATAATAATAAAACGATTGTCGAATGCATAATTGCTGTTACATGCAACAGTTTCGCTGTACCGTGTTTTCTAAATCATGATATTTAACTAGAGGTGTACGTACTATTGAATATTGAAATGCGAAAAAAAGTGTAACAGGGTTAAAAGAGAATTTTAGCAGCGAAAAACTAGAAAAAGATATTTAATACTTATGAAGAAAGACTTAACATATTAGGATCGGATATATTCCTCTCTTGTACCGTAAGCCACGCCTTTTCACAAATTTTCTAAAACTTTATAATATAAAACAAAATAATTTTGCATATTTGTAATTAAATCATTTAAGTTTTGTCTTCAATAATCGATGTAGTAAATACCATTGTGATTTATGCATACCAGCGTCACATAGAGTCAAATAGGAATATGCAAATTCATTTTTTTAAAATAGTGTTTCAGCGAATCAGAGGCGGGGCTTCTTTTCTTTTGAAATTCTTTCACAATCCCTCGCCTATATTGTGATAACTTTACAAAAATATGCCAATTTGTATAATAAACATCGAAATATTGCTTAGGAAACAATAAAAATAACATAAAGGTAAATTAAAATAGTTTTCCGTCAAATTATATACTAACATTTACTTATAGAGAATACAGATTATAACAAGTGACGGCCCCATAACAGGAATAAAAAGTGAAATATCACTGTAACTCAAAAAATAATGTTAGGAACGAGCTGTAAATTTGGAAACCAATGTTTTTGATGATGCCCGTTCTATTCGTGCAAAAATTAACATAGGTCATAATTCATAATTTTTTCAAATATGAATTTATTAATAATTTTCATAATTCAAAAAATGTTTTTTTAGCAAAAATATGCATGGAATATGTTTGGGTCACTTCATTCTAACGAATTAAAAAAACAGAATTTAAATATCATAATTATTTCGGAAGATATGATTTAATGTTTGTCACATTCATTTAACATTAGCATCCCCAAATTTTGACAGCTTATAACTCTATGAAAAATTCAGCGAAATATATAAACTATACCATTTTCCGTGATGATTTGATCCAAAGAATTCAAATAAATTATAAAAAAGGGGGGTTACTATTGAAAAAAATGAAGTTGATGTCAGTTTTAATATGTAGACGACCCCCTAAGTAAAATCTAACTATAACATTATAAACTAGACGTTATTACAAACTGATCGGTACCAGTCGCATGTTTCTACGATAATTTACGGCGAAATTAGGTAGGGGGGTGGCGTTTTTTTTTGGGGGGGGCTGACTGTACTTATCTATATGATTAATATTTTGTACTAAAAATTACATGTGTAGTAATTATTTCTTTTTTAATATTTTAACTCTGTACATATATACTTTTTTTAAGTGCAAAAAATTTAATTATCATATAACTTAAGCTATTGGCAATGTTTGGGAATTGTAAAGGAAGCACTCTGGCCGGTAATTCATTGCCAGCAGTGTGATGAAGCGCTTATTTGTGAGTTACTATGGAATAATTAATTCAGTGCCTTTAAGAGGGAAGCAAAATCACAACTATTACATTGAAAAACAGCGCAGTGACTTTTTGCTTGCCGACAGTGACTTTTTAGCTTAAAATGAGATTTTCAAGATGATGAAACAACAATACATACAACTGATAATGTTAAAAATGGTTTCTGGAAAATACAGTCAATGCTTTACCCTGACCTAACAAAAATCTGAATATGAATTCTGTGAATCGCATTTAAGATAGATTTGTTCAAAATTCCAGGATGGTGGACATCAGTATGAAACAATCTCCCATGTCAACGAAGATCTAATTCATATTTAGGGAAAATATATTTCAAACAGAGTTTCAGAATATAATTGATTTGATGCTTAACAGAATATAATAATTTGGCAAGATTTGGGATTGTAAAGGACTGTATTCTGCCCGATAATTTTCTGCCAGTAACGCAATGGAACGCTCGGTTTTTAGTTAATGTAGAAGGATTTATCTAGTGGTTTTGAGAAGGGAAGCAAAATCCCACCGATTACATAGAAAAATTAAACAGTTACGTTTTTCTTATCGCCTGTTACTTTTGAGCTTAAAATTAGTTTTTACAAGACTATGAAGCATCAATACATACAACTGATAATATTAAAAATGGTTACCTGAAAATACAATCAACGTTTTACCCTGGCCTACCAAAAGTTTGAATATGAATTATGTAAAACACATTTGACACATAAAGTTGTTCAAAAATCCAGGAGGGTAGACATCATTATAAAACAATCTTTTATCTCATCAAAGCTATAATTCCTATTAAGGGAAAATATCTTTCAAATAGAGGTTTATAATATAATTGAATTGATGCCTAACAGAATATGATAACTTGTTAAAGCAAATAGGAAAGAAAAAGATCACATAATAAAAAAGCTGCTTCATTTAGTGATATAAGATATTTCCATTTTTTTTTTTAATTATTGTAAAAATATGGACAATTTTTATTTTCCATTTTATGACTAAAATGAAATAAACATGTGTTTGTTTATTCACAATATGAAGACTAAGGAATATTTTTCTATTCAAGAAATTAACCCTACAATAATTACCAGGGAAACAAAGGTCTTTTGAGAATTAGAAATAAGTACTCCTTTATTTTCTCTAAGCAATATATTTATCTATATGATAAATATTTTGTACTAAAAATTACAAATGTGGTAATATTATTTTGAGTAGTATAACTCTGTACATATATACCTTTTTTTTAATATAAAAAATTATTATTAATTTTAAGACAATTTACTAACTTCATCGAAAAAAAAATATATATATATTTATCAAAACATAAATCTATACGTAATGTGCCTACGAATTTATTCTGATAATATATTATATACTACCGTTATTATCGAATTTGCCAAAATGATAATTATTCTGACCCAGTGCCAAACAATAATTTTATTTTTCTAAAAGAAATTGAAACATGTGCCAACTATTGTTATTGACTGAAATGCAAGATTTAGAGTAATGTACAATGATAAACAAAAAATAATTTACAGTAATATAGAAATATAGAAAATTTCGATACACATGTACTTTAGTCTTTAAAAATTGAAATAATAGCAGTATATGGAAATATGAAAATGAAAAGATTAATAAATAATGTATTTTTTAAAATTAATTTACATCTAAACCTTTGTAATATTATTGTTCAGTCTTTACGTCTTTATCAATTATATTTTTTATATTGTCCCAATAATAGGTCAAATGTTTTGCACAAAATTTTTATGATATTTATCTTCTACTATGGTAAAGTGTTATCTCGAAATTCTAGATTCAAATTAACTTTAAATAGTTTATTAAAAATTGATGAGAATCGAAACACAGATTATTGCAGATGTGGATACTTAATTTTTATATTCTTCCTTTACGATTATGTTATAAATTCAAAAAACCTTAAAATATAGTTTACGTAATATGAAACTTTTAAGCATAATTTTAAATGAAATTTTGCACCAGTTTTAAAACACTCTGTAATTTAGCTGTAGAGTTAAAAAAAGTCAAATATAAAATTATTAAAAATAAGGAGAAATTTTCATGTACTCTCATGTATTCTCATGTATTCTCATGTAATTCTCATTTTTGTATATATATATATATATATGTATTTTTAAGTTTATATTTAAAAAATAAACCAGAGAACTGCATCATATATTTTACGTTACGTTTATTAATTACATATTCCGAAGAAGAAAAAATAAGTGTAATTTTCATAAGATGAAATGTTAAAATAATGAACATATTTTTAGAAATAAAAGCAATATTAAAAACACAAATATATTTTCACAAATCGGTAACAAATTACTTAATAACATAAATTTTGTTATTTAAAACGATTTTATAGTTTTAAATAACAAAATGAAACTTAAAAATTGAATATTTAATATCTTATTACACCTATAAATGAATTTAACTGATGAGGGTAATTTAATTGATGCAAATAATGTGATTTTCTACATGAAATTTAACTTAAGACTGTAAGTATTTATATAAAATATTTTGAAAAATAAAGCACCGATAATGGCATGAAAGCATGTCTCTGCTTCCTTGTCGTGTTCATACCAGTGTCCTCTTTGTTATTGCCTGATGAAGATTCTTGCTTAATTATTTTAAACAGAAACAATTATTTACTTATTATTAGACATTATTTCCTTATTTATTTTTCAATAATTTTTATTTATTTATTTACGATTTAAAATTTGTAAAATAAAAATAACCACTAATATACAGGGTGTTGCTGAATTCGGTTGACAAATTCAAATGACTTATATTGAGCATCAAAAGGATGAAAAATTACTATACAATGCAAACGTAGTAATCTTGTTTAGTGGGAAAATAGCAAAGATGGCCAAACAAATGACTTAGGAGTTTTATACTTGAGAAATAAAAAATTTCGCATATGCAAATTTTCTATTCATATCAGATATGAGAACGAGAAATTTATGATCATGCATCTCATTTATAGCTGAGCTTGTGGAAATAGTCTTCTTTAACCGAGTATGTACAAAGGCATGGTCATGGACAAGGTAGGCCGAGAAGGCATTGTGTATATTATATCATTTACACTACTGATCAAACAGAAAGTTGAGTATTACAACGGATTGCCGGTACACCGTCGACAAGAACACGATCGGTTATACGTGAACTGAGTATTCGACACGACAACGTGTAGAAGGTCGTTCATAACTAAAAATATTCGATTTCCCCGTATAGGCGGTACAACGCATAAATGACACCCTTTACCCTCTTCGGGTAGCGGTCATATGCTGGATGCTTAGTGCCACGCAAAATGATTCATAGTTTCCCGCCACAGATGTATTTACATATAAAGCCTGCTTCACGAGGGAAAGCAGTGTCAAGACGTATAATGCGTACAACTATTTCTGTATAATCATTAACAAACATATTTTCTGCATTCCAGTGCGTGGCTACCATCATGTTATATATCTCAGGAGCTGGATTAGACGCAGTGAACCCTAAACACTCCCCGGACGTTAATCCTTTTGATTTCTTCTTCTGGAGCTATCTGATGGATATTATACGTATATTAAGAATCTTATAGAACATATCATCGTCGATTCATCAGACACCGCAAGAACACTGAGTGTGTTTGGACATGTCCGGTAATCTTTAGTCTATCGAAGGCGCTTGCACAGTGACGTTCATAGCTGCAACTTCGAAAAATTCCTATACAAAATTCTTGTCCTTTTGTTTATAACGTTGCACTGTGATGCATTGATAGTATTGTAATGCTGCTCTACGCCAAACAAATATTTTTCTATATAGTATTGGTCTTTTTAGCTACACTTGACGGCGCACACTTCAATAATATTTTTGTGATTTTCTCCCTCTAAATGAGGTTTTAAACTACACTCTCTTATATGATAATTTTTTATCCGCCTAATGCAGAATGTCATTCCCCTGAATTTGTCAGTCAAAGTATACAAGACTGTATATTTTTAATTGCTAATTAGCTTATTATTATTAAAGGTCGTTCAACATTATTCGGTTTGATACTAAAACAAAAGATAAGATTTTACATTTAAATAATTTAAGATCATAGTGGTTAATTTATATTCTTATTTAAAAAAATAAAATATGACTTCAACTAATTTTATTAGAATTCTTAATACACGTAATTTCGTTTTAGAAATTCTCTTAATTACAAAATATTTTTTTTTTTTTTAAATATTCATACAAGCTTGATATACGAGGGGAATTCAAAAAGTAAAGGCATATTTGCAATTTCTCTTTCCAGGGATTGGCAACACTTCTAATACCAGTGCTGAGTGAGATAAGTTGGCAACACTTCGAGACAACGCATCACTCGTATTCCTGGATTAGTCGTTGGAGTGTAGTAGATCGTTAAACATGGCAGCTCCATTGACGATCTGCTCCAAGGAGGAAATAAGAGCAGTGATTCGCTTTTTGTATGCGGAAGGTGTGAAACCTGTGGACATTACTCGTCGAATGCAATCACATTATGTTGATAGCTGTTCATCGCAAAGAAAGATCTACGAATGGATAGAGCGATTCAAACAGGATCGTCAAATAGGAAAGAGTGCTTCAAATTGCAGATCGCCAATGGAGCTACCTTGTTTAATGGTCTGCTACACTCTTTCCATTCGTAGATCTTTCTTTGCGATAAACAGCTGTAACCATACTGTGCTTGCATTCGACGAATAATGTCCGCGGGTTTCACACCTTTCGTATACAAAAAGCGAATAACTGCTCTTATTTCCGGCTTGGTGCAGGTCGCCAATGGATCTGCCATGTTTAACGGTCTGCTACACTCCAACGACTTATGCAGGAAAACGAGCGACACGTTGTCTCGAAGTGTTGCCAACTATACACACTCAGCGCTGGTTACTAGCAGTATTACCAATAGAGATGGGTGTTATTTCACGTAACATAATAAGTAATATTATCGTTGCACTGTACGCTATTAGCACGGTAATATATTACTAAAAATATCCTATTAAAAAAAAATATTTTCAACTTTAACTCTGCACGCGAAATACACAAGAAATTTCTGGCAGTAAAACTGATACAATACACCATCATGCAAGTAAAAAGCTTGAATTATTTCTTTTATATAATTATTATTTTTTTTTTTTTTTTGCAAAATACAAAAACAATATTATGAATGCTGGCTACTACCGAAATCCAAATCATACGAAAACTAATAGTTCAAATCGCGTGATACGGTAGGAAAAAAGCGCCGAGTAACGAATAACACACCCGTCTTTTTGCATCTAACAATCCCCAAACCTCACATGTTACATACAACATCATACATAAAAGGGTAACGAAAAGACTCGCATCAGACTTCCCGCACAAATGTTCTAACCTTGCTTTGCGGCATCTGGAGGATAAGACTCATGCGACGCAAGATACAGTAATAAAATACGAAAGTAGCGAGGAACGAGACAAATTCCAGAATACAGTTTCGTTACTTCAAGTCTGAAAGAATACGCGTATCTCAGTAATGAGTTTGATACAGCTCTGTTACTCAGTGATATTCTCAGTCTATCTCTTTCCACACCGTAAAAAAATAACTATTACCAGCTGCAAGAAACTCAACGCAGAAAGTTTGCTGCTGTGATTGGAGAAAATAATTATTTTCTCCAATCACAGAGAGTTTCTTGCAGCTGGTAATAGTTATTTTTTTACAGTGCATGTTCATAAAATTATCGTTAAAAAAATAACACAGCTGAGCTCTCGAATATCTTCTAGAATGTATTCAGGAATATTTCTAGTGAAACATATTAATCAAAATAATTTTAATAAGCAAGATAATTTTAACGTCTAGGACAAATAACATCGTGCTGATATTAAACACCCTTCATATTAACTTAGAAAGGAGTTTATTGGGTATTGATTATCTTACATGGGATAATAAAATCGTTTGGGTATAGAGATACTGACACCACAGTTTAATGAAATAATGTTAATTTAAGCAGCTAGCATGATATAGGTATGGGGTGATTATTAGATGTTGATTATTATTTCGTCATGAAGGTGAGGAGTGGTATATATATATAGATATATATATATATATAGGTCTATATTTAATTTAGGAAAGAAATATATTAATAAAAAGTGTTATGTTTCTCAATTAATAAAACTGAACATTAAAAAAATACGTCAATTTATTTCCATACCTCATATTTTCCATTTTTACATTTTTAAACTACCGAAAATTTTTAATAGAAATGTTTATTGTATTCAGTCAGATTAAAACTGACTTTAATTGACTCTATTCTCTGACTGACCTCTATTCATTTTTTTTTTTCCGATAGTCAAAGAGCGGAATTGTGATATATGCACATTTTATCATTTAAGTATACGTTATCATTCCTTAAAAAGGATAAACATGCACTTTATTATTTTTTTTATTATTATTATTATTTTTTTAATACAATATATTATATTTCTCATTTTTTTCTTTCATTATTTATAATGCCCATATTTTTGAAGCAGGTGGTGAATATGACAAGTATTTTTGTAGTTTATTTTACATGTAATTATTTATTTTTACACTTATATCCGACTTGCATTCTTATCCCAAAGTCTGCTTGTATATCTTCCTGGAAAAAGGTATAGATAGCACATAATGGAGTTACAACACAAAGAACTTAAAAGTGATAGCCAAGGAGCGCCAAAGTCACCTGGATTTTAACCAAGTACTCCGGGAAACATATACTACCATCGAAGAGGCGAAAACATCTTTATCCTTTTATACACTTCAGTACCATTTTCCATTTAAAAATTATATTGCATAAAACATAAATACCCACATTTTCTCTTTATTAAATAAATCCTCAAATATGTTGACAACATTTTAAACTCCTTGTAAAACCTGTAAAATTTCTGTTCACAATGACTTTTTCTTATTTTTTTTTTCTTTTGGTGATGGATATAGTAAATTCATCTTGAAATCAAAAGGATATATATTTCAGTTTTCTCTTAAAATATTATGCTTAAGACTTTGGCATAAAACAGCACTTATAAAAATCCTAAAATTCTAGGATATTTAATGACATCATAAAAATACTTTTATGAAACCCACGAAGATCCCAGTTGTGTGTAGCGAAATGTAAAACGATAGATATACTTTTTCCGGAGAGCCCTTAAAATCTATAAATTCAAAAAGAAATCTATCAAATGAAAGAAAATTTTAAAAATAAGTATTGTATTTTCCACTGGTATATTTTATTTTTTGAGCTTCCAAAAAATCCTTTAAAGCATGTTTTAGGCCAAAACTATAAGAAATTCCAATTTTTTTAAATAAAATATTTTGCCGTATAAATTTATGAAAGGATCTTATAATAAAAATATAGAATGCACGTTCTATGCGATTTAGAATAAAGTAAACTTAAATGTATTATGTTTTCGCCATTGCAACGATATCTTTTATATCATTCTAAATTATAGAATTACTTATTTTTTAACATGCATTAAAATTACATCATAGAGCATAATTGTAGCTTTTTTAATAGTGGTAAATAATTCTCTTAAGAGCTAGATCATATTAATCATTGTTCTTCATTTATCTACATTATACTCTTTTAAAATAAATCAGTGAATTCACCATGTCAAGTAGGAGTTAATTATTCTTGTTTAAATCAACTTGAGTTAAAAATGCAATTCTTTGAGCAAACTAGTAGATTGTTATTTTGGCGAACTTTAGTTATCGATATTCATCGATACATTAGTTATTTCTGCCCATTCTTCCATTTGTAAGTGGCAACATCGTTCTCACTGCAACGCATTTCTTCAAAGGACAATGACATTGTAAAATGATCCAGTTTGTTAAAATCATTTGTATTAAAATCATTAATAAAATTAATAAATTACTCATTCACGATAATAAATCCACGTTTCAGTATATTATATTAACTCATTCAATTTCATAAATTCAACTCAAGATGAGAAGGCGCGTTTCTCCTAGGTAAATGAGTGAAAATTCTTTCAAGTTAAGTTATTTTCGTTCTTTCATTTTAAGAGAGTAAAAATATGAAATTCTGACGAAAATTATTAGAATTAAAATTAGAATTATTTTAATTATTAAAATTAAAATTATTTTAAAATAAAAAGTATATACTTGAAAACAGATTCATTATCATTAACAGTTCTTTCTGAGTAGCTTGGAAAAAAGTTACTGAGGTATATATCTTTAAAAAAATATTTAAATCATTCCATATAAAGCTAAAGACATCCATGAAGAAATGTTAGTTCGAAGAATAGTACATTTCTCACCTTTTTAGGAGTATAAATCGTGCAGTCTATTTGAATTATTAATCAAATATTATAACTAAATTATAGTTTTTTTAACATGTGTGAAAAGTGTTAATTAGTGTAATAAAAAAAAAATTTCCTATAGCTCTAAGGTGTTATATATTAAATATATGCATTGTTCTTTTCTTTTATACATTTACATAGTTCTGAATTAAAGAAAAAAAAACTTTCTATCATATTTTGAAATTCTTTAATAACGCTTCCAATTAGTCATCTGTATTAAAAACCTTTTCAATATTTATCAAATTTTCATTTAATATGACCATTTTACTTTTGTATTCATCAAAAATCTTCAATAAATTCCATAAATATATATATATATATATGCGTAAGATCTAGTAAAAATCATTGTACATATTTTCTTCGAAATAGGGTTAACAGATGGTGCTAACAATTTCTCATTCTGCACAAGGTTGATCTTGTAATTTGAATGTGATAATTGTTTACGACAGAATTGCTACATGTCATTCTTTCACAAACAGTGAGAAATGTTACATTTTAGGAGCAAGAATATTGTTTTATTGCATCAATTGGTGTCAAAATAATTTTGGCTTTTTTAAGGAGTGCAATTTTCGCTACAGAAATTTTAGAGAGTGAAAATTATGTTGATAATGAATTTAAGAATTTACTTTTGTATTATTTTTATTTTTATTTTCATCCAAATACTTTAAAAATAAATTGAAAATGATTTGCTAAAAATAAAAAATTCTACATAACAACTTTAATGAACCATTCAGAGGTTTCTTTTTTTTTTTTTATTTTTTTCACTGGGAAAGGGGGAAATAAAATAAAAAATGCACGTGATATAGTATGTCACATCATGCCGGCTAAAATATTGCCAACAGTCTGTGCACCAAATTCGACAGTGTTATAAATAAACGCGTGATTATGTTTTTAATTTAATTTTTACTTTTCTCTTTAAGTGCTGAAAAAAATAATTTGCTCAAGAAACACACACATTAAATAAAATAGTAACGTTATTTTGAACAAATCGCGTATTGAAACAGGACAATCTTTGTAAGAGGCTAGATGAAATCAGTAGACAACCGATTTATATATAATACTGATACTTAATAAATTTGCGGATGGTAAATTAGTTAATTTTAATCATGAATGCTTTTGAATAAAAATTACAGTTTTACATTCCAAAATTTGGTCTATTGGAAGCGTTTATGCTTCCTACGTGAATGACGCAGGTTTCATTCTAGGTCGAACAATCTTCACTGTTTTCATTAATCTGCATGATTTTGAAAAAAAATAATAATAATGATAATAATAATAATGATAATAATAATAATAATTACAGCAATTTGTGTTGTAAAATTCCATGGTTTATTTTATTATTATTTTTTTAACGTGATCGTTGAAACTGGATAACAAGTTAAATTACATAATAATTACAAAACTTTTGAAAATATCCCCTCAAAGATTTAGCGAATTATTTTAGATGCACGTTAAGTTTTTTTTTTTTTTTTTTTTTTTTATGAAATTAATATACACATATAATGTGCTAGTAAAAGTAGCTGCTAATTAAGATTCCTTTATTTCCTCTGTATGTCTAAATTCAGAAAATTTCATACTATAATAAATGTTTAAACATGTGCAAATACATTTTTTGAAAGTCGCAAAAAATCCGTTTATCTCACGTTATTTTTCATGTGACATTTTATAGAATTACTGATAATAAATGAATAAAACTTCTTTTAAAGTAGGCTACTACGAAAGTTAATTTGAAATTAGAATTAAAGAAAAGCAAAATATTTTCATTAAAACATTAAAAATTTCTTTCTAAACCTTATTTTAAATCAATAGGTTTATAGATATAGACTTTCCAACTACTGTTGATTGCTGCATTTTAAGCTTATATTACAAATAATTTTGGGATTATACCTTTTATATATAACTTAAGATTTTAAAATTTGTAATTATGAAAAAAAATGATGTTTATGCATACTTAAAACAGTAACACATTAAAAATTGTTTACGTTCTGCAATTAGATTAATATAAAAACCTTTTTTAGATAACAATAAACATATATATTTAAAACCTTTTCAAATATTGTAGTAGATGAAACCAAGTATCACATGAAGAACTAGATAGAACAAGAATAAACGATTTCTTTAAAAATTAAACATCCTATAATTAAAACGTACAACATGAGCACTTTTTCTACGGCATAGACTGAATGTTGCAGGCAAATTAGGTATTATTCCTGTCTTATTTTAATCTTCCGTACAATCTTCTGTCTTATTTTATATGCAATTTGCTAAACATTTACAGTAAGCTATGCCCTATAACACCAAAAGGACGTTTAAATAACGTCAGACTCAAAGAAAAAAAGAAAAAAACCAAAAGACAAACATACTTTTAAATTCTAATGTCCCCAATATTATTTAAAAAATAAAACTCATTCTAAGAATAAATAATAAAACTGAAATTAATTATTACCATACAAAACATGAATTTTTTATCACGCCTCAAACATATATATATATATATTACCAGGCTTTGCCTGCTTCTCTGGGCACTATACTTAAATAAGTTTTGAAAATTCCATATTATTATTAATTAATATAAGTTAAAGTTACTGTGAAGTAATTTGGAGCCATGAGTTATGCTTACAAACGTGTTTTCGACTTTTATGCTCCCCCTCCCCCCCCATACACAGAGCGGGAACGGAGGAGAATTTTGAAAAAGTCCATATATATAATTTTAATTTGGGTAAAGACCTAAAATTCTGCCAAGCGCAGTTGAATTTCGTTCAGCTGTTCTCGCGTGATACCCGGACAAAAATACCGTTACAGACATACAGACATGATGACACACACACAGAGACAGACAAACAGATAAATTTTTCTGAGTCATTTTTGGCTTTCATAGTGTGTGAAACGTGAAGATATCGCAAATTTTTTTGATTCCGATAAATTTACAGACAAAAGTCTGATTTTATTATTACACACATATATATATGTATATATATATATATGTATATATATCGATGAAATATATCCAACAGGTGGCGAAAAATATATTTCTTTTAGAAATCCATGTTTACAAAAGCAGTTTATATAATACGGTAACTTTTGCTGTATTTTATGTAGATACTTCAAAATAGTTTATGCTGATAGTAATAAATGAGGGAGCATTATTTCCGTGACATCCTTTTAGAACCCATTAGCCGGGAGAAGGAAATGGAAGTTTCATCTGCAAGTTATCATCGTATATCGGCGGATTCATTTTTCATAAGGAATGAAAATTATGGTTTCATAAAATATTTTTCTTAATATTTAGGGCCTAAAATTGTACTTTTTGCTTATAATATTAATATTAGAAATATATATCATTACACATAAAAATATATATCATGCAGGTGATATTTTCATATTGTATTTTAATTTCTATTTCTATTCAGTAAATTCGATTTTCTTTGTTTTTTGTTGTTATGAAATTTATGTAAAATGTAGAAAGAATGGTATTTTTTTATACTAACAAATGCATGACTCATAAATAACTAAATTTTGTAAAATACATTTGCGTAGTTAGTAGTATCTGCTTAAGATATAATTAATTAATTAATATTATAATGTAAATTTGAATCATTATTTCAAAGATAGAAGAGTTCATGTAATTTCAAAAGACGTTAGAAATGCAGACTTACATGCATATTCAAACACAGTTCGAAACATGTTAATTGCACCTTTAATTGATTTGATTTTGATGCTTGAAATATAAAAATTCTACAAAAACAAAGAAAAAATTAAATTAAATCAAAAATTTCAAATGTTTTTGATATTTTTTTCCCATTCCACACTCGAAAATTTTGATATTGAATAATTTGTTTCATACCACAATAATTTGTTGTACAAAGTTTTAGCATTGTTTTATAAGAGAATCTGAAGTTATGTTTAAACTAAAATAATAAATGATTAGTCACAAATTAAAATTAAATACGTTTATTTATAAACATTATCATTGGCTTCAATTATAATTTATAGATAACTGTAGAAATTTGACTGTAGCAATTTTTTTTTCCTTTAGAGAACAAATCATGTTACTTGAACGTGGATCAGCTTTTCTGATTTATCACATATTTGGAAATTTTTATTATAAATCAATTGTTTGTGTGTGCAACTCGGCGATTACATTTTGCACATTAACGCTTATTAAAACAAAATTTGTAATTTTAATTTGATTTCGTAGCATTACGAATACACATGCCTTAATTGCGACTGGATCCTGAAACTTAGAAACTGATAAAATAATTTGGGATTTTAACATTTTAATATACAAAATAGATTTTGGTCATTGAACAAAATCTGTATGTGCGACATATGAAATATAATTTTAAAATAATTTCCTCTGAAACTCCAGGTGATTTTATGAATTTTTGTCGGTCTTTTTAAATGCAGCTCTCTAATGTTTAATGTAATATCTAAAATCTATATTAAAAATTAAATAAAAATAAATCCAATGCTATTTTGTTTCAAAAGTATTTTTAAAAATATGTCTGTTCGCGTTATATATGTATTATAAACAAATAAAGTCGAATTTAACACTTTTGTGGTACACAGATTTTCCTACTTATAACCCTAACAACACACTTGTCCGTAGTACATTCTGAAGGTGTTCACAGGTTGTTTTTTCATCCATAATCTGCGCAAAGGATATCATTTAGATAAGATGTGCTGTTAGGGAACAGGAAGCTCTGGCTTGCCAGAATAAGCCCTTTAAAAGTTACCTAAAGCCAGAGAGCCCTTTAAAAGTTAAGAAATAATTTTTACGTATTCGTTTCAAATAAGGTATTTTTTTAAAGCTAACGATATCGTTATCATATATATACGTTTACGATATTTTACCGGTTAATTAGGAATACGAAAAATCCTGTTTTTTAAATGATGTATTGTTCTAGAGAAACGATTAAAGGCTCTAAATAGGTTTAAATTGTACAACAGACATCAGTTGAAATTAAGTGTCAGTAATATTTATTATTTTAATTAATATTCATTTCAGAATCCGGGCTACACATGTTTCATGCCTCGTGCTTAAAGTGAGAGATAGAGAGAGAAATTTAGATAAAAATTAAAAAAATTTAAAAGGAAATACATTTTAAAGCGGAATTTAGTATTCTTACATCATTAGAATTCCAAGAAATTAGCTCCTTAGTGAAATATTTAAAATGTTTCCATATTTATATAAATGAGTACTTAAGTTCTTTGTTCGTTTTATATAAAAGAGTCACATATTATATCGACAAGTTGCTGCTATAAAATAAATTACAATACTAATATTGCAATGCTGAATTTCTACATTTACGAAAGAATTATACCATTTATTGAATAATTACAGTACTTGTTGATTATGTTAGAATTGTTTCAGCATTTGTTAACAAATAAGACAAATTTTGGTTTTATTTTCCGTTCGTTGAGGATGCACATATAACGGGAATGGCAAATTTAAACTTTATTATTCTTTAATCCGGGTGAACATATTGCATGATTAATGAGATAATACTTTTTAAGCAAAATTTATCCAGTTTATTTATTTTAATTGCTAGTTTTCTTAATTGTGTTTAAAAAAAATATAAAGTAAATGTTTAAATATTATTTTTTGTAAGATAATATATATATATATATATATATATAAATCGCTATTGTAAACTTTAAATGTTAAAGAAAATATTTGATCTTTTCTTTCTTAAGATACGTGTTTTTAAGTAAAACAATTACGTTTCTCGAATACTCACGCAATTTTTTAATTATATATTATTTATTTAAAAACATGGAATCATAACACGGAAGAAAAGTGGAAAAATATTTTAAATTCTTACGTTATGAAGCAACATTTTTTTATGGATTAATAAAATTTTAAGTTTAAATGAATTATAAGTAGCAAAATAAATGTTTTTTAATATCCTCTTTTCTTTCCAATTATATATTTAACTGTATGTAAATTTACTTTAATATTCAAAGAAAATTTTCAATTAATTATTGGAATTATATTTCAATAATAATAATAAAATTTTTAGGTAATAAATGAATTATATGCTTATAGGAAAAAAAAAAAAAACTTTATAAAATATAGTTTTTAAGACTTTTCTTTTTCTTTCTTTTTCATTCGATTATTATTATTATTATTACTACTACTTATTATTGAATTATTTTATTTATTTATTTAATTTTTTTTTTTTTTTTTTTTGAAACAAAAAAATCTACTGATAATTTTAAACTTCGATTCTTCTAAGGCTTTTATTATTGCATAAAGATTTACAACAATATTTTAAGCTTTATTGAAAATACAAATCATAACAAGCAAATATTTAATTTAATTCCAGATTACTTAAAATTAATAAGAAATTATTAAAAATTATTTTTGAAAGATATATTTTCCAAGTAGTAATTTTACCATGACATTTTTTGGTTTTAATTTTTCAGGAAAAAATATCTGTGTAAATTAAACAAATTAAAAAGGATTAAGTTAAATTTAGAAGAAAATAAAAAGAAAGAACTTCTTAGTACTTGTTCATTTAAAATTTACTGTAATTCAGCGCATATTCTACACAAAAAAGTAATTATTTTTGAATTTTCTAATAATAATAATAATAATAATAATAATAATAATAATAAAATCATGTTCTAATTTTAGATGATACTAGGTGCTTGAGAAATTTGTATTTGAGGCAAAGATTATTGCATATTAAGCAAAATTTGATTTGCTATTGCATTGTTTTTTGACTACATTTTCAGAAAAAATAATTAATATAAGTCTAAATTGTACATTTTACCTGTATTTTACCTGCCTTACATGTTAGATAATTTATTTTTTGTTACTTTAAGTACATAATTCTATTTTAGTACATAAATTCAAATGGGAAAATTTAATATATATATATATATATATATATACATAATAAATTTTGTAAACAATGATAAATTAAGTTTGTATATAATAGGTGGAGAGAGCAGCTCTGAATCTCGATACAAAAAGATATTTTTTTTAATTTAAATTGTGATAGATAAAAATGAAAGCGAGATATATAAGAAAAAAACACTAATTTATTTTAGCAGTTAATAAACAAGAAAAGGTTAAATTTTCAAACTATTCAAGGCAAAAAATCAAAATAAAATAGCAGGTGGGTACACAGCAATTTAAAGAAATTACGCAATTACCAAACTTGAATAGTTTGGAAATTTAACCTTTATACACAAACATATATATATATATAAATTAATTTTGTAGCATCCCACATTTTAACCTCGCATTCAATATATATATATATCAATATCTATTTCTATATATTTTTTTCGTGTGTGTCTGTGTGCGTGTGTGTGTACATAAGTATCAGGGGTCGTACTCTCCGCTGCTTTTCTCAGGGCACTTTCAGGAATGAGATATGTCTGCCTTTTCACTACCACTATTTACATAAAGAAAAATTTACCTTAACTTTATAGTAATGTGTAACGATTAAATAAGATACTGGATATTGCATAAATTTAGCCGAAGAGAAAAGGCTGTCATTTCACATTGCTGTATCTGTTCTAAAATGAATGTCAGAAGTACGATCCTTGATAAATAAACATATAAAAATTAAATACCGGGTGACCAGAATTAACGCAGTGGTCTTATTTGTCTTAGTTAATGAAAACAAAAAATCTCTTGCACAAATATTTATTTATTAACAAAAATTTATTAGAAAAATAAAGAACAATTTTTCTTCAAAGTGTCTTAAATTTCCTTAGATTAAGATATGAAAACGTTTGATAAAATATTCAGTATTCGGCCGCAACTAAACCTGTATGATTCGCTTCCATTCTCAAATCAACAAACTCTTGTGAGCTTCTAAACTTTTTGTAAACTTTGCAGAGGATTTTGCCTCCAAACTGAAAAAAAAAAACAACAATCCTAAGAGCTGAGATCCCACGAGTATGGAGGTCATTCTTGAACCAAGATGAAGTTTGGAAAAGTGGCTTCTTACAAGTTTTGTGTGCATTTCACTCGTTGCGATTACGCGGAAACTTGCTAAAATGTTCAAACTCCGTTAAAAACTGTTTTTGAGCCTATGGAAGAGAGCCATACACAAAAATATTTTTTGGTGCACATCTTTAATGTCTTTCGCTCAAAAATAGATGAAAATGAAGGGAGTTTAGTCTGTTTCACAAACTCCTGCCCACACAATGACATATTTGTGAATTTGATAATGATGAACCACGTAATACTTTCCTAGAGAAGTTGTCGAAATAATTTGATCATTCAGATGATTGTCCGATTGTTCCACTGAAAGTAGTTTTCGTGCTAAAAGAGAATCCGATTCCAGTCAAGGATTGCGGTCAGATTCAGCAACTTCCTTCATCTTTCGAGCAGTATTCGTTTGATTACATACGTGAAAGGTAACGATGGCTTGATCTGGTAAGAATGAAAGTTCAGCTTCAATTTGGCTATAAGCTGAACCGATTCAAGAGCAATGCCTGTCTGCCTCGCTATTTTTTCATCGATACCTGATTTCGGGATACACATTACTTGATTAATTTTTAGCTTTTGTAAGTTTAAAACCCCTTTCCCTCTTTTATTGTGGTCCGCCTCCATGTCCAAGTTGCTTGAAATTTTTAATTGCGTTGGAAATGATTGGATGAGCGACATGTAGTAATAAAAACAATCTCACATAAACACTTATTTTGAAGATGAAACTCTAGAACCGTATTCAGTTCGTTTGCCATCTTATGAAAAATAAGAATTGAAATAAAGATCACTCGATGAAATATCTCTAATAAAACAATCATCTACCATGACATTGTTTAGATATTCTATTACGTTATTTTGGGTAACCCTCTATGCACAGGTATTTGCTTCATATTATTATTAAATTTAAAGTTTAAAAGTTGATTCATATAAATAATAGGTTTCGGAAAACAATTGAAAAGCAAAATATACTTCCTTGTAAAAGACACAATGTAATTATTTATTTTTTTTAATTCTTTTCATCATCATCATTATTATTATTATTATAGATAGATAGATATATCTGACAGACAAAATTCTCATGCAATAACAACACATGCAAAATTTATTAATATGGCAAGGAAAAAAAATATCTCTTTAATGATTGCATACGAAAATTAATTACACTGCTCTGCCTGAAAATCGCCCCAACAAAATTTCTGCAAATTATTATGTAAAATGGCCTCCTGAATCCTAATATGACACCCATTTTGTTCCATTACCCACCGTTATTTGGGGACGTCCCTCTATTTTTATCATTTTTTGGTAATTTTATGGCTATGAATTTGATTTGGAGAGGGATAAAGGATTCTTTTAACTGTTAAATATCTTCTGAGGGGCTACAGAGGTGAAAAATTCTAAAACATGAACATTTGCAGAAAGGGGGAAATTTAGGGGGGGGGGGGGTACATTTGCCACTGAAATTATAATTTACATTTATTGTATTTAATTAATATATTATTGTTATTATTTATTGTACACTATTTATTTATTTATTTATTTTAAGTGTTAAAATAATTATTTTCTACCCTCCAAATCAAATTCATGGCCATAAAATTACGGAAGCGAGGGGGAGGGGATGGCGTCCCGTGAAAACGGTGTGTGAAGGACAAAATGGAGGTCAGATTCGGTTGGCCTTTAATAGCGCAAAATCTATATTAGGACATACCGCGCCAAACAATAATCCAAAAATTAGAAAGTAAAGTAGAACATCTGGATGGGTTTAAACATCCAGATTGCCAAAAATCTCAATAAAAATATAAAACAAGAACGAATGAAAGATAAAAGATTAAACTACAATAAAACAAATGTAAAACGGGAAAAAAATTAAATATCATGATAAAAATCCTGCAACTTTTAAGAAGTTGGTCATTTCAAGGTGAGATTTTGATCCCAAGAGACTAGTCATATTCGGTGATGATGATTTAAAATATTGTTGATATAGATGTCGGAGGCAAGGACAGTCGGTGAAGATATGACGAAGGGTGAGTGAGCAGGTGAGTCACATTCGGATTCAGGAGGTAATTTTACATAAGTATCAGCAGGAATGGTATCAAAGATATATATATATATATATATATATATATATATATTTTTTTTTTTTTTTTTTTTTTTTAGGACGGAGGACTGTTAGTCTCAATCTACTGATAAAACTCTGTCGCCAGTTTTACGATGGTTGGACATTTATCGAAAATATAATTCAATAATTTGAAAGCTATGATATAATTTGCAAAAAAATAAGAAGTAGTAGTAGAAGAAGAAGAATAGTTGTCTGTACTAAATTAAATTCTGCTTTTGCCAAAATTTATCGAAATCTTTTTTTTTTTTACTAATATTCGTCTGTACTAAATTAAATTCTGGCCAATTTTTTTTTTTTTTTTTTTTTTAAGAAAAAGAAAAGAAAAATAGTAATAATCAGTATCGAGACGGACAGTATCGAAAAGATGAAGAAGCCCTTTTTTAGAAAAAAATGCACAATTTATTTGAATTTTTTAATTGTTGTCAAAAAATTTACGAGTTCTTTCTTTCTTTCTTTTCTTTTCTTTTTTATTTGAAAAGTAATTCATGCATAAATATTAAAATTTATATAAAACTCTAATTAAAATTAAACTTGCAGGGTAAAACTAACTTCATTATAGCTCTAAAAGATTTTTTTTTTTTTCTTTTGCAGAGCAGTGTTATTTAACAGAAAAAATCTTCTACATAAATAAAAAAATAAATAATCATCGAAAGATTATAATATATGTTTTGCATAATATTTACATCGTTATTGAATTTTCGTTATGTAAACTCTAAATTTTGAAAATAAAAGGAAACAGTAAAATAATATTTGTTACAGATTTGTAAAATCTCTAAAATCGATTACGTTAAATTGATAAAGCTTAAACATTCACAAAAATTTAAATTTTTACAAAAACGATACTGTGCTTATCTTGGCATTTTACTTTTCTCTAAAATCTAATTATTTTATATTTTTATTTTAAGTTATTTTTACTAATAACTTTGCTAGATTGATCAATTATTTAAAAATATAAATCGATAAAATACATTAATTTCTACCATAAAGGTATGTACTAAAACATTAACTTACCTTGATTTTATTTCTAATTTGAGATTTTAAAATCGTAATAACATATTACATTTCATATTTTTCTTAGTTTATATTATTTTATTTATTTATTTATTTTAAACTTAGTAAACATTTAAATTTTGCACTGAATAAAATATTTCGAATATTTCGAAATATGCTTCCACAAATTAAAAAACCGTAAACCTTCCATAATTCTTATGTCTATTTATTCTAAAATAATAACTGGAATAGATAATCATTTAAGTTTTCTTTATAAATGTATCTTTGTTTAATTTAATCGTTTATTTTTTTTTCTTTAAATCTCCTCGACGTTTTTCTTAAAACATCGTTTAATGTTCCTTTTTCTATAATAATAACTTGAACAATTATATCGTTTACATTTTTTTTTTTGTTTTCTTTCGTTAACGTTTTCTTAATATTTACATACAAACGAAACATCTTAATGTAAACGTAATTTCTGACACAATCATCAACAGATCATTTTTTTTACGTTTTATTACAGCAATTTGTAGATTTAATAAATTTTCATAAAAAATCTCGAATACACAAGTTAAAAGTTTCATATACACTTCATTTACAAGTTATTTATTTAGTGCAATAAAAACACCATGAAATTTTTTATGGGAAATCTAAAATTTTCCATAGAATATTGCGTGATATATACAAAAAAGACTCTAGAAATGTTCGTCACAAATGTCCAATTCACATCAAAATGTGAAATAAACAAGACTTTACTTATCATTTTAGAACTAAATTTAGGAATTAGTGAAGCCAATGTTTCGTTTATGTCGAGAGAGTTGTTACGTCACTTTTCTATACTGCGACCATTTCTAGATATCTAGAATAAATCTATCGAACGTTTCAATTTGCATTTTTAAATATATATATATATCTTTATATATATATTTCTTTTGTGCGTGTGTATGTCACTGAACTCCTCCTAAACGGCTGGACTGAGTTTAATGAAATTTTTTGTGTGTCTTCAGGTGGATTCGAGAATGGTTTAGATTTACAAATGAAAGTTGTAACTTAATTAGTTCTTTCTTAATTAATTTTTAACCAACTCTTTCAACAACTTTTCCACCTAGATGGCGTGAGTTGTCGTAAACACGATGTCAGAATTTATTTAATGTTGAAATGAAAAATGAATTTTTAACCGTATCTTACGAAGTGTTTAAAATATTTTTTCAAAATTAATATTTTTAGAATCGTAACCGTATCTTACGAAGTGTTTAAAATATTTTTTCAAATTTAATATTTTAGAATCGTAAACACGATGTCAGAATTTATTTAATGTTGAAATGAAAAATGAATTTTTAACCGTAAGTGTTTAAAATATTTTTTCAACGTTAATATTGTTAAAATGTTAAAATTAGTTAAAATGGTATATTCTTTTAAAAAATTCGTCAATATCCGACGGAGTTATTTTATGTTAAAATGAAAAATGAATTTTTAGGCCATTATTATTTGTGCAGATTGAAAATGTACTAAAAGTTTTCCGAAAAATTTCACGATCACAAATGTTGACGGATATCCAATATATCGTCTAAGAAATCCCGATAATGGCGGACAATCTTATCATCTATGGCGGTCATCTATGTCAACAACATAGATATTGACATTGATAACCGTTGGGTGGTCCCATATTCGCCTCTGCTGAGCAAAATATTCAATGCTCATATTAATGTTCAGTTCTGCAGTTTAGTAAAGAGCATCAAATACATTTGCAAGTATGTGAATAAAGGCAGTATGTGCAAGTATGAGTAAAGTGCAAGTATGTGATATGGCTGTATTTCGAGTTGAAAATACCAATGTGAATGCTCCTCCGGTGAATAACAACGATGAAGTAACACTTTACCAAATTGGCCGGTACGTCAGCTCCAATGAAGCTGTTTGGCGTATCTTTGGTTTCCCAATTCATGAACGGGATCCAGCAGTTCTTCATTTAGCCGTCCATCTTGAAAATGGCCAGCGCGTATATTTCACGAGCGAGACAGCGATTGATCGTGCTATAAATCCACCAAAAAATACGCTCACCGAATTTTTTGAATTGTGTAATCGTGCGGATGCTTTTGGTGCTTTTGCACGGACATTACTCTATTCAGAAGTACCACGCTATTTCACATGGTCTCCAACAAAAAAATGGATGCCCCGCAAGCAAGGCCCGCCGATTGATGCATGTCCCGGTTTATTCAAATCAAACACCTTGGGACGAGTATTTACAGCCAATCCAAGGGAGACTGAGTGCTTTTATCTTCGACTGTTATTGGTTAATGTCATCGGCCCTTTGTCATTTCAAGATTTACGTAAAGTGAATGGACAACAGTATCCAACGTATAAAGATGCATGCCTTGCACTCGGCTTGCTGGAAGACGACAACCAGTGGGTGTGTATGCTTGCTGAAGTAGGACTGAACTGTACAGCAAAACAAATTCGTCTACTATTCGCTATAGTGTTGACTACATGTTTCCCGGCCCGAGCAGAGACATTGTGGGATAATCACAAAGATTCAATGACTGAGGATATATTGCATCAACATCGTTCACGGTGCAACGATCTAACGATAGTATTCAGTGACGCTATGTACAATGAAGCATTGATTGCTATTGAAGATCTTTGCATTATCATTGCCAACTTACCACTCAGTCATTTGGGTATGCATTCAACAAATCGAAATGCATCTGATTTAATAAGCACTGAATTGAATCGTGAACTACAATACAATACTGTAGAAATGGCAGCGACTGTTGCTCGCAATGTCCCACTAATGAATGAAGAACAAAGAACCATTTACGACCGCATCATGCAAGCAGTTTTGGCAAGACAAGGTGGATTCTTTTTTTTTTTTTTTTTGGTGCACCAGGTGGAACTGGCAAAACATTCCTTATTTCGCTAATTCTCGCCGAAATACGATCAATTAATGGCATCGCATTGGCTGTTGCATCATCTGGCATTGCGGCAACTTTATTGGATGGAGGCAGAACAGCTCATTCATTATTTAAACTGCCACTAAATATTCAAAATAACCCAGACGCAGTGTGCAACATAAAAAAACAATCGTCCATGGCCACAGTGCTGAAATAGGGTAAAATTCTTATCTGGGATGAATGCACTATGGCACACAAACATTTGATTGAGGCGTCGAACAGGACATTGAAAGATATAAAAAACAACGACAAACTATTTGGCGGCACTCTGTTACTCTTTTCAGGTGATTTCAGACAAGCACTTCCCGTTATTTCGCGTTCAACATACGCTGATGAGATCAACGCGTGCTTAAAATCATCGTCATTGTGGCGTAATGTTGAAAAAGTACAAATGAAAGTAAATTTGTGCGTTCAAAAGCTTCAAGATCCATCCGATGAAACATTCTCAAAACAATTGTTAGATATCGGCGATGGAAAAGTTACTACAGATGAAACTGGATGCATAAAATTACCAACCGATTTCTGCACAATTATTGATTCTCAAGATGCTCTTATTGACCAGATATTTCCCGATATACACAGACGATACACAAATCATGAGTGGCTGGCAGAAAGAGCAATTTTAGCAGCAAAAAATGTGGACGTCAACGAATTGAATCTCAAGATACAACATTTGTTACCAGGAGACTTGGTGTCATGCAAATCTAATGATACAGTTTGCGATGCCACCGAAGCTGTAAATTATCCAAAAAAGTTTTTAAACTTATTGGATTTACCAGGCATGCCACCGCATATTTTACAACTGAAGGTTGGATCTCCGGTTATTTTGCTTCGTAATTTGAACCCACCACGGTTGTGCAACGGCACGCGATTAGTCATAAAAAAATTAATGGGAAATGTTATCGAAGCCATCATTTTAAATGACAAATTCCGAGGTGAAAATATATTACTACTGCGAATCCCTATTATACCCACAGATGTGCCAATTCAATTTAAACGCCCTCAATTTCCAGTTAGATTGGCATTTGCAATGACTATCAATAAGTCTCAGGGCCAAACGATGTCTGTCTGTGGCTTAGATTTGAGCACATCATGTTTTTCACACGGACAATTATACGTGGCTCTCGAGTGGGCAAACCATCCAGTTTGTTTGTATTGGCGAAAGATGGGACAACAAAAAATATTGTACACTCTGTTGCATTAAGGGATTGATATTGTTTTTTAGTAATATTGTTTTTTAGTAATATTGTAGCGATATGTATATAATTTTAAAGAATCAATTTTAATAAATTAAAAAAATAAATTATTGGTGTTTTGTTATTTTTATATTCTTTCACCGTTCACAGCGCTCCATACATCTTCCACTTATATACCACATCCTTACACACTTACAATAAGTTAGTTATTTTTGTCTACCAAATATTCTGTAGAAATAATTTATATCACAAAACAACGTTTATCGGGTCAGTTAGTCTTAATATATATATTTCTTTTGTGCGTGTGTATGTCACTGAACTCCTCCTAAACGGCTGGACTGAGTTTAATGAAATATTTTGTGTGTCTTCAGGTGGATTCGAGAATGGTTTAGATTTACAAATGAAAGTTGTAACTTAATTAGTTCTTTCTTAATTAATTTTTAACCAACTCTTTCAACAACTTTTCCACCTAGATGGCGTGAGTTGTCGTAAACACGATGTCAGAATTTATTTAATGTTGAAATGAAAAATGAATTTTTAACCGTATCTTACGAAGTGTTTAAAATATTTTTTCAAAATTAATATTTTTAGAATCGTAACCGTATCTTACGAAGTGTTTAAAATATTTTTTCAAAGTTAATATTTTAGAATCATAAACACGATGTCAGAATTTATTTAATGTTGAAATGAAAAAAGAATTTTTAACCGTAAGTGTTTAAAATATTTTTTCAACGTTAATATTGTTAAAATGTTAAAATTAGTTAAAATGGTATATTCTTTTAAAAAATTCGTCAATATCTGACGGAGTTATTTTATGTTAAAATGAAAAATGAATTTTTAGGCCATTATTATTTGTGCAGATGGAAAATGTACTAAAAGTTTTCCGAAAAATTTCACGATCACAAATGTTGACGGATATCCAATATATCGTCGATGAAATCCCGATAATGGCGGACAATCTTATCATCTATGGCGGTCATCTATGTCAACAACATAGATATTGACATTGATAACCGTTGGGTGGTCCCATATTCGCCTCTGCTGAGCAAAACATTCAATGCTCATATTAATAGCAAGAAATTCAAACTTCTTCACACACCATAAATTTTAAATCAGCACAACCAGTTTCGAAAGGACGTAGCCTTTCTTCATCAGGTGCAAACACGTGCAACTGCCTTGGAGGCAAAAGCAAGACTGAAAGCAGGACAAAATCCAGAGGGGGAGGAGTAACACAAACAACCAATAGGAAGCAACATGCAGGAAAGGACCAATCAGAGAGGAACACACGTACACACACACCACAAAATGAGGAGGGAGGAAAGGAGTAAACAATTATTATTATTTTTTTTTTCAATAATATTAAACTAATAAGTAAATTTAATAAAATTTATCCATTAATTATTATTATTTTTATTTAAATTAGAATTATTTTATTATAACTAATATGATGTTATAAACATAATGAAGGAAATTATTTAATTGAATTAAACAAATTTTTCCAGGCTGTAGACAGCAAAGTGGAATCAGATTTTTCATTGACAATTTTATCACGATTAAGGTAAATAGCTAAATTTTCTAAAAAATCCAGTTCGGAAACGTGTTTGGCATGAAAGATAATTTTGGCACTCTTAAAATTAAAACTATGATCAAATTCCCAACTGTGCTTCGCAATAGAAGATTTAGAAATTTCTTGATTAACAACATACCGAGAATGTTCGCGTAAACGACATTCAAGATTTCTTTTAGTTTGACCAATATAAGATAAATCACAGTTATTACTAGGGACATTATAGATACCCCATTTTTGAAGCTCGGGAACAGGGGATTTGGTTGAAGGGAATTGGAATTTATAACATGCCAAACGCGTTTCCGAACTGGATTTTTAAGAAAATTTAGCTATTTACCTTAATCGTGATAAAATTGTCAATGAAAAATCTGATTCCACTTTGCTGTCTACAGCCTGGAAAAATTTGTTTAATTCAATTAAATAATTTCCTTCATTATGTTTATAACATCATATTAGTTATAATAAAAAAATTCTAATTTAAATAAAAATAATAATAATTAATGGATAAATTTTATTAAATTTACTTATTAGTTTAATATTATTGAAAAAAAAAAATAATAATAATTGTTTACTCCTTTCCTCACTCCTCATTTTGTGGTGTGTGTGTACGTGTGTTCTTCTGATTGGTCCTGTACTGCATGTTGCTTCCTATTGGTTGTTTGTGTTGCTCCTCCCCCTGTGGATTTTGTCCTGTTTTCAGTCTTGCTTTTGCCTCCAAGGCAGTTGCCCGTGTTTGCACCTGATGAAGAAACGCTACGTCCTTTCGAAACCGGTTGTGCTGATTTAAAATTTATTGTGTGTGAAGAAGTTTGAATTTCTTGCTATTGTCTGTACGCCAGTTTTTTTAATTTATTTTTGGTGCTCATATTAATGTTCAGTTCTGCAGTTCAGTGAAGAGCATCAAATACATTTGCAAGTATGTGAATAAAGACAGTGATATGGCTGTATTTCGAGTTGAAAATACCAATGTGAATGCTCCTCCGGTGAATAACAACGATGAAATAACACTTTACCAAATTGGCCGGTACGTCAGGTCCAATGAAGCTGTTTCGCGTATCTTTGGTTTCTCAATTCATGAACGGGATCCAGCAGTTCTTCATTTAGCCGTCCATCTTGAAAATGGCCAGTGCTTTGCACGGACATTACTCTATTCAGAAGTACCACGCTATTTCACATGGGCTCCAACAAAAAAAATGGATGCCCCGCAAGCAAGGTACGCCGATTGATGCATGTCCCGGTTTATTCAAATCAAACACCTTGGGACGAGTATTTACAGTCAATCCAAGGCAGAGTGAGTGCTTTTATCTTCGACTGTTATTGGTTAATGTCATCGGCCCTTTGTCATTTGAAGATTTACGTAAAGTGAATGGACAACAGTATCCAGCGTATAAAGATGCATGCCTTGCACTCGGCTTGCTGGAAGACGACAACCAGTGGGAGTGTATGATTGCTGAAGTAGGACTGAACTGTACAGCAAAACAAATTCGTCTACTTTTCGCTATAGTGTTGACTACATGTTTCCAGGCCCGAGCAGAGACATTATGGGATAATCACAAAGATTCAATGACTGATGATATATTGCAACAACATCGTTCACGGTGCAACGATCTAACGATAGTATTCAGTGACGCTATGTACAATGAAGCATTGATTGCTATTGAAGATCTTTGCATTATCATTGCCAACTTACCACTCAGTCATTTCGGTATGCATTCAACAAATCGAAGTGCATCTGATTTAATAAGCACTGAATTGAATCGTGAACTACAATACAATACTGTAGAAATGGCAGCGATTGTTGCTCGCAATGTCCCACTAATGAATGAAGAACAAAGAACCATTTACGACCGCATCATGCTTGCAGTTTTGGCAGTACAAGGTGGATTCTTCTTTTTTTTGGGGGGGGTGCACCAGGTGGAACTGGCAAAACATTCCTTATTTCGCTAATTCTCGCCGAAATACGATCAAATAATGGCATCGCATTGGCTGTTGCATCATCTGGCATTGCGACAACTTTATTGGATGGAGGCAGAACAGCTCATTCATTATTTAAACTGCCACTAAATATTCAAAATAACCCAGACGCAGTGTGCAACATAAAAAAACAATCGTCCATGGCCACAGTGCTGAAATAGTGTAAAATTCTTATCTGGGATGAATGCACTATCGCACACAAACATTCGATTGAGGCATCGAACAGGACATTGAAAGATATAAAAAACAACGACAAACTATTTGGCGGCACTCTGTTACTCTTTTCAGGTGATTTCAGACAAGCACTTCCCGTTATTCCGCGTTCAACATACGCTGATGAGATCAACGCGTGCTTAAAATCATCGTCATTGTGGCGTAATGTTGAAAAAGTACAACTGAAAGTAAATTTGTGCGTTCAAAAGCTTCAAGATCCATCCGCTGAAACATTCTCAAAACAATTGTTAGATATCGGCGATGGAAAAATTACTACAGATGAAACTGGATGTATAAAATTACCGACCGATTTCTGCACAATCATTGATTCTCAAGATGCTCTTATTGACCAGATATTTCCCGATATACACAGACGATACACAAATCATGAGTGGCTGGCAGAAAGAGCAATTTTAGCAGCAAAAAATGTGGACGTCAACGAATTGAATCTCAAGATACAACATTTGTTACCAGGAGACTTGGTGTCATACAAATATAATGATACAGTTTGCGATGCCACCGAAGCTGTAAATTATCCAACAAAGTTTTTAAACTCATTGGATTTACCAGGCATGCCACCGCATATTTTACAACTGAAGGTTGGATCTCCGGTTATTTTGCTTCGTAATTTGAACCCACAACGATTGTGCAACGGCACGCGATTAGTCATAAAAAAATTAATGAAAAATTTTATCGAAGCCATCATTTTAAATGACAAATTCCGAGGTGAAAATATATTACTACTGCGAATCCCTATTATACCCACAGATGTGCCAATTCAATTTAAACGCCCTCAATTTCCAATTAGATTGGCATTTGCAATGACTATCAATAAGTCTCAGGGCCAAACGATGTCTGTCTGTGGCTTAGATTTGAGCACATCATGTTTTTCACACGGACAATTATACGTGGCTCTCGAGTGGGCAAACCATCCAGTTTATTTGCATTGGCGAAACATGGGATATCAAAAAGTGTTGTACACTCTGTTGCATTAAGGGATTGATATTGTTTTTTAGTAATATTGTTATAAGTAGCGATATGTATATAATTTTAAAGAATCAATTTTAATAAATTAAAAAAATAAATGATTGTTGTTTTGTTATTTTTATATTCTTTCACCGTTCACAGCGCTCCATACATCTTCCAATTATATACCACATCCTTACACACTTACAATAAGTTAGTTATTTTTTTCTAGCAAAATATTCTCTAGAAATAATTTATATGACAAAACAACGTTTGTCGGGTCAGCTAGTATATATATATAATATTTGTAGATAAATAAAATCCAATAAAACTAACTAATGAAATACTTGAGGTTGTATATAAAATTGCATAAACTCTATGCGTGTAATGTTTACATTGAAAATGTGAACATAAATGTTTTAAGACAAGAAGCTTTTGAAGTACAAAACCTTCAATCTTTCAGTTACAGTTTTTAATTATCGTAATGTATTTCTTAGAATAATTTTCACAACATGTTGTATTGCAGAGTTCTACCCCACAGCTAATATAACACATATTTATTTCTAAATTTATTGTAAAAACACAAACTTCAGTTTTTTCTTTTCTTTATGTAGAAACAATTATTAATCATTTTCGAACTGCGAAATAGAAATTTAAAAAATAAAAATATTTGTAAAAATTCATATAAATGGAAGTATATGTTTATATTTAATATAATTTTTTTTTTCATTTTAATATGATAGGAACAAGTTGTATAAGATAAAATTAAAATAATATTTTTAGTTGGAGTTACCAATTATTTTAGACTTTAAAAATGTTTCTTTTACTTCTTTTTCTTTAATATGTTTAAGTTCAATTAAATAAATAACGTTAATCACAGACGAAGAGAAACGCAATAAGTTGATCAAGACGCAAAATGAAAGATTGAAAGAAATGGTCCTATCGTACTACTACTACTACTACTAATAATAATAATAATAAAAATAAATAGTGATAACTTTTTTTCATTCCCTATTTATTTGAAATTTAGTTTATAATATAATTTTTAATATATTTAAATTCTGTAAATTGTTTCTTTTTCAATACAATTAGCAGATCTCATCAGATTATTGAGTTTCATTATAAATAGAAAATTATTATTACTACTTTTATTAATATTATTATTATTATTTTATTTTTTATTTTTCATTTAGGCAAATGGTATGCAGATACTCAAACAAAAGAAAATTTCATTTGCAAGTATTTTAGTGTTCTTTCTAGGAACTGTGTTGACAAAACGTGCTTTTTCATTGAATTGGTTTTAGAAACTTATCCTAAGGCAAATATCAAAAGTAAGACATAAACGTAGTTGAAAATGCTGTTTAGTTAAAACTAACACTAATACTGTAAATGGAAAAAAAAGTAAATTTGTCAACTGAAAAATAAATATAAATATAATTTTAGATTAAAAAACATATAATTGTTTCATAGGTTTAATAATTTTTCTAAACATAAAAAATTCACATCAATTTGATATACATTTATATAAATCATATCCATTAAAATAATTTTTTTAATTAAAAAAAAATATAAGCATGTTGAACAAAAGATTAACAAAAGGTAGTATTATATGTTCTTTTTTCCTACTTCTTCTTTTTCTTCTTTTTTTAATTATACTTAATAAAATTAGATGTTTTTAAAATAATTTCACCGTCAAATGTTTTTCATAAATTCAAGTTAAATGATTAGATAGAGGTATCAAAATTACAAGGAAAGATATGGCTAAAAAAATTATTACCATTATTCAGGTTTTACAATATATGCTATTTATTATTATTATTTAGAAACTATATAGTTGAATGTTTTTTTCTGAAATTACAATTGATAATAAATTACTGTATAATATAAATATTTACATTAATTCATGTTTGTTTTTTAAATCATAAATAAATTACGATTTATAATTTGATCACATCAATTCGCGATTGATTTTTTTAAATCATAGTTTTTATACAATTTATAATTCAGAATGTTTACCATTATTCAAAATTTAATAATAAACTTACATAATTTTAATTATAATGTATCGAATTACACACATATATATATATATATATATATATACATGTGTGTGTGTGTGTGTGTGTGTGTAAGTAATACATGTTCCCGAAATCTGTTAGGCCTTTTTAATTTTCTTAATTGTCCGTTCTGCTGCTCCCACCACTGAAGAGGAAGCGGAAGGGTATTTTTCGCATGAAGTGTTATTTTTACAATTGTTTTTTGGATACTTAAATTCTTTGCTTAATGTTTATAATTTTTTTTTTCTTTTTGTTAGCAAGCCCATTTACCTTAAAATTTTACACGTATATTTATCACTTTCTTTTCAAAACTGTATATATATATAATGAATATGTATATTCAGGTTTATCTATATCTATATATATATATATATATTCATTTTATGTATTTACATTTATTTATTTATTTATTTTGAGTCATGTATTAAGGGAAAGGATTATCTTTTTAGTACACTTAATGCAGTTATTTTTCTATACAATATATTTTGAAATGTATTTTCGAGTGGAAAGAAAAAATGTTTAACTATTTTATATACATTAAATACTTCAAACTTTAACAATGTGTAAAAAGAGTTCAGATACATTTAGAATAAATTGTAAGTATTTTTATTACTAATTGATTGTATTTGATTCATGAATATTTTTGTTTAAGAAGAATTTATTTCGATATTATATATTGAATAATACAATGAAAATTTAAATAGTAATTAATTATTTTTTATTATTTATTTATTTATTACTTTCCGAACACTATAGTGAGGAAAGTATTGTAATCATGTCAAAAATCCGAATTCGAGATTTTGATGTTTCTATACGTTTTGAGGTCCCCTGAGTCCGTTTTCACTATTTTTACGATGATGTATGTGTGTGTGTGTGTATGTGTGTATGTGTGTATGTGTGTATGTGTGTATGTCTGTGAACACGCTAGCGTCTAAAGGCTTTGTTCGATTAACCTGAAAGTTGGTACGTATATTGTAAGTCACCATAGTACGAACCCTATAGATTTTGGTGAATCTAGCACTTATAGTTTTTTTACAGGGACACAAAGAAAAATTCTTTATCATTATGGCCTATGGGACCAAAATCTTAAAAGTGCGATAGCATCTAAACGCCTTATTCAATTGAGCAAAAATTTTATACCCATATTATAGGTCACAGATACTCAATCTGTATAGATTTTGGAGAATCTAGCACGTATAGTTTTTTTACAGGGACACAAAGAAAAATTCTTTATCATTAAGGCCAATGGGGCCAAATTTTTAAAAGTGTGATAGCGTCTAAACGCCTTATTAATCTGAGCAAAAAAATTGTACACATGTTGTAGGTCGCATTTGCACCAACTGTATAGATTTTGGTGAATCTAGCACTACAGTTTTTTTACAGGGACACAAAGAAAAATTCTTTATCATTATGGCCTATGAGACCAAATTTTTAAAAGTGCGATAGCATCTAAACGCCTTATTCAATTGAGCTGAAAATTTGTATGAATATTATAAATCACTGTTGCACTAACTATAAGCATTTTGGTGAATCTAGCATCTATAGATTTTTACAGGGACAAAACGAAAAATTCTTTATCATTATGATCTAAGGGCTCAAAGTTCAGTAGCGTTAAATAAAACCTCGTGTGATATATGGAGAAAAAAACACTCTATTATGGTTTTCTCTCTTTTGTTTGTTTAGCAATTCCTCTTTCTTTATTTTATCTACAAAACTGTTAGTTACTCAATGTTCGGAAAGTCGAGTGGAGTCACTCCAGATTTTTTTTTTCACTTAAATCATCATTTAAAGAAAAGTCATCTAGCTTTTAATGCTAATATCTGATGAACAAGAAAAATCTATTTACGATTTTTATACAATGAAACTCTGAATCTTTTTACTCGATTCCTAAGTTTCTTTTGATACGCAAATGGAATTCATTTAAATCATTTTATTTTACGGAGCATCTTTAATGCATTTTATTACGTTAAATTTTGCTTAAATTTAAATTCAACGATATAGGTATTTCTCTTTCTTTGATCTTCTTCCGTAAATCAGGAAAAAAAAAACTGAAACATGTATATTAATTGGATGCAATTCTAAAAATATTAATTGCACTGACGCAGATACACAGGTAGATAAATTGAAATTATAAACTTTTAGTTTTGGTGGAAAGTGTTAAAAAGTGTTTTAAAAAAGTCATTTTCAAATGCATTGATTTTTTAGACTATTATAGCAATGCATTTTTAACTAAACTGAATTTCTACTCATTTAGAAAAATCGATTTTATATAACGTATACCCCTTTATATGACTCGTACGGACAATGAATAGAGCTTCTTAATTTTGAAATTGTGCGTGATTGTCTACTACAAATTAATATGCGGAACAAAAAAAAAAAAAGTACAAATAAATAGGGTGTATTTGTAATAAAAAGCAAAATACGAATAATGTTCTCAGGAATAAAAACACTTATGCACAAAATCAAGGAACTCATTCGAGAATCTTTAGGCTTTTGAAGATAGTTCAATATTCCCTATTATTTGAATTAACTTTAGTACATTAATAAACTAAGTACTTCCAATCGGTACAGTTACCAAAAGCAATGCGTAAACTTTTAATGAAATTTGAGTGTTTTCGAGTGTTATTTTAATAGTTAAAATTGGAAGCATCGAATTTTGATTTTACTGAAGACCAAAATATGAAAGTAGCTAAAAATATTGTGAAATGGTACATTTCAGTGATTCTATGCGACTGTCTGAAAATAATAAGATGGATATTTTCTGGAGATTCCATAACAGTGTTAGTTATGCTATAAGCAAAAATCATTACCATACTTACCATCTAAGGATTACATTCAAGCGTAAATCTTCATGTTTCAGTCGCATATAGTTTATTACATACCTCATCGTAGATCTCCTTCAAAAAAGACTAACTGTATTTATTCGTATCGCGAAATACCTTACAAAGTGAAGGAAAATTATAGCATTAAATTTTATTACTTTAAATGTAAAGCTTATTCTTTCTCCCTAAAAGTTATATTAAGCCATTTTCTAAAGCTTCAGTGTTTACTATATTTTCCCGTAAACATCAAACAACAAATACTAAAAAGGACGTTTTGAAATTTTTTTCTAAAAACTACTATTTTTATGGTCATCTGTTAGCTCTAAACACAATTTTCATACATAATGTTTTCCCCAACAAAGCACAGCTATTTGCCTATTAACTGTGTCCGAAACTGAAATTGTTATTACACTTACTTACATTTGTAATTCCACTTACAGTAACATATTGCATATAAAACCCGTTAACTTCTTTTTCTTTCTTTCTTTCTTTTTTTTTTTTTTTTTTTTTTTTGTGAATTAAATTAATAATACTATAATGGTATTTTTTATTTTAATAATCATGTCCACATATCGCATTATTAGCATTCTTAATGCATTTTACAGTTAAAAATACTTCATACAGTATTACTATCAAAATTATGCCTCTTTCATTTGTAAAGATTAAGGAATTCAAAATGATTTTGGTATGCACAAATCCTTTACTGAGGCAGATAAAATGATTTAAATATGCAAAATATATTTTGTTTTTCAATTGATTCTTTAAAAATATATTAGTACTTTTTCGACAGTTGATTCAGTTGTTTTTTTTTTTTTTTTTTTTTTTTTTCAAGGAATTTAAGAATATTCGCAAATTTACTGGTTATTTTTCAATAAAATGAATCTTGTATATAAAATTTGTTTTAATTTATTATTAACATACATTTTAGGTACATATATTAATATCATAAAAAACGACAGTTTTTTGAGTGACGCAGCAAAGCTCAAACAAAGCTTAGCAGCGACACTCTATTATACAGCTAGTTTTACATCAAAGGAATTTGGAAACGCCGACATTTAATATCTCAGTAAATAGGAGATATTTTGATCTGATGTTTTCAGAATAATCTTTTATCTTCTGCATGATGCTATCCTGAAAGTTTCACACTTCAACATTGTATATATTTTGAGATCTGGAGTTGCAATTTAAGACTTCAAAGGAAAAATATGTTATCGTGTGAGTTTTTTTTCTCGAAAACGGCTCGAAGAAATTTTATAAGATTGATATATGATATTAATTTATTTTGTCTGAGAATCGTGACGTGCTTCGTTTTTCCCAAAAAACTCTTGTTTTTTATATATTTCACTTTAAAAATGGAACTATATTACCTCGCGGATTACACTATTTTCTTTCGCATCGCTCAAAAGAAAAGAATGTAATCCGGTTTGGAATGTTCGCGGACGTATACAGTCTTCGTTTCCATTTGAAATATTCAATCTCAGATAGGTAATTTGGCTCCATCTATCGGCAGTTGGTGTCAAAAACAAACTTACAAAATAAAATATTTTTCTTTCTTTAATATATATATTAAATGAGTTATTTATTTAGAGATTTGTATTTTATATAATATTTTTTTTATCAAAAATATTCATTCAATTCCACTGTTTTCAAGTTGATACGTTGTTAACTTTCAAAATTGGTTTTATTTTAAAAAGTGATTGCAACAACAAAAACCTTTTTCTTTACTTTCATAAAAATGATAGATAATATCATAATCATATGCAAATTTTTTTTTTTTTAAACTAAGTGATAAATCACTTAAACTATGGATAGAAAAAATCCTGAAAAAAAAAAAATAAATAAATAAATAATTAAAAATTATAATAATTAATTGATTAATTTGCTCATTAAATTTCTATAATATAGTACGTAAATGAAATATTTTACAAAGATTGTAATAATTATAATCTATCAAATCCAAATCTAAAATTTCATGTTTTCTGTTATTATTATTATTTTTTAATTTTATAAAATAATATTGTAATGAAATTTAAAAAAAGGAAAAAAAAAAAAAAAAAAAAAAAAATCGGTTACCAAACACGTAAATGCATTAGAAAAACTCTGAAAACAGAATTAAAATTAGTAAAATAAGTAATAAAATAAAATGAAGTAAAATACATCTTTATTTGACTTTAATTTAAACCCATAATATATTTTTAATAGTATTAATTAATTAATTTTGTTTTTCGCATTGTGATACTTAATTTTACGAAATAATACATTTCTGCAAAGCATACTGGTAAAATAATTAAGAATTATACAGTGTATTATTTTATAAATTACTTTGTTCATTAAATTTCCAGTAAAAAACTATACTACTTAAATATTTATCAGTATAAAAGTTTCACATTTTAAAGATTTTTCTATTTTTATTTATTTTTCTCTATTAAATCAAATCTATACTTCAAAAATAATAATTATTTCTTTCTTAAATTTAACAGTAGGGAGCAGGCATGAATATAACAATAAAAGCTACTCTAGAAAAAATTAAAAAAAAATCCTCCTTCACTTGTACAGACTTATATCTTACATATGATATTGATATAAAATGAAATTACCATGCATCTGCAACCTTTAAATTAAAAATTAATAATACATTTCAAATTCTGTATTATTTTGCAAATTTTGTTTATTGCTTTTATTCAGATATTGCAGTTTATTGCCTTCCCTCAGTATATGTTTATTGCCTTCAGAACATCAGGTTTTTTTCCCCACAAAATGGGTATTTTTGAAATAGTGATTGCTGGTACCAAACGATACCGCTAGGACTTCCCTGGTTAATCGATTTTAGAAAAGTGTGTTTCTGAAGTTCATACAAAATCTTGAAAAACAGTGTCGAATACGTATTATTTAATTTGTTTTTCTATATCCAGTAATTTTCGGAATTTTTAAAAACTGTAAAACACGTCTTCGACAATTTTACGGGATTTTGTTTAGTTAAGAAAAAAGCAAATATGTATGGTGGGGGAAGGGGGTGGGGGTGGCACAAGGTGTCAGACATGAGCAAATTTTAATTTTGTAAATGTGAAAATTGGGGGAAGGGGGAAATCTGTTACTTTGATGGAAAGACCTTTTCAAAACAACATTTTAACAAAAAATGTTTTTCTTTATAATTATTAGTTAGAAAAATATGAAAGAAAATTTTTCGTTTAAAGTCTTCCCCCCCGGGTCTCGAAAACACCTTGGAAATTCTAAAAACCTCAAAAAAAAAAAATGGGGGGGCTTAATCAGTTTGAAGGATCATTGTTTTGTTTGGAAATTTCGAAAACAGGGAACAGCGAAAAGCGCACCTTTGAAATTTTAAACAAATGCATTGCTTTTTTCAGTTTGTCGAAAATGTCTTCTATAAACATAAACAACTTCTTAAAAAAAAAAAAAAAGAAGAAGAAGAAGAAGAAGAAACTGAAGCTGTATTACGATAGGGGGAACCTTAGAAAGCAAACAGTAAAATTTGGAGGGGAATTAAGGGGGTTAAGAGCTCGTTTAAAGTTCTTACTTACAGACTCATATTCAATTTGCACGTTTCTTACAATTTTCAAAAATTTCGAGTCGTTTCCGATAGATTTGGGGAGGAAGATGGGACTTTTAGAAAAAAAAAATATATATATAAGTTCCTTAAAAATGCCCCAGTGGCGGCCGAGCGGTAGATGAGAGGTGCCGGATTCGATCCCATCCCGCACTCTTTGACTTAGCCGTTCCTTCCGTGTGTTTCTCCGAAACTCGCTTAAATACGGGCCTCGACCCCTTAGAAAGACCTCATGGAGGCCATTCTACCTATATGCCTAGGACCCTAGCGTAGTCAGTTGGCCTTAAAACCTACTACCAATCAACCTTAAAAAAGTATCGTTGAAGTGATTGCATCTAGAAGATTTCTCGAAGTGCTAAAAAATCCTTATCATTTAAAATTTTAATGTTAGATCTCTTAGTATACTTTTTACCCCCATAACCCAATTTTAGAAAATGAGGCAATGTCCAAAATCCCTTCACCACGTTTTAGAAAATTTTCAGGAATTCTAGCCAGGAAGAATGTGGGAACTATGTACAGTATATTTAACCAGATAGGAATAAAACTACATTCAACAAAACATTTTCTAAAAAACGTTTTCCCGATTAAAATTTCAAAGTGGTCTAACTGATTACCCTCCTCCTATTTTCCCCATCTGAATTAATTTTAAACCAAACAAAATCTCCCTCAGATTGATTAAGCATCTTTTTTAGAATTATCAGAGTTTCCAAAAGAGGATCTGATCCCCACCCCCATGGTGTTAGGTATTTTGGAAAATTACTGTCAAATCCTTACAACATTTTACTTTAAACATCTCCAATTAAAAATATAACAAAATATTAATATTTTGTTCATTCAATTGGACCATTTAAAAACTTGTGTTTAATTTTTTTTATCTAACCAAAATCTATGCGGTGAATGGAGCTCTTTAAAAATTTATTCATAACACTTTTTTACAAAAACCTTCGTACACAAATTATTTTTTGAACATTTATTTTAAATATTCTGTTGAACTATTTAAGAAACACATGAACCGTTGAACCAAAGAAATTGAATATTAAATAAAATAAAACTCTCTCTCTCTGTCTCTCTCTCTCTCTTTTTTTTTTTTTTTTTTTTTTTTTTTTTTTTTGTAGAAATTGTTTGTTATTTTTAAAATATACTATATTATGCCTTTGTAATGTTGCGTGTTTCCATCACACAACAAATATTCTTTCTTAAAGTTTTTTATTTATCACTTTTCATAATTTTTTTTTAATTTCATTTAGTTTGTTATTTTGTTCGAGGTAAAATTTAATGTGGTATGAACTATGAAACTGCACTTTTTAAGGGTTACAAACTCATTGCCATGCTCCTTTAATTTTACATTTTAATCATTAACCCCTAAAAAGTAATGATATCAGTACAAAAATCCCTTAACGGGTTAAAAGTTTGCGACGCAGCACTGCACTTTATGGCTATAAGAATTAGAAATACAGGTTTTAAAAATAATGATATCAAATTTTCAGTGACGCTTTGCTATTAATTAAAAAATACAGAGATTTTCTTATTTGAATTTGTTTTTTTCTTCTATTTATTTTTACAGTGTAAACGTTATTTTCAACATAAAATAATATATAACATTTACTTACCGATACCTTTTCATTCACATCTCTTATAATATCAAAATATGTGTTTTAAAAGAAATGATATGAAATTCCAGCAACGCAGTGATGTTACACTAAATGATTTGTTTTTCAATTCCACTGCAATTATTTTGTTTTGCATATTAAAGTATATTTGCACATTGAAATATTGCTTTTAATTTTCAAATACGCAGTCAAATATACCACTTTCATTAAGTTTATATTATGTACTGAAATGTATTTATTTCAATGAATTTTTTTTATCTTTTGCGTCACGCTATCCACAAACTGTAAGTAAAATTTATGGAAATGTTTATTTTGTGCCATCTTATCCAAATAATTGAAAAAGCATGCAAATAGATAGTGTGCTTGAAAAAAAAAAAAAAAAAAAAAAAAAGCGAAATTTTTAGTTGTAGTTTTGGATGGCGTGACGCAAAAGATAAAATAATTCATTGAAATAAATACATTTCAGTACATAATATAAACTTAATGAAAGTGATATATTTGACTGCGTATTTGAAAATTAAAAGCAATATTTCAATGTGCAAATATACTTTAATATGCAAAACAAAATAATTGCAGTGGAATTGAAAAACAAATCATTTAGTATAACATCACTGCGTTGCTGGAATTTCATATCATTTCTTTTAAAACACATATTTTGACATTATAAGGGATGTGAATTAAAAGGTATCGGTAAGTAAATGTTATATATTATTTTATGTTGAAAATAACGTTTACACTGTAAAAATAAATAGAAGAAAAAAACAAATTCAAATAAGAAAATCTCTGTATTTTTTAATTAATAGCAAAGCGTCACTGAAAATTTGATATCATTATTTTTAAAACCTGTATTTGTAATTCTTATAGCCATAAAGTGCAGTGCTGCGTCGCAAACTTTTAACCCGTTAAGGGATTTTTGTATTGATATAGCTATTAAACAAACACAAACAAAACATTTTGCATTCTTCTGAAAACTCACACTTTTAAAACAAGAACTATTTGCAATATTATAGAAAAAGGAATATAATCAAAGATAGATATAAAATATCTCATTTTCACAGATTAATTTTATTTTTTCTATTTAAAATGTTTTTTAAAGATGTAATATTTTTTAAAATAAATTTAGTGTTCAGTACATACGTAATCATTGTTATTGTTATTATATTATATTATTATTTTTTATTTACCTTTACTTGCTGAAATATTTTATAATAATATTCTTTTGGGGAAAATATTATTATTTGTAATTATTCTCTTCTCTATTTTTATTTTCAATAGAATTAAATATGAGATATTTATATTTAAATACAGAGATATAGACATTTTAAAATTACCTTTTATTTTATAATGGCTTTATGAATTTCAAACACTCTGGAGAATACAATTATGAATATGAATAATAAAGCATATCTATTTCCAATTATTTATTTTTAAATTTAAACTATTGCATTTATCTTCTTTTGTTTAAAGAAAAAGACAAAAGGTAAATAAAAATAATATATACGGGCATAACGACCAAATTGTTCTTTAGTCCGGTAAAAGATAAGAAGAAATCATTTAACAATTTTTAAACTCTTCATTGTTTTTATTTTCCATAAAATTAAAAACTGAATATTTATGTTTAAATACAGAGGTACAGATATTTTAAAATTACCTTTCAGTTTATGATGCCTTTAGGAGTTTAAAACATTCTTCAAAAATTTTATCATTATGATTATGAATAAAAAAGAATATTTATTTCCAATGGATTATTTGGAAATATTAAACCATCGGATTTATGTACTTTCGTTTCAAGATAGAGATAAAAGATAAAATAATAATGTATCAGTGCATAACAAATAAATTGGTCGTTTATGTGATAAAAGATAAGACGATGTCATTTAACGACGCGACGTCTGAAATTCTTTATTCTTAATATATATATATATATATATATGCTTATCACTAAGATTTTTTTTCACTAATATGTATGTATATATATATATATATATATATATATATATATATACACATATATATGTAATGCACTTTATGGAAGTATATATATTTTAAAAATTAAATTCGGTGTGAAAACTTATAGGCTGATATAAATTAATTAAAAACTAAGAATTATTTTAACCACGAATTTTAAAACATCGCATAGATAAAAGAGCTATTTTTTAAATATATATTAATTTTTTGTAATATATTTCGAAACCCCCCCCCCCTCCACCAGAAAAAAAAATTTTTTTACTCGTTACACTCGCAGATATTGTCAATAAAAGAAGTAATGCATATATATATATATATTTTTAAAAATGTATTTAATATGTTAATTAGTTGTAGGCAACATTTTACATAATTGCGAATTATAGTATAAAAACCGTAATAAACTGTCTATAATACATGTATTTAAACATTTGAAAATTTGACCCAAAAATGTCATAAAGGTGTGAAAAGGAAATATAATTTCATGAGTAGGTTGTAGGCATTTTTTTTTTTTTTTCAAATTTACCGATAAATTTTTAACAAGGGATAAAAAACATTTTGGTATAAAATTAAATCTCAAATACAAATCTAAAATTTGGATGAAAATTATACTTTATTTAAAGGTGATAAAAAACAGACCTAAAAATCTCCGCCCTTTTCTCAAGTCACTTTCGAAGACGAGAAATTTTCGCTTTTTATTACTATACTACTATTCATTTACAATAATCCATTTTTCTTTTTCAATTACGACACATTACTGTAAAAATATGGCAAACATTTCTGTATTAAAATAGTGGTAGCAAAAAAAGCGTAAATGTCTGATCTCTTAAAGTCTCCAGAAAAAAGGGCGGAAACTTCGAGCTGTGCAAAAAGTATATATCCACACTATTTTATTGGTCTGTTAAACTAGTGAGCAGAGGCCGTAATCTCCGCACTTTTTTCAGGACACTCTCAGGAATAAAAAATTTCCTTCTTTATTGCCCCACTATTTGTATACAATTATCGCAATCCTATTTAATCACGACACATTATTCTGAAAATACAACAGATTTTTCTGTATGAAATTAGTGGTGGCAAAAAAGGCGAAAATTTCTCCTCTCTGAGAGTGTTCTAAAAAAAGGGCGGAGAGTACGAGCTCTGTTCCTGAGAGATACTATCTTGCATTTTTTGAATGATTTAGTTGGTCGCCTAATACAGACATTTTTCTAAATAACTTTATAATTTTAATTTAAATCTGTAGTAATTTCTTTCAATAATATAATTGTGTTTTTAGATTGTCATATTATTAAAATTAGTCATGTAGTCTATCAGTTTTATACATAAAATTTGATCGTCATAATATCAGAACACGTTCCAAACAACACTATATATATATAAAGATAAAATTTCTGTTATACAAGTCTTAAATTTAGAAATAAATTATATTTTATTTATGAGTAACAACATCTAGACGGCCAAATAGAAATAACAGAAAAGCAGACAGTTGTTTCGGTAGCATGTATCGTACCGTCTTCAGTGCATATAGAAATGAGGGAGAAGTGCTCTTGAAGAGTGGTCGGAATCAGCTCAGGATGATCAGCCAGTAGGATTACGTGGAATGTGGGCATAAAGAAATGAGAGTTAAGTGTCCCTATACATAGGAAAGGAACGAATTCAGATCAGGATAGCCATAGAATTACGCGGAATGTGGACATAAAGAAATGAGAGACAAGTGCTCCTTTATATGGGGAAGAGATCTAACTTTGCTCAGGATTATCAACCAATAAAGTTACGTGGAATGTGGAATTCCACTTAATCCTACTGGATGATCATCCTGAACTGAATTCCACCCCTTTCCTATATTTAGAAGCATTTCTGTCTTATTTCTTTATGTACTGAATGCTACCAAAACAGCTGTCTGTTTTCCTGTTATTATTACCATTATTATTATTATTATTATTTTGGCGTTCTAGACGTCGTAAAAACCTACTTGAACACAAGACTTTAGAGCTTTGTTTAACACTTGCGATATCTTGTATTTTTATAATGTTTCAGATAATCAATCAAGATTGTCATTTTTTAATATAAGTTTACAATTTTAATCTGAATATGTACCAATTTCTCAATATTTCTATCTTTAAATCCACGTAATTGTTTTGAAAGTAAAGTAAAAATACTTTCTGCCTATCTGCTTCCAGAATCAAAAAGCTCAACCAAAAGTAGCAATACAGATTTCGGAAAATATTGTTAAATAGATAAAATAAAAATAATAATGTCAAAGACAACAGAATATAAAAATATTTTTAGAAATTTAATATTAGATTCTTCACAATTAATTGTTTAATTTTATAGTATTCGCAACGAACACATTTGTATAAACTTTCATTAGATTTTTAAAAAGCTTTGTATTTTTAGATTTGATTTAACAAGTTAAAAATATGTATAATGAAGCATATTTTTTATTTTATTATTATAAATATTGTACTTCTTATCATTTTCTCTGCAGGGCAACAAAAGAAAAGAAAACTATATTCTGCAGACTATCTTTATGTTTATAAGATATATTTTTTTCAGCGATATCTTGTATATATAAATGAAAATCAGTATTATATATGTCATGAAAAAATAAAAATGCTCGCAAAAATATAAAAAACCTAAAGAAATTTTACGAAATTTTAAGCGTATTTTGTTGAAACTTGTTATGCAGGTTACTACACCATGGAGAAAAAGGATTATGTATTAAAACGAACGGTTATAATTTTCAGCGATAGATTGTGCTTTTCTTGCAATGTTGAAAAGACGTTGGGCAAATTCGGATCATCTTAAAGAACAAATAGTCAATTTTGTAAAATTATTCGTTACCATGTCTTTAAAGAAGAATGACCGATCGTTTGATTCATTTTTCTTATTAAATTTCTTTTGCACACTAAATTTCAAAGGTTTTATTTAAAAAAAAGAGAGAGAGAGAATAGAAAGAAAAAACATTAAAACCACTTTAACATTTAAGTTTGTAACAACAAATTATTAAGCGTTTTAAGGGTACTCTATAAATATAGAACATTTTGTATAATAGAAAATAAAAGTTTTAACATAGAAAATTACATAATATAGAAAATAGCAGTTTGCATTTCGTTAAGCATTTCACCTTACTTTTATATTTATTCATAGATTAATGATTATTAAGAATACGGGATAAATATTCAAATAATTAAATAAAACTTAGATACAAAAGTATTATTTTATATTAAACAGCGCATTTAACAAAATTTAATAAGAAGAATACCTAGTACTGCAATGAAAAATAAATAAATAAATAAATAAAAATAAAATAAAGGGGAAAAACTAATACTGTTAATCGTATTGTTAAGCAATACTGAAGTTAAAAATTAAAATAATTAAAAATATAATAATCATTTTTTTTTTTTTTTACAGGCATAATAATTCTCGAAAGAATCTTCAAATTTCAATATCATATGTTTTGAAAATAAGGAAGCATCAGCTATATTATTGTGACTACCTCTAAATAATAATTCAGAATTTTTATTTTTATTTAAATATACTTTAAATCCAATATTTAGAAATAATTATAAATAAACATTCTCAATATAGAACTATAAATATTTTTTTTAAGTTTATGATTATCTTTTAATCGCAACCTTTAAGAGAATTTACGTGATAAACCTTATCATTGGAATTTTTTAAATCCTCCATAATCTTCATTGAATTCTTATACACAAATTTACAATTTATTATTATTATTGTATTTTATTTTATTTTATTTTTTCAGTGCTTTTTACTTTCTCTTACCCATAAGGTACAGAAAGTACTTTTTTGGGTCAAATTTTCGAACGCGAATTTTTTTTTTTTAATATTTACATGTTCTGAGGTCCCCTGAATACGAAAATCATATTTTTAGCAAATGGTCTGTGTGTATGTCTGTGTGTATGTCTGTGTGTCTGACTGTTATCAGCATATCTCAAAAACAAATTATGGCAGAATGTTCAAACTTGGTGTTATAAATGTGTATCAAATAGGGATGCTACAGTAAGCTTTTCGTTAAGATCAAGCAAATGGTTCGTGTACAGGGACAATCAAAAGAATTCTAATACATTACGTCTATGGGGGAAATTGCAGGTAAGTAGAGTTTAACGTCTATAGACTGCACTAAACCAAATGAAACGGATATATATTTTTGGTAATAGAGATAGCCAACTGGGAAAAAAATAATTGTGTATGTAGGAGCCTCGCCTTCCTCCCTGGGGGGAAGTCCCCCCTCGAGGGGAGTAAATTTTCATGATGGGTATCTTTGAAAAGAGCTCGCCAATACCTTTAAAACGAATGGTTGAACCATCGACCTGCGATAATTTAAAACAAAGTTATCGATTTTTTTTTTTTTTACTTTTAACGAAAAAAAAATTAGAAAAAAAATCGTATTATTATTATTATTACTTTTTTTTTTTTTAAATATTGAGAATAAAATGGACTTTGTTTGGATATTTAGTGTTAGACTACTTCTTTAATATGGAAATTGTCTGCATTATCATAAAAGATAATTTTTTTTAAATAATAATTTTAATAAACTATTTTTTAAAAACAGAATTATTTTTCAATAGCCGAATTAAATTCTATATAAATGTAGGTGCATTAATGAAAAGGGGGGTTGAGGGGGGCTGTAGCTACCCTCACACAGAACTAAGTATCATATAAAACTCTTCCGAAGCGTAATTTGAATTGTTTAACACAGGTTTACATAACAGCACTCGATGTCTTACCTATTAATCTGCAATCTGTATTTATAGTATTAAATTTCAGGGTAAGAGAAAGTCGTGTGAGGGACACACCAGATTATTTCACTATAGTATGCTTAGACTAGACATATACAATTTGACATGTACATGTCTGATAAATGAGAGAAAATATAGGACATTTAATGTTCTCACGTAAAATCAATATTTAATTTCTTTTTGAAAAATCCAAATTGTGTGTTTGAATAGTTGAAGTTTAATTTGGAACAGCCTATAAATATTTTAATTGTAAGAAAAAAGTGATATTATCCAATTGAGTCACATGGAAGTTGTAAATACAGCAATTTTCCTTTCTGTTTCTATAAATTTTATTTTACTTTTTGTTTTGTTTCATTTGTTTTATTTATTTATTTTTTATTTATTTATTTATTTATTTATAATTTGCATTTGCAATTTCACTTTAAATACTGCTAGTAACAAGAATTATATTCATGCTTTTCTACACACAAATTTTATTCTCATAAATGGAATAGTGTACAGAATAACTTAGGTCAATGTCTTTTACTTATAGTCGAGCTTCAAATGCTATATATTCTTTTAAAGATAGCGTCTTCCTTTTTTTTTTTTTTTTTCTTTTTTTACGATACTAACGCCACCTTAAAAAGTATTAATTTACCATAAAAATTTTAATTGCAGTTGAAGCTATGTCGCCAAGTAATGTTCGTGTTTATTAGCGAAAATCATTGTATTCCTGTATTGTTCAATATATACATATATATATATATATATATATATATATATATATTAAGCTAATGTGCGCGAAAGTAACTTTTATCCTTTTCTGTTGTTTATACCATGTTATACATTACTGTATTTCTATTTCAGAAATCATTTTTTGCAAGATATTCCAGTTTCAAATATTTGGAAATTGAATGAATTTAATCTAATTGAAAAAACGTCCTCTAAATAAAAATTAATTTTCCCGTAATTTCTAAAAAATCGGAGAGTTGATATGTTATATGTTGTTTTAAATAATATTTAACACTGTATTTTCAATATGATTAAGTTTAATGTTTTTTATCGTTGTTGTTGTTTAGAAAAAAAAAATAGCTTCAGATTAAACTAATTATAGCTATATACATATTTATATCTGTTTAAATGCAAATACATAATTCAAATAAAACATTACAAATAAATAAAACGTAATACACTTTTGTGATTCTGACATTATACATTGCTTTAAAGATTAAAACAGTAATTTCATTTATCTTTAACTTTAAAAATTTATATTTTTAAGCTTTACATTTAGAAACAATTTATAAAGAAAAAAAAATGAACAAAAAATTGAAAAGAACTTAAAATTGAACTTTAACCAAAAAAAAAAAAAAAAAGAAAGAAAAAGAAAGAAAAAGAAAAGAAAAGAAAAGAAAGAAAGACTAAATTGACATGGAAACAAGCGAATTTAAGTTAAATGTATGATCGATTTTTATCTTCATACGCCCTTAAGGAAAAACGTTCATCCTTCGCAAACAGAAAATTAAGCCTACAAGGGATGCAATTTAGTTTCGTTTATCCCATTATTATGGTGTTGCTTACGGGGGTTTATAAGAAGGATAAACAAAAGAGAAAATGTTCCATGTAGAAAAAAAAAAAAAAAAAAAAAAAAAGAAGAAGAAGAAGTAAAATATAAATGTTAACAATGGTTGCATTATTATAAGAGTATGATTTTTCTATGAATATTTGAATGAAGTTCTTCGTAATGTTCTAGTTTGGGATATCATTAAGTGTTCTTCTGACAAGAAAAGTCTATGTAATTTATAATTAGAAAAAAAATATATATAAGTACTGTTTAACATTTTTAAAAGAAATTCATCTTATAAATAAAATAGAAGTGAGAGAAGTAGGGTGAGTTCGTGCACAACCAATCATGCTGACTATTGGTCTCTGTTATTATGGATTTGGTAGTTTATAAGTGGAAAAAAATTGTACAAAATTTTTTCGAAGAACAAGAATTCAAAATAAACTAAAAGTTTCAAATCAAATCTCTATCGAAAATTCTTCATGATTAATGTATTCATATTTTAAAGGCAAAAGATAAATAAACGCAAAAAAAAAACAATATTGCGGCTTGTCTAATTAGATGAGTGCACTTTTATTAAAAATTTACCAATTAGAAGTACACAAACCATATAAAGGTATAATCGGACTCTCAGTTAGAAAGAATAGTTTCAGTCTTTAATTCTCAATTATCATCAGTTGTTGCCATCAACTAAATTGTAAAAGAGTAAAAGCACAATTGAAAACCAAAATCGAAACTTTTTCATACGGTTCTTGCACTTTCGCCCTGATTAGTTATTATTTTCCTTGCGAAATAGAGAACAGGTTCATAATTCATACGTTATGCATGATTTTAGTGCATTTGTAAATATACGTGAAAGTTTGTACGTGTATACATTTGCGAAAGCATGTTTAACTAAACACCAGATTGAAAAGATTACCATGTAGCCTTTAAGCCAATATTCATAATTTGAAAAGTGGATACAGTTTTTTATCTGTAATTATCTAAAACGAAAGTGATATCTTAAATACATATGCAATGGCTAAGGATCAGTTCGATCCCTAAAATGACGACCATGACGTCACTTACCCTTCTTGATCAATCTGAGGGCAATCGGTAAAGAGAAAAGCGTCACGCTACTCTTTGAATCGAGGGCTCTAATACACCGTGTCCCACAAGTTTAGACAATCAATAAAATTTGCATTAACATAAAAAGTAATAAAGTACAATTAAAATTCGTGAGATAGGTAATAAATAAAAAAAGTTTTGCTAATATACACATATAAATTAGGATCAAAGGTTTGAAATTATAAAATGTACATTAAATTATATAAAAATGTGCTGTCCCAAAAGTATAGACACAATACAGCATTACATGTTTTCTTTTACATTTTTGTTCACAGAATAAACTATTTTTATTGTCGTCTGCTTCTATAAATGCAGAATAATTTTTCCCTTTAATTGAAGTATTGTCTGCTATATTTTTAGCATAATAATTTAATAAGTCCAATGTATTATTTTGCTTGTGATTCGGAAAGGATGTTTCTTGCGTATTCTGATAAAAATGCCACGTTCCAAAGAAATTTTTAAAGATGAAATTATTAAGATTTTACAATTAAAAGCGCAAGGGCAAAATCCTGTACAAATATCGAGAAGAATAAAGAGATCCTTCAGCAGTATTTATAGAGTTTTTAGATCAGGTGGAACTTGGAATACCCGAAAGCGAGTCCGTAGACCAAAGAAAACAACGTTACGTGATGATAGAATGTTATTAAAAAAGGCTTCAGTTGATAATTTATGTGTGCGTGCAATTGCATCAACTTCCAGAATTTCAAATGTACTGTACACAGAAGAATTAAAGCTTCAAAATGCATTGTTTACAGGAGAAGGAAAGCAAAACCTTGTTTAAACCAGAGACATACAGATGCATGCCTAAAGTGGGCTAGAAAACATATATCATACGGTGGAAAGTGGCTTTCTGTCATCTTCAGTGACGAAAAGAAATGGAATTTGGACGGCCCTGACGGTTAAAAATTTTACTGGCATGACCTAAGAAAAGAACCGAAGAACTGTTTCAGTAGGCAAAAAGACGGAGGATCCGTAATGACCTGGGGAGGGTTTTGTTTTAAAGGGCAAACATTTCTAGAATTTGTGGACAGAAAAATGAAATCAGACATCAGAGGATTATCAGGATATTTTGCGTGCCGATTTACTTCCAATTATGGATTTCCTAGCAGGACCGGACTGTGTTTACCAACAAGATGGGGCATCCATCCACACCTCCAGATCAACGAAAACGTGGTTTATGCAAAACAATATCACACTATTAGACTGGCCAGCACTTAGTTCGGATTTGAATCCCATGGAGAACATATGGGGGATGTTATCTCGTAAAATATATGAAAATGAAAAGCAATATACATGTGTAAATCACTTAAAAACGGCAATTGACAATGCGTGGTAAGAAATATCTCCTTCTGTAATGCAATACTTAATTAATTCTATTGAACAACGTGTATTTGATGTTATAAAGTGTCGTGTCAATACAATTCAACATTAAAAGTAAGATTTTAGTTACTTTTATAAATGTAAAACCAAAAACACTTACAGGTGTCTGTACTTTTGGGGCAGCCATTTTTATATAATTTAATGTACGTTTTATAATTTCAAACCTTTTATCATAATTTATATGTGTATATCAGCAAAACAGATTTTATTTATTACCTATCTCACGAATTTTAATTTTACCTTATTATTTTTTGTGTTAATGCAAATTTTATTGATTGTCTAAACTTTTGGGACAGGGTGTATTTATAAGTATAATAATAAATACGATTAAAAATAAAAAGCAGATTATAACATATATCACTGTATTTGAAATATTTGTCGATAAATGACAGAAGCAGCGCTCAGGCTTTGCTTGCTAAAGAATTACACTTTGTTGCAAAATCCAAACAACTTTTACCATCGATAGTATAAAGTCTTTGACTAAACCTAGATGATCCTTGAAACTTTCATCCTATGGATCAGCTACGAAAATCGTGTAGATTATATGAACGATTTACATGACTGCGATTTTCAAGCTATCTAAAAGACAGATGGTAATAGTATTTGATTTGAATTTATGCAAATCGTCTAAAGAGTTTAACTTCGAAAACTTTTCTCTGAAAACACCTGTAGTCCGCTTAGTCTTCTCCCTACAAATACACTCCAACTGTGTAACGTAATACTGTCAGAGGAAAATTCAAATTATCTCTACAAAATGTAAAAAAAAAAAAAAAAAAAAAAAAACTGTGTTTTCCCTACGACAAAATATTTTGTCCCTACAAATTTTCCTACGCAAAAAAATTATTAATAGAAGTTATGTAAAATCGTATTATTATTTAAATTTCTTGAACTTGAACAATAAATTGAATAATTCTGATTAGCACGCACGTAATTTGATTTTCTTTTTTTTCTTTTCTTTTCTTTCTTTTCTTTCTTTCTTTTTTTAAGAAGAAACGGTCTTTTCAGCATATTTGGAAGTTTAAGTTAGTTCCTTTTTTCCTTATCAAGTGGCCACTATTTTAAAACAAAATAACGGCTACAAATTATTAATGGACTTGGTGGAAATATTGAAGTGAGATATGTACATATGGAGTTTTAAGCAAATCGGTTCATAAATACTTTTTATGGGAATTTGGATTTTTTTAAGTGGCCAGCACTTAGAAAAAAGATGGCGGACAAGTTGGCAAACAAACATATCAATCACATTTGTGAGATAAATCTACTATGAAAATTTAGTTCGAATTAAATCAGTATTTCAAAAGTTATCGTGATGATAAATTAAGAGGAGGATGAATTAAGCGGCCACTTGGAACCAGTGTTGCCAGATCTGGCGAACTTTTTATTCAATAATCACTAATAATTTTTAATTGTAACTTTAACCTAAATACTTCGAAGATTGATAGTATGTTATGCATATCTAATGCCATTTCTCAAACGTATTGGAGATTATTTAATAAAATCTCCATCAGATATGGCAAGACTGCTTGGAACAAAATGGAGAAACAAGCTGCTCGGTGAACTAATCGAAGATATTTGTAAAATAAGTCCATTGTCTAACTTTGTTTGGAATAAATTCAGTATTTCAAATGTTATCGTGATAACAGATTCTGAAGTGGATGCGTTGAAGGTGGCCGCAACTTGGAAAAAAAAAATACAGTCAACTTGCCCACCGAAATGATTTAAGATATTTAAAGGATAAGTCTATTGTCCAACTTTGGTTGGAATTGACTAAGTATTTCAAAAGTTATCGTTTTAAAAACATTTTCAAGTGACAATCTATTGGAAACAGTGTTGCAGAGCAAGTTGCCTAGCGAACTCATTCAAGATATTTGAAGCATAAGTTCACGGTCCAATTTTGGTTTGAATTAGTTCAATAGCATTTCAAAAGTTAATATTATAACATATTTTCAACATGTTGACTAGCGAACATGTTGATTAGCGAATTTATCCATCACATTTGAACCCTAAGTTCACTATTGGACTTTGGTTTAAATTAATATTGTATTTTAAAAGTTATTGTGATGGTACATTTTCAAGCGACAACCTGATTTCAACTGACCGCAACTTGAAAAAAAAAAAATGTCAGAACAAATTGCCCTGTAAACTCATCCAAGATATTTGTATGATAAGTTCACAGTCCAATTTTGGTTCGAATTGATTCAGCCATTGAAAATTTATCATGATGATAAATTTTCAAGTGGTAGTTTGATTTAAAGGGCCACGCTTAATTTAAGATGTCTGCATAAAGATAATTAATAAACTTGGTTGAGACCCTTCATGGTCTGCATACATCAAAATTCAAGCAAATCCGGTCTTAAATATGCTTTTTACAGTGTGGATTTGAAAATTTCAAATAGCCTGCACTTGAAAACAAACGTCGAAGTAACTTTGATAACGAACTCATCCAAAATATTTATAAGATAAATTTGCTATCCAAATTTGGTTCGATTCGGAATGTTATTTCGGAAGTTATCGCTTGAATTAAAAGTAATAAGTTTTAAGCAAATATATTTCTTGGAAATAAATTTAGAGAAAATAGTTTTGCAATGTATCTGTAAAAATATGTAAGATTAAAACTATTTTATTGCTTTAGAAATATATGTTTTTCAATTTTTATTTTCCAGTATAATTACGAAAAACGAATGAGGGTAATAATTTTTGAAACAGATGTACAAATTCACATTTTATTTCTGACCCACATGATAAATAGTAATTATTATGGCGTTTGGATAAACTTTAATATTTTTTAATATAAATATTACATCGTCGTTGGTTTATCGTCGTTGGTTTAAGAAATTGTTGGTTGAATAAAAACAACCAGGACAATTTCTTTGAGCATTTTTACCTATAGTTTACACATACAATATGTACTTACTATGCGTTTAAAAATAACTTTAATCCAATTTTCCAATGGGGACTATCTCTCATTATATGGAGACATAATGTTTAGTAATAAACTTAATATTAATGATATATTTTTGAAGGTTTTTTTAGCATACTACTGATCGTCTGTGTAAAATATTGCAACATTACAGAAATATAAGACGAAGACATCGTTAACATACAAAATAATTAAGAATTAATTAAATGTTCAATACGTAAAAAATTAATACAATACCTCTGACAAAAATGCTTTATATTTACCAAAATTTTCATTCATGTAATTTTCAGACTTGAAACAATGCAACTAATGAATGATATTTTTACATCTTCAGTATCGTTGAAATTTTTAACAGCCCTTTCGTATTAAGAAAGAAAAAATAATTATGGGCATTGAGGCAATATTTACTGAAAAATAAATAAATAAATAAAATAAAATAAATAAAAAATAAAATAAAAATAAATAAATAAATAAAGTTTAGGTATTACAGTTTCCGACCAAAATACCTAACTTTCTATTTTTTTTTTTTTTTTTTTTTTTTTTTTGTTGAATTAGCTTTCTTATTTTATACACATTTATATACAAAGCTGCCAATATTTTCAAGAACAACAAGTTTAAATTTTCAATAAGCGCAAAATCAAATAAAATTTTGCATGCGAAGAAATGAGTACTAACATAATTAAAGGTATCATTAATGAAACAAATATACTAGCCATAATCAAACCACTGCTGGCTCATTAATAGGAAAAAATAAATGACCAATAAAAACTGCCTCAATTATATATATATATATATATATATACTTTATCATTCCATAGCTAGACCACTGATGACTGCTCTAAATAATATGAAGAAATTATGTTTGCTCTAGGTATTCCAACCATAGTTGCCAACTTAACACGTTTCACCTACCGGAAAAAAATAATACAAATATTTATTTATTTAATTAGTAAACTGTAACGGCTTTCATTGATTAAGTAAAAAAATAAAATGAAAAAGAGAATCCAGCAGCCAAAATGTGCTAAGTAGGCAACTATATTCCCAACATTGTCCACTATACCTGCCAATTATGCTAATATACCTGAAATAGTGTTAGGCCGACCCTTTTTTTTTTTTTTTTTTTCACACTTGTATATTGTAGAGTAATAGTCTTCTTATTTAATTGTGAGTAGATTTTGCTTAATATTACTCTACAAATTTACTGGTGAGAAGGAAAGGCGATACCCAAAACTATTACGGATAAATGAGCATAATTGGCAGGTATAGCCCAATAACAAATTCCATCCTACACTTGGTTGACAACAACGGTCCATTCTTTGTACCCAATAAACTATTAACTGCTAGTAGCGGCCCATTCAGTGGCTAGCTTGCTTATTTTCATATTACTTCAGGCTACCAACAGTGGGCCGTTGGCCACCTAATTCATCTGATTCTTTGGCGTAACTGATTCGCATCGGCATCATCTCAGGTGTTGTTGGGAAATTTCAAAACATATAAATTCGTCGGAAACTAAATGCCAAAAATTTTCACAAATCAAATTTTTTTTTAAAAGAAAAATAAATAAAATCATTACGTTTCCTCTTACTGACAAAGAAGGTCTCCATAGGCGTATACGCAAAAAGTTTTGAAAAAATTACAGAATACTCTTCACATGATATTATACACTGGTTCTCATAATTATAAGGGCACCAGTTTTTCTATATTAAATAAACACTGAACACTATTATTTACACAAATATATTTTTTATTAATTTGAATTTCATTAATAAACTATATTTAAAAAGTTTTGTCGTTTTTCTATCTTAAAAAACTTTAAATACGGTCAAAAAGATGATTTTTCAGGTGTTCACAAGGACAGTTCTAATCTTAGTAATAATTTTTCAGTTATTCTTTAAATTAATATTTTATGGGGTGTCTTTTTAGGGTGAAACAGTCATACATTCTCTCTGGTATATATATATATATATATATATATATATATATATATATATATATAAACTTTTTTTTTTTTTTTATTATTATTATTCAGTTTCAATATCATTTCATGCAGCATAGATGATAATCTGAATACATTTAAACTATTTAAAACTGCTTTCCACTTGCATGCCTTTTCTAATATGATAAGTTAAGGTTTTTTTCAACTTTTACGCCACGGGAAAGGCAATAATACAGAAGTTTCTTTCTTCAAACTATTTCCTATTGCTCTAGAAGTAGAACAAAAATGTAAGTCTTGTTAAAAAAAAAAAATATTATTACCCCCCAAAAACTAACAAAAATCTGAGAATTCCACGTTTAAAATTTGGGGATATTCTCTTAATGTTCATAATAATAGAAAAAAATACTAAATTAATTCTGCCTTCAGTAGAAACAGCTCCCCAGAGCACCATAGATCCACCTTTAAAATGCCCGATTCCTATCTGCCATTAAATGATCTGTTCTGTCTTTCGCTATCTTCAGATCGTGCCAGTAACAGTTAAAACCATTTGGTTAATCATAAATAAAATGTTTTTCATCCGAAAATGCAACATTTTACCATTTAATATTACCTTATTCAACTTTAACACAGACGTTCTTTCCCCCATTAAATGTTAATTGATTGTTACAGGTTTTTTATTCATTTTAACATATTATTAATTATTTTAAACATGCATAAATGTGGAACCCAACCTTTCGTTAAAACTTACGAACAAATTCAGCAGCATTCGTTATGAGCAGAACAGTAAGAGGAATTATGAGTCTTCGATCTCTGTAAAACAACTCTGATTTTGCATCAAATATCTCTCCCATCGAACAAGCAGTTCAACGTTTGATCACATTTCCTTCAGCAATTTTAGATCTTCGAATTTCATTAGAAATTCGACGGATTGAAATTATCCTTCCACTCAAAAAACACGTTTATCATACTTCACTACTTGAACGTTCTTTTTTTTTCGAGGAATTATCAGTAATGTCCGTCCAAGAAAAATTGAAGGTTTATATATGAATTAATCTAGCCCAGTACTTAACAAATTCGCATGTCAACTGTAATTTATCCGCTAGTAAGTTAACTAAAACGAAAAAATCTTGATTGTCCCTATAATTATGAACATCTAAAAACGTGCAGAAAAAAATATTTTGCATTATTTTTTATTATTTTTTTTTTTTTCATATTAAAAAAATTATAGCAGTTTTGGTTTTTAGAATACTGGGTATATTAAGTGCGCTTAGTATAATATTGTTCACAATTATTTTTGCATTAGTTATTTCAAACATAAAGTGTTCTTATAAATATGAGAAGGAGTTTATGTATGTTTATAAAGAAAATTCAGGCGGAATCACTATATATCGTCCGTAAAAAAATATTGAAAATGTCTGATTCTTGGTTATTTATCGCTCGTGGGCGACAAAATGAAAGCTGTTGCAAAACAGTTTTTAGATAAATACTCATTATAGAAATACGTGGCCCATTCTTTTCATACTAAACTAGTTCAATAAACAAAGTTTACGTTTTATAAACAGAGTTAAGGATTCCCGATGGGCTTACCCATTTCGGGGTATATAACAGAGTTTAAATAAGAAAACTAGAGAACCTAATTATGGATTTACTAAAAAATAGAATTCTGTATTGGTTCAGTTACGTCGATGACGTTTTCGCCGTAATTCACCAAGATGAAAAGGTTAGTAATTTAATCGAAGTTTTGAAAGCTTTGAATCCCAATATAAAGTTTACTTGCGAAAGCGAAATTAACGATACCATCAGTTATCTGGACGTAAAAATAACCCGTAAAAATAATTACACTGTTAAAAATTTCTGTAATAGACTACAGCACATTGTTCTGGTAAAATTATTGCCTACTCACTGTGCTGTATTTTTACAATGTGCAGATAAATTTGCTGCGATTTTTACTGACGTGTGCTGTAATTTTCACAGTATGCTTTAAAAATATTTCCTGCAATTATTACAAATGTGTGCAGGGAGTAATCCACAATACTAAGCAACTTATTTATTTTTTTACACATATAAATTACTCTATTTTTTTTCATGCGGAGCAAACGGTCTTGGATAGCCCGGGATTCGAACTTACAATCTCCTGTTCTAGAGGCCAGCACATTGTCAATCTCGCCGTTGGGCTCAAAATGAATTTTCTTTACAAAAACAGATAAGGTCAACATCAGCACTGATTGGTTGATAAATCATATCATACGCACCAAAAGACTTCTGGAAAAAATTTGATACCAATTAACAGCCCAATGTGAAGTAACCAGTCTCCAATTATTTTTACAGAACTAGCTGTAGAAATATACAGCAACCTATGCTGTATTAATGTTTAAAAAAAAATTCTTTACTTTTACAGCAATTTTTTACAGTGGGTGTGAAAACTACCGTTTACAGGAAACCGACCGCTAGCAATGAAATTATTAATAGTGAAAGCAAAACACCGTACCAGTACAAAATAAACGCCATCCAAGCATACATCAATAGAGTCATTCTCATTTGTAATGAACCAAACGACCTTACTGGAGATCTTAAAACTATAACGAATATTGCCGTCAATGCAGGTTACCCAAGTAATTTAGTCAATAAATTTAAAAAAAATAAAGACACTTGATAAAATTAGCCCTTACCAAAAACCCCGCAAAAGTACACCTCCTCCACCCCTTACGATCGCGGAGAATTCGTTAAAATAAAAAGTATAGGTAAAAAATATAAGATAAAAATTCCCATTAAACCCAATCCAAACATTTACCAAATAATCAGAAATGAAAAAGATTGAATTCCCCCTTACTGAAAACTCAGGTATTTATAAAATCCCAATAGAAATCAATCAACATAATAAACGTTATATAGGAATGGCAAAAAGAAAAATCAAAACGCGTAAAAAAAAGAGCATCAAACGGATATTAAATTTGGGAAGGCCACTACGGCGTTAGCTAAAACATGCTTGGAACAAGACGCTTTGGTTGATTTTAACAACGTTACCAAAATCGCAAATTACCATAGCAATACGTACGCGCTGAATCGTGAAACTGTGGAAATCCTCATGGATTATAATCCAATTAATGGCAAATAGCCGACCGTAGGATTGTGCCGATCGTGGCAACATTTAGTACAACGAAAAAGAGAAATGAAGAGGCTTGCTAAAAAAAGCGGTCCACTTGAGAAATCCATCGAAGATGAGGGGAAGGTCCTCAAAATGTCTCTGGATTATGCAACAGAAGCTAAAGTAAGGTGTCTAATTAAATTATAGTTTCAAGCATCTGGTCTATGAATGCTTCGTAGTTTAATAAAGTTTACTTTAAGTAAATACACTTTTCTAACTAAAATTTTGTCATCTATATTTATAAATAAACCTAAAGATCGAATTAAACAACCTTTAATTTAACATGAAATACTTAAACTAATAAACTTAAGTTTTACTTGAGCTTTAAATATTATGGCTTAAAGTAAAACAGTACGCCTATTTATTTATATTGAATCATAAAAAAAAAAAAAAAAAAAAAAAAAAAAAAAAAAAAAATGCATAACTGTTCGGAAATGAAACAATGGTAAACTCCAGTCACTTAACAGTGCGCTATTTTGTGTTTTCGAAGAATACCGATTTCACAACCAGTAATTTAGAAGAAAATTTAAATTGATAAAGATTTTTTCAAATTTAAATTTAACTCTCAGATTTCATTATAGATTACACATTAATATTGTAAATTTATATATTTTTTATCATAATTTACTCTTTGTTACACTGGTTAGATGAAATATACCAAAAAACATTTTTAACACTACGTACAAAATAAATTTAAATAAGTTTAACTTAAAAAAAGAAAAAAAAAATCAACATTTGTATAATTGCAATTTTTGAACCGTGTATTGTTTGTCAATTTATTCAAACTGTAAACCAAATTTTAATCGAAAATTATAAAGAATTAAAAATTTTAAGCTCTTTATGAGTTTAAAAAACAATCATAGTTTAGGAGGGGTAGTAAAACATGTCTTTGTATTAGCAAAAATTCACAAATTTATTTGTATGAGCATACGCTTTGTTATTGAAGGATGTTTCATTACAAGATGTAGTTAACCCCCCCCCCCCCCCGCCCACTTCCAAGAAAAGTGCTTTTTATTTCTTTCATTTTTCTCTACGATTAGTTACACTTTCTATTTGTTTCTTCCAAAGATATAATTCACGTTTTTTTTTTCCCCCCTTTTAATACTTAAACATTGTTTGGACACTCTTTAAACTGCGACAGGAATTTCCATATTCCACATTATGAGATCAATTCACAGCCTTTTTCTTATATTCCATGATATTTATAAATATATATAGTGATATGCTAGGAAGAAGGGGAAAAAATCATTTGAATGATCACGCAATAAGTAAAATTCAAAATATGAATGCGTAAGTTAAAATACATTTTGGAAGTAAACAGTGCATTAGATTGTGAATTTTAAAGCATAAAGTAATATCGCTAGTTTCTTTCTTCTGATTTTATCTCTTGAACGAAGAAAAGCAATTACTTTAACAAAATTATGTTGTTTAAATGATCATACGTGTTTAATACATTTGCTCTTACAGAAATTTTTGAGAAGTTTTAAATTTATTCATGTAAATGCACCGAACACAAATTAGTCACACTGTTTTTCATTAATAACACGGCTTTAATTAAAAGTAATACATTTTAAGTAAGTATATTTACTGTAAATACATTGAAAGAAAATAGTTTTGCAATGCGTCTGTAAAAAGATGTAAGATTAAAGCTATTTTATTGCTTTAGAAATATGTGTTTTTCAATTGTTATTTTCCAGTGCAATTACGAGAAACGAATGAGGGTAATAATTTTTGCAACAGATGCACAAATTCCCATTTTATTTCTGATCTATATGAAAAATGGTAAATATGGCGTTAGGATAAACATTATTTATTTATTTGTTTTATTTATTTATTTTTTATGTTTTTAGTATAAATATTATATCGTTGTTGGTTTATTTCATGAATAAAAATAATCGGACTATTTTTTTGTACATTGTTACCTATAGTTTACACAGACTGTGTACTACTTTGTGTTTAAAAATGCTTTTAATCCAATTTTTCCAATGGGGATTATCTTTTTTCTATCAAGCCATAATTTTTTAGTTATAAATTTAACATTATATATATATACATATGTGTATGTGTGTGTGTGTGTGTGTGAAGGCAATTAGGTAGTGTACACATTTCCATCGGAATTTTGCGATATTTTACAATACGAAGGATATGCAATATGCATCGTCAGAATTGCTTTCAATTTTTTCATAACTTACATATTACACACTCATATATATATTTAACATTTCTACAATGCGGTTATTTAATTTAATTTCTCCTTCTGTAACATTTTTGAGTGCCATTATTTATTCTATGTATTTTTTATACAACATCCGACCATTGTACTTTTTAATTTCCAAATACATTGTCTTCAATAAAAAAATAAAATTAATTTATTTTTTCTTTTAAACACTAAATAAAAGTAAAAATAAATATTCGCAAATTACAAAATACAGAGTTTTTTTTTTTTTCTTTTTTTCGATTACCAGTTAAAAAACTAATAATATGTATAACTTAAACGTGTATTTGACATGCAATTAAAATATTAAAACAGGAATAAACTACTACGTCAGAAACGCCAAAGAAAAATTATTGAGCAATTATTAAGCAAAATTCTTTTTGCACTGATGACGGTACGCTTTAGGCTACCGAAACAGCTGTATGCACCTCAATAATTTTTCTTTGGCGTTTCTGACGTAGTAGTTTATTCCTGTTTTAATATTCCAACGCCAAGTCTCCTGCTATTATATGCAATTAAAATATTTGCAAATCGCAAGACACCTTTTTTTTTTTTTTTTTTTTTTTTTTCAAAACGAAAATGAGACTTATAATAAAAGTCTACATGTATATACTATTTAAGCTTGTAAGAGAAACAGGCAACCCTTTCATCGATTATTTTAAATTGTATCTATTACAACGCTATTCTGTGAGCTTTGTTTTGCAAGAAATTGTTAAACGCAGTATGATTAATTACATGCATTTGGAAGGAAATGATGCTAGTCACTAATTCGCATGCACTTTTTGTCTTTTTGCGCCAAATACTCGAAGACATTTTATTTTTCATTTTTCATTTTTTATTTTATTTTATTTATTTATTTATTTTATTTATTTATTTATTTTTGTGAAATCATACTTGCCAACCAGCTCATTATGAACCGTTAAATTTGTAGCACCCGCCTATTTATTTATTTATTTATTTATTTCACACCAGTACTTTTAAGAGTAATTTTATTTTTATTCAATCTTAACAATATTTGGAGAGAATTACTCTTAAAACATGTGGGAAAAGGGGCGTTTTTTCAAGGGGCGTTAACAATTGTATAGTTATTAATGATATGGTTGGCAAGTATGTAATATAACGTTGAATAATTGCAATTTTTACTAAAATCGACATGAAACATCTAATTTCAATCACTTCCATCCTACAGATACTGAAAAACACGGTCCATAAAATCAATAATTATACGACTCGTTAAAGATACGACTTTTTAAGAAATGATTTTTCTGCTTAACTACAGATACAGAAGCACAAAAATTTGGTTACATGTACAAAGCATCAAACTTGCACTTTTTGTTTTTACCGGAAATTTTTAATATAAATTTTTAATGTTTATTTTAGCAGTTTTTTCGATTACACATGATAAAAATTTTAAAATGGAAATATTGGACTTAAAAAACCGTAGAAGTTGGCCCATATGCATGTAAGTTCAAAATATTCAACAGTATAAAACAGTTAAAAAAATATATATATACTGTTTGTTTTTTTATAGCATCTCCATTTATTTTAAAAATGTTTAGGAACGTATTTATTTAAACTAATATAATTTGATAAAGAATTTTAAAAATATATATTTAAAAAAAATGCTTAATAACTGTTTTATGTTTTTGTTCTCTTAAAATTATATTTTCAAACAAACGTTCAAAAAAAAAAAAAAAAAAAAAATAAGACTTATCAATATATATATATATTCAACCCTAAAGCAAAATTGGAATAATACTGTTTCCTTCCTTTCATTGAGAATATTTTCTATTGACGTCACTGAATAGAAAATAGTAATCTTCTCTCCATTTTGTTCAGAAATGACTGCAGACTATATGCGTCAAAAAGACATTCCTAAAATGATAAGTAGTGAGTCTTATATATGCGGTTAACCACTAAGAAGAGATTTATTTTTGTAGTTCTGACATCAGTTTTGTTTCCTAAAGTAGAAAAAAAAAATTATATTTTTTTATGAAAGCCTTTTTGAAATTTTATTTTTCTCAAAGTCAATCAAAATGTACAAACCATAGAATTACTTACGCTATATTGTTAAACGCTATATTGTCTTTTTCTTAAAAATGTTGTATGAATATGGTCATTTATGCAATGATGTTCATACATAACTGCACATTTACAGTATAATAAATCGTAAAGAATATATATAGATATCTATCTATCTATCTATCTATCTATCTATCTATCTATCTATATATATATATATATACACGTTATCATTGCCATAGCTAAACCACTGAAGACTGTGCAACAATATGAAAATTTATGTTCGCCCTAGGTATCCCAACAATAGTTGCAAACTTTTCGTCTACCGAAAAAAATTAATAGAAATATTTCTTTTATTTAATCTGCACACTGTAACGGTTTTCTTTGATTAAGTAAAAAAAAAAAAAGTCCGAAAGCCAAAAAGTGCTAAGTTGGCAACAACCCAACATTATCCCAACAGTCGCCACTATATCTGCTAATTATGCTAATTTATTTGTAATGGTGTTATGCTCCGCTTTTTTTTTACACTAGTATATTTGTAGAATAATAGTCTTCTTATTTAGTCGTGAGTACATATTGCTGAATATTACTCTTCAAATTTACTGGTGTTAAAAAAAGGCGAGACACAAAGCTATTACGTATAAATTGGCATAATTGGCAGGTCTAGCCCACAAATAAATTCCATCTTACTCTTGGTTGACAACAGCGGCCCATTACTTGTTCCCACAATATTACTAGCTGCTAACAGTTCACTGGCCAGAAAGCTTATTTTCATATTACTTCAGGCTATCAACAGTAGGTCGGTCGGATTTGGCCACCTGATTCTTCTGATTCTTTAACGTAACTGATTCCCCTCGGCAAGGTTAACTTTTGCCACCGGCGAGACAGTTGCAGACCATCATCTCAAGTGTTGCAGGGAAATTTCAAAACACATAAACTCATTGAAAACAGAAAGTCAAACATTTTCACAAATTCAATGCTTTATATATATATATATATATATATATATATATATATATATATATATACATATATATATACTTGCAGGCTTTTCTCGCTTAGATGGTCATTATATTGAAATGAAGTCTCAAAATACCATATCAATAATAATAATAATAATAATAATAATATTGAAATCATGTAAATCAGTCAAAATCTAAGTTAAAGTTCTCAATACCTTTGATAGCGGTTTTCCCACTCGCCACACTTGATGCATACACATACCTAACCTACATATTAAAAAATAGGGATTCTAAGATTATTTGGAGCAAAGTTATGTTTTAAAATGTGTGTTTATCCCCCCCCGACCCGCACTTAAGGGAAAGGAGGCGGAGATTTTCCAAAATATCTTTATATTATGAGATAGAGGAATATAACTGACCCACACATCAAAAATCTCCTTCATAAGATAATTTACTGCAGAGTTACACATGAATACATGTTTCCTCCCCCCCCCGCACCGTAAGGAGAGGTAGGGTGGAGTTTCACAAAATCACTTTGTAGTGTGTGTTGAATATGCATAAGAAGTCCACGCATAAAAATTAAGATAGTTTGGAACAGAGTTACGCATGGAAACATGTTTTTAATGCCCCCCCCCCAACCTTCAAAGGGGTGATAGCATGGAATTCCAAATAATCCCTTCGTTGTTTGTTTGTGTTCAGTATGCATAACCATTCAACCTATCAAAAAATCGCTTTCCTGAGATAATTTGGAGCAGAGTTACTTTTTAAAACGTGTTTTTGCGCCCCCCCACACCCCTTCTTTAAAGGGGGAAAAGGAAAATTTCACAAAATCCTCTTATGGTGCGTGTTGGGAAAGCATAACCAGCCCGCCCATAAAAAATCGTCTAAGATAGTTTGGAGCACAGTTACGCATGAAAACATGATTTTGCCCCACCCCCAACTGGGATAAGGTGGCATTTTACAAATTCCCTTAGTAAACTGTGTTTCTTGAGTGCGCATAACCAATCGACATATCAAAAAATCGATATTCTGAGATATTTTGGAGCACAGTTACTCTTAAAAGCGTTTTTTGCCCCTCTCCCCGCTCTTGATGAATGGGAGGGGGAACTTTTGAAAGATCATTTTGTAATGCGTGTTGGGAATGAATAAACAACTTACACATTAAATTTAATCTTACTGAGATAATTTGAAGCAAATTTAAGCTTGGAAACGTGTTTATTCCCCCTACCTCCAAAGAGGGAAAGGGGGCTTTCGCAAAATCTCGTTACAATGGGTGTTGGACACACGTAAATAAGCCACACACTAAAATTTGTGACCTCAGCTCCTATAGATTTTCACGGACGAATTTAGCGCTGAAAGAGGGGGTCGAATTTGCCCCCTCGTAACCCCCCCCCATATCGAAAATCGGAAAAAATCAAAAGTAAGTTTTGGAAATGTCCTCAAGAAGACTCTTGGCGATTTTCTATACATTTGGGCTATTATTGGTAGAGTTTTACTCGAAAATCCGTATTTTGCTAAATTTGCCTCGGAAAATCGTTTTTAGCCCCTCACCCCCTCCCATCATAAAAATCCAAAACTCAAATCGCAGAAAATGCTTTTTTTGCACTCAAGTTTAGTCTCTCTCTCCGCGATTTCTTCACCATGAAGCAATTTGGAGCCGAATTATGCTTATAAGGGGGTTTTTGCCTTCTGCCCCCCCAGGGGGAGCGGGGGATATTTCGCAAAATCCCGCCCTAATGGGCGTCAGGGTCCTAAAACCGACGTGCTGAAAAATTTGCGAGTCTATCTCCCATAGAATCGCCCCGGCTGTGTTGAATCAGTGAATCAGTGATTTTACTCTTTTATTCACCCCCCTCACCCCCCCCAAAGGGGTAAAGTGGGGGTTTCTCAAAATCCCGTTACAATGGGTATTGGACACACGTAAATTAGCCACACACTAAAATTTGTAACCTCAGCTCCTATAGATTTCCACGGACGAATTTTGAGCTAAAAGGGGAGGAGGGTCGAATTTGCCCCCTCGTATCTCCCCCCCCCAAAAAAAATGGAAAATCGGAAAAAATAAAAATGAGTTTTTGCACTTCAAAAAGACGTTTGGCGTTTTTTTTTTTTTTAAATATCTTTGAGCTATTACTACTAAAATTTTACTCGAAAATCTATACATTGCTAAACTTCCTCCTGAAAATGGTTTTTACCCCTCTCCCCCCTTAAATATCCAAAATTCCAAAATCGCAGAAAATGTTTTTTTTTTTTTTTTTGTATTTAAGACTTCTGCAATTTCTTCACCGTGAAGTAATTTGGAGTTAAGTTATACTTATAAATGTGTTTTTGCCTTATGCGCCTACGAAAATCTCATTTTTACCCCCCTACCCCTCCCCCCCCTTAATAATCCAGAATTCCAAAATCACAGAAAATGTTTTTTTTGTATTCAAGTCTAGTCTCCCCATATGCAATTTCTTCACCGTGAAATAATTTGGAGCCGAGTTATGCTTATAAATGTGATTTTTGCCTTCCCCCCCCCCCGGGAGGAACGGGGTGTATTTCGCAAAATCCCGTCTTAGTGAGCTTCAGGGTCGTAAAATCAACCTGCTCACCGAACATTGTGACTCTATATTCCATAGGATCGCCACAGTCGTGTTGAGTCAGTCAATCAGTGAATCAGTGAGTTTACTCTTATATATATATATATATATATATATATATATATATATATAAATTTTTAATGTTTATTTTAGCAGTTTTCTTTGATTATACATGATGAAATATTTTACATAGGTATATTGCAGTTAAAAAAAACGTTACCTGCATATGCAGGTAAGTTCAAAATTTTCAACAGCAATAAAAAGTTTAAAAATGTTCACTTCTTGTTTTTTATAGAATGTTCATTTATTAGATATTATTCTTCAAAATTTATTATAGTATTTATCTTCATAAAAAACAATTTTTATAGTATTTTAAAGTGAATTTTTTTTTCTTTTTTTTATGTTAAAAATATGTAAAACGAATAGATAAGCTATCACTTAGAAAAGTATTCTTCTTCAGTACTTTCAAAATATTTATGAAAGTATTTAAACTAATCTAATTTTTATAAACAACATTAAAAAAGTTGTTAAAAAGAAAAAAAAAATGTGTAATAACTGCTTTATATTTCTATTTTGTTCTCTTAAAATTACATTTTCAAACAAAGGATAAAAAAAAAAGAAAGAAATTGCAAAACTTTGAAATAAAGATAAGACTTGCCAATAAATATATTCTCAACCCTAAAGCAAAATTGGAATAATACTGTTTTCTTCCTTTCGTTGAGAATATTTTCTATTGACGTTACTCAATAGAAAATAGCAATCTTCTCTCCATTTTGTTCAGAAATGACTGCAGGCTATATGCGTCAAAAAGACATTTCCAAAATGGTAAGTGATGATTTTCATATATGCGGTTCCCCGTGAAAAGAATTTTATTTGTGCAGTTATGACATCCATTTTGTTTTGTAAAGTGGGAAAAAAGATTTTTGTATATTCTTTCATAAAAGCCTTTTTGAATTCGTATTTTTGTGAAAGCCAATGAAAATGTAGTGAGCATAGAATTACTTTCACGTTCTTCGATATACTTTTGTATTTAAGAAAATTTCAAAAGTCGAGTTTATAAAAACATCAAGTTTATATTTTGAAATATTTTACAGATTGAAATCTCCAACTTTATCTAATAATATTCTGGATATAACGTTGATAAACCATTTTAAAAATATATGAATTGGATCAAATAATATGTTAAACTATTACAGATCTCCTTTGTAAAAGCCTTACGTTTGGACGACGTTGTATATGAACAGCAAATGTTATGTACAGCAAAAGTTTACAGTGGATGAGCTTCACATTAGGATCACATAATATGTTTACATCTTTTATTTAAAGTCATCATATTTTTCATTAAATCTGTTATTATTTATATATATATATTATAGGTAGTAAGGCGGACTCAATTATCAGCTGTGAAACTGGCAACCAAGATTTAGTTAAAAAGCTTATTCAGATATGGCACCATATAATTCTCAGTTACAACAACAATAAAAAAAATCCATCAAAGCATGGCATGCATCAGTTTGTAATTGCTAACTAGTGTGGTTATACTGAAGTTTAATGTTTTCTAGTTTATGAATAAATTACATAGAAAAGTAATATATATATGTAAGCTCTCAGTTGGATGAACTTTGAATTAAAAAAAAAAAAAAAAAAAAAAAAAAAAAAAAAAACTTGACACTGTTGATTTAAATAAAATCCGCTACGAGTTTCCTTTACACTTTTTTATTAGAAAAAAGAAACTTATTCAAGTATACTTGATATACTATTTACACGAAAATATTTACGGATAGAGTAGAATGGTATAACAATCGTCTTAAACATCATTCTTAAGCCTTATGGAGAAAAAGTTTCGTTCTTTAGAGGGTAACATCGCACGTCACTTCACAACGAATCTCATCTCCGTGCTGCTGAAAGGTAGAAGAAATCCCCTGAGTTCCATAAGATTTTCACTCAGCTTTCGAACAGGTTGTCTAGCAGCCCTCTTACAGGTCATTTGGCAGCTTGCTAACAGCAGAAGCGTGATGGAAAGAAATCTGGCTCCCATATATATATATATATTTATTTATTTATTTAGTTTAATAATAGCACTTAAGGTTTTGTTTAATAACAGCTTTAAATATAAAAGCTTTGAAATGCTATTTAATCCTCTCTCAAATTTTAATTAAAAAAATTTCAAATACATAAAAAAATAAATAAACTTTTGTTCTATATTGATGACAATCCACTGTATAACACAAAATTCTTATTAATGAGCTTTTTTAAATAACGTTTAAAAGTACATAGTTTAATAACGTATATCACAAACAGATAGAGCTAAACTAGTTCAACATTTGATGAGTATTTGCTTAAGAATATTTATTTATTATTTTTTTTTTAATTCTCATTTTTTTTTTCTAAATAAAATATGGCAAACAAATTTTATTAGTAAACGAAGATTAAGGTTTATTAAACGGCATAACATTATAAATTCAAAAATTTTGGAATGTAATAAAATATGCATTCTGTTTTTTAAACTTTTTTTTTTTTTTTTTTTTTTTTTGTATTTTATATTTAATATTATGCATTATAAAAGACTGCTTAAAAAAGGGGGAAATACTTTTATTCAATTGGCTTGACAACACTATACCAGAAGTTTTTTTTTTTTTTTTTTTTTTTAACTGTTGCTTTAACAGCCCTAATTTCCTGCGAGAAAGTCTTGTAACCGGAAGAGAAACTTTTCTCTGCTTGCCTGCTTTTATCTAACAGGAAATCACGCGCTGTAGAAATTGCCGAAAAGTGAAAAAAAACTTTACCAAGTACCTGGGGATATCCTTTTTCAACTACATAAAATAGAAAACTTATAAATTATAAGCAATCGTAAAATTGAAATGAATTTATGTATTCATTTAACAAAATTTATACTCGTTCTGTATTAAAACAGTCATTATGTCAAGGAAAATTAAACGTAAACAAATATAAAATTATAATATGAAAAATTAGAGTGACTTCAATCGACTTTTCGAACATTATGTAACAAACAGTTGTTTAAATAAATTAAAGTAAGATAAGTCGTTAAAAAAAAAAAAAAAAAAAAAAAAAAAAGAGAGAGAGACAGAGACAGAGACAGAGATAGGGAGAGAGAAAATTATAATAGGGTACATAATATATTGTTTAATATTACTCTATTGCATTTCAAATAATTCGAGTCCATACATCTTAATGATAAAAAAAATTCCACTGCAAATCTTTCAAACACCATAAGTGCTAGATACACTAAAATCTGTACAGTTAGTGAGTCGGTGATTTATACCTTGTGCATAAATCTGAAATTCATTTCGATAAGGCTTTTAGACTCTATCGTATTTTTAATAATTTGAGTTCATACGCCATAATTATAAAGAGTTTTCCTTTGTGTCCTTGTAATAATGAATAGGTTATCAATGAATAAAATGAAATAAAATCTCAAAAATCTTATTTGCAATTACAATCAGTATAGTAAATATATTGGTTTAATTAAAGAAGAAGAATGTTACTGCAATTCAAATGGATTTAAAGATTTTATTGACCCTTATTACGGTCATATTGTCTCAGGGAATTTAAATTTAATTGTAGATGATTATTTAAAAAGTATTATTTATTTGGGATCAAGTTTCAGAATGAATTTTAATTACATCAATAAAAAAATTTTTGATTTTATAGAAAAAAAATTTACACGTTTTTATTTAAAAATTTCCTATAAATATTGCTGGCCTTTTGGAAATTTCAGAAAATGGAAATTTCAATTTTTGAACCTTTTTGATAAATAATTATTGTTCTTTAGAAATTATTGTAGTAAGTTTAATCTAGCTGAATTTAACTATAGTACTGAGCTTAAAAAATGTATTGAGATTTTAAAAGATAAATTTATTATTGCTACAGTAGATAAAGCAAACAGTAATTTTGCAATCATTTGTGAAGTTTTTTATAAAAATATACTTTTAAGGGAATATTCAAGCAATAGTTCTTTTAAAAAGTTAACCGACCATCCCTCCATTATCAAAAAACGTATTTTGGCCTTTGATAAAAAATAAATTTAAACAGAAATTGCTTTAATTTTCCATATCTTTTCGTTACCGTAAAATTTCATAAAAATCCAGTTAAATTTCGTTTTGTTACCTGTGGTACTAACAGCTATAACGACAAAGCCGGTAAAATCTTGCTTAAATATCTAAATTCAGTTTTTAAAATGATAAATTCGAATGGCAATTGTAACATTATTAACAATAACCTATAAGTTATTGAATATTTTAAGTTTTATCCAGAAAGCATTACTTCAATAAGTACCTACTATTTTGAAAATTTGTTTGGAAGCATTCCGCACAATTTCGTAATAAAAATTTTTGAAAGCATTTATGAGGAATTTGGCAGCTACTTAAATTGTGAAAAAAACTACTGGAATAATTTTATTAAGTTCTGTATTTTCGAAAATTTTTTATTTAACGGGAAAGATTACTTTTTACAAAAGAGGGGTATTCCAATGAGGACGAGTTTCTCGAGTGCTTTCGCTAAATTTTTAAATATTTTTTTGAAAAAAAAAAAAAAATATATATATATATATATATATATATATATATATTACTTTCTTCAGGTATATTGACGATTTGATTGTTTTTAACTGTAATGATTTCGAAAATATTTCTAAAAAAATGTATCCTAAAGAATTAGTTCTAAACCGTACAGATACAGATAAAATTTCATTCCTGGATCTTAACATAAAACGAAATAAAGATAAATGGCTTATTGGTTTATACGATAAAAGGAAATATTTTGATTTTAAAGTAAACAGTCTCACCAATTGGCTTTCAAATATCAGTAGAAAAGTTTTGAAAAATATCATGTTCGCACAGTTAAAAAGAATTCGCACTATTTGCAATAATGATGATGATTTAAAATATGCTTTTGAAGATTTAAGAAAAAAGTATAGTTAACTGTTACCCGTTTCAATTTTTAACGGAGTGTTTCCAGTTTTTTCCTCTTTTGGTTTGTTCTAGTTCCTAAATCAAGGGCGATATTTAAGTACCGATGAGAAGCCCCGTCGGCCGAAGAGGGTTAATTTATTAGGTAGGGTGTTCCATTTTATTGTATTTCATTTTATTGTATTTTGTAATTTCTTGTATTCTTGTATATTTCATATATATTAATTTGTTGTAATTGTATTACTTTTGTAATTTTGGTAATTTTATAATTGTTTTTGTAATTTTTAAATTATATGTATGTCAGATTTCTTCTTAGTTAATGGTGGTTTTCTGTTTGGTGAAAAATTGGGGACTAAGGATAGTTATTAGCTAATTGCTACTGTCTTTTCAGAAACTTCTCTTTCACCCCTACACTGAGAGGTTACCCTGATGAAGCCCTCAGTGTGTTTTGGGGTTTTATTTCATTTTATTCATTGATAAATTATTTTATTCATTGATAATCTATTCCTATATTTAAGTTTTGCATTTCCTTTTGCAGCAATTCTGCGCATTGGTTTGCAATTCTCCTTTTCAGTTTCTCTTATCTTTAAACTCATAAATTCGTTACAATAGTTACCTATATATATATATATATATATATATATATATATATATAAGAAATGGATGCAACAAAACCCGTACAGTTCAAGGGATGGTGACCTATAACATGTATATAAATTTAGAGCACAATAGAAAAAGACATTTAGAAGACATTTTAGACATTTTTACACTTTAAATAATTTGTATTCATAAACCATAATAAAGAAGAATTTTTCTTTGTGACCGGGTAAAAAACTACAAATGCGTAGATTCACCAAAAGGGTTTATTCTACAGTGACTTAAATGTACGTACCAATTTGTAGTTCATTCGAACAAAGCATTTAGATGTTAACATGTTCACTCACTCATATACATACATAAAACAAATTAAAAAAACACATACATTATCGTAAAAATAGCATAAAAGAACTCAGGGGACCGTAAAATGTATAGATACCCCAAAATCTCGAAGTCGAATTTTCTTCATTATTATAGTCCTGTTCTTACATATGTATGTTCAGAAAGTAAAAATAATTTTTTTAACAACAAATCCATTGTTCCATTCACTGGAATTTTCCTGTTATTAATATTTTTTTTTTAACTGTGTATATTTCACTTAATAATTCTTTTTTTAAATTCATAATACTTTACGAACATACTATGTAAGAAAAAAATTGTAATAATGACAAAAATTCTATTTTGAGATTTTGGTCTATCTATACGTTTTGAGATCCCCTGATTTCCCTTTTGCGATCTTAACGGTGACGTATTTATGTGTGTGCGCATGCGAATGTGTATGCGTGTAAGTAAACATGATAGCTGGTAAACACTTTGTTCGAAGGAACTAAAGTTGGTGCATATGTTTTAGGTCACCGTAGCACGAATCCTTTAGATTTTGATAAATTTAGCACTTGCATTTTTTTTTTTTTTTTTTTTTTTTTTTTTTATAGGGACACAAAGAAAAGTTTTTATCATTATGGCCTACCAGCACAAATTATTTAACGTTTGGTAGTGTCTAAATAAAAATTCAAATAAACTGAAAATGTCGTAAGTCACCTTTACACAAACTATATAGATGTAATAATACAATTACCCTAAATACTTAATTTTAAATTGAGCATTAAAATAGTTTTTTAATTTAATGCAAAATGAAATGATTAGTTGAAATATTGAAGTTTTCAACATAAACAATCCAAATTATCTCCCCTTGAGGTGTCTTCATCTTTTAGAATCATTTAAACGCATTTAAATGTACTAATCCTAACCTTTAAGCGTTTTGGTCAGCTTATTGTACCACAGTCTTCCGCTTTGTTTTAATCCGTAGCGTGATTTTTGGAATTTTTAAACATGTACAAGATTAGGTTGACCTTCAAAACCTGTAGCTTTCTGCGTGTAAATTTCTTCTTTTAAGTCACGGTTAACATAGGTGATGATAGTATTATGTTCATATAATATCAACCTCTTTTTTGGCACTATAATCCATTTTTGTTCTGATGTCTAGACCTTGCTATTGGTTCAAGCGTTTCATTGATTGCCACACAGTTGAGCACATCTTTTGCTACTAATCTTGTTTTTATTTTGTTGGTTGACCTATCTGATCTGTACTTGATTCTTTCTTTCTCTATCTCTTTCTCTATAATTACATATTTCGATGCTATTATTTTCTCCTCTTTTTTGTCGCTTTACCAATTTTTAATCATTAATTTCGAGAAAAGCATCATATTCTAATTCCATCGCTTCATGCCATTCTTTGACATTATTACCATTTAATGCTTTTTTTAATGTGGAATTCTAATTTTTTGTTTCATCAAATTGAGCTTGATTTTCCTTGATGTTTATAATATTATATTCCTTTTGGATCTCCCTGTTGTTGCTTTTGGTGATTTGCCTCTTTTCAATATTTAAGAATTTCTTCGAATTCTGTATTTCATTCTTCTGGGGACATCATCTCTGCTTAATGCTTTTATTTCTTGTTCTTTTTCTCTTCATAAATTTTAGTATTTAGTATTTATTTTCTTTGGTTTTCTCCGGATTAGTTTAAAAAAAGGTTCTTATAAATAATTTTAATAACATGAATTGCTTTCAAGCTCTCTCTCTCTCTTACACGCACGCGCATATATATATATATATATATATATATATATCATCTCTTGCTTTTATTACATTTTGCTGTTGCGGGTCCCACAAATTATGGGCATAAGGTTCATCTGAATTAAATATTCATTCTATCGGTATATTATCAAATATTTTTCTTATGGTTCGATCAGATAATACATTGTGTTCTTTCCCTAAAGTTTTTAAATGTCTTAATTTAGGTTTTACGTCCATAAAACAGTTAGTAGAGAGCGTTGTCATATACAAACAGATTTATTCACGGTTTCTTCTAGAAAATTCTGAAGTAAATTCGACTAAATAAACTAATATTTGGCAAAGGAAAAAAAGTTTTTTTCTTCCTTACTGCGCAAGCATTATCCGAAGATAAATAAAAAACCCTTTTCTTTGAAATTATTACCGTTCTTTTTCTTCTTTTGCTTTTTTTTAAATATCTATCAGTATATCCTACGCCACTGTCAATAGGTACTGCCTTAATTTTTTATCGAACTGAATTTCAGTCAAGATCTTAAAACCTGGAAAGGCATTTTTACTTTATCTTAAGAATTTAAAAACACTACATGGACATATGATGATATTCAATTGCTAGATGTAGCAAATTCCAGTCAGTTTCCCAAAAATTTTTATTCATATAGAATTATATATGTTTGAATGTACACTATCTACCAATAAGTATTTGGAATCATTCTAATTTAAACATTTTGTCAAGTATCTAGAAAAGTTCCATGGAAATTAACTTGAAACCTTTTTAAGTTAAAGAACATGTTACACCTCATATCTTTCAGCAAAAGTTTCGTCCTGAAAAGGAAAAGGGGGGCAGTAAAAAAATTACACAAAAATCAAAATGATTTGTATCATCCTGTAAAAAATAATGCTTTAAATGTATGTTGGCTGTAGCATCTGATTAAGCAGATTTTTCGCATTATCTGTATAAAATTTTATTGGGCTACCACATATATTCATGGAGATACAACGGTTTCTTAAAAAAATGCGAAAAGAATTTCCACTTTTTTAATTATAACACGCAGGGTGTTAGATCCAGTGCAAAGCCATTTTTAGGAAATATGGCATAATAAATTGGGCACAGCATACAGAAACTAGAATGCAAAAATGTTAAATATCTTACGAAATACGAGCACTTTTACCAAATAAATTTTAACTACGCATGCGCAAGCTTTATAAAAATTTTATTTGCATAATTTAGAAGCCGAAGGTATTGAGCAACTTACACTCTAGAACAGAAAAAGATGCACCAAGAAGTAATAACGATAATTAGACACAAATTGACATGCATACAGGTTTCGATGAAAAATGCAAAATTTTAAAGTTTGACTGCTATCGAATGAGTATGTGGCGCTGCAGCGCATCTTAACTGTGCAATTGACAAAATATTAAAGAAGAGACATTTTGATTCCAGGTCATAAATTCTTTGAGAATTTTATTCCGTTTACTCAGATAGACAGTAATTATGCCTCGTATAAAGGTGCGCAGATGTCAGCATTCTAGAGAGGTATGTAGTTCGGCCCAAAAAATAAGTTTGGTCTAATTTTCGAATTATTTGACAATTAGGTAGAAGCGATGCCACTGTTAGATGATATTGGCAGGAATGTGTGAACTATCGCCAAGTACAGGGAATCAAGAAAGCGGTCGACCTAGAGAGAGGACTAAACATAATAACTGATCAATCGTTAAAACGGTACTCAAAGCCCAAAATTCATCATTATCTTCAATAATACGTGCGGTCGGTTCTTCAGTGATTTCAAAGACCATTAATAGGTACAGTCGTCAGCAAATTTATTCTAGGTCTAACAAAAATTCCTACAGAAAAAAATAAACTTAGTACTGTTTTGTTAAATAAAACCTTGTCGAATTATGTCCTTAGACTGACTAAGCACATGATTCGATAATAATTCATTTAACCAAATAGCATTAAGTCTATTTTTTTCTACACAGGATTTACTGCTAGCGCTAAAATAATTTTGCTTCCGACTGTATTTGATTATCACTCAGGAAGCAATTTCAATGTTCATTACGAAAATCATTTCACCATCAGAATACTGATTTTTTCCAGTATTTCTATTTTCTGCCGTTTTAAACTGACTGCACATTGACAAAATTTAGAGGCATCCATGATAAGAACGGTAACGTTGAACTTGATCCTAAGTTATCACACAAGTATCTATCGTAATCACATCATATGACATGCTTTAACAACAATTAAAGCTCTCTATATGGATATACGTAATCTTCCGTATCTTAAAACTGTAGCGCAATCCCGGAAGTGCCATTTTAATTTGGGCGACCCTTATATATTACATGTGTACGTGACTATCATAAATTGAAAAAACAGAGAGAAAATTGTTTTAGAATCAAAATAATCAAAGCTTTTATATTGCATCCGTGCTGAGTATTCTTTTAGTAATGAAGAGTCTTGCTCATTTATTTTCACTTGAAACAATTAATGTGCGTTTTTGAAATAGCTTATTTTAAGTAAATTATAAAATTATTATATATATATATATATATATATACATATCTATATTAAAAATATTTTTAGTATTCTTGTTTTCAACATACGATTCATATTTGTAATTATTATTACTATTATTTTGATATATTTATTAGTTTATTAGAGTGTTTCATGATATACTATTTCTTTTTGATACATGTGTCTTTATACTAAAATTTACATTAAAATATGTTGCCATATGAGTATATGTGTGACATCATATGTTTGCTCTAAAATATGTGAAGTATCAGAGTATGTAGATATACCAATCAATAATGAGAATTTTGGATATATATAATAATTACTTAGACAAGAGCAAACTCTATTACTCATAATAATTTTGAATTCCATTGATGGGTATGAGGTGCATACCAGTAAGCGTCAATGTGACTATTAAATTAATGTTTGATAGTACTGTTGATAAGTAATTCATAAATTCATATGTCTGATGGATTTTGCTAACTAATCATTTCAAAATTGATTTTGAAAATAGAATTTGGTATAAAAGTATATTTTACTATTAGAAGTTATTAAAATGTTTGATTTAAAATTTTTTTAATCTGAATTCAGAAAATTTTAATTTTTATGAAATTGAAACGAATTCTTGTTAATTTTTATACATGTATATAAATTTAGCAATAACACATTTGCAAAGAAGATATCATTTGGTATAAAATTTATTAAACATATTTATTAATAATATTTTATGCAAATTTTATTTTATTCATTTTTTAAATTACTATTAGTAATTTTATAACCTTTTTTAAATCTAAATAATGAATGTTATATATTTTATTATATTCTTTTGAAATATAAGATATCAAATATGAATTTTCTATGAGTGTATACATTAACATTTGCTGATAATATATATATATATATATATATATATATATATATATATATATTAGATGTAACTTCCATTGCTTTTTATTTATCATATAAATCACATAATTTCTCAAATTAAAATATATATTAAAATATCACACAATACTTAAATTATTATTTTTGTAATTTTTAATGTATATCGTTTTAAAAGACAAATCTGCTAACCTATTACACAAAATTTAATTAATCATATATTTACTTAAATTAGCTTATAAATATAACGTATATGATTTTATTTCAGTTGCACATGGCAGGGCAATGAAATCAGGTGAATCATGATGCATATATGTATAAGAATTTTCGGGACACATTTATATAATAATATTTTATAAATTTTTATATATTAACAATCTTTAAATATTTTTAAAGTATCTTTCAGTTAATAATAAATACTTGAAATTCAAATGATTCTTATTTTGTGTCTGAGATATGGTATTCTTCGCAATTATGTCGAATCTTGCAACAGAGAAAGCAACAGGGATGGAAAAAATTTTACCATTATATCTTGATTATTCTAAAAATTTTCTCTGTAAATAGCATATTTCATGGAGAATCTAAAACATAGCAAACGTTGACAGATTCTTATTAAAAAAAATAATTGAAAAAATTAACTAATTTATTACAAGTAATAATTGATCTCATTGAAATTTAAAAGTAACGAAAAATAAAAAAATAATTGAAAAATGTATTTAACCCTTTAATTGCCCCGGGCGTATATATATGTTTTTCCGAATTACGATCTTATGTACTGTACTTCTACCAGTGAAACTACTGAAACGGTTCAAGAGTGCAATAAAATAAACTTGAAAGTGATCTTGACAGTGTTTTTGAAACATTTACTGATTTCAGATTTGAAAGAGAACGGTGCACTTTGAAGCGAATCACGTAAATTTTCCTTGGCAAGTAAGGGGTTAATAATTTATACCAACTGGTAAAAGTAACTAAATTTCAACTGATATTTATTAGAATTTGGTGCACTTCTTATATTTTACAACTTATAAACATTCACTGTTAACTTAACTCAGTTACTAGTAATTATGCATTTATTTCAGGTATTATTTTAGGCGAGACGTTGTAACCCTCGACGATAGCCCCATGGCCCCGAGCCCAAACCCTTCTCGAGATTCGAAAACTTTTACTAGTCTATTTGGACCATAAATTGCTTCCGGTGTTAAATTTTATTTATTTATTATGTATTATTTTTATTTTTTCAACATACTTATGACTGCGAGATTTTTTCGTTTTCATCCCATGCTTTTTACTGTAGATTTTTTACTCTTTTCCCCCTGTTTTTTTACGTTCAAAATCCACTGCACCTTAGAATGATGAAAATGGAAAAAAAAAAAAAAAAAAAAAAAAAAAAAAAAGGCAAACAATTCATAGAAATCAGCATGGTATGAGAACGAAAAACACACACAATCACAATTATTAGGCGAGATATTTACTATTATGCATTAATTATAATTACGTTAATATTTTAACTAATTATGTCATAGATAATAGTTAACACATTTTAATTCTGAATGACGTATATATATATATTGATTTTTTTAAAAACAATTTTTTTCATTTCAAGAATTATCGAAAAAATATCATTCCGTATAATGTCTAAAAAAATTTTCTTAAATGCTATATGTGTTCGACATATGTATTATTGAAATTAGTTGACTATAGTTATCTTATTACAGCTTTAATATTAGCGCAGATATTTCATGCGACATAATAACTGAACTTAGCGATCAGTACTTGTGAAATATATATGCCTGATTACGTTGATCATGAGTGATCCATTCTCCCATTTTCAGATTATTTCGACTAAATGGCATAGATAAAATCACGTTCTAATAATAAATTTATAAATAAGCATCTTTTTTTTCTGAAATTAAAATAATAATCACGCTTGCCAAAAGTTTTTAAAAATAGCATTCCATTTGTTTTTATTTTCGATTAGATTTTATTTTAATTTGCATAAATATTCACATATAACATAAACTTTATGTTTTAGAATTATTCAGTGTTTTTTTATGAAACATAATGCAGCTATGTTTATATATAATACCTTAAAATCACATTTTTTAAAAAATATATATATATATATATATATATATATTTAAGTATTATTAAAAATTTAAACCTATTTGTGTCTCACGGAACAAGACCTTTCGTAAAATAGAATCGTTATCTAAAAATATAATTTTTGTATCTTCTGTTAGTAATAACATTTTAATGTAAATCACAGCCATGATTGCTTTATATCTTAATGAATATATATTTTATACTTTGTTAAAAATGTGCATTGAAAAAATATGGAAACTGTTATCTTTGCACATTTTGATGTCTCTTGAACCTATAAACTTGCCTTCAGAGGTCGGTATTTTTCTGTGTGTGTGTGTGCGTGTCTTTGTCTGTCTATCTATTATCTGCATATTTCAAGAACAGATACTGGCAGGATATCGAAATACGATTTTAAAAAATTGTATTATCTAGGAATACTACATTAAAATTTCATTGAGATCTAGAAAATGTTTCGTGTCGATAGACATCCAAGAGAATTCAAATTACGTTTTTGTGCGAATTTCATGGTAGCTATACTTTAACATCTATAGCCTGCACTAAACAACATTAAATGAACAAATATTTTCGTGTAGAAAAAAGGTATGAAAATCATTCACCATTCGTTTGAAGACTACCCAAAAAAAAAGACTCTAAACAGGGAATTTGCTGGAAAAGCATTTCATCTTGTACTATGTTTTATTTACTGGACTATATTTAAATATATATCGTGGTAGGTTCATAATTTATAGAAAGCACGCAACGCTATCAATAACTAAGAGATTTATTTTTATTTATTTATTTATTCAGGAAATTTATTGAAGTGCATTACTATATTTTACCATGTCCAAGTAAATTAATCAGTGATGAAAATGTATTCGTTATAACCATAAAGAAAAAAAAAATATTTTTTAGCTCTTCTAAACAGAACAGCTTTTATTAAAATATTCATTCATCGAATTTTAAATAATCTTCAATTAAACTTATCTATATTATTTAAACATTAAAATTGCACTACAGGATTAGATAAAATGAACGTGTATTTGCTCCAATTCATTACTTTAGATAAAATCATAAACACTAAATATTAGAATACAAAAAAATTATAATTACAAGCATAATTGCAATACAATTTTATAAACTACTATAATATTGATATCAAGTACTACATCCTACATAAATTAAAATAAATAAATAAATAAATAAAAGTATTATGTCAAAGAATGCATTCAAGTACCCATAACTAAAGCTAATTTAAGTTCGGTACAAAACATTTATCTTGAAAAATTTCCTAAAATAAACCTTTTAACTAATTTATCTAGAAAAAATAAATACTTTAAAGCAAATAAACATTGTAAGAAGAAATCATATCAACATATTTTTAATATAAATTGAGCATTTTTTTAATACATCTGTACATCATCAAATTACATGACGCATTATTTTTGGAAATAACTGGATTTGAATTTTAAGTAGTTTAAAGCATTTCGTCTACAACTAAAAGTCGGAACAATTTACTTAATGCTTTTAGAGAAACATTTCACGGAAAATTTACTTAAACTTATTACAGAATGCCTTCATTAAGGCAGAGGTAAATACATGCTTAGAATACACAAGAGACTGAAGTAGGTATTCTCATACCCATTTCAAAATTAAACTTTAATTCCTGCATACATTAAACATCCAATTAATTTTAATTTTGTTATTTATTTGTTAATTTTGCATGAGCGTTTTTATTAGTTTTTATAAGTAACTCAGGAATATAAAGTAATACTGTTTTTCAAATAGAGTATAAAAAATATAAATATTAACCCTTTCATTCCCAAATTTTTCCATCCCTAAAACAATAAATCTTATATTTAGTCATAAATTTATTTCAAATGTAATATATATAAATATATATTTTTTAATAGAAGTAATAGCAGAGTACGAATCAATATAGCTAAGAAAGTAACTGAGAGGTGTTTATTTATGTTTAATATAACCACTGATGCCATTAAAAATCATAACTTTTCAATAAATAATAATATCAAAATTTCGGAAGAAATACATATTGAAATTATTTAAAATACAAATTATAAACATTAAAAAATAAAATAAAATAAATATTTAAAACAGCTAATTTACTTAAATTGCCCAAAACAGAAAACTGATTTCGATAATATTAACAGAATAGAGTAAAATATACTTTCATTTATCAACAAGCATAGTGAAATCATCTAATATATATATTTTTTGGCGGGAAAATGTATATAGATTTTAATATTGTTCATTTTGATTTAGCGGGAGTGTTAGATGGTAAGAAAAAAAACCCGAAATGTTATGATTCCAATTGGCATCACGGAGAATGAAAGGATTAAACGAATTATAGAGTAATTATTTTTATACATATACACACACACATGTATATATATTAGGGTGTCATATAATGAAGGGGAATTTGTTTTCCTTTTTCTCCTTTTTATTTATTTATTTATTTTTAATTGAATACGCATTACCTCATTTATTTCTATTTGATCCTAAATACTTTCTACTAAAAAAGAAATTAGATCTGTAGGATAATGTTTATACCTGTCTAATTGACAGGATAATCTAATATAGATATTAGAAGTTTCCCGTTAATTTTTTACTTGTTAACATTATCCCAGAGAGCCTGATATTTTGCTAAAAAATGATTAGGGTCAAATAGAAAAAAAAATACAGGGTATACAAAAACAAAAACAAAATTCCCCCTAATTTAAGGGACACTCTGGTATATATATATATATATATATATGTCATGTACAGTTGGGAAAGAATAATATTTATGAATCTAAAAATTGGCACACACACAGAAAAAAAAAAAAAAAAAAAAAAAGAAGAAGAAGAAGAAGAAGAAGAATAATAAAACATCATTCTTAATAAATACATTTTGAAAGCAAACCATAAAGCGATTTTTTTTTTTTTTTTTTTTAAGTAAATGTTTAATATATATTACTATACACAGTAATAAAACACACCTATTACACTGCTCGGCATAAAAATTGCCCCCAATGCTATTTTTACAAATTCGTATGTAAACTGACCTCCTGAATCCGAATATGACGTCCATTTTGCATTATCACCGAATGCTTTTTAGAGACATATAACAAATTTTTTCACTTTTCGGTAATTTTATGGCTATAAATTTTAATTTTAAGGAGAGGAGGATTATTTTAACTGTTAAATATCTTCTGAGGGGCTACAGAGTTGGAAAATTCTGAAACATCAACATTTGCGGGAAAGGGAAAATTTAGGGGGGGGGGGGGTGATTTACCACTGAAATTATGTATTACATTTCTTATATTTTTTTAATCTATTATTAATGTTGTTTATTAAACATTGTATATATATATATATATATGTAGCGGATCGGCATCCTGTTTCTCCCCCTAACCTTGCTTGCCGCTACCTGGAATCCCAAAGCAGCTGAGTTTAGACGGAGAGAACAGTATATGAGCGGAAGTTCGTACTTGTGACAAGAGACGACGTCACTTCCGGACCAACCGTTTTCATCGTAGATCGGAGAGCTCTGACGCAGAGAGGACAGTCGACGAACGGATTACAAGGCATGCATAGCTGACGGATGCATCGCTCTTCTTTTTTGGACGATATGTTTGGCCGTGCCGGGGTAAAGTACGAGACAGCGTACTTTGTGTTTCGAAATAGCTAAAAGCAAAGTAATAAGTAAATTTTTTATGCAACGAACTGAATTATTTTAGACGAAATATTAAATGAACATTGGATCAGCAGAACTATTAGAATTCATACTAAAGTTATCTGTAAATAATTGTAAATACTTTAATTCTTTATTAAATTTTAAATGATTAAGTAATTAATTGAATTAGTAGTTTGTTTTTTGAAGGCCCACACAAGTTGGATATTACATCTCAGAAGTGGGATAAAGAAAGTGGGATTGAACGTTAATTTTTAGTTAACATAAATTATTTTGATCGCTTGTAAATGTTTGGATAAAGAATGAATCGTGAAATCGAAATCTTAATTTAACTTAAACTTCAGATTGAACGCGATAAAGAATAGAACATTTACCTTTTTAAAATGTGAACTTTTTTTAAAATGGATAAACTGCATAAACTTTTTATGAACTGAACTATTTATCTATTTTTGAAAAAACTGTTGCTGAACAGCTGAATATAAGTGGTGAATTATAAAGTTTTTATTTATGGTGTGACATTCGGCTATGTGGAAAAAGGAGTGACAAAGCGTGATATGTTTTTCAAAGTACTCAAGGATTGAAAAAAAACAACGAATCGACCAAATGAAGATTTAAATAAAAATTAGAACAACAGCTGTTTTTGCTCTACAAAGGTACGTACATTTTTCTTCTTATACAATGGTTTCGTTAGGGGATATACCCAAAATTGGCTCTGCACTGAGGACTGAGAGTTATAGTAAAATTAAAATTCTGCATCGCTTTTTATTTAATGACATAGGTGACAGAAAAAACCGATGCAGAACAAGAAAGTTTTCAGGATTCGCGTTTGCCGTAGATGACGAAAACTATTTTAAGAAACAAAAATTCATCGACGAAAATTTTTTGTTGAATGAATTAATTATTATAAGTAATCTATTAAGTGTTTCATTTACTGGCACGAAAGAAGAAATTCGTGACAGATTGTTGTTAAAACTAAATGACATTGAATTACTCAAGGAAGAGAATTCCGAGAATAATTCAGATGAGGAAGATTCTCAGAATGAGTCGAGCAGTGAATCCGAAAGTAGTGGCGATAATAACATTGAAAAAATCGACTCATCTGTGCAATGCCATATAGATAATAAGTGCTATGAAAATATTGATAACGATAGTAATTATGATTATAATGATAAAATTAAAAAAGGTGTAAATTATAGTAATAATGTGAATTCTGGATCACTTGGTGCAACTGTTTCTTTCAATGATTTTGAAAATTCTATGTCTAAATTTAGCGGCGAACCGCATGAAAATATTATTAAGTTTTTTTCCGAATTTGAAGAATTGTCAGTAATGTTTAATTTGAATGAGTTACAAAAAATAATTTTCTGTAAAAGGTCTTTGAGCGGAAACGCTCTGTTGTTTATAAGATCTGAAAAAAGATTATTGACTTACAGAAAACTAAAAAATGCACTTATTAATGAGTTCAAAATCGAGGTAAACTCTGCCTCTTTACACGAAATGTTAAGTAAAAAGAAAATGAAAACTAATGAAACAGTTACGGAATATTATTTTAAAATGCGTGAATTGTCAAAAAACGGGCACATTGAAGATGCCGCGTTAATGCATTACGTGATCCAAGGAATAAATGATAAAAATGAAAATAAAGTTATTCTTTATGGGGCTAAAAATATGCGTGAATTCAAGGAAAAAAAATAAAATTGTATGAAATATATAAAAGAGACAATGAGAAAAATAAATTTAATAGATTTGATAAAGTAGATAATGCAAAATTGAAACCCATCAGACATAATGTATATTAAAAATTTAGTCCTAAAAATGAAGTAAATAATAAATTGTGTTATAATTGTGGTGAAATAAACCACTTATCCAGGGACTGCCCCCATAAGGCCAAAGGCCTGAAATGTTTTTCCTGCAAACAGTACGGGCATAAAAGTTCGGAGTGCCCAGGTTTGAAACCAGAAGTTGAGACATTGTGTGTTGGTGTAAATCATAATTTGAACAAAAATATTTTGATTAATAATGTAAATTTCAGCGGTATAATAGACACAGAAAGTGAAGCAACATTGTTGCGTAAAAATTCTTTTGATAAATTAAATATAAATACATTAAATACTATGAGTACTACTTTGAAGGGGATCGGGAAGAGTTCGATAAAACCACTAGATTCAATCAGGGTTGATCTTAAGGTTGATGATTTTAAAAGTAAAACTGATATTTATGCTGTAGAAAATGACGTGATACCTTACGATATAATTATCGGCATGAATGTGCTGATGTTGGGTGAAACAACAATTAATGAGAAAGGTATTTTCATAAAAAATAAATCTGACACACTTGAAGTAAATTTAGTAACAGTACTCCCTGTAAATATATATCAAAATGAAATTAAGTCGAATGTTGTTATTGATACCCCCATTAACTTTGAGAACAAAATTTTTGAAAATTCCCCAGAAATAAATCAAACTTTGAATAATGCTAAAAAATTTGAAGATATAACCCCTCACCCTGTTATGCTGTCAAAAAAATCATTAGAATCTCCCGAAAAAGCCATAAGTGAAAATGACGATAAAGACGAAAATGACGAAAGTGATGACGATAAGATGCTTTTGAAGGACGATAATGGTGGAAATGATGACAGTGAGGAAGAAGAGGAGCCTCGACGACAGAAACAAAGTCGAACGAGTGTTTTCCAAATAGATGATGATAGTGAGGAAGAGGAGGAGGAGGAGCCGCGCCGAAAGGGCCGAAGTGAGACGAATGTTTCCCGAATGAAGTCGCTAAACCCTGAAAACACTTATTCAAAGAAAGATGAGAAACAAGTCCCAGTTAGCCGAAGAGTTGGAAAAGTTAAAAGGAAAAGTTGACGAAAATTCCAAACTTCTTAAAAGGAAGAAATCCAGAGAAAAGCCATCGACGATAAATTCCATCGAGTGTAAAAGACTAAATATCCCAAAAGAAATGACTGCTAGTGTAAATTTGGGAAAGTTATTCATCCCATCACTTCCATTGACGACCACGATTAGTGAAATAGCCATATTATTTCCCAAAGCCGTGCAAATAAAATTAGAAGTTTTCCCTACATATAAGACTGCCATTATAGACTTTTCGACTGAACTTGATGCAACAGAGGCCTTAAAAGGCATTAAAACTGAAAATGATCGATTAGAGGGTCTCGAGTTCGAGTCCCAAAATAACTCTAAGCCCCAAAGTAAAGATTTAAGTACACATATTAAAAAACAATCTTCTAGAGTTAAAAAGAAAATTAAAACAAAGTGCAAGTTGAGTGGACGGTCACCAGAGACTGTTGCCATGGGCGACCAAGTTGCCATTAAACAAAAAATGATGTACATTGATAATTATAAAACAGTGAAAATGAAAATTGATAATATTGATAAAAAATAGAAATGGATGCCAGGAAGGCTCCTATTGCACATCTACAAAAGCTAAGATCCTCAAATGTGGAATAACTTAGCTGAAAAGCAAAAATATGAAAATTCTCATAAACTGTGAATAGTATGTTATTATTTTGTGTTGCTTTTTTTTTTTTTTTTTTTTTTTTTTTTTTCAGTGTGATCGCCTGGAGGTCCAGCCGATATAGGATGGCCGAATGTAGCGGATCGTCATCCTGTTTCTCCCCCTAACCTTGCTTGCCGCTAACCTGGAATCCCAAAGCAGCTGAGTTTAGACGGAGAGAACAGTATATGAGCGGAAGTTCGTACTTGTGACAAGAGACGACGTTACTTCCGGACCAACCGTTTTCATCGTTGAGCGGAGATCTCTGACGCAGAGAGGACAGTCGACGAACGGATTACAAGGCATGCATAGCTGACGGATGCATCGCTCTTCTTTTTTGGACGATATGTTTGGCCGTTCCGGGATAAAGTACGAGACAGCGTACTTTGTGTTTCGAAATAGCTAAATGCAAAGTAATAAGTAAATTGTTTTTGCAACGAACTGAATTATTTTAGACGAAATATTAAATGAACATTGGATCAGCAGAACTATTAGAATTCATACTAACATTATCTGTAAATGATTGTAAATACTTTAATTCTTTATTAAATTTTAAATGATTAAGTAATTAATTGAATTAGTAGTTTGTTTTTTAAAGGCCCACACAAGTTGGATATTACATATATATATATATATATATATATACATATATATATATATATATATACATATATATATATATATATTATGTTTAAGTGTTAAATTAATTATTTTTCATTCTCCAAATTAAATTCATGGCTGTAAAATTACCGAAAAGTGATAAAAGTTGCAGGAGGGGGTGGTGATCCGAGAAAACGGTGGGTGACTGGGCAAAATGGGAGTCATATTCGGAATCAGGAGGTCAGTTTACATAAGAATCAGCAAGAATGGCATCAGGAGTTTTTTTTTTTTTTTTTTTTTTTTTTTTTTTCAGCGCAATGTTATTAAAGCTTTTAAATATGCAAAATTACTTTTAGAAAATCATTAATTAGCTGAAAAGGGTAATTACATTTATATATTATTTTGAATAACGTATAATATTTAATGCTAAAGAAACTGAACGTAATTTTTAAAAGGCAAATATTTTGCAGTGTAGAGATTTATCATAACCATAATTTTGTTTTCAACGTTTTTTTTTTTTTTTTTTTTTTTCTGTTTTATACTTCGCTATTACAAAAAAAAAAAAAAAAAAAAAAAAAAAAAAAAAAATTAAGCGTAATATTTAACGATATGAAATTAGTAAAAAAAAAAATCATTACCCAGAACTCAGAGCGTCTTTAACAAAAATCTATAGATTCCTCAGGAGGCATCAAAAATACTGTCAAAGAAATTGTTATTTATGATTTGGACATCATAGTTAAGTGTGTCATTTTTTATCGTAAATTTTACATGTTTATTTACGTCATTTTGTGATTGTATTTAGAGCAAATGGAGTTTTCGAAATATTCATTTAGGATATGCCGAGAAAACCAAATGTATTTATTTTTATTTATTTTATTTTATTTTTTAATTGTCTGACATTTATTTGTTAAGTATACCATAAAAATCTATAAAGAAACATTTTAATTTATAATAATAATAGAAGACCTCTGACTGTCTATCGGTCTATGCATATGTACGTTCAGCCCCCTACTGAACGTAGAATTACAAAATTTGACATGTGGGTGATTCCCGAGGGGATAGTGAAAAAAGAATCTAAAAATTTTAATAAGTTGTGGAGATATTAATTAAAATGTCGACCTATGTTTAATTAAAAAAGCGATCAAAATGACTGAGAATTCAGCGCGATTGCATAAAAATGGATATTTTAAAAGAGTTAAAAGCAAAAAAAAAATTTAAAAAAAAATTAGAAATATTAGTCCAATCGTTACAAATTCGATATCAAATGGAAAGGACGATTTTTCTGAATCTACGAGTGCAAGCAGCTTATCGATATATCAATTAGATTTTTTAAAATGAACTAAAGTATGCATTTTCGTTGGCAACATCCCAACTGCCAGACGACTGTCTGCGTTCAAAAAGGAAATGACTGTAACCAATTATTCTGTCATGTGTTTTATAGTGGGGGGAAAAATTTTTCAAATTTTCATTCGCGTTACATTTAAATTAATATTTTGCCTAGACAGCATATTATAAAGCTACAGTTCGAATTTCATTAAAAATATGTGAATAAACAAAAAAGTTACATTTTTATTGGAGATTATATTTATTACGACTCGCGTGACTAAAAGACAATCTAAGATTAAGTTTATTTATTTATTTATTTATTTTTTATTTTACAGTATTTTAAATTGAGATATGTCATTGAAATTACGTAGTCTTTGGTTTTGATGCCAGATAATTCGATTGTGAATATTTTTAAAAGTGTATAATTATTAGGAAGGGTTTGAGGGTGGGGGGAAAGGGAAAAAAAAAAAAAAGTTACAGCGTTCGAAATTGGTATTATTAGGTTTCAAGGTAAGATAAAGCCATTGCGGATATTTTCGAGTGTAAAATTATTAGGAGGGACGTAAACAGGGGGGATGGCAAATGGGCAAAAATGTAGAAAAGGAACGTGAATGTCGGAGAAAACAACGGGAAACCAGAACGCCTTTATTATATTATATTTTGAAAGTTCTAATTTCCATTTCCGCTCACATTTCATACTAAGGATTTTTAAAGTTATATAGCTCGGAATTACGCAAGTTTCGCCGAAAACCATGGATAAGTCAGGCACAAATCTTTTTTTATAAAAATGTTTATATTACCTTTGTACCTCAGCTTCTAATTAATATAATTTCATAAGTATTACATCATTTTAAAAGTTATTTGAATTGGAATTGAAGAGTATATGTTGCTAATTTCTGTCGCCAGACAGACATTTAAACTGATATAAGCCCTTATATTCCGTACGGGAGTTTCAGAAAAAACAAAGTTAGAACACCTTTATTACAATATCGCCAATTGTAATTACGATGCAGACTTTCGATTTCCGATACTCCGCTCATATTTCGTATTAAGGATTTTTAACACTATTTAACCGCAATTATGCATGTTTAAGAGAAAATCACATTTTTTGAGACACATTTTTTTTTTCTACTTAACATAATTTCATAAGTAAAATATCATTTTAAAAGTCATTTAAATTGAAATTGAAGAGTACATATTGCTAATCTCTGTCGCCAGAGGGCGCTTTGATATTTTAATAATTGAATATCTCCAATTCTGATTATGAGTAAATTACTTACAGGGAGAATATTGGGAGACCGTAGGCTCCGCCGGGTTGCAGATTTGCCACGATCAGAATTTTCAAAGTTTCTTTATATGGCGAGCGAACTGGCTGTTTCAAATTCTGAAACAAAAAGCGGCGCCTTAGTCGCCACACAGCGGAAATTTGCTACAGTTAAAATTTTCAAAGCTATTTACACTATGAGCCAGCATGCTGTTGTATGTTCTAAAACTAAGATAAGTCGCGGCAGGCGCCACCGAACGGGATCTTGCTAAAGTCAGAATTTTGAAGGATCGTAACATGGTGAGCGAACAGTTTGTTTCAGATATTGAAACGGAAACAGGGCGCCGCAGGCACTACCGAGCTGGAATTTACTGTGGTTAAATTTTTCAATAAAGCTATTTTCACTATATGTCAATAAGCTGTTGTAGGACCTGAAACGGGAAAATGGCGTCGCAGGCGCTACTGAGCGGGAGTTTCGTAAAGTCAGATTCTTCATGGATCGCGAACCAGCTGGTAGCCGAAAACGGCTAGTATTAAATATTTTAGCACTACATAAATTTGTGATTTAATTTCCATCGATATAAATTTTAATTTCTTATTAATTATTTTTTTTAATAAGCGTTTCGTGATACATTAAAGTATGTTACACAATATATATAAAAAAAAAAAAAAAAAAAAAAAAAAAAATTCTCACAATATAAAAGAAGAAAATATATTTGAAAACCTTTTACTTGATTTTGTTTAAAATTTTTTAAGAAAATGTCTTTTCTGTAGTAATAAAAATCTGTTTAATTACATAAATGAAAAATGGTTTTACGGTATAACTACAAATATTAATTTTTTAAATTGTCTGGTCCATTTAAATCTATATGGTATCATTGCTGGCAGCACTAAAGTAGGTTTAATGTAAAAACTTATATTTCCATTTAACATTTATAAACTGACATTTGAAATCTTAAAAATTTATTTTCTCAGTTTGCATTTTTCATGAATTCATGATCTTCAAAATGATTAAACTTTTACAGATAATTAATGCAGGATTCAATAATATTTTTGGATGTTTAATAGATATATTTAAATGAAATAGGGATGGATTTTGAAAATTATTGATTAGATTTTGAGGGGAAAAAAAATGCACATCTATGGAAAAAAAAAAAAAATAATTTTTATTAGATTTTTATTTTTCATATTTTTCTTTTAAAGACATTACAAAACCCACCCCTAAACTTTTTATGCAGGCCTTATTGAACATCTCAAAAATATAAGTCTTTTCTTAACTATCTGTAGCAATTTAAGCATTTTGAAGATCATAAATTCGTGTAAAAATGAAAACTTAAAAAATGCAATTTGAAGATTTCAACAAGTAAGAGTTATATCCAAAACAATAAGAAATGTTACTCTCTAAAATTTCTGGAGTGAGAATCTCTCTCCTTAAAAAAGTGACCCCTATTTTGACACCAATTAAGGTGAGAAAACAATATTATCGCTCTGGAAAATGTGACACTTCTCACTTTTTGTGAAAGAGTGACGTATAGTCACTCTGTCACAAAGAGTGAGGTCGTCATCTATTGCAAGATGAAACTTTTGTAGAGTGAGAAATTGCTGGCGCCATCTGGTTATCATATTTCGAAAGAAATATGAAGGACTATTTCCGGACGATCTCATGTATGTATTTGTTTAACAGAACGTATTGAAGATTTTTGAAGAATAAAAAAAAGAAAATAATTATGTTAAAAGATAGTTTGGTAAATAATTTTTTCTATGCGATTGCCAAAATCGAAGTAATATTATTAATGGAGAATCGAAAATCACAAGAAACATAACGAAATTAGTCTTAGAAAGTAAATAGTTTTATTTAGAAATATATAAGGTATAAACGAAAATATCAATGCAAATATTTAATGCACAACGCCTTAAAATCTGTAACAGTTTATATTTTTATTATATTTATTGACAGCTAACACATGCGAAATATTCAAAAATTTGGCTATAATATTTTACTAATTTTACTAATAACAGCAAGTTTTATGCTTCTGAACAGGCGACTTATTCAGGAAACTCTGTAGATTTGTATGCGAACAGTTATTTTTTTATTTTTATTTATTTTTTTTTAAACATGTACACTTGAGTAACTTCTTTTCCGCATAAGCTACTTTAAATGACTGCCTGTCATAAAGATTTTTTTTTTCAAGTATACAGCTTTTAAAATAATTCTAATTTTAGCAATTTCAAAATAATTTAAATTTTAAAATATCCTTTAGAATTCTTTAATTTTATATTGTTGATAAATGAAGTAAAAATTTAAAAATATGATTGATCACGTATGAGAATGACTTAATAATATAAATTAAGCAGCTTGTATATGTGCTCAGTGGTTCAGTGGATAAGATACTCGCTTGCTACGGGAACGGCCTGGGTTCGATTCCCGACAGGTCCAAACTGCATGCTTTGCACCGTTGAATTGGAGTCGATTCGCAATGTGAAATGAAACAACATCGTCTAGTGTACACAATTTTTAAGGGAAAAAAAACTGTCATATTCTTTAAATTGTTCTGAATAATCTCACTCTTAATAAAGAGTGAGAAATCTCACTCTTTCGAAAAGAGACTTTTCACTCTTTAGAGGTTGGCTCCATTTTGGCATGTTCAAAGAGTGATATACCACTCTTTGAGAGTGAGATCTCACTCTTCATATTTTAGAGAGTACCTGATTATATATTTTAATGAACAAACCCAATAAAGTTTAATATATAAATATTAAATGGGAATATGCGCTTTCACATGGAACATAATTTATCGGTGCTGTTAAAGGTGCCAAATCCCCTTATTAAGTTCCTACATTATAATTTTAACGGAAAACAAAATATACTTAAATATTATTACAAGGATGGAACACGGGTGAAGAACTCATACCACTATCAATGAAATAAATTTTTGTACTCCTTAAATCAGCGATATTATAGGTAGAGAAACTTCTTAAACGAATACTAACATGAGTTATGCGGCAGTGTTCCATCCCTGTTATTATCAATGACATAAATATTTTTTCTATACGCTTAATGGGAAATTAAAATTAAATTAATTACTAAATTTACTACACATTAATTCATTATTTAAATGAATCTTTCGAAATAAGAAATTACACTTTAATATATTTATTTTAAGTATTATTTTGTCATGATTAAGTATTTAAGAGCTATAAGGATTAAATAAAAATCATTTTAGCTCTATTTAAAATCCTATAAAATTCTTGTTTTAAACAAATGAAATAATAATAAGAATAATAAAAACTAATTATTTTTATTTATCGTCATTTACAGGCAGGCGTTAGACGGAACTCGTCCACAGTATTTTTTAACAATAATTTCAATCTTATGTAATCACAAAATAATTATTAAAAATATAATTACTATTTCGATATAAAAATAGTGGTTCCGATAAGGCATATTATTTTCACCATTGTTTATAGACAATCATACTGAAGCAGGTAGTTTGAAGATACATTTTGTCTCAGCATCAAATCTCGTTATTATGCTGTAATCGAAAACTCAACTATTATGATTATGACAAAAAGTTAGATTTCGATTTTAGGTTATGTTTTAATTGGTAACTCATTGGTTATCATATATAAGTTTTAAAGTTTTGAGAAATATTTTATTTTTGAAACTTGTTGGATTTAGAAGAATTAGCCTCCATTGTGCTAAGCTAAAAGTTGCGCTTCGCATTTTTTACATTTTTGTACTGCGGATTCAAGTGGTTTACCGTCTTATGTTATAACTGCTATTCCTAACTTTTAAGATATTATAAAAAAAAAATTTCCTTTTTGTGTTTCTACGTGTTTATATTTATACATAATTTTCTCGTTTTTTGTGTTTTTACTATCTATTTAGGAGTTCCCATATTCGCATATATTTTTGTTTAATTTTTCCTTTGTGCCTAAATTATTTTTTCTTTTGTATTCCAAACTGCAGTATTTAATTATTTTTCTTCTTGTTAAGAGGAACACAGCTTGTTAATTAATAATTTTTGTTTGGTTTCATTTTTAGGCTGCATTAATTATCAATAGCTTTTTTCATTATACACACACACACACACACACATATATATGTGTATATATGTATATATATGTGTGTGTGGGTGTGTGTGTTTGTGTGTTTGTGATAAAAATTTAAATAAAATACTCGCCGATATGCCAATATTTCCAGTTGTTTTAGAAAATAGTGTTTTGATAATATGTTTTCTTATTTCTGTATTTTTACTAACTTAATTTTTATATCACAATTTTTTTTAATTCAATATTTTTCTATTCCAAAATATTCCAATAAAAAAATGTATAATTGTGTAATTATAACCATTTTTAATTCACTGTGATTATAATTACTCTATTCAAACTCAAAGTGATAATTCTAAATTTTTTTTCAAATATTACTTAGCCTTCTAAATATATTTACACATCTTGATACGTACATCTTGTGCACGAATCTTTATCTTTAAAAAAGAAATAACTTTCAGAATTATTGAAAGAAGCCAAAATAGTTTTAACATAAAAGTATTTTTCATTTCTCAGCATTTTTATTTCTTATACAAAAAGTAAGATAGCATACATTATTATTATCCGAAGCTAATGAATTTTAGAAGATAATAAAAATTTAAATCAGTCCTCTATAATGCTTTACATGCTAAATATTTATCCATGCATATAAATTTACAACGTCATATTTCCAAAGAATTAAAGAAACACCTTCAAAATTACTGAAAATCGCCTTTTAAATTAAATATTTGTTCGCTTTCTTCAATCTATATTTACTAAATACGCAATTATATTCTTTCAAAAATGCTACTTTCTTAATAGTAATTTTTGATTTACACAAAATAAGTTTTTCTATTATTAAATAACTATTTTGGATTTTATCAAACAATGCATAAAAAATATTTAAACTGAAGTTACAGGTATATAAAATTTCTTAAAATAAATAAATAAGTAAATAAATATTTTTTCTATAAGTGGAACATTCGTAATATAAATATACGGAATAATTTTATTGAAAGTAATTAAAAATGAAATCATTTTAGGATTTAAAGTGCGTCTAAAAATCACATTTACCAGTTTAGGATAAATGGTATATTCTATTCTTTCTTTTAAGAAGTATTTCTTTTAAAATCATTGACCCCCTAAAGCAAAAGTAAATTATTTTTTTCTTCTTTTGTCATGAATAAATGCAATTCACTTTAAATTTAGAAATTCTGTAGAAAATGCAATGAAGTAAAAGAAACAATTGTATCTCTGCAGTGTCTTAAAGTAACCGCAGGCAACGCACCTTAAAAGACACAGTTTTCAAAAGACATCATCATGTAATGGGTTTATTCTATATATATATATATATATATATATATATTTATAATCACTATTCGTATGCGTTTGAAACTAATTTTCTGAAAAAAAAATGGAACTTAAAAATATTTAAATTTTTTAATCCATGAATTTGAAATGCTAATGAAACTGATATAAAAAAATAACGTGCTATAAAGCGAAACAAAAGACAGTTCCATTAAATTTTCTTTCGTTGTTAAAAAATGAAACATTGCCATTTCATATAGGAGGTTAAAATGAAAATATACTTATTACTGGTGGAAAAATAAATATCGATGCCAATAAAATATTTAAGCTCTGCAGTTATTTTCAGGTAAGGAAGTGTGTAACAATCACTACAAATTAAGAAATAAACCCAGAATAGGTCCAGGATACGAAATATTGAATTATTATTACAGTTCTTTCCATACAAAACATGCGATTTAGGTGAAAGATTGATTATTCTACTGTAAGGGCACTAACATTTGGATTCTATTCTTTTGCAATGCGCATGTCTCTGAGTATACTAACATTACAGTAATATCGACAGAATTTGTATAATGAATAGTAATAATAAAATTAATTACCAGCATCGCGTTTTTTTTTTTTTTTTTTTTTTTTTTTAAATTGGTAGTGTCGTATACCTCGATCACAAAGCCTCACTTCCAAACAGAGGCATTTGTTGGAACTATTATTATTATTTTTTTTTTTAAGGAATCATATTCCTATGGCCTAATATATGAAGATATTACGCTTAAAGTATTAAAACTGTTCACTCCTGGGATTTATAGTGATTAAAAATATCCCTTGGTCACGACGTCTAAAATAGGGATACTTTCAATCGAACAACTTCTTCAGCCTGTATATATGGTATTTTTATCAGTTTAAAATTAAATATTCATAGCTTAATTTTCAATATATATATATATATATATATATATATATATATATATATATATAAATTTTAAAAAGAGCAATTAGGTTTGTAAGTTCTGCATTTGTTTATCTATAACAAATAATACCATTCATCATACAAAATAAAATCTCCTTTGACTTAAATAGGTTTGCTTGTATTTCACGGGTCATCGAGAAAAAAAAAAAAATAATAATACATATATCCAAAAGCTGTATTAGTAAATTTTTCTTATATAAATGTTTCAAGATATGCCGTTCTGATGTTGAATAATATCCCCATTCCATCCCGTATTCCAAAAATTGAAGAATACAACGTGGAAGATGACTGTCCATTATTTTTTTCTCCCCTGAAAATCAAATGACCCTTTAGTGTAAAGGTCTTTATACGCTTTGTGTCGGCTCCGTGTCTCCACTACATGCAATAGTTTTAGTTGAAACAAAAATAAATATGCAGTTATGCTGATTAATTGTCCATTTTATTTCACTCGACGGCACACGCACTTGCAATTTTCCTACTCTTTACATAGAGGTTTGTGACCCTATATTCTATGGTAAATTTTCATCACTTTGATGCCTAATATTATTTATCTCAATTTATCGATGAGATTCAGAAACAACTTGTTCAGAAGATTTTGACGTGTGTGAAAATGTTCAAATTCACATTTCGAACAAAATAGATTCTAACAATAAAAATGATTTCATAGCATTAATCAAATGTTTTGTTTATTTTATTTGATAATCTGTCATATAGCAAATTATTAATTTATTTAACCTGTAGCCCAACCAAAAAACAGAACAAACACAAGAAAAATCATCTGAAATAGTTTGTTTACTTATTCTGCATGCTTATATAGAACAGGTAAATCAATGATAAATATTTAAATCACAAAATGGACTACAAAAGATTTTTAACGAAATACTATTAATTTTACTTAATTGAGTCAAAAGACAATCATAATATATATCAACAGCAAGAATTACATTATCCACTACTACGCATATTATTTTTTACTTTGCAGATAGTGTTGTCTGAAGATATAAATTTAACCCAAGTAATTAGGACTGCTGCGACTTTTTTAGAAACCAACTAATAGATACAACAGAAGAATTAAAAAGGGAAAAATATATGAAATTTGAAAAAAAATCGTTACAACAGTTTTTTAAGACATCTGGTTTTATTACTTGAAATTTACGTGTCTAATTTGAACGTTTGTCAAATTTCCTGTAATAAAGAATTAAAACGTAAAAAAAAAATAAGTAAAAAGAGATTTATGTAGCAAATTTTAGGAAGATCTTAACAGACGTTAATGAAATTCGGTTTTACGTCTTTCTTTTCATGCCCAACACCGAACCCGCCCTAATTAAGCTACTTTTGCCATTTTTTCGTATTGGAGAAAATATTTGCCTTACCCCAAAATATATACTGACGCATGTACTATTTAATTTCCGAAAAATGCGTTTATGGGCTCATATTATGTAAATTTCGTGATAACAGGATATCGAAACTTTTTATCAAACACAATATGCGCAATATGCACAATAAAGTCGGGCAATGAAAGTAAAAACCCTTTTATATTCTGTCTACATTTCAGATGTAGATAGCTAATCAATCTAGGAACATTTTGTCCGATATCATGCATATTTATTTTCTTTCAGAATCATGAAGAGATAACTGAGATAAGTTTTGTAGAGATAAGTTTCCTTCTGATCTCTTTTATTAATTAATTTTTCTATTCTAAAAAAAAATAGAAGCAGTAAGGTTCTCTAAACCCTCATTTAAAAAAAAAAAATTAAATAAAAAATAAAAACTTTAAAGTACCTTAAAAAAAAAAAAAAAAATGACAGACACACGAAAAAAAAAAAAAAATATCTTCCTGAAATGAAAATATGCTTTTAGCATTAAAGCAACTACTAAAACAACTGAAAGTTAAAACTGCTGTCTCATTAATTTAGGACTCATTAAAAACCTAGCTTTATGATTGTTTGGCATTTTCCCATTACATTTACATTTTTATTTAATTTTTTTTACGAATCAAATTTCTAAAATATGTATTGTCTTATTTTGTAAGTAATTTTCGTTTAAATATATATTTTATACATCGTCAAACAAGCATATTGTATGCTATAAAACATTCTGCGAGTAGTTAAAATTTATTCTTTTAAAAAGAATGTACGTTTTCCCCCCATAAAATAAAATAACAATAAGTTGAAAACTATTTAAAAATGAAATTTACTTAGTTTAATTATATATAAAAATTCGAAAATATTCACATTTTTCACTTTGTAGTATGTTGTTACAGTTCGCATGTAAGATATTTTCTATTTAACTGCATGATTTTCCTATGCCTAATATGTTAGAAATATAAATGAACCAGATTGCGGTAAATGACACCAAATTTAAATGAAATATTTTTCAACTACATTTTCGTTTTCAAATAATACTTGCACTGCACTCTTGAGTTTAAATATTTTTAAAAAGTTTTAAGGAAACACAAGTATAGGAAAAACAATTGGTTCATAAAAAAATAAATATGTTTTTATAAGTGTTATTTAATGTATTGAATTTCTCAATTCTTTGCTTATCACTTAATAAAAACCCGATTTTTTAAAAATATTATGCAGTAAGTAATAATTAATAATATTTGTATAAAATTTACAAGAAAAATAATATATATTTAAACGTAAATTATTCCCTAAAGTAATATCACAGACTTTGTCAGTTTGACAATGATGGATATTGTAAAAAAAAAGCTAAAAGGTATTTTCATAAATAAAAGTAAGTATTTTATGCCTGTATACAGCTTCAAGTTATTTATTATACATTTTTAGCCAATTTTTTTTTTCTTTCACATAATCAAAAAAAAAAAAAAAAAAAAAAAAAAAAAATGTTGTCACTATTTTGGAAAATGTTATCTTATATTTCTTATACAAGAATAGTGCCCAAATTTTATGATTGTCTCAGATAAAGGATGCTGAATTATTTGACATTTTTCCTTTAACCAGAAACTTTAACAAGAAAATATTATATGTATGTTATTTTGATAAACATGAAGTACCAAAATGTTTAAAAACAATTATATATATATTATATATACAATTATATATATTATATACAGAAAACGTAGGTTTTCAAAATTAGAATAAATAAAAAAAAAAATTCTTCAATTTTTTTTAAATTAATTTATTTTTCTCTTTTTATACTTATTTCTACCCCCATCTAGTTGGACACATTCTTTTTGATACTTTTTAATTTTTTTAATTTTTTTTTTTTTTTTTTTTTTTTTTTTGTAATTGAAATTTTGAACGTGAACGGAGGATGCATACGTGTAACAGAAAATACACCCTTATAATGTATTTCTACAATTTAAACATTTTATAAAAGTGTACAGATTGCTTCTGTATATTAAATTAATTAGACTGATTGCTCATGTAAAATGCTTTATTATAAAACATACTAAAGAAATAGTTTCTGCAATTATTAATTTGAACACTTTTCATTTTAAGTTATATGTGCCAAATTTTCTCTAAAGGCATATTGTTCTATTTTATTGATAGTAGGTTGCTTCAGGACTTCAACAACATCACTTAAATATACTTCTGATATATCATCCATTTCGGGGAAAATAAAAGTGTCATTAGAGCATTTCTGCATGAATTTTACAGTAAATTCATCATAAGACTCTTGTGATATAATTAAAGTTACGTATAATTTGAAGCTTTTCTTGCCAGCTAATTTGATTATCACATAGTTATTTGGTCCTATCTTTCAACTGCTTAAGCCATTTCTCATTACTTCTTCATTAATAGCTGAAAAAAATAAAGAACTTAAATGTTACAACCTTAATAATAAAGTAATTTGTTAAATTTATTTTTAATGATATTCAGGAACTTATATCTATAATATATATTACATAGTTTATATATATCTATATATATAAACTATGTAATATATATATATATATATATATAAACTATATATATAAACTATATATATATAAACTATATATATATATATAAACTATGTTGTATTAAGAAAATAATTTAGACTAATTAAAAATTATATATTAGTTTTAAAATTGATTTTCTAAAAAGCTGTATTCTCCATTACATTTATATTGTAACGGAGGATACATATACGGAGGATACAAATTGCTATGTTTTGTTTTGTGTATCCTGTTGATTTAGGGTTAACACATCATGCTGATAAAGTTTACTTTAAAAAGTTATGAACTATTAACTGAGAAAATAATTTTAATAAATAAACAATTCTTATCTTTTAAAATCAAGAACGGAGGATACACAATGTAAAGGACCTATTTGACTTCAGAGAGAATGATACATAAATTCTTACCTACTAAGATGTTTAGCTCCACTGTGAAGAACAGATATTGAAAATGGCTGTCTGTGATTCTAAATCTCTGTAATGAGTTGGCAGTATTGCCATATATCAGAAATACTTGCATTTAATTGCATTCTGAACGGAGGATACAAGAAAAACTGTGACAGTAATTCAAAGGATAATTAATGCAATACTTTTTTTTCTTTTGCAGTAAAATTCACTTAAACTGTAAAAAAACATCTAATGGCTGAAACTGCTCTATATTAAATATTATATATTTTTTTGATTCAACAAATAAGTGAAAGAGTAAATGGTGGAACATAGGTTGTGACATGTAACGGAGGTATACAAGTATCCCTCCGTTCTTTGAAAAAAACAAATATAATAAAATAAAAACATCACCAGTTTTTATTAATTATTTAAAAAAAATGTTATAATATTTAAAATCTCTGAAGAGAATATTTTAAAATAATTATTTTTAAAACTAACTACCCCAAACCAGAAATATTACGTTTTTTGTAGAACGACCCATATATAAAATTGCACTTTTAGGTCTCATAGTAATAACTTTGTATCTATTAGAAAAATTAGTTTTAATTGATATTTATGATTACAATGTTCCTTCAATACGTATTTAATTTTTTTTTTAACTCAATAAGTATAAAGAATAAAGGATGTATGTTCAAATGGTAAGTTATTAGCTCTGTGAACTGTCATATGCTAGAGTTGAATTATTTCAACGGTTAAGGCTAATTTATTTTAACGCAATTATGAATAAAAAAAAAACATATTACAATTAAAAATTATATGAATTTAGCTAAACAAGAGTTAGTACTCTTTATTATCACAAGGGATATTTCTACCAAAAATGTTAGTTACAAAATATTCTTGATTAAAAATGTCACACTTCTGTGGACCTTTTAAACCTTTAAAAAGAACCACAATATATAATAGTGCTTGAGTTTTCTTGGTGACAAATGAAAAACGAAGCAACTTTGAAAATGTTAGTTAATTACTTTAAATAAATGTAAAATCATTAAAGTATGTATTTCCTGCTTATGCTGCAGGTTCTTTACATAGTTTATGACGTCACACCGTTAAAAATTCTGTGCTAGGTTGAACCAAATCATGGTACTACAGTAGCTGCTACCGAAACATGGTAAAACTTTTTAACTTGATTTGGCACTTGAATAAACCAAAACGTGGTACTACACTATTTGCAACCATATAATGAAGAAATTATTTACCAAAATTTGGTGCATTTTTTTCAACAAGAACCACCAGATTATGGTGCAAAGTTTCTCCATGGTATGGTTGCAGCTAGTGTTGTACCAAGATTTCGTTCAATCTCACACATTCCCATATAACAGTGATCTTCCCGCTTCGCTCCCTGGGACCTCCTGGAAGAATCCAGGAGGTCCCAGGGAGCGAAGCGGGAAGATCACTGTTATATGGGTTACAGCGACTATTGAACCAAATTTTGTTTCAACCTTGAATCGAAATTTTTAACAGCGCATCTTTTACCTTTCAGAGTAATTATAATTTAAATAATTACTTTTATATAATTTAAAATAATATATTTTTATAATTAAATGACGTATAAGTATTAAAAATTTTTAAACAGCACCAACGAAGTAGTAAAGATAACATAATTATTTTGTAAAACCAAAATTTCATCACTTTTGTAGACATCATGACTGCAGAAATATCGATTCAGTAGTAGTAATTACTTTGCACAAAATAACTGCATCAGTACTTTTGTCCCACCACCATGCAGTTGATCTTTGTGACATATATAATGGATATATTTATACATTAAGTTGGACTTAGAATGATTTGGGAAATTTATCTTGAAAATTTATGTAATTAAATTCCTGGTATTCTATAGAATGCTCCAATGGTCCTTCAAAATAATATTTGTCATAGTCGGCCGACACTTAGAAATGAAATGGTGGCCAGTAAGATATATAATACAACCTAGTTGTAAATTTTTGCTAAAGATTTATCTTATTGTATAGCAGCTGTTACGTTCAGCAATTGTAATTCTGCTTGGTTCAGGATAATCTTTCTGGTTAAACAATGAAACACTTTATTATTATAAATTCTAAATTTGTATTAACAAATTTTAAAACAAACACTTTAGACATCCTTGTAATGTTAACTGAATTTTTCAGTTTTACTTATATTTGATCTACCCTGTATATGAGTATTAATTACCTGAATAAATAGTTTTAAAATTTAAACATTACTATTAATATATTGATGTACGTAAATTGTATTGTATTTTTCCTTAAAATTATATGCAGTACATTTCACAAAACAATACGAATAAATTCTACGTCCAAAATTACAATTTATTAGTGAAAATATTTCAGACATTCATAAATAGTAATTTACAGAAGGGTTTTAACTTCTATTAATTTCTAACAATAATATTTAAATAATTAGAACTGAAAACCGACTTTATTAGATGTATGTTGAAAAAAAAATTTTAGTTTTCATCATCCGATCATGACAGTTTGTTGTTTATACGGCCATACACTCATTGCCATAAACATTTGCGCACGCAGAAGTAATCGTAGGATCGTAACGATACTTGACATGAAGGTACATGTTAGGCAAATATGCAAATGATTAAAAATGCGGCGTGATTGCGCATTGTGTAATGCCACCAGAGGGCTACCAACTTCGTTTTCCTTGAAGTATTAAACAGATAAGCAGAGCTTGTTTGCGTGTACTTAATCTGTCGCAGTGGGACGCATTTTTAATAGAGATGCCGTTATGGTGCCATTAAAGACAATATGAGTAGCTGTCCGATAGGGGAAGAATCATCGGGAAAAAGGAAGCTGAGTGGTCAGCTCGGGGAGTAGCTGCAACCTAGGCCGTTCTGATTTTACTGTGAATAGTTGTTTGGACAAGTGGACAAGATTGAGGTCGCTTATACGACGAGCAGGGTCAAGACGCCCGTGACAGATCCATGTTTGAGAAGATCTCACATCATACTACACGTATAGATAGCGCCAACTGTCTCTATACTGTCTCATTGTCAATACCTCCACTGCAGGTTCCTTTGTCTGTGCATGCCATCGCAAGCCGCCTAGGTGAAGGACATTTTCGATATTGGGACCCATTATGTGTACTGCCAATGACACCCCCCGTTTCTTCCGTTTGAAGTGGTGTCGCGCATGACAGGATTGGATTGCGACTGAATGCTACCAGGTCATTTTCAACAACGAATCCAGATTCAGTAGGACAGTGATGACAATCGTGTATGTCTTAGGAAGACCATGGTGAGAGCTTCAATTCTGCCTTTGATTTAGAGCGGCACACCACAACCGCAGCTGGTGTAATTGTATGGGGTGCCATCGCTTACGACACATGATTACCCGCAACATTGAGTTCCGCCAACATGACAGCACAGTGGTACGTTCGTGACATCCTTTAGGCACATGTATTGTAACTCAGGGCAGGGCTCCCAGTAACCGTTTTTAAACAGTACAATGCTCGGCTCCACACAGCAAGGTTGTAACAAGACTGCTTCCACCACAATAATACTATGCCCTGGCCTGCTCGATCCCCGGATTTGACACGCATCGAACATATTTTAAATCATTATATTTTAAATCATTATTTAAATATTTTATCTCAGTTAGGACGGCAATTTGACAGTCTACAAGTTTGGTCGAATAAGAAGACCGTGCAACGAGATCTTGCAGGACATCATACGGGACATGTATAAAAGAATGCCCGTCGATATTGAGTCGGACATTCACGCAAGAAGTGGCCCAACAGGGTACTAAAACTTCCATTCATTTATAACTTTTTTTCTGCAATAAATGATAGTTTTTCTTTGATTTTGTAATCACTTATTTATATTCCCGTAGTAGTCATGTATATAAAATTCGTTTCATTCTGACTACTTTTTCTTGGTGTGTAAATTTTTATGGCAATGAATTTATATTTGTCTGTATGTGAAAAGCCACAGTATTTTAAGTTGATTTTTTTTAAACACGTGAATACATTTATTTTAATCTATCCCATGTATTCTCTTTGTTTATATTAGATTAGATTCACGGGTTTTGTTATATATTCATATATATACAGTCGGCAGCAAAATTATCCGAGCACTGGCTAATAATTCCGATGTCAAAAAGGTACACCTGAAACTATTTCGTTAAATAAATCCTTGTCGAATCATGTTCTTAGACTGACTAAGAGCATCACTCGGCAAGGATTTATTTAACAAAGCACAATTAAGGGTACTTTTTTTAGACTAGGATTATTGATAGTGCTCGGACACTTTTGCTGCCGACTGTATCTTTATATATATATTTCTTTTGTGCGTGTGTATGTCACTGAATTCCTCCTAAACGGCTGGACTGAGTTTAATGAAATTTTTTGTGTGTCTTCAGGTGGATTCGAGAATGGTTTAGATTTACAAATGAAAGTTGTAACTTAATTAGTTCTTTCTTAATTAATTTTTAACCAACTCTTTCAACAACTTTTCCACCTAGATGGCGTGAGTTGTCGTAAACACGATGTCAGAATTTATTTAATGTTGAAATGAAAAATGAATTTTTAACCGTATCTTACGAAGTGTTTAAAATATTTTTTCAAAATTAATATTTTTAGAATCGTAATCGTATCTTACGAAGTGTTTAAAATATTTTTTCAAAGTTAATATTTTGGAATAGTAAACACGATGTCAGAATTTATTTAATGTTGAAATGAAAAATGAATTTTTAACCGTAAGTGTTTAAAATATTTTTTCAACGTTAATATTGTTAAAATGTTAAAATTAGTTAAAATGGTATATTCTTTTAAAAAATTCGTCAATATCCTACGGAGTTATTTTATGTTAAATTGAAAAATGAATTTTTAGGCCATTATTATTTGTGCAGATGGAAAATGTACTAAAAGTTTTCCGAAAAATTTCACGATCACAAATGTTGACGGATATCCAATATATCATCGAAGAAATCCCGATAATGGCGGACAATCTTATCATCTATGGCGGTCATCTATGTCAACAACATAGATATTGACATTGATAACCGTTAGGTGGTCCCATATTCGCCTCTGCTGAGCAAAACATTCAATGCTTATATTAATGTTCAGTTCTGCAGTTCAGTGAAGAGCATCAAATACATTTGCAAGTATGTGAATAAAGGCAGTGATATGGCTGTATTTCGAGTTGAAAATACCAATGTGAATGCTCCTCCGGTGAATAACAACGATGAAATAACACTTTACCAAATCGGCCGGTAAGTCAGCTCCAATGAAGCTGTTTGGCGTATCTTTGGTTTCCCAATTCATGAACGGGATCCATCAGTTCTTCATTTAGCCGTCCATCTTGAAAATGGCCATCGCGTATATTTCACGAGCGAGACAGCGATTGATCGTGCTATAAATCCACCAAAAACTACACTCACCGAATTTTTTTAATTGTGTAATCGTGCGGATGCTTTTGGTGCTTTTGCACGGACATTACTCTATTCAGAAGTACCACGCTATTTCACATGGGCTCCAACAAAAAAATGGATGCCCCGCAAGCAAGGCACGCCGATTGATGCATGTCCCGGTTTATTCAAATCAAACACCTTGGGAAGAGTATTTACAGTCAATCCAAGGCAGACTGAGTGCTTTTATCTTCGACTGTTATTGGTTAATGTCATCGGTCCTTTGTTATTTCAAGATTTACGTAAAGTGAATGGACAACAGCATCCAACGTATAAAGATGCATGCCTTGCACTCGGCTTGCTGGAAGACGACAACCAGTGGGAGTGTATGCTTGCTGAAGTAGGACTGAACTGTACAGCAAAACAAATTCGTCTACTATTCGCTATAGTGTTGACTACATGTTTCCTGGCCCGAGCAGAGACATTATGGGATAATCACAAAGATTCAATGACTGATGATATATTGCATCAACATCGTTCACGGTGCAACGATCTAACGATAGTATTCAGTGACGCTATGTACAATGAAGCATTGATTGCTATTGAAGATCTTTGCATTATCATTGCCAACTTACCACTCAGTCATTTCGGTATGCATTCAACAAATCGAAATGCATCTGATTTAATAAGCACTGAATTGAATCGTGAACTACAATACAATACTGTAGAAATGGCAGCGATTGTTGCTCGCAATGTCCCACTAATGAATGAAGAACAAAGAACCATTTACGACCGCATCATGCTCGCAGTTTTGGCAGAACAAGGTGGATTCTTTTTTTTTGGGGGGTGCACCAGGTGGAACTGGCAAAACATTCCTTTATTCGCTAATTCTCGCCGAAATACGATCAAATAATGGCATCGCATTGGCTGTTGCATCATCTGGCATTGCGGCAACTTTATTGGATGGAGGCAGAACAGCTCATTCATTATTTAAACTGCCACTAAATATTCAAAATAACCCAGACGCAGTGTGCAACATAAAAAATAATCGTCCATGGCCACAGTGCTGAAATAGTGTAAAATTCTTATCTAGGATGAATGCACTATGGCACACAAACATTCGATTGAGGCGTCGAACAGGACATTGAAAGATATAAAAAACAACGACAAACTATTTGGTGGCACTCTGTTACTCTTTTCAGGTGATTTCAGACAAGCACTTCCCGTTATTCCGCGTTCAACATACGCTGATGAGATCAACGCGTGCTTAAAATCATCGTCATTGTGGCTTAATGTTGAAAAAGTACAACTGAAAGTAAATTTGTGCGTTCAAAAGCCTCAAGATCCATCCGCTGAAACATTCTCAAAACAATTGTTAGATATCGGCGATGGAAAAGTTACTACAGATGAAACTGGATGCATTAAATTACCGACCGATTTCTGCACAATCATTGATTCTCAAGATGCTCTTATTGACCAGATATTTCCCGATGTACACAGACGATACACAAATCATGAGTGGCTGGCAGAAAGAGCAATTTTAGCAGCTAAAAGTGTGGACGTCAACGAATTGAATCTCAAGATACAACATTTGTTACCAGGAGACTTGGTGTCATACAAATCTAATGATACAGTTTGCGATGCCACCGAAGCTGTAAATTATCCAACAAAGTTTTTAAACTCATTGGATTTACCAGGCATGCCACCGCATATTTTACAACTGAAGGTTGGATCTCCGGTTATTTTGCTTCGTAATTTGAACCCACAACGATTGTGCAACGGCACGCGATTAGTCATAAAAAAATTAATGAAAAATTTTATCGAAGCCATCATTTTAAATGACAAATTCCGAGGTGAAAATATATTACTACTGCGAATCCCTATTATACCCACAGATGTGCCAATTCAATTTAAACGCCCTCAATTTCCAATTAGATTGGCATTTGCAATGACTATCAATAAGTCTCAGGGTCAAACGATGTCTGTCTGTGTCTTAGATTTGAGCACATCATGTTTTTCACACGGACAATTATACGTGGCTCTCGAGTGGGCAAACCATCCAGTTTGTTTGTATTGGCGAAAGATGGGATAACAAAAAATATTGTACACTCTGTTGCATTAAGGGATTGATATTGTTTTTTAGTAATATTGTTATAAGTAGCGATATGTATATAATTTTAAAGAATAAATTTTAATAAATTAAAAAAAAAAATGATTGGTGTTTTGTTATTTTTATATTCTTTCACCGTTCACAGCGCTCCATACATCTTCCACTTATATACCACATCCTTACACACTTACAATAAGTTAGTTATTTTTTTCTAGCAAAATATTCTCTAGAAATAATTTATATGACAAAACAACGTTTGTCGGGTCAGCTAGTATATATATATATACACATAGGGGATTCTTTAGATGGCAATCTCAACAGACTTAACCCCCCCCCCTCCCAAAAAAAAAGTGATTTATCCAAATAGTAATGAAAATTGATATTCGCTGTTAATCCTTATTCCTCCCGTTGCAAATTATAGCAGAGATTTGGTTTTCTTAGAGACCACATGCATCATTTTGATTAAAATATAGATTTTGGGGGCTTCTGAGTTTACAATTCAATCTTAATTGTCTTACTCTCCAGATTACTTATCTTTCATCTGTAATTTTCGCTTCGCTTGATAAATAATGAAAGGCATTTTGTTTCCATTGAAAGTACTCGTGGTATTAAAAAAAAAAAAAAGAATTTATGTTTTTTGAGATGATTTTTGGTAGGAAATTCATTCATCTTCCGGACAATTAGCGTTCTTTGCTAACTCGCACTTCACTCAGTAAAAATACGGTGCAAGCTTGGTTTTCTTGGAAAGCTCTGGAGCGATCTTTTTACGAAATATCATGAGTTTTTTTTTTTTTTTTTTTTTTTTTTAGATAAAAAGCTTATCTGCCTTAATTTCCTTTAAAAAACTTAACTTTCACTGGTAATGTGTGCTTTGCACGGAACAAAATATAGCAGAAATCTGGTTTTCTAGGGAACTGCTTTACGATTTTGACAAAAATTTATATTTAGTGCTTGTGATGATAATTGAATTTGAATTTTATCTTCAGGATAATTTACATTACCTGATAACCCGCCCAAGACAATCCAGGAAAACAATTAAAAATATATCCGAAAACGATTTACTATAATTACACTTTGAGTAACTTTTACAATAAGAATGAGTGAACTCTGCCATCCAGGTATATTAGATTAAATAATATAACGTACTACAAAATCAAGTACCGATTATCTGTAACGTATACGGGGTCCGTATCATTAAGACAGTTGGTATTCCCGTGATCTGAGCATCTTAGAAACTATGAGGAGTCTATCAGATTAACTAATAATCCTTTATAAAATTCAAGATGCAGTCTTGGTCTGAAGTTACGACATGCTGAGTGTCATATGCCCCGAACCCACGCCGATGGTCGGCGATTATCCAGCCGCGGGATTCCGAAGGGCCGCGAGTCTCCGTAATTAACTTTACACAATAAGTATTAATTAACGTGGATTTATTAAGCAAATCAATATCGGAAAAAGCCACGATTTCTCGCGTGTTTCAGCTTAAATACCTTATATTTTGGGTGCGAATATTTAGTCCTCCTCTACTTAATCATTGGCTATTAACTTTATGATTGACAGTTTCGCTCTGCCCGGATCTAAGGGATTAATTAATATGCATTACTTAACCACAAGAAACGGAGAGTTGCACTTACTCAGCATTTTTATTCTAAAAGTTACTCAATTTTTCTGAATTTAGCGTTATGATCGTGCATTGTCATAAAACTTATTTTACAGAGAAATCTTTAGAATTACTTTTCAAATAATAGCAGGAGACTTGGCGTTGGAATATTAAAACAGGAATAAACTACTACGTCAGAAACACCAAAGAAAAAATATTGAGGTGCATACAGCTGTTTCGGTAGCCTAAAGCGTACCGTCATCAGTGCAAAAAGAATTCTGAATCTTGGGAAGTGCTCGTATATATAGGAGAGGGATCGGATTTAGTTCAACCAATAGGAATACGGAAGAGGTGGGGAGTTTGGCCAATAGGAATTAAGGAATGTGTAGCTGTGTAAACAGAAGAAAAATTAAGGAAATGTGGACTGAATGTAAAATTTCCAACAATCAGATAAATAGGGAACAGCGAAATCACAATTAACAAGGTTTTTAAAATTTTTATAAATATGAAAAGCTTCAAAGAAATCGAGTTCATGAATGGATTTAGGTCTGCAAATTATTTTAGCTGAATTAAATTTAAAATTATGATTTTCCTCCCAGCAATGTTTAGAAATAGCCGATTTATTGGTTTCTTGTTTTCGGACGTAATTCATATGTTCTTTTAGACGAAATTTAAGACTGCGTTTAGTTTGGCCAATATATGATAAACCACACTGACAGGAAATACTATAAATGCCCCAAGAATTATGCATATCAATAGGATCTTTTAACTGAGAAAAGGTGAGTTTATTGGAAGGCGAAAATATTATTTTAAAATCATATTGTTTGAGAATTTTAGCTATGGTTTGACTGGTTTTAGAAAAATAGGGTAAAACAATACTGATATTAGATGTGACTGATTTAGTAGACGAAATACGAGGGAGTTGTAATTTTTGGATAGCTTTGTCTATAATGGAAGGGTCATAACCTCTGTCAATTGCGATGGCTTTCAGGTATTTAATTTCAGATTTAAATAAAATAGGATTTGAACAAATATTAAGGGCACGGTTTACAAAAGTATAGAAAGCAGCCATTTTTTGGTTAGTTGGGTGACATGAACGCGCATGGGGAGGAAGGGAGACTGCAAAATTTTTACGATAGACAGTGGTTGAAAATCCATTATTGCACTGATGCCGGTACGCTTTAGGCTACCGAAACAGCTGTATGCACCTAAATATTTTTTCTTTGGTGTTTCTGACGTAGTAGATTATTCCTGTTTTAATTACTTTTCAAGTTAAGAATTTTAATGGGATTTTCCCCAAGCTATCAGTCAATATTAATCAAAAATAATAATTCAAAACATTACCTTTCTATATCCTTATATATATATATATATATATAAAGAATAAAATTTTAAAATATAATAAACGTATCATAAAAACTTGTATTACGTTTATATCTAAATCTATGTATTTTAAAATTATTTAACATTTAATGTTCTAAAGCTATTATTTTTGGCAGTTAATATTATATAATTCTTTTAAATAATTTTGGCTCTAATGTACACTCGTGTGTATTTTTAAAAATTGTTTAATTCCTATAAATTGTGTAAATATTAAATTAAACCGATAGCCGTATTTTTTAAATAATTTCATTTATTTTAATTTTTAGTTGCTATTAAATTCATTTCAATGTTTGTTTTCAATTTATATGTTTTATGAAATTTTAAAATAGTAAATTAGAATCAGGGTTATATATGTATTAAATGAAAAGAGTACATGTATTCATTTAGAAGAGCATGGATGTTTGGTATTTTTGGAATTTAAAAAAAGACGCAGTCCTATTTAAACTGTTCCATCGACAAAATTATTTATTCCAGATCTCAAATATTATTAAATTATTATTATTTTTTTTTATTTGTTTATTATTTAGTCCTACCATACATAAATTTTATTTGTAAAGTATCTCAAATATTTATGCTAAAATAACTGCTTGTTATCATTTTTTCTTTTGTTTTACATTTTATTGTATCTTCTTAATCTGAAAAAAAAATATTAATTAGTATAATGTATATTACGTACACACAAACATATATATGTATATATATATGCAATTAAATGTAGATGTCAAAGCCAAATAGTAAAAGGATTTTGAAATTCGCAAAACCATATTATATTTTGCATGTTCATTTGATCGTGTGATATACATTATTTGCGCATTAATGCAAGCACACTTTTTATCCTGTACATGCTTGCAGTGACCTATAATCAAGTGAATGATTATGAACAAAGAATAACGTCACAGAGAGATTAAAACCAGATGTTAACAGATGAGATGGAAACAGTTTTCTTGATTTGTGTATTTTTTTATTATTAACGCATGAATTTGCTTTGCATTCTTAGCGTCGTTAGTATATTCAACAAATTCGGTTAGTGTACATAATATATGTACATAATGTATATTTACATAATATCATTTAAACAAGTCTAGAGGGAATGAAAATCATGAGCACTGATGACCGCGCTGAAAAGCAAACCTCATGAATGGCTCGTTAAGACATATTTGTAACCAAGAGATGACACCCAAAGTTTTCGTTTCATCGCAGAAAACTTTATTAATATATTTTTTAAATCATTAAGTTAGACAGATATTACCGCAAAAAAATAGTGTAATCCAAAAAGGCCATTGCTGTAGCCCTACATTTAAGGTATTAAATTTAAAATTGCATATTTCACATATTGTAATAACTTTTACATATTCTTTTTTTTTTGTGTGTGTGTGTGTGTGTGTGCAAACTATACAATAGGTTTCACATTTAAATAAATATCTAAAAATGATCTGGAGCTGTTTTTGTCATTCAGATAAATTTAACTCAAAATAGTGAAACTCAATAATCAATTAAAAGTTCGTGAATATCGATGAATCATTCCGAGGTGTTCATGATAAACTTATTTATTTATTTATTTTTTTTGGTCCGTATACTCTCGGCCATCGGTTTATGGATGATAGCAACTTTGCCTAAGAGAATTCTTAAAAACTTTTCACTTGATAGATTATCTTTAAGCTATTTATTTACTGGGTCTCCCATAAGTCTGTAGGCATTTTAAAAATACATAAGGAATGGACTTTTCCCACCTGACGTCAGAGGTCACATGATAGAGGAAAAACAAATAGCAGACGAAGTCTTGTTTATTTAGAGCGATTGCTGAATTAACATATTTTCTATTCTTATTTTTGATCAATCGTATTTAATCTATGTTATTTTTTCTACATCATCATTTTTAATCCATTTTATATCATTATTCAGCATCTTTTGTTTGCTGTATACATTTACAATCATCATTTAGTTTATACCTGTTATTGATGTTCATGAAGACCATGTTTAAATACTCTGATTTTTCGTACTTAAATCAGTGACAGCGCAATATCGTACTGCGTAAATCCATTTAGACCAGTAACTAAGTTAATTAACTTGTTGTAACACCTTTATGCAATGAAATTAAATGAAAACATTTTTAAATTTCAATTTATAATCCGTAAACATTCCACAAGAATCTATTATTTATTGCTAGATCAGTTAATGTTACAGTTACACTACAATATACAAAAATCGATTCTTATAGGTAAAAATAAATAAACACATAAAATGTTTTATAAAAATTATTAAATTTACAAATACAATTATTCTACTGTTTACAAATGCACAATATTACTTTTATTTTATCTTATATTAAATATTAAAATTTTTGTTCTTAAGAACAATATTTAATTGAATTCGATTCTCAGAATTCGATTATTCGTTTTCCTCTATCACGTGATTGAGCAGACGACGGTGGGAAGAGCCCATTGATAGAATTGAACGCGGTTTGCGAAAATGTTGTTCTCATGAAAAGGTATTTGTATATATATATATATATATATATATATATATATATATATATATTAGTTAAATTTTCCTCGATAGAGAGCACTGCGCACGAAGGCGTAACAAAAAACAGGCAAATCAGAGTCTTATAAATCGCACAGTCTTACAATTCAGACAGATTATTTCTTATTTTGCTTCCTACTTGGGCAGTGTTGCCAGACTTTGCTAATTTTTATTTAATAGTCGCCAATAATTTTGAGAAGTGATATTTGATATGTATAATATATGATTAATCTTCAAAGTGGTTAAGAAAAATTTACGTTTAAATTTTACTGGAGGATTTAGAAAAAAAAAAAAAAAAAAGTCGCCAAGTTTGGCAACAGACACCTGGTGTTAAAGCGGTTTTGGTGAAGATGATTTTTCTGAGCTAAGAATCGTAGATTAAAGCTGTAATTCGCGGTTTTGTAATTCGTTTGCAAACTGTAATTTGTGGTGATAGTGAATACATAGAAAAAAATTATATGCCTATTAAGTTTTACACGGAAATAAATATAGTTTTATATGGAAATTTGTGAACTTTCTCACTTACAGCGACCTCTATTGACGACAATTTTATTATTATTTTTTTTTTCTTTATTAAAATGTTCCATCAGAATAAGTTTTTACAAACCACGTTCAAATGTACCTATTCCTTCAATTTTTTATGAAATTTTAATATGTCTACAGATTTTTGAGACACCATATTTATTTGCATATTATTATTATTATTATTTGCCATTCTTTTTTTAATTTTAATTTCCAATCTTCGGTCACATGGACTGTTGATTTATTCTGTTGTTATGTTCTAGAGAAAAAAATCAGAAATTCTTCAAAATACCTAAGGGACAGTTGTAAATCTATACCTCTATTACGTAATTCTAAGTAATATTTTTGGGGGTAATTGCCTGAAGTAAGATTTTTTTATACTCTTATTTTAAAAGCCATTGCTTATCTACTGTAAATTTATCAAAGTTAAATTTTAATGTATATTTCCTTTTTTATAATACTAAACGGTAAAAGTTTCATAAAATTCTACATTGATTCGGGTACAGTTGTTATATAACCTTAAAAATAAAACTCTCCTGTATCTTTATCTAATTGAACGAGTTTAAGATTGTATTTCAAGCCAGTTGTACTGCACAACACCTCAAATATAGAATGAAAATTAATTGCAAGCTACGAAATTGCAATACATATTTCAGATGAATATCAGCGAACACATTAGTTGATTTTGCCGTTTAACAGCTCAATGAGAATACTTTAATAGCACATTTCAGGGACCACATCAAAAATTGGGATATAAAAATTTTGTGTGACCATTATATTTTTTGGTGTGCTTAAACCGAAAAAATAGCCAATTTTTCTCCATCATGTACACATTTTTATTAACACAGGGTGTCTAACGACACATTTTCTTTCGTGACTTTTATACCAATATAATTATACTGTAATTTTTATAGTATGTTTTCATGCTTAACTATAATTAGTTATAATTGACAAAAATCGATCCGTGAGAGAGAAAAACTGGCCACATTATCTGTTTCAGTGCAACAAAAAACATATAATAACAGGAGACTTGGCGTTGGAATATTAAAACCCGAATAAACTACTACGTCAGAAACGCCAAAAGAAAAATATTTGCGATGCATACAGCTGTTTCAGTAGCCTTAAGCGTACCGTCTTCAGTGCAAAAAGAATGTATCCGCTAAATTTATCAAATCAACTTTTGCAAAATTGTACTCCTGTGTTATGAAACAAACAATTCTTGTATATGTCTTTGATTTTTATTCTATCTGTCCTGTGAATCACTATTACATTGTTACGTAATTTCTTGGTAGAGTGATTGCACTTTAGATAAGTTTATTTTACGTAGAATTAAATTTTAATACAATGTTATATGAACTTTATTTCAGGTGTTCTTTACTGTAGAAGTTCCTAAAAATTTAGGTCCTTAAAAGTTAAACAAGCAGTACATTTTTATAAACTATTGTATCATCCTAAAATTGCATTTATGAAGATGTTATATTAATTTTTAGCCATTAATTATCAAATCATAACAAAAATAATAATAATAAAAACCTACCAAATAGTATATATATATATATATATAATAACGCAATATGTTTTGAAGAAACTTTATATTATTTATTTATTCAAATGTAGATTTATTTTTTAAGTTGATAGTCAAAAATTCATTAATGCTTTTTTTTTTTTTTAAATAATTTTGCATAAATTAATTAATTCACAGTCTAGGCAAATAGACACTGTCTGTAGGGTGAGACTTAAGTTTTTTATTTCTCTAAAATGTTCATTTATTTAACTTATTGATTGAGTTCCGGGTAAAAGTCATACCTCCTGACCTTAAGTTCAAATAAGAGTTTTATTTATATTTTATATTGAAGTTTCGTGCTCATCAATCATCTATTAAGTTACCTAATTATGTTAATAAGATGGAGTCTGTAACATCCGAAACTCCCCAAATTATCTAAATATTATTAATGTTAAGTGTTAAAAATAATTATGAGGAAAAAGAATATTTTATTGGATTTCACTTAGCATTGCCCAGTTTCTGTATTAATTAAGCTATTACGTACAGAAATTAGTTTTCTTCAAACATGAAAGAAACAAGTTAGGCAATTAACCTTTTGACTAAATCATTTACCGTTATCTATATAACGCATTACGTTGAATTAAACTCAAACATTGTTTTCATCCTGATAATATAATGTATGATGGCTTTTCTATCGTTTAAATTGTTTTGTCTGAAAACAATATGTTTTTTATTAAAAATTATTTTTTACTTAATTTTGGCATAAATATAATCGCTTAATAACATCTAATTTTTATATGGAAAATCGATATTAAACATTTTTTTGTGCATTTATACTTACTAATATCACCCAGTTGTTGAAATTCGACTACAAATTTATTCAAATATTTCTATGAAGCATATTTCTATGAAGTTCTCTATTACTTTGCCTTTCGATTCGTCAATGTGCTTCTTTTAGGCATTTTAATAGCAAAGAACACGGTCTGTATCGAAACAATATGTCATCAGTTATATATATATATGTAGTCTCTCTCTCTCTTTTTTCTTTTCAGATAATTGATAAGAGAACAAAATAAAATAAACTCACTTTTTGTTGCCAAAAGACAAAGAATAATCTGAAGGTTTAAAAAATAAATAATATATGCTATATTCACAAACATGAAATTGGTCGTACGGCTAATATCTCTTTAAATTACAGTTGGCGTAAATCATTAAAAAGAAAAAAAATCATAAATGAATTCGAAAAATTAAAAATAGAACATTCATAAATTAAATCCTCCTTTAATTTGCGTATATGTTCAATAGAATAAAATTTTGAGCAGTTGTTATAGGAACACAGACGATTAAATTGCAAGGATTTTTAAATAGAAAGATTGTGGATATAAAAGGAAAATGCATAAAAAATATAAGTAGTTTTGATTACCTTCTTGACACCGTAAGGAAATAATTCTCGTTTTCTGCAACTCTCGTGAATTAGACATTTCGAACTATACCATTTTGAATCCTCAACTCCAATAATAAATATGTTAAAACTGTACCATAAATTTCATGCTTTCCTATTATTATATTTTATTTATTGGTTTATACAGTAAAAAATGTAAAACTCTAATGCCACCATACGAAATAATAATATTAATAAAAATTCTTCTAATGAGTTTTTAAATAGATATTTTTGTTTTAAATATCTAATAAACACTTAAAAAATATTATAACCATAAGATAAAAATTTTAACTTAAAAAAAATAAATTACAATTAATTTCCCCTTTTTTATGAGTTTCCTTATTTCACAGTGTTAACCCAGTTTAAATTTATGCATGACATAGAAATTATTCATTATTTATGAGCTGAAGAATAGTTTGCAATAATATGAAAATACAGCAGTAAACATTAATCTTCCACTTTCCTTTAAATTGAATTCAACACCGAAGAAGTTCTTAACCATTAATTCTGACAGAACTATGTATCACAGTATTTTATCGATTTAGGTTTCATATTAAACAAATCAACTCGAAACTTGTAAAATTTCTAAATGTGGTGGTCATAACTTCCGCATTACATTGACTAAAACTGTGGTAGAGAAATATTTAAACGAAAGATTTAAAACTCTTTTTTTCTGCTTCTAAATTTATTCAATTATTAGTTTACTGGCGCAATATTTTAATGTAATTTAGTCACGATAAGTAATACAAAGTTTAGTTATTTGTTTAAAGTATTTAAATTTTGACTAATTAAGTGTTAAAATTGTCTTTAAAACTACATTTAATCCTACGAAATGAAATATCGAAAAGCAAACTTCACATTAATAAATTATTTAAGTATTAATTTTTCAAAATATTGTTATTAATAAACAATATTAATATTAAAAAAATTAACTATCAAAATGCATAAAATAGGTGCTAATTTAAGTCAAACATTTAAAAATAATCTGGTGTGTCACTCACACGACTTTCTCTTACCCTGAAATTTAAAACTATAAATACAGGTTGCAGATTAAGAGGTACGAGAACGAGAACTGTCATATAAACCTATGCTAAACAATTCAAATTAGGCTTCAGAAGAGTTTTATACGATAATTAGTTCTGTGTGAGGGGGGCTCCCCCGTTTCATTAATGCACCTACATTTATATAGAATTTAATTCGGTTATTAAAAAATAATTCTGTTTTTAAAAAATAATTTATTAAAATTATTTTTTATGATAATGCAGACGATTTCCATATTAGAGAGGTAGTGTAACACTAAATATCCAAAAAAAGTCCATTTTACTCTCAATATTAAAAAAAAAAAAAAAAAAAAAATACGATTTTTTTTTCTAAGTTTTTTTTTCGTTAAAATTAAAAAAATCTATAACTTTGTTTTAAATTATCACAGATTTATAGTTCAACCATTCGTTTTAAAGGTATTCGCAAGCTCTTTTGAATGATACCCATCATGAAAATTTACTCTTCTCGAGGAGAATACCAAGTTTGAACTTTCTGCCATAATTTGTTTTTGAGATATGCTGATAACAGACAGACACACACACAGACACACAGACACGCAGACACACAGACACACACACACGCAGACACACAGACACACACACAGACACACAGACACACAGACCATTTGCTAAAAACATGATTTTCGTATTCAGGGGACCTCAAAACGTGTAAATATAACAAAATCTCGCGTTCGAAAATTTGACCCAAAAACAATACTTTCTCTACCTTATGGGTAAGAGAAAGTAAAAAATGGAACAGTTTCTTAATTAGTTGATATCAATAGCTTTCAAAATATTCTGATTCCAGCAGGTTTTAGAAGGCAAGTTGGCATATTCTAGAGTATTTCAAAAAAATAATTAATGCACAATTTTTATTATATCAGTTTTTGTTTTCAACTTTTACGACGATATATAAGTAATTATTAAGTTTTAAATTTTATGAAATATTTATTTAAATATCGAAGTTTGTAGCTGTTTGATTCACAATCCTTTATAATATTAAAATAAATTCAATTTGACATCATAGCAAGAACATACCAGCAACTGTACCTTTTTGACAAAAAGAAAATTAGAATCACTACTTGCAACAGAAAAGTTTCCAGCATAAACACTGAAAATTAGGTTTGAAAATTTATTAAAATGCTTCTTCCAATATCCAAGACATCCAGTTGTAGACTGAGAAAAATATTTGTGATTGACATCTAGAATCTATTGTGGGACTAGTAAAAATAGTTCCATGTCATCTCTAAAAATTCTAGTTCCCTTTGTTAGTGAGTTTAAAAATTCCCTGTTAAAATTCTTGAGCTTTTTCCCATATTTTTGTGGTCAGTCTCATCTAAAAATCTCTGTAAATAAAGGCGAACACACGAGGCGTGTTTTACTAACTATAATTTGGTTTTATAATCCAATTCTGTTCTCAAACTAGAATTTCTCGCAATTCAAAGGATTTAAATTATTCATAATATTCGCAATATTGTTTAACCATCTAGAAATTTATAGACTAGAAATTCTTGATTATTTCTTTTATACGGGTTATTTGTTTATCTTTTATTTCTAGTTTTGGAATTCTGAAAATGGCTATTTATTTGTTGAAGATGAAAGCGGTATATATATATATATATATTCCGCAATGAATATATTATTTATTAAAATTCAGCTCCATAAAATATATCTGAATTCTTAATTTCAGAAGCTGTAAATATTGTAAAATGTCCTAATGTTATTAATTCTAAAGATTCGGCTTTCCTACCTAAAATAAAATTTGGAATTATATTATACAACTATATATTTAACTTGCATTTATATATTTCCAGTAGAATATGTAACCTCATCAATTTCAAGTTTCATTTAAGTTTCTATGGACGATGCTGTATCCTTCTCCAACGATAAGTTACCGCCACTCCAGGTTTCATGTTCCCATCCAAAATTCGTCTTCAAGGTTTCATCCCTTTCCACTACAAGTTTTCGTACAAGTTTCTTCCAAAAGTTGTTAACGCCAGTCCAGTGTTTCAGCTCCCATCCTTTGACTCCTCCAGAAGAATGACTTCCATTCACTACCACTGCTGTCCTAATTAAAAAAGAAATATTGTTTTGCTTAAAAACCTGAAAAATACGAGAGAGGAAAAAAAAATATTTCGTTTATTTACCATTGAATCTCAAAAGCAATTATTGATAGTTTTTATATTCAAATTTAATTTTTCATAATAAATATCATTCTTTAGTTTTTCCACAGATTATTCACAATAAATGTTTTTTTTTCCCGCATAAATCCAGTGTTATCGACAGGTACCAAAAATAATTTTTTTTAGCCTAATTTTTGCGGAATTTAACTAGTCATAACAACTTTTATCCTTTAACACATTTTTCGTGATTTTCATTGCGTTTTTTTTTTTTTTTTTTTTTTTTTTTTCTTTCGGTTCAAGCATATGTCTTAACATACAATTTGTATCGAGTATAGGTAGCAAATTAACAAATAGTAAATGTATTGAAATGGCGGAATGAAGAATGCAAATACTTTAAACATAATATGAATTAAAGTATAATAATGAAGCATATGGACAATGTCTAAATTATAGCATTTTTTGTACATTTTTTTTTTTTTTCAAAATATCTAACGTGTTTCTATAAGAAACTATAGAATAAAATATTCCTTTGCGGAAATGCTAGTGATCCCTTTCTGCCGATCATGACATTTATTATGTATACATTGCTCTGTACTAGAATCAGCATAACCTATTTGAGTTCAAAAATATATAATATTTTATAAAACATTTTATTTGAGGTAAAATAATGGTTTTCACATTTTCTTTTTTAAATTAATTACATGAAAGTCAAAGAAAGAAAAGGGCTTTTATTATTTTCTTAAATATATATATATATATATATATATATATATATATTGGTTGGGAGGGATGATGAATTTAATTTATTAAAAAAAAAAAAATGATAAATAAAAATAAAAAGGAAGCATAGAGATATTGCAATTGAAGGTTACATATTCTTTTTCTGGTTGATATTATGAAATGTTAAAATTTTCCTACTTAAAATTTGATTAATTATTCACGCTTAAGATTTCATTAAATGAATATTAAAATTTGGTGGTTTCTTTAAAAAAAAAATACTATCTAAAAATTTATATATATATATATATATAATAATAATAATAATAATAATAATAATAATTAATTCACCAATAATCACAATGCCTTAATCATGACATGTTGGCCTTTGGATGAGATTGCTTAAGACTAAAAATTTAACTCAAGTAAGTAAAAATTCTAAGTTAAACCGTACATTTTAAATATTTACCTAAAAGTAAATCCCTTTTTTCACGTGAGATGGCACTTACTTAGGCTACGTTGAAAGTTAAAAATAAACTGAACTTTAAAAAGGTTAACGTTAAAATTAAAAATCATCTTTTTTAAAATTGTTAAAAGCTTTTAGAGATTAATAACTAACAAATTTTGCAGGCATTTAAAATATTTCAGTAGCATCTAAATCGATTAATCGTTTCTATACTTTTAAACTTTTCTTTTTACTAATGTTCGTTTGGCGACCTGTTTATTTCTACTATCTTCGTAAAAAACGTTTAACATGTGGATTGCTTAAATTACTTATTCCTTGTTTAAATTTTGGTTTGTGTTATTGATTAATTTAATTTCCTTTTTTTTAATTTAATTCATTTTTTTTCCTTGCAAGATAGAGACTTGAGCTGTATATTTGCTGGAATTAGCTGTACAGTTTTACGAAATCTTGCATATGCTGATAGAAATGCAAGTTTCCTAGTGAGTACATTTCTATTTTTCAGCATTAAAATTTAATTCATTTTACTGGTGTGCTATATATATATATATATATATATTAATAATACAAATCATTTCGTAGCAGATTTGGTGGTATTTGAACTTTAATATTAAAATATTATTAGAAAATTTATAAATATTTATTTAATCTTCATAAAGGTAAGATATTTTGTTTGAATTTTACTCACTTTTGAATGTTTCAAACATATATTTAATGTATTTAATTTAATGAAATACGCGTAAAATTTAATTTCACACAAATATAAATCAATTTGATATTTCTCATAAAGCCCAACCTAATGCTTGTTTATGAATCTTTTAATTTTATCTTCTCTTATCAATATAGCCCAAAATTTAACAAAATAGACCAAAATTATTATTTATATAATTAACGTACACTTTGAAATTTTAAATGTACAATATTTTGTATTGTATTTAATAGAATAACTTGTTAAATTGAATGTTGTTGAATTGTTGTTGAATGGGCGGTTGAACAGCATAAAGCTGCATAAATAAACACACACACACAAACATGATTTAACTTTCTTGATCATGAAAAAAAAAAAAATTAATATATATATATTACTTCTTAGAAAAAAATAATTATTCATAGTTTATTTCGCATCACTTTATTTACTCAATAATTTTATTTAATATATAACTGCGATAAATTAAGAAAAAAAATACTCTTAGAAAATGGAATTAAAAAAAAGTCGAGGCTAAAAATGATTCAGTATAAATTGAAATATATTACGCAATGTTAATAAAAATGTTACTAAAATACGTAAGATTTTAATAAACGCATACTGCTTTATATATTCAGGTGTCACAGTCTTTTATATATTTGATACCACTATTTTGTGTAGTATATTTTTCTTTCAATTTCAAAAATTGGACTCAGCATTAAAGCAAATTTTATTCAAAATATAGTTGTATTTAAATTATAGGAAGATGCGCTCAATTGATGTTTTAAAGAAAATTACCGAGATAAATAAGTATTTTCATAAAGAGTTTTGAATTTTCTATCGAAAGTAATGCTTTTGGAAATAAACTGAAAAAAAAAAAATAAATAAATATCTAAAATTATTAATAAAAAAAAAAAAATAATAATTATTATTTAAAATAAAAAAGTCATTTTTAAAACATTCTTTTTAAAGTAACTTCCACTTAATTTTTAAATTATCCTCGAATGCATATAAAATACTATTTAATTACCGGAATTCCTTAATGCTCCAATTTTGTTGTTTTTGTTTTAAATTCTGAATATTCACTTAATTTATTTGTGTTTATTACTAAATATTTTTTGTAACTCGAAATATTATATATATATATATATATTAAGAAACTTATGGTTAAATTACTTTTTCTTCCGGAAAGAATATATACATATATTTCAATCATGATAGAGGATTATATAAGTAAAAAATTAAGTTATATAAGCGGAATGGATATTGTTAATTTTTGTGTAATTCAATTATTGAGTTATTCCATTAAATTGATAAAGCTTTATTTATTTATTTTTTTTTTTTCAAATTTCAACAAGAAGGTTTGCGTGCTTCGTTAGTTAATATATTTAAAGAAATCTTCAACAAACGCTTATCTCTATAAATCACTTCTTAAATAAAAATAAAAACAATTTCATTGAAATTTTTGAAAAACCTAGCCTAATGTCCCCGCTGACTTTGGCAGCATCTTCCCCGTCTATGCTGTATGGGGTTTGTGTCCCCACTGCTTGCACCTGGACCTTATCCAAACATTTCAATCTGCGTGCCAAGCAGATGATAAGTGGTGCTACTATTTTTCGAGAATTTTGTATTTCGGACAGGTTATAACCTTTACTTTTGTGACAGCACCAGACACAGCTGAAAGTATTGTAATAAAGTTATATATAAATATATAAAGGGCATTCCATAAAAACTGAGTGTTATTTTTTTACGTAGTGGCAACACCGCGAAACTAAAAAATAGAAGTGCAGGCGATTTTTTCAAACTGTTAACTGTACGTTTATACAAAATTCTAAACGAAGCAGGCGGTTTTTATTTCCTATTTCCGTGCTTGTTTAAAGAACTGTTTTATTTGCCCTACAGAAATGGAGATGAGTGATTCAGAGTTAAAAAGCGAAATGCGTTGTGCCATAAAATTTTGTTACCGTTTGGACAAAACAGTTCCAGAAACAGTTAAGTTAATGATAGAATCTTACAAAGACAATGTTTTGGTGAGTCTACGATTTTTAGATGGCATGGTGATTTCAAGAAAGGCCGTTTGTCTGCAGATCTGGCTCCTAGGCTTGGACGACCAAAAAGTGTTGTGAATGATCGAAATGTTAACACTGTGTGGGTAATCCTTCAACAAAATCGGCGAATGACATGTGAGGAGATAGCGGCATCAACAAACATTTCGAAAACGTCGATATTTCGCATTCTACGCAACAATTTACAGCTTCGCTATGTTTGTTCCAGATGGGTCCCTCATCACCTTACTAAAGAACAAATGAAAACAAGAATTCACCAATGTTGTGAATGGAAACAGATGCTTCAAAATGATCCAAATCTTCTAAAGACTGTAATAACAGATGAAACTTGGGTGCATCATTATGATCTCCTTACCAAGTCCGCAACAAGTGTATAGAAACATACTGATTCTCCGCCTCCGAAAAATATCCGGCAAACCAAATCTGCTGGAAAGGTCATGATGATTATTTTCTTTGATCATAAAGGTGTAATCTATCAGCATGCTGTGCCTCCAAAAACTTCTGTGAATGGTGAATATTATGTTTCCGTTTTGAAAATTTTGCGACAACACATCGAGAAAGCGTCATGAACTGGTAGGGAATTGGACATTACATCACGATAATGCTCGCTCGCGTGTCGCTACTTTTGTTCAGCAATATCTTAGTAAATGCAAAGTTAAAATAATGCCACATCCCCCTTACAGTCCAGATCTCGCACCATGTGATTTCGGGCTGTTTCCGACGTTGAAGGAGAAGCTCCGTGGCAGAAAATTTAATACAGATTCTGAAGTTATTTCAGCAGTGGAGGGTTCTTTGAAGTAGCTTCCAGAAAAGTGCTTCTCTACTTGTTTTGAAAAGTGGATTGAACGATGGGACCGTTGCATATCATCTGACGGAAGGTATTTTGAAAAAAGAATGATGTATTTTTTGCTGTAAATATATTTCTTGATTTTTTATGATTTTACTCTCAGTTTTTATGGAATGACCTTTGTATATATATATATAGATTTGTATATAATTCATAAATCGGGCTTTGGGATGCCTAAGGAGACGTATAAATTGTGTTCCATGCAAAATTTTGCAGCCTTGTGATCAACCCTCAAAAAAAAAAAAAAAAAAACTTTGTTTTTGTCACTTTCTTGTCATTTTTGCTTTTTAGGATATTTTAAAGACAATGAAAGATTTTGTTTTTTTAATTGGCATCTTTTCTATTAATTATCTGAAAAAAGTGTGATATTTGTCAATAGAACTCATACATTAGCGTTATCAGCCTGGCGCTCTTATCAAAAGAGCTAAAGTGACACAGAAAGTCTTTTTTACTCTTACATTTGTCTCTAGATATGATAATTTCAGAAAATTAAAGATTTTAATCAATTTAAAATAAACTAATGAAGATTTCCGAAATAATGCTTCGAGATACATTAGGAGAGGTCAATGCGGACCTCCGTGCAAAATTCTGTAGCTCTGCGATCAGCTATTTGTCAACAAAGTGACGGGCAAAATCACACACACACATACATTTTCTTCTATTATGTGTAACAATTATTTATTTGAACATTTATGTATCAGAAAATTTATTTTTAACTAGTACCTCACTTCTATATATACTTCTGGCGCCGCGATTGCCTATTCGGTAAAGCGACGAGCTCGTAATTTATCAAATTTGTATTCCATATTGGTTCTTTACTCGAGTCGGCCAAATAAGACCGCTGTGTACAGTAATGGTGGCCAGTGTACACGTAAACTCTGTCGTGGCGGCAATTTCCTTCATGTTCTCCTCCAAATTATACCTCTGGGGTGTCACCAAAGCTGGGAAACCATCCCTTCAGTGGAGGATCAAAATCGTCATGGCATTCTTAGGGGTACGTCTCAGACCATCGGCAATTACCGTGCAGCAGTAGTATGACTTTAAAACCAATAAAAAATTTATAAAATATATATTTATTTATTGCAGCACAGTAAGTGTGCATGACAGCGAAAATGTTTTGCATAATGTCGTAAAAGTTATCGAAAATATAGACATTTCACTAATATACCATATTAATTTTTTAACATATATTATTTTGAATTTTTAGTAATTAGAATCATTAAATCTGGTAGTTTTCAACTAGCTGACTATGAAATATCTTCATTCTCCTTTTTGCAAATAATGAGATTTCTCTTTAGAGGTCTTATTTGCATTTTTTCCCCAAATACCTACTAATTCAAATGTACTATCATAGCCTCCTATACTAGTTGCCTTCCGCGTGGCTCGGAAACTTGGCAACAGTTCAAGCAGTAGACAGCGCCACCTAGTACAGATTGCGCGACTTTTTTATTAAACTGTCACCAATAATTTTAAGAAGCGATATATGATATATATAATCGACGTTTCTTCGATTCTTTTCGCATTTTATGTATATCAAATTCCACTTTTAAAATTTTGGGGGGCTGTTGAATAAAAAAGAGCGCAATCTGTACCAGGTGGCACTGTCTACCGTTTGAACTGTTGCCAAATTTCCGAGCCACGCGGAAGGCATCAAGTTTACGAGTCTATGGTAGTATAAACTCACTTTTTTTTTTTTTTTTTGAAACATTGGATTAGTTAGACATTCAGAAAGCATACCTTTAAATTGTATATTGATTTTTTTTTCATATTTGTCATTTTGTTATATGAAACACAGAAAAAGTCACGATTGTAAGTTAATGTTTAATTAATATTATTTATAATAAAATGTGTGATTCTTAGTATTTGATATTTAGGAGTGATTTAAGACAGAAAAAATTATTTACCTTTTTTAATGGAATTAGTAAACACCATTATTGCGGAATACAAATGTTACCATTATTTTCTTATTACATTTTTGCATTTTTTTTAAAGATAATTGTTTTGTATAATGAAATTTTACGAAATTCACAAATTGCTTTATTACGAAATTTATTATTATTTTTCTTTAAAAATGTAATTTTTTACTATTATTAATTTATTTTACATAATTGTTTAAATATTCCTTATTTATTAAGTGTTTTTTAAAAATACATTAGTAAGATTTTTCATATTGTTCATTTAATAACTATGCGCTAGACAAAACAAACTAATTAAATATTTCCACTAATTAAAGCTTAATCTTGATTTCTATTTATACTAATTTAATACTTTTTTCTTGAAACACGATATCAACATTTTAATTTTTTCATACTTAAAAAGAAAATGCATAATATACTTTTTTTTGCTGTTATTTTTCTTCTATGAAACTTTAAAAAAACATGTTCATTAGAGAGAAAAAGTATATATATATATATATACATATATACAGGGTATTCCAAAAGTCCCCCACCTCCTTCCTAACTCGAAAATGAATCGGAATTGTGAAAAATGGCGAAGCATGTGTTTAATTAATTCGAGAGGGACCTTTTTTGGTGAAAACAGTTTGAGTTCGTGGGGCTAGGGGGACCACTAGGGAGGGCAACTTTAAAATTTCAAATAAGAAGGTATATCTTGTGATACATGCTTGGAAACGGATTTTCAAAACAACGAATTTGATATAATAGTTTTGCCCTACACGATGATTATTAAGGGAGATACATGAGGTTTTAGACTTTTGAAATGTGAATTTTATACTTATGTATTCCCTTTAATAATCATTGCAGGGCAAAACTGTTTATATCAAATTTATTGTCTTAAAGAGACGTTTCTAGGAATGTATCACGAGACATACTTTGCCCTAAAATGTTTGGATTACCCCTTGCTCGAGTAGTAGTAGTGCCGCTAGGGAGGGCAACATTAAAATTTCAAACAGAAAAGTATGTCTTGTGATGTATCCCTGCAAACGTCTCTTCAAGACAATTGGATATAAATAGTTTTGTACTGCGATGATTATTAAAGGGGATACATATGTATAAAATCTACATTTCAAAAGTTTAAGAACTCAAGTATATCCTTTAATAAACATCGTAGGGCGAAACTATTTGTATCAAATTCATTGTTTTGAAGAGACATTTGAAGGGATGTATCACAAGACATAGCTTCTTAATTGAAATTTTAAATTTGCCCTCCCTAGCAATCCCCCTTGCCCCCCCCCCCCCCTCCGGGCCCAAACGTTTTACACCAAAAGAGGTCTCTCTCGAAATCATTGAACACATGTTTCGTCATTTTTCTTAATTCCGACTTAATTTCATGCTAAAAGGGGGACGTGGGACGTATATATAAACTGAATTCTTAATTCCTGAATCACTTTTAATACATTTAATGCGTTCATTTTTCCGTCAATTGGTTTAATGGTCCTTTTTACTCATGTGGAAGTAAGAATTTAAATTGGTTTTGCCTATTATTGGATCTAACTATGAACCGCAACATTTCTGTGCTAGTTTTTGTACTGTGTTACAATCAGTTTTATTTCTGTTGTGTTGATATTAGCAAGTATCTATTAAATGCTATAAACTTAATGTTAAAATTTATCATGATCTATATGTATATATGTATTTTTTCCCCAAGAAAAACAAACAAAATTAAGTTTTAATATCATGTTTTCTTCTTATATGAGCACGTTCCTCTAGAAGAGAAATTTGAGGTATATAAATTTGTTTCAACTAATTTATTTATAATTTTTTTCTCAAATACTGATTTCTTTTTTCGAGAACAGAATTTTGAATATAAAGGTTTATCAATACACATTTAAAAAATTCTAATAAAAATTACATGAATGATTTCTCATGAAAAAAAAAAAAAAAAAAAAAAAACATTTAAATCCTTACTAAGATTTAAAATGTTTAGTTTACTATATTAAAACAGCTAATTTCACACAGTATTCAAAGTTAATTTTAATTAAAAATTATATTATATAATGAATTTTATTGTATTTGATATCATAAGAGTAAATACCAGTAATAATAGTGTTAGAAAATATGAGTGTAATTTCTTAATTAATGTACAGAAATTTTATATAAACTATTTTTCACATACACACAATGTTTAAAGGTTTTATAGATAATTTTGTTTAAGTCAATCGGCATATTATTATTATTATTATTATTATTATTATTATTATTATTATATTTTTTTTATTATTTATTTTATTTTTTTCTTAAATACTGAGGGTTGAAAATATTTCGTAAAGTGATTCATGACTGTTTAAAATTAAACTGTTAAAAAAGGGGAAACACCTCTAATCTAATACACTTCTCAGGGATGGAACACGGGAGCAGAACTCATATCACTATCAATGTAAAAAAATTGTCTACTTCTTAAATCAAAGATATTGTAGGTACAGACAATTCTTAAACGAATACCGGTACGAATTCTGTGCACGTGTTCCATCCTTGCTTTGTTCAACCATTTAAAACACTAACATAATGACGAGAATTAATTGTTTATTTGTGATTATATTTTCTTAAGAACACTTGCCACCTTTGAATTAGCATCGATGAAGGTTTTACGAAAAAGCTTATATATCGATTTAATATATATAAATCGAAGTATATAAGTTTTTTTTTCCAATAAAAAACAGGAAACAATTCTATAGTTTTTGATGTATATTTTACAGATTTTAAGTCTTGAAATTGCCTTTTCTCAGTTTGCATTTGTTCATGAATTAATAATCTTCAAAATTCTAAAACTTCTACATATATTTAAAAAAAAAAAAAAACACTTCATAAATATTTGGATGTTTCATAGAACTTACTTAAAAGAATTAGCGACAGATTTTGCGACATCATTAAAAGAAAAAATATATTAAAAATAAAAATATAACAAAAATCAGATTTGTTTGGATTTTTTTACATAAACATGCACTTTTTCATTTTTTAAAAGTCTAATTGATAAATTTCAAAATTATTCCTAATTCTTTTACGCATGTAGGTTTTATACGGATGTAGGTAGGATTTATGTAGGTTCTACTAAACATTCAAAATAAATATTAAGTCTTTATTTTTTTTTTTTTTTTTCTAAATATCTATAGATATATATAGACCGTGGGCCATATGCAAAATATGTCATTTAAAAACAAGTTCGTTTCAGCTTTTTGGGGGCAATCTGAAAATTTTGCTAATATATTCTTTTTAAGATAGGTAATGAAAATATCAAATGTTCTGGAAGTAAACTTTGCACATAAATTTGGAAAATTGATTCCAATTTGAAGGAACTGAGTTTACATTTACGATGCTGGTTTATAGCTGTGCGCAATATAGTTCTGGTAATATTTTGATTCTTTGGAAAAAAATTTAAATTAACTTGCACACAAGTGCTAAAATCATATTCCTGGAAAAAAAGTGCTAAAAAAAGTAAAATATTAATAACTATCGGATCTGCAGATCAGAAGCCTCAGCGTCCTATTTTCACCACTCATTATTCAATAGATCATTGATAATATTCATTTACTCTGTATTATATACTTTCTTATAATCATCAATTTCAACCTTTATCAGTCCACTGCAGGATGAAGGCCTCTTCTATGTGATTCCAATCTGCCCTGTTTTCTGCAATTCTTCTCCATTCTGCTCTTCCAAACTTCACAATTTTATCTCTCCAACGACACATTGGTATCTTTCTCAGTCTTTTGTTGTATCGCGGTATCCAAAGTAGGACTGGTGGTCATCACCATTTCTTCTGAAAAAGTGCGTAGCCTAGCTCCATTTTAACTTCTAGAAAATGACATTAGTAACATTGGTTTTCTCCCTAATCTAATGGAAGTGTTTCGCTTTTTGTCTCTTCGGCTGTGTCCCAACATGCATCTCTCTCTCTTTATATATATATACAAGCAGGCTTTGCCCGCTTCGCAGAGCACTATACTTAAATGTGTTGTCAAAATTCTATTACAATATTATTAATCTAAGATAAAGTTTCCTTTGTATTCCGTAGAGGTTTTTCCCGCTTGCAACGTGAGGATTCCGCGTCCACACTGACTTCGGCAGCAACTTACCTGCTTCTTACTTCCCCTTCCCCAGCGGCTAAGTTAGAAGTTTTGCGAGATCTCACCAAAGTACATAATGCGTACACCTAATAAACATCCACACACCAAAACGCATCATTCTAAGATAATGTAAAGCGAATTCAAACAGAATACGCGTGTTTATTGCACCCCCCCTTCGACCCGAAGGGTGTAAGTGGGTGAATTTCATAAAATCTCGTTACAATAAGTGTCACATATAAACAATTTGCGCACCAAATTTCGTGACCACAGATGCTATAGCTTTCCCAAGAAAAATTTAGCGCTAAATAGCAGGGGGGGGGGGGTGAATTTGCAACTCCCTCCCCCCCCCCCCCATCAAAAAAAAAAAAAAAAATCGAAAATCACAAAAAAACGAAAATGTGTTTTTGAAAATATTCTAAAGAAGAAAAGTGGCAATTTTCAATACCTTTGTAACATCTTTAGTAGAGCTCTATTAAAAAATCAGGAATTTCTTACATTTACTCCTCGATAAACGATTTTCCCCCTCCTTTAAGAATCAAGAATTCTAAAATCGTACACAATGTTTTATTTATACTCAAGTCTAGTCTTATCATGTGCAATTTCTTCACCGTGATGTAATTTGGAGCCGAGTTATGCTTACAAACGTTTTTTCGCTTCCTGACCCGCTGGGGGGAAGGGGGTATTTCGATAAATCTCGTTTCTTTAGGTGTCGGTTGCATATAAAAAATCCAAGCACCAAACTGCGTGACCGCAGCTCTCATAAATTTTTCAGGAAAAATTTAGCGCTAAAAAGGGTGTCTCGAATTTGTCCTTTGTAACACATACCCCCCCCCCCTCCCCAAAGAAAAAAAAATGACAGATCACAAAAAATCAAAAATGTGTTTTAGGAAATATCCTAAGAAAGTCGCATAGCCTTTTTTCAACATCTTTATTCCATTTTTGGTAGCGTTCGACTCAAATGAGGAATTTTCAAAGTTTCCCGCCAAAAATCGATTTTCTCCCTTCCTTCCTTTAAAAATAGAAAATTTCTAAATCGCAGATAATGTTTTATTTCTACTCATGTCTAGTATCCCCATGTGGAATTTCTTTATTGTGAAGTAATTAGGAGCCGAGTTATGCTTGTAAACGTGTTTTTGTCTTTTTCTCCCGCAGTGGGGAACGGGGGATGGAAAGTGATACCCGGAAAAACGTGTTTTTGTCTTTTGCCCCCCAAAGGGGGAACGGGGGGGGGGAATTTCAGAGAAGTTGATAGATATAATTTTAAGGTGGGTAAAGTTCTAAGTTTCTGCCAAGCGCCGTTGAATTCCGTCCAGCCGTTCTCAAGTGATGCCCGGACAAAAAAAGCGGCATACAGACACGATGACACACACACACACACACAGGCAAAATATTCTGAAGTCATTTTCGGCTTTCATGGTGTGAAACGTGAAGATATCGCAAAATTTTTCGATTCTGACAAATTTACAGACAAAACTCTGATTTTATTAATATAGATGACGACTCGATAGATAAACAGATACATTTCTAACGGGGGCTACCGGCCCCTCTTCAACTTTCCGCTGTATATCTCTGTCTATATATCTCTCTCTACATATGTATATATATTTTTTTTTCCTAATAATAGCCTTCTATTAATTCATTATAAATAGTAGGCTATTAGATTATTTGATACATAATCTTGTACCAAACAATTATTTGGTACAATTATTTAAATCATAAATACATGTACTTCCAAATTTCATGTAAAAAGATTACCCTGTGCAAACCTGTAAACCAATTATCAATTCTATGCCCACAATTTTCCACAGAAAAACACGCTTTTAAACATTCTAATAACATTCTAATATTTAATGTTACCATGTTAAAATACATTTTTAATACATACTGTCTATAGACCATAATGGAACGAAATTCTTTTGCGTGTACCTGAAAAGAGCCACCGTTATTATACACACCAATAAAAATGACATACCTAATTAATTATAACTCACTTATATTTCAACCTAATTTGACATCATTTGAATGATTACAGAATGTCATCGGAATTCATTTGTATGGTCCTGTAAATAAATTTAGCTTATACATACCTCCTTTTTTTTTTTTTAGACAGAGAGAGAGAGAGAGAGAAAACATGTTTTTAAGTATGTTTATAATATATGTCACTTCCACTGAAGGCAGCATAAACGCGTTAAAATGCGCTTAGATAAAAATTTGCCCATAAGTTATAATGTTATGAAATTAATTTTCTTTTCTCTGTAAAAGAGCACCAGTAAAAATATTTCAACTTATTCTGTGTTTTTCAAAAATAATTGTTCGAAATTTGACAAAATTTGGAGGATTACATGACATTGTCGGAATACATTTGTAAGGTCCTGTACATTAAATATGAAGCCTAAGCTCACATATTTAATTTTTATGGAAAATGTCAGTTTAAGCATATCAATAATGTACGCTAATTTCGCTTCGTTGAATGCAGAGTAACGGAGTTAAAATTCGCTTAAACGAAATTCACCCCCATAGACCGTAATGATAAGAAAAAATCTGTTGTGTCTCTGCACACGATCCATAAATAATCTAAACATAGACAATTACACAGCTATTTCTATACAGAGCCTAAACATGTATACGAATTTGCAAGTCAATCGGGAGATTTTTGCGGCCGCTATTGCGGTACATACAAAGTCTCTCTATAGGCCGTAATGATAAGAAAAACTTCCCTGTGTCCCTGTACACGAACTGCAAATGGAATACACACCTAAAACTATACAGATAATTCTGTGTGGTTCATGAATATGTGTACGAAATTTCAAGTCAATAGCATGATTTTTGAGGCCGCTATCACGAAACAAACAGACACACAAACAGAACAGAAAATCATTTTTAATCTCCACATGGAGGCCTCGACTAACGTTTCGCCAATAATTTAACTACATTTCAGAATAAATCTTATTGTGTAACGCTTTCTATGGTAACTTATACTGTTATCTAAAGGCAGTTTGAACAGTTCATTAATTAGAAGAGGAAGCAAATGGGTAGATATTTTTCTTTCACGAATATTTAAAAATATCCGTTGATCAGTACACAGTCTCACTTTAGCTCAGCTTATTTGAGAAAAACACGTCACATCTGAATGTATCTCATCGCCGATGTGCAAACAAAAAGTAATTTCTTCTGATATTATATTATCTGTAATAATTCTCCTTAAAAATATAGAACAAGAAAAAAAAAAAGATAACAGAACTCGATCAAAATGTTAATAATACGCAGGATGATGATGTCGAGAGAAACTTTAGATCTCATTTGAGAAAAATATTATAATTTTTAATGTATCTAATTCCCGATATGGAAATACTATGCCATTTTTTCTCACATTCTATTAAATGTAAATAATGCTTAAAAATACATGAAAAAGCAGTAGTAGAATTGTATGAAAATGTCAATGAATATTCACTCAAGATAATGTAAATATAAACAAAACATATCAAATGCAAGCAGGGCGCTGAAGCACGTACTAACATCAGCCGTCATTGGATCGAAATGCCAGAAGAAAAAAATTACCGGTTTTCATTGGAGGATAAGCAAAGAAACGAGAAAAGAATCTGACTGTCTCCATAAATAGGTAAATGGCAGGACCGCAGAAACGTCAATTTTGTAGAATTTATTTAATGAATTTTAAACTAATGTGCACATCTTCAGACTAGAACATTGTGAATTTGTAGATAACTGAATATTCTTTTAATTTTAACATTAAATTGAAATTGCCCCTCATTGATTGAAACGGATTTGAGCGATATCCAGCTATGGCCCACGACCTAATATATGCAAACTCAGAAAACTTATTTGTAGATTCCAAATCTATTAAAAATAAATCAAAAATCATAAGAATTCTTTACTTAGCTATTTTATTGATCAAATCCAATATAATTCAATTTGTAACTATTAGATGAAAATATGAGCTTTTATATGAAACCTTCTGTGATATCAAGTAAAAGGTGCCAAATCCCCTTAAAGTCTCACAATTAGTTCAAATTGTTATAAATATTATTTTATTTAGGTAGTACGAATATTAATTCATTTTAATGCTTTTTTTTATTTCATTATATTTTTCTCTCAATTGTAACGTTTGAATAATTTTAATGCATTTTATTACCTTTTTTTTTTTTTTTTTTTTTTTATGATTGATGTAAAATTGCTGAAATAGAATAACCAAATTTTCTCCGGATAAACTAAATCCATAAACAGCACGTTAGTTTCAAAATGAGACATTGATTTAATAATTAATGTACAAAAAAGACTTTTAGAAGCAGTTTATTTTTTTTAATAATGGAAAGTCACATAGGGAATTAGGCGTAAATTATAAAAATATATATTCAAATTCACTTTTCGAATCTAGATTCTGTTGTTATTACGAAATTGTTAGAACATTTCAGTAGCATTACCCTTTTCCAATGCAAAATGATATTTAAAATATTTTATTTTTGAAATTCGTTGACGAAGATATTTAAGTGAAATTAATAGCATGATTTTTTTCTATCACAGAACTAAAACACGTGTTTTATATTTTTTAATAGATAATTGGGAGAAACATACTAATCCTACATTCATGTCTTTTAATTTTAATCAGTCTAAAATAAATAAATAAATAATACGAAATATACAGTTAATAAACATTAGATTTTATATTTTCAATGCAGTTCTTAAATAATTAGTTTAATGCTTTCGTTCCTAGTTCTACACACATATACTAACCACATACTACACTAGGTACTACAGATAGGTGACGATAGAATTAAATGAAGAAAATGATAAAAGTCAGCCCAAAAAATCAGGAAATATTGCTCCAACTTCAAGACTGAAAAATTATACTTCAAATGTATTAAACTAAAATATTAATAATAATAATAATTATTATTATTATTATTATTGCTCGCCCAAACAAGTATAGTATAGTAAGCTTTTTGAAGCAATTTCTTTTGTGTAACTGGACTTTACAGAAATTTCACACCTATCATTTTTTGGCCTTTACCCCATTTCTCGTTAATACTATTCACTACTTTATAGCATGGTTAAGGATAAACTAGTAGTTGGTGGTCTTAACTTTGTAATTAAAGGTTAAATCGTAATTATATACGGCTCCTTTCATATACATCTACAGTTAACAAAGCCCTTGATCACATCTCAATTCTATTACTAAAAACCTTTACATTACTAGAAAACATCAATTCATACACACACACACACACACACACACACACACACACATATATATATATATATATAAATTCAGAGACAAAAATGTTAAAAATCACTTAACTTGTTATGACTAGTGACTTATCAATAGTCACAACAGTCATTTTTTTTCTATCAATGCAATGAAACAATATATCAAATTATTTTTTAAACAATAGTTATTGAAGTAAAAATATTTTTATAACTTTAATCTTTTGTAAAAACTACTTTAATGATTTTACAAAAAATCACTTAAATATATTCGTTTCACTTAGTACATGTTAGGAAAATATATTTAACAAACAATATTAACAATAATATAATATATATATATATGTATATATATTGGTGTATTTATTTTGAAGAGTACTACAATTTCCAGTTTATTAAATGCATGAAATGACCAGAATAACTATAATGTTTTATTTTAAATTTATTCAAAATAAGATAGCAAATACAAATGCTTTTAGAGGCTTACAAAGTAAAAGATCCAATTATAAATACGAAAACTTGCTTTATTTATAATGTTTCAAAAATAACTGCTCTGCGTTTCTAAAAATACATTCTATTATGCTTGTACTTAAATAAATAATACAATAATAAAGTAATTCTTCAGTTTATTCCTTTGTGTATTTGTTAAAATAAAAAAAGGCAGAAGAAGAAACAAATTCTACTTTATTGCATCTGGTAAAAATGCTTTATTATTATTATAATATCCCTTTCTTTATTCATTTTAAAGGTAAAGAAAATAGCATTGTAAAAGGTATAAATATGTTATATCTGTATTATCTTTTTATTGGTTTTTTATTTGCTTATTTATTCAATTTTCGCATATAAAACACAAGAAGAGATAATTTCACGTGCATGAATTACCATTTTCATTTTGATCTAATTACGAAAAATTATATTTAATACAGTAAATTCAATTTAAAGCTTGAATTTAATATAAGTTTTTATAAAGCCGAAATATTGTAAGATTGTTTCTAAAATCCACAAAATTATTTTTTCCCGAACTACTGAAAGTATTAAAAGTAATATGATAAAATAAATAATATAGCTCATATATATATATATATATATATATCTATATATATATTAATTATTATTAATTTGCAGAAATTCTCGATACGTAATGGCAAGGTAATTCAATAAAATCTATTTCTAAATCCATTAATATTTTTATCCTCATGAAGAAAATATCTTAAAAGTTTAAAAAATAAAAGACAGTTTTTTGATAATTTTCCAGTTCTCCAATTTTTCGGGTTTGAATCCAGGTTGAGAACATCATCTACATTTTTTTCTTGAATTTTTTGAGACACGCATCAATATGGTTAAATATTGATTAGAAATTTTCCTATATATTTTAAATTTTTAAAGTAAAATTTATAGTGACATAATAACATTTGAATAAAAGACAGGTGTTCATACATAAAAATGTATCTTAGCTGAATATATATATATAGGTTCATGAGATAATATGCTTTAGAAATGTCAAAGAAATATTAACCTTAACATTTTAACCAACTAATCGGCTCTCACGGATATATCCTGCCACTAAGCTATTGTTTATTTATATATTTATTTATTTATTTTTTATTTTATTTTTATTTTTTTTCACAATATACGTATAATTTAAATTTATATGATTATGAATTTTTGGTTAGTTTTGAAAGTTTAAAGATCAGAGATAACAGCCAAAAACATTATAATTATATGCACAGTCACATTTATATTCTCAAGTTGAAATATGCATTACTTTAGTACATAGAAGTAACTGTGAAAACAATATTCCCATTTTTCCCTTTTCAAAGGCCGTCAGAGATTTAAATTTCTTTATTTCTAATATAAAATAGACTACAGTACATAAAATGCTTTTTTACGGCAGATGAAGAGCCATCTAGTTCAGTTTAGAGCTTTATATGAAATATATTTTCTTTCGAATTTTTTCCGCTACATATTATTTTAATGAAGAGTCTCATTTTACTTTAATTTCATTTACGCAGGAATGATAAGCTTGTTCTTCAGTAAAGAAAAGTTCACTTTAAATTTTGTCATTCAATGACTTTTTTTGTAATTTTGCAATTATTTATTCAATAACGTGTCGGAAATATGATAGTTTGTAAATTTTGAGTTCTAAAACATGTTTTTAAAGCTGTTTGCAGTGTTGTTTGACTTATACAATTCTATTTACTTAAAGTTACCTTCTTCTTCTTCTTTTTTTTTAAATTCCGAAATCCTTTTTTTATAAATATATTAATATTTTTAAGCGAAACAGCGAAACATTAAAAAATGTAATATAATACATTAATTTATGAAAAAAAAAAAAAAAACTAATTTAAAATAATTTTTTTCGGCTAAAAAGAAAATCAGTTAATTTTTTTATTTATTTTTCAGATTATATTTTACTTATATAGGGTAGACGTACAAGGTTAATGGAAATTAAGCGAAAATATTCGTTTTTATTCAATGTAATTGTCATTTGGTTAGGTTTAACGTCGCACTAGTACTACACAAGGGTCAATTGGCGACGGTCTAGGACGCACTTCTAAGGATTGTCCGGAGACATGCCATTATAATTCTGATCTTCTGCGGAACAATGTAATTGGAAGAAATACTTTACTATATTCTACCATGTCCAGGAAAACTGCTCGGAAAAGAAATTAATTAATTATACCTGTACGGCAAATGAAGCATTTTTTTCTTTTCTTTTTTCGATTATAATTACGGCTGTTGAGAATTCCTGATTACTGTTGTTAAGTATATCTCTCAAGTATTCTTTAAAACGTGTCTCTTAAGTATGTCTGTTATAAACGTCACTTAAAAGCAAGCAGTTACACGAAATTCAAATATTGTATTTTTAAGATCACATTAGTTGCTACTTTAAAAGTTTAATCAAGATGTATAAGTTTCAAAAAGAGATGTACGTAAAATTTGTATGAAAATTTTTTAACACTTTCAGGTCTCAGCTATTTCCACTATACATCTCTCTGTTGACTGAGGGTTTTGTGTACTTTTAACGATTTTTTTTTTTTTTTTAAATACCTAGTACATACGTATTTTAATATACCGGCTGATCCAAAAGTCAGGACGAACTTTAAAAATGAATAATTCGAAATCGAATCAAGATACAAAGATACGGTTTACTCCAAACGTATGGAAAAGAAGCCGGGTTTTGAGTGGCAACGGAAAAAATAGTTCTGTTGGCGACCAACAGATGGCGTTAGCGGATTTCTGATGTAGGATTATGCAAAGCAACAAACGATATAGAAAGGAGCAACTGCGGCAGGTAATGGCAGTCGAAGCGTATATGCATCGAAATATTGCATTCTCAGTCGTTACTTTAATCACGCATGGCCTCCAAGAACTCCCGATCTGAATCCCTGTGACTTTTGGCTGTGGGGATTCTTGAAGTCGAAAGTGTACCGCAACCAACCGGAATCACTAGCAGCACTGAAAGATGCCATCCGCCAAAATGTGTCTGCCATAACGCAAGAAATGCTACTAAATCCTGTAAACGGTGTGGTGAATCGTCTCACAGCTGTACTTCTGAATGATGGACAGCACATTGAACAGTTACTGTAGTAGTGCTAAATAACTGTAATTAAGCTGACTTGTAAGTTGTCAACATTTTTTTCATTTGTGAATCATCTTTTAGTGAAATAAAACACTATAGCGCCATCTGTTGGTCGCCAACAGAACTATTTTTTTCTTCGATGCCACACAAAACCGGTTTCTTTTTCATCCGTTTCGCGCAAACCGTATCTTTTTATCTTGATTCGTTTTCGAATTATTCAATTTTAAAGTTCGTCCTGACTTTTGGATCACCCGGTATATATATATGTATATATATATATATTTATAAACTTCTAACTGTTCTTATTCGTAACGAAGGAACTATTTAAATATGCTAAGAATTAATATTTAACGAGAAATTAATAAAAAAAGTATGTTTTAAAGTAACAAAAAAAAAAAAAAAAAAAAAAAAAAATGTTCTACATAAGAAAAAAGCATTTTTTAATATAAAATATTAGATAGACTTGAATAAAAACTTACCCAGATGTTGTACAAATGCCTGAAAATAGGTTTTATTTGCAAGTAAACATTATTTAGCAAAAATTTTAAGTAGTCGAAAAAACCAAAGAAGTAACTCTGATTCTAGATCGTTAAATAGTACTTACTTCGGTTTAGTGTTGTCATCTATCTATCTATCTATCTATATATATATATATATGTATATATACTATAACTAAAAATTTCATAGATGATATTTGAAAAGTCAGCGAATGAATTTAGTCGGTACATTTATAGTACAGAGAGTTAAAATTGACCCCGAGAGAATCTCGGGCTTAGTTCGCTTCGCCGAAAAGGGCAACCCGAGTGACGCTCGGGCTCAGACCTTCGAAGCAGGTCGTTTCGACGCCGACGGTTCGACGCCAACGTTTCGACGCGGAGGCAGTTCGACGCCGTACGTTTCGACGCGGGGTCAGTTCGACGCCACATTTTTTTTTTTTCGTATTTTTATTTATTTTTAGAATAAATATGCAATATGCCTGATATAATATATATATTTTATATATTATATATATGAAGCGTGATTCAAATAAATAAGTAATATGACTGATTTTTATTTATAGAATTAGCGATTGTTTGCATGCATATTTGAAATAAATATATGTGTATATGTGTAAAAGTTTTCTAGATTTTTTTTTTTGTATCCCAGATTAGTGAGAAGCCCCCACGCCAACTTCAAGGCCCCGGGACATGAGGGAGGTTTCTTTTTTTATTTATTTCACAAAACAGCATCAAAAAGGCAAAATACAGAAATGGTAAATAAACATATGGTTACAAAGAAGTTATATTGCAGACAAATATAATTACAGATAAATAAGATTACACATAAATAAGATTACAGTTAAATAAGGTTACACATAAATAAGATTACAACACAGAACTGTTATTATACTAATCCATTGCAAAATTATGCGCCACACCTTTTAGGTATTCCATTTTTCCTCGATTTTCAAAATCTTCAACTATTACTTTATTACTCATATCAACTCGCAGATACTTATTCCGCTTGTGCGACGGTTCATCTCCACTTACAAATTGTTCATAACATTGATTAATTGTTTTTTGAACACGTCTGAGACCATCTGTGAATTTCAATAATGTGGGGTGTGAAACACCAAATTCGGCCTGCAGACGCCTGTGCGTTGCATCCGCGAAATTATTGGTGCGTCCTTCGTTATTTAAGGTTCTAGCATAACCTGACAACATTTCTGGTTTAAAAGTAGGACGACGGCGACGATTATTTCTCTGAATCCTTCTAACGTAATAATGTTCAAAGTAATCAAAAATTGAGGTTAACTGATTAGGTAAATTCTCAGTCAAAACTTCTAAAGCATTTTCAAGTTCTTCGATAGGCACAGAACTTAACGCAGGAATCATACGTGCATAGAGAGCAAAATCAGCATCGGTATTTGAATCACGCTTCATATATATATAACATATAAAATATATATATTATATCAGGCATATTGTATTTATTTGAATGATGATGCAAACTTATTCTAAAAATAAATACAAATACGAAAAAAAAGTATGGCGTCGAACTGACCCCGCGTCGAAACGACCTGGTGTCGAACTGCCTCCGCGTCGAAACGTTGGCGTCGAACCGTTGGCGTCGAAACGTTGGCGTCGAACTGACCTGTACCGCAGACCTTAAAGTGTTAATAAATTTTTTAATTTAATAACATCCTTGAAATCTACATAAATGAAGGTACTATGTGAAAATGGTCTTCCCACTCTCACAAAAAATTGTTTGTCATTAAAAAAAAAAAAAAAAAAACTGTTCCTAAACATAGTTTATTTTTTTTAACGTAGGTTTATATGTGATACTTGCTATCTTATCTTCTAGTCTACAATCCATCTTTATAGTATTGACATGCAAGATAAAAAAAAAAAGTCGATGAGTGAAACATCAGGTTATTAATTTGAAAAAAAAAAAAAAAAAAACTTAACTTTTAACTGGAACTCTGAAAGAATGCCGTTCAATAATACATTCTTATGTTAGTACATTTTCTTACACTACATTTCACTGCATTCAACTATGTGAAAATAACATGCATTACTAAGATGTTAAACAGCGTAATATCTATAGAAAACTGTTTGCATAAAATGAATAATTATTTATCAGGGCTGGACAAACATTCTGCTATGTTACTTATTATGGGTGGTAACAACTGAATTATGCTAGTTTATTTAAAGTAGTGTGATGCTTGATCTAGGTGCTTTTACATTAAATGGAAGTTTGAGCTTTTTTAGTAGAGTGAAGAGGTATAAGTGTTTCAAAGTTTTGCGTAGCTTGACTTTGACATCATTTTGTTCGTTTACTAATATTCATATATTTATAAAAATATTTAAGCATATACTAAAAGTAATCGGCTTTGACAAAATATGAGAAATTCATGATTTAACAAGCAGTCACGTAAAGAAAAAAAATATTAAAATTGTCTGTTTAGTGTTTCTACAGCCCCATTCTTTTGTGCAAGTGTAATCTCGTCCTTCAATAACCATATAAAGTACATTAAGAGACATTTTATTCAAATTACCCAATAGTGAAAATTTTCAGAAATCTAGGTTTATTCGATTTTTCTTTAAATATCTCAACTCACTAAAGAGTTGTGAACTTTTATGTATACGTTCAACTGGCGCTTCACATCTTAAATATTTCAATAGTGTAGCAAAACCTAAATAAAGTTAAGAAAAGTAGGTTTCTTTGGAAATTAAAATATAAAACTGAAAATGATTGTAAAAATATGTATAAGTGATATAAATAAATTTCTTGGGACAAGTATAAAGATCCTGGTTACGCTTCTCTGATATACAAAATTCATGGAATGTGCATAACATCGGCTCCAGTGCTTTGTAAAGAACTGGTCGCCAGCAAACGTTTCTGGTAGACAGTATTAAGGTATCCCCTTGTCACGGCCATTTCTATTTTTTTCTTTCTTTTTTTTTTTTTTTTTTTTGTCAGTTTTCAAATTTACTTGATCATAGAAATTAAAATTCTATGCATAAAAGCAAAATATATATACGACTAGATGATAAACCAGGAAACACCTATTTAAATCTATCATCATCAAATCAGTTATTTTCCTTTCTGTAAACCAATAAATAATCGACAACGATACATCATTACACCAGTACAATGATTCAGCAAGGGGTCACAAAGCTCACTCGAACGGGAGCGGTGTAAGGCAATACCCTAAAACGGTGCATTGATTTAATTTCTGACTGTAAAACGTGGTGATGAGAAAAGCGGGAGTGAAATCAAATGTCCGATTATAGGAACATTTTTTTTTTCAAAAACATTTAAAAAAAAGAATAGTTTATGTGAAAGTTTAAAACATAATCGCCTGCTAAAAGTATTGGTCGCCAATAGCAACCAGATGACCGTACTTCACGAGCTCTGTGCGTAACTATGGGTGAAAAAACTAAAAGCTTAAGGTGACTTGCCACCTTTGACAGCATCGCTGAAGTATGTTTTTATAAAAATTTTATATTTCCATTTAACTATATTAGATTTAATCAATAAAATACAAATTCAGGCAATAATTCTTATAGTTTTTGATATATTTTTTAAAGATTTGAAGTCTTTAAGTTGCGTTTCCTCATTTTGCATTTTTTAGATTTTAGTCAAAAAACACATTTTCTTAATGATTACCTAGGAATAACCTCCAGAAAGAATAAAATATCAAAATATGGAAATTAAGAAACATTACATATAAAAGAGGTAGATTTTAAATTCAGGTAAGCACAATCTTGACATATTTAGATTTCAAATTACGTTTTTTTATTTTTATTTTTTCCTATTTCACATGTTCCATGTAACTTACCACAAAGCATATCTCCTACACTCTTATTGAAAAAAAAAAATTCTACATGTTTACAGTATGATCCAGATTTTGAATTACTTTTATAAAGATATCTTAATATTTATTCATTTTCTGGGGTAAAAAAATTAGAAACGTGTCGAAATTTTCAGAAAATTTTCAATACAATTAATTTGTTAGTACATAATTTCCAAGCTCTATTTAGTCCTGTCAAATTAGACCAAAAAATAAGAGTGAAGATACATACAGTTACAACAAGCTGATAATCAGTAAAATTGTTCAAAATATAATTATAATAAAATTTTGTAATTCCCCACGATTCCGGTGTATGGAAAAAATTTTACTCAAGGTCAAAGGTAAAAAAAATGAATTTTTCGCCATTTTCAGCAAAACGGTAAGTTTTATCATAAAAATACCTCAGACAAAAATTGTAGATCATAAAATTATCTACAAAAAATGTATCAGGTGAACAAAGTAGGCTTGAGTGCTGCAGATAAAGCGGCAACACAGTGGTGTCTGTCACTGCTGTTGTCTGCAGCACTCGTGTCTGCTTTGTTCGCTTGACGAAGGGTCATGTTTTCTTTCGAGTCGAAGTTGTTTGTTTTTTTGCATATTTCGTTTTAACGCTAGCCCTCTGGTGCATTTTTATTATACATAATGTTGATTGTTAAAAATGGTGTATAAAACTCTAAAGTTTTCCACAAATCTTTAAAATTTCCGGCGGGGGGAGGGGTTTGAGCTCGTGAAGTTGGACTTGCTTCTATAGCAAAAATGACAGGACTGACATTCAATAATAATAAATTAAAACGCGCTGATAAAGTTGTTTTTCTTTTAGCTATGACTAGTACCCTAAAAGTTCATGAAGAGAAAATAACTGTTGACCCTGCATTATTGTTCCAACGCATGAGTATTACTGCAGCATTTCAGGATGAAATCGAAACATATTTTGAATATGAATTAGCTCCCTACCCTTTAACGTTGTTTGATGAGATCGGAATGCGTAAAACACAGCAGTCTGCCATTTACGATTGTTTTGAAAAGGTAAATATTGATATAAACAACACTAATGCGACATACATCATTGACGGAGGATATTTACTACATCGCGTTGTGTGGGATAGCGAAGAAACATTCAACGTAATCTTAGATAAATACGTTCAGTATGTACGTCAACATTTTGGTTCCAGAGTTACTGTCGTATTTGATGGCTACAATGATTACACGAGAAATATCAAAGCTGCAGAACAACGTCGTCGAACTTTAGCAACATCTTCATCTTCTGATATTTTATTTGATGAATTCATGACAGTTCTAACCAGTCAATGATGTATGTCGCATTAGTGTTGTTAATATCAATATTTATCTTTTCAAAACAATCGTAAATGGCAGACTTCCGTGTTTTACGCATTCCGATCTCATCAAACAACGTTAAATGGTAGGGAGCTAATTCATATTCAAAATATGTTTCTATTTCATCTTGAAATGCTGAAGTAATACTCATGCGTTGGAACAATAATACAGGGTCAACAGTTATTTTCTCTTCATGAACTTTTAGGGTACTAGTCATAGCTAAAAGAAGAACAACTTTGTCAGCGCGTTTTAATTTAATATTATTGAATGCCAGTCCTGTCATTTTTGCTATAGAAGCAAGTCCAACTTCACGAGCTCAAACCCCTCCCCCCGCCCGAAATTTTAAAGATTTGTGAAAAACTTTAGAGTTTTATATACCATTTTTAACAATCAACATTATGTATAATAAAAATGCACCAGAGGGCTAGCGTTAAAACGAAATATGCAAAAAAAAAAAAAAAAAAAAAAAAAAAAACACGCAACTTCGACTCGAAAAAAAACATGACCCTTCGTCAAGCGAACAAAGCAAACACGAGTGCTGCAGACAACAGCAGTGACAGACGTGTTGCCGCTTTATCTGCAGCACTCGTGCCTACTTTGTTTACCTGATACATTTTTTTGTAGATAATTTTATGATCTACAAATTTTGTCAAAGGTATTTTTATGATAAAACTTACCGTTTTGCTGAAAATCGCGAAAAACTCATTTTTTTTACCTTTGACCTTGAGTAAAATTTTTTCCATACACCGGAATGGTGGGGAATTTCTAAATTTTATTTATAATTATATTTTGAACAATTTTACTGATTATCAGCTTGTTGTAAATTTATGTATAACCGAATGTCTAGATTGACCGGACTAATTATACATATTTGTAATAGTAGTTCAAATTTTAAAACATGCTTTTCTGAGTAAAATGCTTTTTATTTTTATTTATTATTATTATTATTATTTTTTTTATATTCAATATTTTTTATTATTTTACATTTTGCGTAACTGTCATTTTTTAGACAAATTATAGGTGCTTTTACAAATTTTTTATTTAAAAAAAATTTGTTTGAGCATATATGTATATCCTAATATTTTTTAATACAAATGAAGAAATTCATAAGAATAAAACTTAAAAAAGTGTATTTGAATATATATATATATATAAATAAAAATAAAAAATGTGTACGTTTATCTTAAGAACTAGATAAATCTGTAGATACGTTCAAATTCAACAAACAAAACTTGGTTTACTTTCCTTCAAAATTACAGCAACTGAAGATATCCGACTTATGAGATGAGCATGCTGTCGGAGAGGAAAATAAATGCAATTATTCGATCTTATAAAACTATCACTGTTTCATATTCGATTTGGTTTCCAAACGCTAAATATAAGATCGTTGATTGGTTAGTGTAACGTCGCACTAGTATTGGGAAAATCGGTAATTGGCGATGATCTGGGACACACCCGTAAGGATAGTCCGGAGACATGCCATCACAATTTTAGTCCTCCTCGCTCCCCTTTTTTGTGGTCTCCCAGAGATATAATTTGAATTAGAACATGGAAGACAATGTGGATACGACATATTTTACGTGCACTATACACCATTAACAGGGAGCAGCCCCCGCTCATCACTCTTGGAGCGATGTAGAGCGCTTCTAAGGGGACTACTCGCAGTTTATTGAAAAACTCAAAAAAAAAAAAAATGAAAAAAGAAAAAAAAAAAAAAAAGAAAAATACAAATTTCGCCAGGCGCAATCCGGCCTAAGCCGACAGTGGGCGATTATTCAGGTGCTAAATTTCCGGGCTATGCCCCACGCGACAGGTGGCATGAAGTATACGAAAGTTCTTGATTGAAAAGTCTATATGAGTAAAGTCTGTGGGAAATGAAACAGATTGCTAAATACTGGTACTCCTGCAAGTTGCCAGGATAAGATCCCATCGCGACAACGGGCAGGAGCAGATGGTGGAAATTATTGCCAGGAAATTATTATCCTTTCGCGACAAGGTGCAATACTTGTGTAATGAAGAAGACTCTGTTAAATAGCCACGGAGCAGGCAACCAAGTGCTATTGATATTAATTAATCAGTTGAGTTAACTAAATCCATAAGAAAAGAAAATATTTTATTTAACTTAATTATGAGTAATTTGCGCGATATTATATTTTCCAACCAATTATTTGGTCGTGGGGAAGGATTTCTTAAGTGAAAATTTTTGGTCAGGGGACAATGAAAATAATAATGGCTGGGAGTACCCTCTTCGCCACAAGGACACAAGGGAGAACGCCGACGACGAAACCTGTGGAGATAAGAAGGAAAAGGACCATGACCGGTTAAAAAAGCAGTAATGGGTGGGGTAAGGGTCCAAGAGTTAGGGCTGGCCTGTGGCAAAAGATTAAAAGTATATCTGCCCTTTTCAGACACACTCCACAGGTCTTGCCATTTTAAATTCAAAATTTCCTTTATTCGAAGTTTAACATAAGAGGGAGGGGCGGGGAGGGAGAAATTTACATTTTGGAACTCTGTGGCTTCTTTTGCCAAAGAGTCCGCAAGTTCATTGCCGGCTACTCCCCTGTGGGCAGAAACGTGTGCCAGGGATATTTTTAATTTTAAGTTAGATAGGAGATTTTTTATTTCTATAATCTGAGGATTTCTGCTCCTGTGGCGAGCAATAGCAAGCAGACCCGAGAGGCTGTCACTAAAAATGCTTATTTCTTGGTAATTATGATTATTTGTTGCCCAATCTAGGGCTTGTTTAATTGCAAAAATTTCAGCCTGAAAAATTGTATTATAGTTCTCGAGCCTGCCCGCCCACCGATGGACAGTCTCACCAAACGCAATAACACAGAATGCCGCAGCGACACCCTGATCGGTCTTGGATCCATCGGTAAAGATCGCCACCGAAGCAGAGGGAGAAAAGCTATTTTTAGAACAATTGGTTAACAGGGAAGCAACGTCCTTACCAGGGTGAATATTCCAGCTGCAGGTTGTAGTTTGGATGGGGATATTGGGAAAGACTATTGTAGCTAGTTCAGTATCATTAAGTTGTAATATTTTGGTTTTAATATATGTCTGGGAAACCTGCAGGTGGGCATGAGGAATTCCAGTGATGACGGTGAGGGCATCAGTCGAGATAGTTTTATAACCTCTTGCAATTTGCAAGAGGAAGGGCCTTTGAGCAGAATTTAGTAGAGCTATTGCGTCAGTTCTAAGATGACCACCCCAGATGCCGGCACCGTATGTTAATATTTTTTCTATTATAGTAGTGTACCATGTTTTAAGGAAAGAGGTGGAGATACCCCACCTCTTTCCCACCATCTTCATTGAATTGTGGTAAAAAGTTAAGGTTTTTAATTTGAGATATTTGACGTGTGCCAGCCAGTTGAGCCGATCATCAAAAAAAATGCCTAGTAATTTCAGTTGTTTTACATGATGAACACTGATGCCATCAATCCTCATCTTGGGACTCCTCTGCAAGGCTTTAGGAAAGGCTAGGGTTAAAGCGTTAGTTTTTGAAGGGGATAATTGGAGATCTAAATCTTTAAGGAGTTTACTAAAAAGGGTGAGAGCTTCATGGGCTTGTTCCTCCAGGTCTTTCCTTCTAGGCCCCGAGAGAATCAAGGAGAAGTCATCCGCATAGGCGAAGGTGGTAAAGCCCCCAGAGGCCATGCCGCACAGGATTTTATTGTCTATAATTGTCCATAAAACTGGACCTAGACATGAGCCCTGAGGACAACCTTTCGTTTGAGGAAATTCAGACATACCCTCGCCCCAATTGACGAGGATTTTCCTTGCTGAAAGATAACTACGGATGACCCCCGCAAGATTACCCGGGCAGTTAAGTTCTTGTAGTGCTTGGAATATGTGTGGCCACTCCACATTATCAAATGCTCCTTTGATATTCAGAGAGATGATAGTGGTGTAGTTCTTTGCATTAGAGCTGAAGGCGCAGGAACTTTTAATTGCATCTAAAGCCTGTTCACAGAATCTGCCCTCTCTGAACCCGTACTGATTTTGGTGGAGGAGTTGGTTTGTTTCAAGATGATAGTTTAATCTGGTTACTATGAGTTTTTCGAGCAATTTTCCTAAGGTGGGAAGTAGGCAGATCGGTCTATAGGAAGTGGGTTCAGAGGGAAGTTTCCCTTGCTTTAGGAAATACACCACTTCACCTCTTCGGAGGGATTCTGGAAAAAATTTGAGATCTAAGCATTTGTTGGTCCAACCCACGAGAATCCGTGGCATTGTGTAAAAAATGTTTCTTAAAATTTTGAAATCGATATTGTCAGGACCAGGGGCCTTGTTTGTATTAAAACTATGTAGAGTGGCTTTAACCTCGGTCTCCGTGAAAGGAACATCCAAGGGAGCCGAGAAAGAAGGTTCTGGAAAATGTGGGTAGATTGTTTTTGGGAAAAGTATTTCAGTTAAGTGTTCTAGGTTATTTTTCTTAGAGGAAAGAGCTGGAGGACGTTCAAGTTTCAGCTCAGTGGGTGTAAAGAATTTATTAGTAAAGAATTTCTGTGCTGTGCCGAAAACATTTGTTTGAAATGAACAAAATTTTTTCCATGCGATATGTTTTGCCAATTTAACTTGTTTTTTAAATAAGGCCGCATGACGTTTAATTTTCAAATTGTGTTGCTGTGTAAGTGAAGTGTCTAGGTATTTGAGCTGTCTTTTTAGTGCTGTAAGATGATTTCGCATGGAACGAAGCTGGGGAGACCAGAAGGTATATGTGAACTGCCGGCCCGACTTCTTAAGTCTGAAAGATGAAGCAGCAGCGGATTGAATAGTTTTAACAAGAGTTAGGGTGAAATTTTCTAATTGAGTTGTATCTGTTATTGAATTTAGGTTATCATTAAGGGAGGAGATGTGTTTAGAAAGAAGATTATTAAATTTCTTGAAATTGCCATGTTTTGTTGCAAATCTTTTTGAGTAAGTTAGGGACGGAGTTGAATTTAACGTATAAGTTATATAATTATGATCTGAGTTATTAGCGATATCAAGGACTGACCAGTCATTAATTCTTGCAAAAGTCTTAGGATTACACAGAGTAAAATCTGGCCAGCCCCTGGCATTATTTTTGAAGAAAGTAGGTTCGGAATTCTCTATGTTTGCCAAACATATGTTATTTGAAGTTATGAATTCTATGAGGCTGCAACCCCTGGCATCCTCCCGTGGGGAACACCACAACGGGGAGTTAGCATTGAGGTCACAGCCACACAGAAAGAGGGATTTTTGAGAGATTAAATGCTGCCACTCCAGCAGACAGTCATCAAAGTCTGCGGACGGGGGAGCATAGGCGCTGCCCAAAATCAGCTCACCCTCCTTCGTAGTCAATGTAACGAAGACACAAAGGTCCCCAGTGAAAAGGTGTGTGAAGTTGAGGTTTTGGGTTTGAATTACAAGATGTGCTTTGTTGTTTTTCGAGCTGAACTTGGACCAGGAAGAGGGGAAGTCGTACAGATGACCCCCAACAGTGCAATAGGCGTCCTGCAACAGCCCGATGTCTATGGAGTTCTTCTCCATATATTCCCGAGCCGCTGAGTTAGCCGCCATGCATCTGTTGAGGTTGATCTGCAGGAATTTAAGGTCACTAAAATTTAGTTGAGAGGAAGAAGACGTTGCCTTTTGGGAGTGGGAAGAGAGAACTCTTTGTTTTTTCTTTCGTGAATTACCCATTCAGAGAAAAAAAAAAAAAATAGGCGAAGAAAAGGGGAATAACGATAAGAAATATTTACCCCCGTACTCCTTGAGCTTCTTGTTGATTACCAAAGGGACCCGATGGCGATAGGTACCGATTGTTACCTTCATAGTGGCAGTTAGGTGTAAAGTTGGTGCTACCTCCTCCGTAGATATTTAAGTGTTGTCCCTGCTGGAAGGCATTCTGTTGAGGCATGAATTGTGTGAAGGGGTTAAATAGCCATGGGAAGGGACTTGGTGGAGCTTGAAAGTTGGATGGCTGCTTGCTGCGTTTCGGTCTGGAGTTTGAGTTAGGTGGACCGTTAGTTCTTGCATTCGTTGACTGTTGCATACGGGGTGGTGGTTGAGTGTTTTTAGCTTTTATCTCGTTAAACTTTTTGTCCAATGCATTTCCTGTATTCTTCCAAATGAGCTGGGCAGGAGGGGGAATATGCAGGGTGGTTCGAGTTGATTGGGCGGATGCCTTTGTTTGCATTTTTTAAATTTAACCTATGACAGTTTATGCAGTTTGGCTGTTCTTGGCAGTTATCGTTTCGATGCTTTTGAGCACAGTGTGAACAATAGAGTTCCTGGTCACAGTGTGATGGTGTATGCTCGAAGCTTTGACAATTTGAGCATCTGGACACTTGAGTTTGCGGTTTAATCGTGCACCGCATTAGGCCTAGCTGAAGAAATTTGCGCTTTATAATGGCCTCAGCTATGGGGAGCGGCGCTTGAAATATGCTGTTTTTGAGTCCCTGCACCTTTGAAGGAGACTCTCTGACTAGCTTGAGTACTGACGTGGTGGATTGGGTGAGGAAACCCGAATCTTGAAGCTCTGATTTTATTGTTGCTTCTGACTGCTCCTCTGGGACTCCCAGGACGATAAACCTAAGTTGTGGGCTTGGCTTCGTCCTGAAGGTGAGACTCTCCGTGAGGGCTTGATTACATGAGTAGTCTTGGATAAGTGTTAGTGCTTCCTCCTTGGTGTGGCATATGATGTCTAGGGAGCGTCTGTAGGTATTGTACTTGATAATTTTTGCAGCCGTTGCAATTCTTGAATTGCGCATAAGCTTAAGGATTTCGAAACCACTTAGTTTGGAGTCCTTGGATGTTACATATACTGTGCTTAGCATTCTGTTATAGGCGTTGAGGGCTTTGGAGTTGTTGCTGTTGCTATGAGACGTTTGTTGGAGAGGTCGGCTGGTTGAAATGGAGTTGTGGTGCGCCAAATGATGAGCTTCTTCCAGGGATGGGAAGGCGGGGACAGAGACTTCGATGGGCCGTTCATTGGTTGCCAACTGTGCTGTGACAGTGTTTTCATTGGCATAATGTTGCTGTGTTGTTGTTGATGGAGCTTCGATGTTTCGCAGGTGGATGTGCCTTGTGAAATTCATCAGAATCTTTTCTTGCTGTGCTGCAATGTGGTCTAGTTTCTCATGGATAGATAGTTGGTGATCCTTCTGGAGGTCCTGTATTTTTTGTGTGTGTTGTTGTTGGGAATTTAAATCTTGAGTTGATGTGGAGGGGCTGTTTGCTGCTTCTGAGTGATGGCTGGTGGCTGGTGCTTCTTCTACAGTTTGTGTATCGTTGTTGGTAAAAGTTTTGAGTCTGGCCTTTTTGTTGATAGATCGTATTCTTATGAAGGCTCTATTGAGTAGGGCCAGAGGTGCTCTGCCTCCCTTTGCTCGGACTGTGGCAATTATTTCCATGGCCGCCTTTGTGACGGCGACTAAGGATTTGTATTCCTTAAAGTCCTCGTGTGGGTTGAATGAGTCCTTTGAGGGGGTGCTGCTTGTTTTCAAAAATTGTTGTTGTGTCATCTGTGGTATTTTAGTTTTTTTCTTTCGATTTCTTCGTGTCTGAGACCTTGTTAAGGTCCCAGATTTGATGGAATGGGTTGATGTGTCTGATGAGAACGAGGAGTCATAGTCGCCATTCTGATCTTCGTTGATTTCTAGCGTTGGTTCGGTTTCCTCCTCTGATTCCGACATCTTGCAAGCTTGCAGAGCTGGTTGCTTTGATTGTTTGGGGAACAATTGGAGATTGATCAAAATTAGTGATAGTGGTAACACTTTGTACCATATAGGTACAGAGATAATTTTATAGCTTTTATAAAAGCTTTTGATGTTTAAATTTGAAAAAAGAAAATCTCTAAATAACTAGTAAGGTGTTCCAGATAAAATAAAAACGTGGGAGGGCTTTCCCAGTCACGCACACGCACACCAGACGCAGAACGTCCAAGCTCAAAAAATAAAATAAATAAATAAATAAATAAATAAATAAGTAAAAAAAAAAAAAAGAGTATAAAAATAAAAATTTAAATATAATTAAAATGAAATTTAAGTAAAAAGTACCCTGTGAAGGTGGGGGGAAAAGAAGAAAGGTGAACCAGCTGTCATAAAAAAAAAAAAAAAAAAAAAGAACGTAGGGGCAGGGGACAGTGCTGAAAGGAAGGGGCAAGCCAAGATCTATTCAGCGAAGTGAAGAAAATTAAAATCGGATAATTTGGGGCCGAGAAAATAGCGGAAAACCTAAATTCTGAAAATGCCAACAGAAACGGCGCCAAATAAAAGGTCCAATGTGAAGATTAGAAGCACTTAAGTTATAAAAGAAAACCAGGTAAAAAAAATAATAAAATAAAAAATAAATAAATAAAAATAAATAAAATGGGGGTGTTAGAAAATTGGCGCCCAGGTTGCCAAAAAGCCAGAAAAGAAAAGAAAAAAAAAGTTATGGAAATATAAATAAATAAAATAAAAGGCCACAAAATTGGAAAGGATGGCGGGTAAAAAAAAAAAAAAAAAAAAAAAAAAAAAAAAAAAAAAAACAATCCTACAACTATTAAAATTTTCTGGCTCCCGGTCGCCAAAAGGCCAAATGTGTGAAAGGGCGATATGAAAATTAAAGTTTAGTAAATTTGGTCTAAATACAACCGGAAACGCAAAAATCCAAACGTTGGATTAAAAGATATTGAATTTGAAGAATAGGGAATGCGCCCTCTGTCGGGGAAAAAAGGAAGTTAGCTCAGAGGGTGGGGCATGCAAAGACCTATTCAACGGTATAAAGCAATTTGAAATCGCACAATTAGAGGCCGAGAAATCAATTAAAAACCATAAAAACTGAAAAAGTCAAATAGAAAGGCGCCAATTATTTGGTTAACCAAAAATGTCGATAGCACTTGAGTAGTTAGTTAAGTTAAAGTCCCATATAATAGAACAAGTTAAAATTATGAATGGGGAAGGTGGTAAGTTAAAAATTACAAACTGGCAGTTATTAAAAATTGGCTCCCTGGTCGCCAAAAAAGCCGAGGATAAAAAAGCGCGATTTGGCTACAAATATTTAAGTAAAATAAAAAAGGGGTAACGAAAAACGCGAAAATTCTATGAAAAATTAAAAAGATGTAGAAAAAGAGGGATAGGAAAAGCGCCCTCTAGCGGGGAGGGGGGAGGGTGAGCTGAGAGGGTGGGGCAAGTCAAGACCTATCCAACGGTATAAGATAATTGAAAAACCGACAACCGGTTCACTCAAAACTGAGAAAAATGAAAAGAACCTGTGTCCTTAGGATATAACTGACATAGGAACTAACTCAATTGTTTGAAAAACAATGCTAAACGTGCCCGACCCAGGGCGCAGTATGGTTAGGACAGTTTTGTGAGGCAATAGAGCCCCACATATACAAAGGAAATTACTTAATCTCCCATAATTAAGGAAAACGTATTTAATTAAAACAGGTAGTTTTAGAAACGGTTAATAACTGACATAGGAACTAACGCTATTGATTGGAAAATGATGCAAAACGTAACCGACCCAGGGTACAGCAAGGTTAATACAATTTAGGGAAGCATTAGGGCCCCACTGATTCAAAAAGAAATTACTTAAGCTTCCAGAATTAAAAGGAAAACATAATTATTAAAACAAGTAATTTTGAAAATGGTTGGCCACCTTAATATAGCGAAAAAACGAGTGAAATTTAGAAACAAAGAATGGCAACGAGTTTACCGTAAAAAGCCATGCCCGCGAAATCGTTAGGGATTAACCAATCATCACGGAGTAATATTAATAGAAGTTGAAGGTCCAATGGGAGAAAGCTACGAAACTGTGATCTAAATTTTTAGTAAATATTGAGGGCGCCACTTGTCATTCCTCCCTACCTCGGCGCGGATATACTGTTGTTTTCAATAGAATTTTGCTGGAGTACATTTAAAATTTTTTATTTTAAGCAATTTAATTTCTTTGTAAGTTCTTAAAACTGCATAATTCAGATGTTTCAAATAAATGTTTCGTTCCTAATTGTAAAACAGGCTATGATAGTGATAAGAAAAACAAAAAAAAAAAAGCCCTAGGAGAAAAATAAAGTCCGAGTTCGTATTTTCTGCACCTAAAGTAAGTTTATTTTTTTTCTTTACAAAATTTCATCCATTCTCCTTCCTCCCAATTATCTGTTTTAGCTAGCTTCGGTTCATAAGAATCGTCATTTTTTAAAAGCTTTCTTTCAAAGTAAAATTAGTATAAAATGGCTCTTAAAAAAAACATGTTGGTTAGAATACTCTATTTAATGAAATTTGCTTTCAATCGAAATTTTTTCAGCTTGATATTATTTTTAAAAAAATAATTAAAACGAGACATTTCCCCATTGAATAACATTGCGGAAGCTGGAGAGAAGGAAGGATTGCACGCTGGCGCCATCTGTAAACATTAGAAAACAACATCACAAAATTTCAGCGTTACCTTCTTCTCCTGTCTTTTTACTCCGTGCCAATCATAAAATACTCGAAAAACATTCTTTTTTTCCTTCCTTTTCTCCCCCCTTTTTTCCTTTTTTTCCCCTTTTTTTTTTCAGTGGCAACCGCATAAAAGTTTTGGTTTGATATTGGAAAAAAAAAAAAAAAAAGATACAAAAAGAGAAAGGGAAAAACGATAATACGAAATACAATATTGAAAACATTTAAGGGAAAAATAGAGGGAAGATTAAGAATGAAAAACGTAATATGAAAGTTATATAATTGTTATTTACACACATAGAATATTTACAAATTTGATTACAGTTGCAAAAGAGGTTTTGAATAAGTATAGTAGACATCATTAACTTGATTATCATTAATTAACTATATTATATAATAAGAAAAAAGCCCCTACAGAAGTTCCGTAGAGGGAAAAACACACTGAAAAACATAACATTAAAAAGATAAACATAAAATACGAACCAGTGGGGCTAGAATTAAAAATAGGATAACTACAAAGAGCTAGGACACTCACCCATCCAAAACAGCATAGTACGCAACCGGTACTCACCCCTGACCCTAGTAGATTAGCCGATCATCTGGAGCATCAAAACACACGTCTTAATACTTCAAAGGCAGGGCTCCGCTCCCCTAGACACCATTAGTGTACTCGACGGTCTTTGACTGGCTCGAGTATCGAACCTGCAACCTTTCGATTGCAAGCTCGGCAATCTTCGACCGGGCTACCGCGGCCCGCTAAATTAAAGGAAAAATGAGGTTTAAACAAACATGTATAATGACTATTGCGACCAAAGTTAGTTTATCAATTGAGATATAAGCCGATGTACCACTTACCCCATGGTTATGTAGTCGGCAGCAGAAGTATCCGAGCACTAGCAATATTCCCTGTCTAAAAAAATTACACTTAATACCGCTTTGTTAAATAAATTCTTGTCGAGTCATGTACTTAGTCAGTCTAAGAACATGATTCGACAGAGATTTATTTAACAAAACAGTTTTAAGTGTACTTTTTTGATATTGGAATTTTTGGATATTGCTCGGATGCTTTTGCTGCTGACTGGACAAACCCTATTTCACCCTATTCGTATTTTCGATAAAACAGCCTTAATTATTAAATTATATTTCATAATGACTCATTTATAGCTGCACTAAAGTGTTTTCTATGCTATTTTTCTTTTAAATGTATTTTAAAGTTCAAGGAAAAAAAAAAAAAAGTTTAAAGTGAATCATTAAAGGAAATGCATTTTTCTTCCTAAAATATGAGCGATAAATAAATTTCGAGATACATCAATCAATGACAACAATTTTGGATATATGCAATAATTACTACGTCTAGAGCAGGCTTTATTAATCACAATAATTTTGCATTCAATTGATTGACACAAGGTGCATGCCTGCAAACGTCAATATGACTATTAAATTATAATGTTTGATAGTGCTGTTGGTAAGTAATTTATGATTCCATATGTCTGATGGATTTTGCTTACAAATCATTTTCGAAATCAATTTTGGTAAGAGAAACTATTATACGAGTATATATTGCCATATAAAATATTAAATAAAATATTATTTACAAATTCTCCAAATCGATTACAGAATATTTCTAATTTTCATAGTCATATAAATCTAGACTCAATTATTTATTATTTTTATGGATATAATTTTAAAGAATGTACAAGCATATAAATTATATATATTATATTATTTTTTATATATCATTAATATACAATTTATTTATTATATTTAATTTATTAAAAATATTTATTAATGAAGTATTTATTCATTTAATAATGAATAATATAAATTTTGTTTTATCTATTTTATATTTTATATTTTATATTTTACTTTTTTTTCTTTGACAATTATTTTTTAATTCAAAAATGCGTTAAATACATTTCGTTTTACTTTATTTTGATTTAGAAAAGAGTCAGTTAAAAATAACTCTACAGTGTTATATAATCATAATTTGCTGATGCAAAATACATATCTCAAATTTGTATTGCATTCATTTTATTTTCCATAAAAATGAAATAGTAAATATTTTCAAATTAAAAAATGGAGAATTTTAGTACATGATAGAATACTAAAATACTGATTTAATATTTTTACATTCTTACATTTTAAAAACAAATCTGTTAGATAATTACACAAGATTTAATAAATCACATATTGACTTAAATTAGATTTCAACTATAATACATTTAATTTTTTTTTTAAATTACATTTAATAAAATAACTGATTCAGATGTATCACGCATCTCCCTATAAGAAATATATTTATAATGTTTATAATGTTTCACTTAAAATTAACATTAATTAATTTTTCAGTTAACATTAAATACATGAACTTAATTGCTTGTTTCTACTAAAAAAAAATGAATAGTATATTTTCCTTTTCTTCAAGTTGTCTTACTTTCTAAAAATACACTACTCTGTAGAATATGGTAGTATTTTATAGAGTATGTTGTCTTGCATTATTGAATGTGTTTCAGCACGACTGTTACAAATTTAAAGAAATATACTGTATAACTAGACGATGTAAAATGTAGTGTCGAATTACTAAAAATGTAGTCCTGGTGCAGTATTGCAACAGGAAGAAAGAGTCGTAATATATATATATATATATATATATATATATATATGTTTATTATTCTTAGTACAGAAAAAACTAAGACTTACCCATGAGCTGTTGCGATACGTGCAACAAGTTCCTAAGCACTATTCATGAGAGTTTCGTACATCAGCGTCTTGACGTACCCCAGCGGAAATATTTAAGGACAATAAGATCTCGCTAACCAGTAGACTAATGCAACGGACCACTCTGTGTGATACATTGTTGGCTATGCGTTGAATTCAGGTATAGACACCATCACAGGCGGGGCTCTATAATACTGGAACCATATGGAAGGACGCATCGTAGCGAATATGTATATGCATCGTGTCAGTAGACGATAGTTGCTGAAGAAAAATGAGATATTTTGCCCATCTCAGATGTTTCTCAATAAGTGCGTCCCGAAGAGTTGACCCTCTGCGACATCGACCCACACATTTACCGAAAACTGATTGTTGTATATGTGACTTCTTCTCCCAAAATGCATAGTTTTATGTGAGTTGTACATTCTATCCTGCGTGAAGGTCTCTTCAACGATGGAAAAACAGTGACTGTAAAAATGACATTTTTTGTGCCCATCAGGAAATACCAACGTGGAAATGCTATTCGTGGATCATAATCGCCCTTATCCAGTAACTGGGTGTGTTAAGAATGCATGTCGTTGCAATGCAGGATATGTCAGACACTGTTGTAGGAAATTCCAACATAACTCACGCTTTGGCAACTAATGTATTCTATACAAGTCCCAGTACAGTCTAATTCTTGGCTGGTATTCTTACTGTTCTCTCAAGTTGGTCTGGGTCCACGCTAAAAGTTCCCTTGTTGGACATTCTCTGGCTGCAAGTATGCAAAGAAGATGTGGCAATGAGTTTGTCTCGTGGGTGTAATGTTGAACGTATTTCTGTCTTGCGGCTCACGTACTGCAATCAGCATCCCTATATTCCAGGTGCATATCTGCATGTTCCGAGCTTGTGTAATGTACCAACCTCCTATTACGCTATCGGTAGTAAAATGAAGTATGGCAGCGAGCGTAACCGAAAAAACCACATACTAACAAGATAACTGACACTTCGTTTTTCATAGAGCCATATACTGCTTACTCAAGCTAATACCGACCCAGCAATTTTGCTGTATTACGAAAAATAAACACGATTTCCCATCCTGTAGTGTCCAACTTTTCTTGTGTACTATGTCGTCATTATCACTCCAACAAAGTATATCCGACCTTGTATTGCTATGAGATTTATCATCGTCTAGATGTAGTCTCTCTAATGAATGTTTGTAATTAATGTTCTAAAACACTTCATTTATTAGAATTCTGCAGTGTATATCATTCAGCCCTGTATATTATAATTCGGTAGCGTATTTCCCTATGAAAATCCAATTATTTCATGCAAAATTGAAAACATACGCTTTATGTGAAAACACTTTTCTTACTTAAAATATAAAAAAATGAAAAATATTAATAAATAATCCAAATGAACATTTGACCAATTAAAATTATAAAAATGACAAATTTTCAAATTTATTTAAAAATATATATATAATAATTAACTATACTATTTAATAATGGAAAAATATTATTATTATTATTTAATACAGCTTGTACGAATGCATTGTAATACTTAATACACTTTATATATTGATTATATATTAAGACATTGTTCTAAATGCATCTTTTCAATTTGTTTATTATTTAAGAAAGATAGCTTTATAAGAAAGACCCAAAAGATTTTTTCTTTTCATTACTTACGTTTAGCATTTGTATTATTGAAATATGTTGACCAATGTTAATTTTGTTACATTAGTAACATATGCGAAACATTCCATGCCACATTAACGGCATGGCGAAATAAATTGTAATGCCTGTTTAAGTTAATCATAAGTGATCCTTTCTCCCATTAACTGATTGCTTTGATAAAATAGAGTAACTATAATCGAATTGTAGGAATAAAGCAATATAGGCGTTATTTATTCCTTAAATTAAAGTAATAACTAACACCTGTCAATTTTTAAAACCTATTTGCTTTAATTTTGAATGAGAGTTTATTTATGTTTACATAAATGTTTACATAAAACGATCTGTAACTTGCAAGAATATGTAAGTGATTTTGATGTACAATAAAGCAGTTAACTTTAAACTTAATAATTTTAATTTTCTCAAAAATATTATTTAAATATTTAAATATATTTTTGTCTATGGGAATAAGACTTTTTGTGTAATTGTTGTCTGCATGCATATCATAATACATATATCGTTCTATGTATGAAATAATAATATGTAAAACATTAACATAATTTCAGTCAAGAATAGTTTAAAATTTTATGCATGTCTCTGTTAAAAAACGTTTACAAATATACTCCAAAAATACACAACATTAATATCAGAAAAGTCTCTGTTATTATTATTATCTTTTTTTTTAATATACATTTAATCAGTATATACTCGTAAAAAGAATTATGTAATAAAGGCAATATATAAGTAATTCATTATTTGAATATTAATAAATATACTGCCTACTAATTCTGATATTGCAATCCATTTGAAAATTTTCAAAATATTTATAATGTGGAATAAGGTGATAGATTATTTTTAGTAATAATTTCTGCTTTGAGATTTCTGTTGTAATGGAAATTTATTGTTGAAAATAATTTTTTTAAATTCTTTTTTTGTATTTACATTTCTAAATTTTATTTACATTTCATCTTCTAAATTTTATTTATAGTTTTTTTTTTCCTTAGTTTTTTTTTTAATACTGAATGTTCAAAAACGTGATAATTGATTGCAAATAAATCCTTTATCAATGTTTAACAACACTTGTTTAAAATGCAAAAAAACCCTTTCCAAATTCAATGAAATTTACCATGTACATCATTTTAGTTCCTTTAATATCAGAAAAGTCTCTGTTATTGTTATTATTATTATTTTTTTAATATACATTTAAACAGTATATACTCGTAAAAAGAATTATGTATTAAAGGCAATATATAAGTAACTCATTATTTGAATATTAATAAATATACTGCCTACTAATTCTGATATTGCAATCCATTTGAAAATTTTCAAAATATTTATAATGTGGAATAAGGTGATAGATTATTTTTTGTAATAATTTCTGCTTTGAGATTTCTGTTGTAATGGAATTTTATTGTTGAAAATAATTTTTTTAAATTCTTTTTTTGTATTTACATTTCTAAATTTTATTTACATTTTATCTTCTAAATTTTATTTATAGTTTTTTTTTTCTTAGTTTTTTTTTTAATACTGAATGTTCGAAAACGTGATAATTGATTGCAAATAAATCCTTTATCAATGTTTAACAACACTTGTTTAAAATGCAAAAAAAACCCTTTCCAAATTCAATGAAATTTACCATGTACATCATTTTAGTTCCTTTAATATCAGAAAAGTCTCTGTTATTATTATTATTATTTTTTTTTAATATACATTTAAACAGTATATACTCGTAAAAAGAATTATGTATTAAAGGCAATATATAAGTAATTCATTATTTGAATATTAATAAATATACTGCCTACTAATTCTGATATTGCAATCCATTTGAAAATTTTCAAAATATTTATAATGTGGAGTAAGGTGATAGATTATTTTTAGTAATAATTTCTGCTTTGAGATTTCTGTTGTAATGGAATTTTATTGTTGAAAATAAATTTTTTAAATTTTTTAAATTCTTTTTTCGTATTTACATTTCTAAATTTTATTTACATTTTATCTTCTAAATTTTATTTATAGTTTTTTTTTCTTAGTTTTTTTTTAATACTGAATGTTCGAAAATGTGATAATTGATTGCAAATAAATCCTTTATCAATTTTTAACAGCACTTGTTTAAAATGCAAAAAAAAACCTTTCCAAATTCAATAAAATTTACCATGTTCATCATTTTAGTTCCTTTTGAGGTAAAAGGATTATATTCTTTAGCATAATTCTTTGATATCTTTGATTTACAATTAATACTATTTTTTTCTATATGATATTCCATATTTTAGTTCAAATATTTATATACAGTTCAGTTATATTAATGTGACTATTTTTGACGTCAATTTGAAGTAACCAATCAAAGAAAGAATGTTGAAGCATTAGTGGATGTGTATATAAAGTGTAGTATCGAAGGAAATGCAGAAAATATTACAGTCGTTCACAAAATTTAGGACATTGTCCAAAATCTATGACGTGCCAGATGCGATGCATCACAGACAGTGCTCCGCCCCCATGAACGGAGGTTCATAAAAATATCCTAAAAAGTACAATAACAACATTAGTGTTGCTGCAGGTTTTTCATTTTCTGTCTTCAAACTGCAACTAGATAAGAAGAAAAGAGATTAATATACATAATGAAACATTGTAACTAGATTATTAACATAAGTGGATAAAATACAGGAACAAAAAAAATAAATAAATAAATAAATAAATAAATAAAAATAAAAAAAATAATAAATAAATAAAAATAAAAATAAGCTAAAGTTCAACAGCTCTAAGTTATCAGTTCAAAAGTTTTTTAAATGGCAGAGGAGAGAGTTTGGCAATTGGACGCTTCAACTCCCCATAAACAGTTTTCAGTAGAACGACACGAACTTTGCCATCTGCTCCGGGAAATAATTTGATTATGCGACCCAGTTTCCGCTTCAAAGGGGGCTGATTATCGTCTTTTATTAAAACCAAATCGTTTTTCTTGAAATTTGATTTATTTATTAGCCATTTTGATCGCCTTTGCAAGTCTGATAGGTAATCTGAGGACCATCTCTTTCAGAAAATTTGAAAATTTTTTTTTGAGAAGTTTCCATCTTTCTAGCAGGGTTAGGTTAACTGAAGAATAGTCAGGTTCTGGTATTGAAGTCAAGGCAGTGCCTATGATAAAAGGCCCTGGAGTTAGAGCATTTAAGTCGCTTGGATCATTCGAGAGCGCAACAAGAGGTCTTGAGTTCAAGCACGATTCAATTTGAGTAATTAAAGTAAGGAACTGTTCATAAGTTAATATTTGTTCGCCAATAGTTCTTTTTAAATGACCTTTCATCTGTTTTATTCCAACCTCCCAAAGGCCTCCAAAATGGGGCGCTGATGGTGGATTGAAATTCCATTTGATTGTTTCTTCGGACAAATATCTGTGGATTTTTTCCTCAGAGGATATTAAGGACATCATTTTTTTCATTTCGTTGTCGGCACCTACAAAGTTCGTTCCTCTGTCTCAAAACAATTCTTCAGGTTTTCCTCGTCGAGCAACAAACCTCTTCAAAGATGCGAGGAATGTTTCAGAGGTGAGATCACTGAGTATTTCCAAATGAATTGCTTTTGTGGAAAAACAGATATAAAAACAAATATAACTTTTATAATATTTAACACCTCGGCCCTTAGGAGGTTTGATGAGAAAGGGGCCTGAAGGTGAACCCCGACTTTAAAAAACACTCGCGATGGCACTACACGAGCAGCTGGAAGATCACCCATCAATTGAGAGGCTAAGTTCGATGTGGTTCTAAAACACTTCATACAGTTCCGCAGATTCCTTTTCACAGCGTCTCTTGCATTAATTATCCAATATTGTTGTCGGAGGACTGAAATTGTTAACTGTGTTCCACTGTGAAGATGTTTTTCATGAAAGTACTTTATAATGAAATCTGTAATGTGATGCGTTTTGGGAAGTATCATTTGGTGCTTTTGACTCTCAGGTAGGTTTGCGTGTCTTAATCTTCCACCAACACGAAGAATTTCAGTCTTGTCTAGAAAAGGATTTAAAGAAAGGAGTTTGTTACTAGCATTCATGTTTCTTCCAGATTTTAAAGTCTTTAATTCCTCTTTAAATTCATGTCTTTGAACCAATTTCACAATAATTTTAGTTGCCTCATCAAGTTCTTGTATAGTTAAAAAGCCAGTATTTCAAACAGATCGACATTTAGTATTTTTTATAAATCTAAGACACCAAGCTGTAACACGTCTTAATTTAGACCAAGATGAAAACTTGTATAATAATTCAAATTCATTATTGCCATGAGTTAAAGAGCAAACAATAGTTTTCCGTTGTTCTCGCAAAATCTCTTCTTCAGGTATTTTCGCTTCATTTTCAGGTATTAGTGTTGGTAAGTGCTCTTCTTTCAACCAAATTGGTCCCTTCAACCATTCTTCATTCTTCAACAATTCAGTTGCTGTGCAACCACGAGATAGCACATCAGCTGGATTTTTAACCCCTGGACAAAATCTCCACTGAGACGGGCTACTAATCGTTAAATTTCACGCACTTTGTTCTCTACAAAGGGCTTCCAGTTACTAGCACTTCTTTTGACCCAATAAAGTGTAATTTGGGAATCGCAGAAACATAGTATGTTTTTGACAGGAATTGAAAATAGCCGCCCAAGATAATGAGCTAATCGAACAGCTGTTAAGGCTCCCATCAATTCAAGTCGAGCCAAGTAAGTTTTTTGAGAGGAGCTACTCTTGTCTTTGACATAATAAATGAAGTTTCACCGGAACAAAGATCACGAAAATAAGCTACTGTACCATATCCCTTCAAACTGGCATCGCAGAAAACACAAATTTGAACAGTTTCAGTAGTTAATTTTTCAAAATTCGTAAAATATTTTCTAGGCACTTCAAATTTTTTTAAATCCTGTATTTCACTATGCCATTTCTTAAATTTTTGTGTTAAAGTATCGGGTAAAGCAGAATCCCAATCAATACCCTGCTCCCATAATTCTTGCATTAGAAATTTAACTCTTATTATAAAAGGGGAAATAAACCCTACAGGGTCATTCACCTTTGCTACAGTTTGTAAAACAATTCTCTTAGTGATAATTTCATTATCAAACCCTTCTAACAGAGATTGAAAGTCTATTTTTAACGTGTCATTTTTAGTTGACCACATTATTCCCAATAACTTAGAGATATTTCCCTCATTTATTTCTTCATCAATGTTTATTCCATGTTTTTCCCACAACTGTCTTAACTCGTAAGAATTCCCTTTGAACTTTCTTAATGTTATATTGGCATCTTTAAGTATTTTCACAGCACCAGACGATAAAATAAATGCTTCATTTACAGAATTAGCACCATGAAAGAGATCGTCAACATATAAGGAAGTATCAAGCATATTAACAACTTTATCAAACAAGTTCTTATATCCCTTTATATGATGTTTAATGGTAGCCGAGAGCAAAAAGGGTGATGTTGTAACACCAAAAGTTACACGGGTCATGCGGAAAGCCTTTAATAGAGGATTTTTACTATTTATATCATCAAACCATGGAAACCGTAAAAAGTTTCTATCATTTTCTGCAACCTGTATTTGCAGAAATGCCTTTTCGATGTCACAAACAAAGGCAATTTTATGAAGGCGGAATTTCAAAATAATATCTAAAATATTAGGATTTAAATTGGGGCCTGAATATAAACATTCATTTAAAGATTTTGCTTCTTTTTCTTTGGAAGAAGCATCAAACACTATTCTGAACTTTGTGGTGGACTTATCTGTTCTTACTATTGGTCTGTGGGGCATAAAATATACATCAGTTTCATTTTTGTTTAATTCACACTCCTCTATTATTCCCATTTTCTTTTGTTCCTCAAGAATTTTTTCATATTCGTTTTTAAGCCATTCATTTTTAGACAGTTTTGTTCTCAAACCCCAAAGTCTATTTTTGGCTATTTCTATGTTAGATTTCAATTCATTTTTATTTTCCTTCCACAAAAATTGAATTTCATATCTTCCCTTAACAAAATTTAAATTTTCATTGAAAGAATTAATAATTTCTGTATCTCTCTGTGACAGAGAATCATTCTTACTGTCACATATTCCAAGTGATTCTAAATCCCAAAAACGCTGCAAATCAAAACTGTCAAATTTATTGACAGATACAAAATGCGAATTAATTACCTCTGTACTATTATTATTTAATTTCCCCACTACAGTATATCCGAAAATAGTATTAGCAACATATAAATTATCACCAGTTTCTTCAATGATACCTCTCTGTATTTTCCAAAAATAATCCGCTCCTAGCAAAATATTAATTTTGGAATCACTTAATGAATTGTGTGCCAATTTTCAGTTTTCTTTTTTAATATAACTTCCAATTTCTGGTTCGCCCCTTGGGCTTTTCAAGGGAGTCGCGGTTATTAAGTCTGTAGCTAATACTTCAACATGAATGAGCCGACGAGCGTTTATTTTGCTACGCAGTTTAATATCAAAAACTTCGAATTCCTCTTCTTTACCTTTGTTGATGCCAAACGCAAAAACGGTTAATTTTTCTTTTCTTACCCGGGTTAATTTTTATTCGTGAGCCAATTCTTTAGTAATAAAACTTTTCTCACTTCCGGAATCCAATAATAGTCTGACAGTTTTTGATCTAGAATTAGATTGTGCTATTACGCAACATGTTTGCAATAACGCTGACTGATTACTATTTTTCAAATGCGAATTCGATACTATAGCGTTCTCTACTACTTCTGGTTTCAAGTTTTTTGAAAAACAAAATAATTTGTTATGATCTGTTGCTTTACATTTTTCGCAAGGCTGCGATTTCACTCGGCACTGTGATGACAGATGAGATTTTAGAAAGCATTTATAATACCTTCCATCCTTCTTTAATTTTAACCTTTTCTCAACATCAGTTAAATTAGCACATTCAAGAGAAGGATGATCATAATTCTTGCAAAATATGCATATATTTTTTTACATTTACATTTAATGAATTCATTTTATTTGAAAATTTTCTGTCTCTAATTTCGGATTTTTTTTTAATTTACAATTACCGAAGCATTTTTATAATTAATCATACTAAGGGATTTTTCACGAGATTCTAGTTCTATTTTAAGAAAATTAATTAAGTCTGTCACATCAGAATCATCCTTTTTTTATGACTTTGCCTATAATATTCAACTACTAGATCGTTTGGCAATAATTTTAACAAAATTGGATTCAGCAAATGACCATATTGGCCTTTTGTAACCCCTAAATTAGATAAACTGCGAATATTTACTTCACAAACGTCAAACAGTTTTCTCAACGCACTTATATTTGCTGAACTTTTAACATGCTCTAAATTCAATAATTTGTTCATATGGGCATTTATAATAATATCTTTTTGCCCAAAACGATTTTTCAACATTTCAATGCAATTATCATAATTTTGCTCCGTAAGTGAAAACCCTTCAATAACATTGTACGCTTTGTCAGTTAAAAGCGTTTTCAGGTAAGTAAATTTTTCAATTTTTGTAAGAATTTCATTTAAATGAATAGAATTCTCGAAACAATCGAAAAACTCGAACCATTTGCAGGGATGGAACACGGGCGCAGAATTCATACCACTATCAATGCAAGAAATTTTTCTACTTCTTAAATCAACGATATTATGGGTAGAGAAATTTCTTAGACAAATTCCGGTATGAATTCTGCGCCCGTGTTCCATCCCTGCATTTGTCAATTTGCCCACTGAATCTTGGTAAACACATTTTTGGCAATCTCACTGAAGAACAAGTTTTTGTTTGGGTTTCACTGACAGAACAATTTGAATTATTTTCATCTTTATTACACCTTTTTAGTCTTAATTTAATTTTACACTTGGCAGAGATTATTTGCTCGACGTATTTATCGCTTGTTGCGATATCTTTTTCGTACTCTTTTATGTCTTCTATTAAATTTTCAATTTGTCCGTTTAATTTTTTTAATGAAACTTCTCTTTCAGTTAACATTTCTTTAATCTCGTTAATTTCGTCTGATTTCGTATTTACTATATCATCTGCCAATAAATTGTCTAATTTTGTAATTAATTTCGTCACGCTAGAGCGTTCCGTAGAACGCTTAGCTTTTAATTTCTCTAAATTCATAGCGAGCAAATAATCAATTAAAAAAGAAAACAATCAAATAAATGATTCAAAATCTAATTTGATTTAATCAATGCTATAAATAATAGTAAAATTTTGCTTACCTGGTTCAATATCCAGGCAGCTACCGAATATAATGCATCCGAAATTTCAGACAATATTATTTCACAGTTCCGTTTTCAAAATCCCTTATCCAAGCTTTCAAATCCAAATAAATTAATATCTAAATGTAATTTCACGGGATTTCACTTATCCCGGGTTTCGGCACCATGAAAAAATTATGCAGATTTTTTTGTAATCATAATAACACATTTAATACTATATCAATCTATAATTCAAATGTTCAGTCTCAGGAATACAAAAGTTCTTGAATGGGAGAGCATATACTTTATTTCAGAGATTAAACACAAAAAAGAACTATTTGCAGAATTTTAAAGACGGATACACAATAAATAATTAAATTCTGGAGTTATTCAGGCATAATATTGATTCTTCATAAAGGGAGCCATGATATGTTGTAATAAACAAGGTTGAAGAAAAACAAAATACTTCCTGTTTCAAGACGGACCGAAAACTAAAATAAAATAAAAAAGGAACATCAGAGAGAAAAATTCACCTCTCATTTGGCAAAGAGCCAAACCTTCCAGTCAGAGGGGGGAGGGGGGAGGCGTGAATCGAAAGTACAATCTACGGTCAAACAGACAGTAAATGATAAAGGTGAAAGATGGCGGTGGTGACGCATTTGGACGAATAGCTGTGCCAATAAACTGATAAACTTGATGACCACAGGAACTATTAAGAATATATTCTCAGTGACAGGGTGAGTAAGTGGGTTTATACAGCACACTAGTTCTACGTTATGGGCAATTGGTAAAGGTCTGTAATACATCCCTAAGGATGGTCCAGAGGCATTCCACCACAATTTTGATTCTTAATGGAGGGGATGGATCCCTCAATTCGGTGATTACACCCCAGTGGTGTAATTTAAATGGAAATGTTATTTGCCGAATATTATTTAATTAATAGATAGTCAATCAAAGCTGCAATATCAGTAAATACTTTTTTTAAATAAACTATTGCGGAAATTTTAATAGAAGGTTTAACTATTTTTCTTTCAGCTCACAGGGTTGTATCATGAAAAATTATTATTTTGTGCGTCCTTAAGAACAAACAATAAATGGCCACCACGCCGTTTGTACTAAAAAAGCATGCAGTTATAAAATTCTGTAACAGTTATCAGTTTAATAATTTATGAAATAATTAAAACTTTATCTGATAATATGGTCTCAGAAGACTTCCTATGATGACCAAATCATTCAAAACCAAAATAGTTTGAAATATCAGATTTATTTTCACTTAAAAATCTTAACAGTAATAAAACACATTTCAAGTATTTTGAGTCCATAGGCCCTATGTTTCAGAAATGTTAATTAAATGTTCTATATCTAAATTAAAGACCAGAAACAGTAATTATTATGTAAAAAAGTGAATTTAATTAATTACAACTAATTTAATCTTAATATAATATTCTGATTTTCAATAATGTCCTGAAATTTATTAAAACAATTAATTATTTTACCCGAAAAAATGCAAATATAAATTACATAAAAATCAAATAAGCTGTGTACAAAAGTCATATTAATATTTATAGCACAATTTTAAAAAACGCACGTTCCTAATCTAGATTCAACAGATTAGTTTTAAAAATTACTGCAGGGGAATTTTAAGTAGGATAAAGCGTTTCGTCTACAGCTAAAAGTCGGAACAATTTACTCAATGCTTTTAGAGGAAAATTTCACGGAAAATTTACTTAAACTTATTTCATGATGTTTTCATTATAGAAGAGCTTACTTTATGCTTAGAATGCACAAGACTTTCAAGTAGGCATCTTTATATTCATTTTGAAATTAAACTATAATTCCTGCATTCATTGCACCTCTAATACTTTTCTATTTTATTTTTAATTATTTTGCATTAGTGCTTTTTATAGGTAAGTCAAAAACAAACCATAACGCTATCAGTAGTTGTTCTTCTCAATTTTTTATTAATGATCTTAAACTATTAGACTGTTTTAAGTGTAAATTAAAATTTAAAAAATAAATAATTAAATTAAATTAAAAAAAAAAAAAAAAAAAGACAATTTATGCGCACACAAAATTAAAAAAAAAAAAAAAAAAATCTTTACATAAAAGCAAAATCTAAAACAGTACATTTTAACATTACAGTTTTAAGATTTGTAAAATATGAGGTCACAAATCTTTTAACTAGTACAATACCATGCGATACTCATGGTAGTCAATGAATATATAAAGCAAGGCTTGTCTAAAAAATGTTTGATTGCAGCTAAGGAGAAAGTCATTCAAAATTCAATGGTCAAGCTATAAATTCACATTTATGTATTTAGTATGCTTTTTTGAATCCTCAATATCTGCAAAAATACTTTTACCAGACAAGGCATGATATATGTATATTTATTGACTTTTGAATCATTTATGTCCCATGAAGGTGCTATTGCTTTGTAATAGTGAAAAAATCTTTGATTTTATAATTTACAAATGTCATATCTCAAAATATATTTTTTTAGATTTAGATTTTACGTGTGTTAAGGTGATATTTAAATCGTAATTTATTTCTTTCATTCTTTTCTTTCATTCTTTTTCCAGGAGTATGCTTACACAGTTTATAGTATAATTATTATTATACACACACTTGCATATATGTGTGCGTGTGTGAGTGCTTACATGTACAGTGGTGGTCAAACAACAGTTGGCCGGAAATTTAAAACAAATGAAGCATTTTTTAAAATTAGTATTGATGGATATATGCGGGTAATCCCCATTTGTAAAATGTATTTTGGTTTTAGACAGCCATGTGATATAGACAAATTTATAAGGGCAACTGTATTTGTGGGATCTGAAAAGGAAAATTTGGATGATTTTTTTTTTCTGTATGCGACACTCCCAGACGATATAAATGCTTAATAAACGATTTGGAACGTCCTATTCAATTTTTAAAGTCACGACGCTAGGTACTAAAGTTTCGGAGTTTAAGAAAGAGAAAATGATTGCTTTTAAAGTTCAGAACATAATGCACGTCAAATTTTGACAAACCTGTATACATCGAGAACGGTCATCTATAATTTTCTTAAAAATCAAGCAGATCGGGACATAAAAGGTATACAGGTAAGCCATCTTCTATTTATGTGAGAAAAGAATGATAATGAGGCAAGTTTGCTCCAATAATAATAATAATAAAAAAACATCGACGTAAATTAAACGGGAGTTAAACTTACAATGCAGTGCTCGAATTTTTCGACATGTTTTAAAAAAAGAAAAAAAAAATGGTTCTGGTCAGTTGAAAATCATCCAAGACCATTATTGAGCCCCTCCATTTATTATTATTATTATTATTATTATTATTTATGGACATCATGCCGTTAGAAGCAAAAACCAACTGCTTCATCCAAAATAAATTTTTTCTCATCAGAAAAGATAACACCTTCCCATTTGTTTCTCTCATAGTAATGCATTTTTTGGCATCCCTTTATTTTCTTATGAAAATTTGTAAGAGTCGATCATGATATAAGTTTTACATATGAATCTATTTTTATTTTTGTAAAGCACGTCTAAAAGTTCGAGTACTGCATCATAAGTTTAATCCCCGTTTAATTTCCGTCGATGTTTGTTTTTTGGGACACATTTTTCTTATCATCATTCTTTTCTCACGCACTGAAACCGAAGATGGCCAATCTGCATGAATTTGCCGAGAAACATTTAAAGAAAATTATGAATGGGTGTTTTCGATCTATTCAGCTTTGCTGTAATTTGACGTTCAGTAAAGCCTGAAATATTAAAACATCCACTTCCCCTTTCTCAAAATTCGACAGTTTAGCACCAAACGGCATGACTTTACAAGTAGAATACGATTTTCCCAATCGCTTTCTAAACATTTATACTGTCTGGGAGTGTCATGTTTAGAATAAAAAACATGCGTTTTTTTTTTTGTTTTTTTTAAACCCTTTCGACGTTACGTGTTTTTTTCTATTGTTGCAATAAAAATACCTGAAGTGTTTACCGTATACTGCAAAATAAACACCTGTCTTTAAGAATTCAGTGTTGCACTTTAGGAGCTCTAGAGTTGAGAAGAAATATTTTTCCCACACACACAGAGGGCTAATCCCTTTGTTGAAAGAGGCGTGTATCAATACAATGGAAATATCTTATCACAATAGAAGTTGACAATCCTTTACCCAGATTTACATCTCAGCTGATTTATGATGATTTTTGAGGGAAAAAGGAAATACTGCTTTATTTTTGAGGAAAAATAAGCGCATAGATATTTCTAAGTAGAGTTAAGACAGAAAATTTTAAAGTGTAATTTATGTATAATACTCATAAAACGCATCTATTTTCCTCAGATTTATGTGTTCCTGAAAAAGATTGAGCACATCAAATCTCTTTAAATACATTCCATAAGAACTATCTTTAAAAGTTAAGATAATTATAAAAACAAATAAATAAATACACTTTATATAATAGTTAAGACAAGTAGATTGAAACAAAATAAAAACATTTAAAATTAGTCGTTCGTATATATATATATCGATAGAGTTTTGTTCTTTATTTATTTTGATGTGTGTGGAGGGGGGTGTTGAAAGAGAAAAAAAATTATGTAAAAATCTGATTGCATATTTTATAAATTATATGCTTTTTTTGCAGCGTCATGCCGTTTTCAATAATATATGCACTGAAAAAACATTTTTTATATTAATATTGTAATTTTCTATGATTAGTTGTTTATTTATTTGCTATTATTATTATTTTCTTCTAAAGTTTCCTGAAATCAATCTTGTAGCTGTAACATATCTAGAGCCCTCGAAGTTAAAAAAAAGTTTTTTTTTTTTTTTTTTTTTTTTTGTAATGGAAAAAAGATACTTGATACAAAATTCTTAATAATAAAAGCTCAAGTTTCCCGTAACTAACACTGAAAGCTATGTCAAAGCTTAAACAATGTATTGGAATAAATAAATTAAATTTTTTTCCATGATGCATTTCAAATGAAAATATATATGTATATATATTAATAATGAAGGAAGATAATTTAACGGAAAAATCTCCTTAATATGTGGAATTTTAATGCATCGTGGAAAATATCTCTCTCTATATATATTAATGGCTAAGAGATTTTTCAGTCTGTTTGTGTGTTAACGCAAGTTGCCACCAGCTTTCCATACTTTTGTTACCTTTAAAAAATCTAATTGTCCAATCGATAAGTTAATTAAACAGACGGATTCAGAAAAAATGCCCCTTTCATTTGGTACCTTATTTGTAACGAAATTTTGATTAGTTGTTTAAAAATTAATTAAAATATGATAATAATAACTTGGTAGAAGTTTTAAAAATGGACATATAAATTTTTAATTGTTGCCAAAAAAAATAATAATATAATAATATAATAATAATAATAATAATAATAATAATTAAATAATTAAATAAATAAAATTACAAATTATTATTTTTTTCCCCCAGTATAAAATGCATAGATATAGTATTTTATATAGATCTATCATCCTCATGTTATTGTGCAAAGATTTTTGATGCCGAAAAAAGTTTTGGTATCAGACAATAGGGAGTATAAAACTCGGAAATAATAATCGAGTAGAATGTTAATGAATTTTTAAAATGCCGAAATATTGTACGGCTTTTAAGTGTTGAAATAAATATATGAAAAGAAACGGGATAAGTTTTCATAGATAAGTTATATTCCTTTCATAGATAAGTAATTTATGAAAAATATCATTTTTATAATCAGTTCTTTGTTATTATTATGAAACAATTACTCTCTTTATATTTGATGAAATACTCTCTTTAAATTTTAAGATGATTTTATATTAGTAAGTAATATGAAAATTTCAAATTTCTTTTAAATGTAGTTAGCAGCCGCGGAAGTTTTAATACATAACTAATATGTTGTGGACACCACAAGACTTTCTTCGATATATAATCTTATACAAATTTACGCAATACAAATTATTTATTAATTATAATTTATTAAAATTATTTTCCATGATGAATGCAGACGATATTTATCTCAAAGAAGTATAATAATAAATGCCGAAAGAAAGTCAGTTTTGTGCAGATATGAGTATACTAGAGTATAGTTAATAAAAAAAAAAAAAAAAAAAAAAAAGGAAGAATAAAAGCATGAAAAATGGGTATCTAGAGTTTTTCATTCTCTTTTAGTACATAAATTATTCATAAATTTTATTAGATGAATTATCTATGTGTTTCCCGTGTATATTAACTCGAGAAAAAATATCCATAAGAAAGTAAATTGGCCGACTTTTCCCAAATGGAAAGGAATCCCTTTTTCACCCTCGATGATTACAATATGCTTTCACGTGAAAAAAAAAAAAAAAAAAAAAAAAAAAAGGTAAATAATAAATTCGCTTATGCATATGTAAACTACATGACGTTTTTATGGCTTTAAAATTAAATAGTATTAATAATTTTAAATTTTAAGTGTTACAGATAAATAAAGTGCGAAAAACTCGCACGGGCTTGCTAGTTAATAATAAATTAAATATTTAGAATTAAATTACGCCGAGAGAAATGAATAATATAAATAAATAAACGAATACATGGTTATACAATAAAGAGTAAAAAATTTCAGCTCTATTTTTCTTGGAGACGTTTCAAATTTATATAAATATCACGTGGTGAAAGATGAAGAAATTTGTTTTAAATTTTATGTAGATCAGTGTTTAGTAATTTTAACTGGCAAGAAGAAATAAATTTTGAAATACATTTCTTATAATCGAGCGTGAAATTATTTTTTTAGTCCATGAAAATTAATTTTGTTGTTTTTCAACTAATTTCAACATATTCGATAAAAACTGTACATTTTGCTTTGTTAAATAATCGAATAAAGATTATTTTCCTTATTAATAAAATATTCTGCATTTATAAAATTAAATAAAACATTCTTGATTTAAATTGATTTTAACCCTTTGTATCCCACCGGGACTTTAAAGTCCCATCAAACAAAAGAAAAAAAAAAAATCCTCAATATAGCCTAAATTTACTGCGGGATTTCATCGGAACTTCAAACTCCCTATAGTTTAAGCTTTCTCTATAGTTAAGCTACAGTTTAAGGTAAATTTAATATGAGATGTTTCTCATGGAGCAAAAAAATATAATAAAAAAGTTTCAAACTATTTTTCGAAAAATAAGGTAATTTGGGATATAAAGGCTTAAGTAAATTAACTCGTTGAAATATTTTTTTATTTATTTTTTTAATGTTTATCTATACTAATATATAAATGCAAAAGTTTGGATAGATGGATGGATGGATGGATGTTTGTTACTCAATCACGCCACAACGGCTAAACGGATCTGGATGAAATTTGGTACAGAGATAGAAAATAGTGTGGAATAGAACATAGGCTACTATTTATTTATACCGGATATTTGATTAGATTTTTAAAAATTAATTAAAATATGAAAATAATAAACTGGTAATTGACTTAATATAAGCCGTTTAAATTTTTTAGTGTTGCCAAAAAAAGTTTACGATATATTTTTATTTATTTGTTGTTTTCAACATAAAATGAAATATGCTTTCACGCGAAAAATAAAAAAATACTAAATGTTAAATTGGTCGATGAGAAAATGACACTTTATAATTTAAAAATAAAATAGTTATAATACAAATCTAACATATTTCTTCTGAATTTTATTTCATAGCATTTTTTTATATACCTGAACTTCAGATTTTTTTTTCTTTCTTTTAGTACGGTGGATGAAACACGCTTGGCATAAAAGCTAATTCAGCATTATATTAAAGGTCTTTTCATATTGATAATTCTGGACATTTTTTAAAATTTTTATGCTGAAGTAGATCGAACATTTTTCGCCAAGGAAAAGATAGAAAGAAATACGCAAGCGAAGTGATGACGTCACTGGCCGTTCGTGGATGCAAGAAAAATTTTTCCTATGTTAAACGCCTATTGGATTTTTTGTAAACAAATATTAAAAATCGAGGAAAATTATTTCCCGATTTTAATCTCCATATTTAGGTATAGATTAGTTATCATGTCCATGCGTTAGATTAAGTTATTTTTGTTGTAAAATTGACAAAATTTGAATTTTTATTTTGAAAACTCTAGAAAAAAAGAAAAAAAAAAAAAATGCAAACTTCCATATTTGATTGAAAACACAAACATTTCATTTCAAAGGTTGATATTAACACAATAAATATCCAACTATTATACTAATTAAAAGGAAAATGATAAATATTCTATCATAATTTGAAGTCAAATTTGTTTTCAAATGTCTAATTGCAGCGGAATAGATTTGATATCGGTCATCCTTGGCAAAAAAAAAAAAAAAAAAAAAAAAAAAAAAATCGCCAAATTATTTGGCGAACATAATTTAATTCCTTTCAAAACTCATGGTTATTTTAACAACTTATATTAAGAGAGTAATGAATAATATGAAACAATATTTCGTACAATGCATATTACGAAAATATACATCTGGCATGTATATTTTCGTATTACGTTTTTGATCACCAAATACAATAAGCGCCAAGAACGACAGAGTTTTGAAATTTAAAATTAATTTTTTTTCAATTTCACAGCAAAATAACTCCATCTAACACATGCTTATGATAACTAATACATATATATACCCAAATATGGGGATTAAAATCGTGAAATAATTTTTCCCGATTTTTAAAAAATTTTTACAAAAAATCCAATGGGCGATTAACATAGAAAATCTTTTTCTTGCATCCATGGACGGTCAGTGACGTTACACTCCGCTTGCGTATAGGAACAACAATCGCATAAATTATAATTTGGTCTAAAACGGCAACAAAAATTCAAAAGTCGCCAAGGGCATTAAAGCTGTACCATGATCAAGTTTACATATTAATTAATTTATTTATTTTTCTATATACCAACTACTATTAACTAAGCATGAAATATATATAACCACATAATAATAATAATAATAATAATAATAATAATAATTGTCTCATACGATAGAAGTAGGCGATCATAGCATATTGTAATATTATATGTGGCTTGAAATTGCTGTCATTCTATGGTTGATCGATTAAATCAAATAAATATAGGAAATAACTTGAGAGCAAATATTATGTACATCAAGTATAATGTTGTTCATATGTAACTGGGATTCAAATATAAAAGAGCTACTTCAACTTTTTCGATACTGTCCGTATCAAAACTGTCATACATCATAAGCACCCAAATAGAAGTCCACGGGTAAGCCATTGTCGCAGGCAATAGGGACAAGCACCGGAGTCTGCAAGGACGAATAAGTTGATGCCGAAGGCAGCGGGAACCCAAAGCGAACTTTTGACCGAATTCAATTTTTTTTTTTTTTTTTCTTTTCATAAAGCTATATAGAAAAGAGTTTGCCAGCGAAGCGGGCAAAGCCGTTCAAAATTGTTTAAGAACTAAAATATTATTCAACAATTCGCCGGGAGATGAAAAAAAAAATCCTTTCTTTGTAAAATAAAAACTTAAAAATTTGAAACTCATAAATATTATATGAATTTCACCACATAATTAAAATTTTGAATCACCAGTCACCAAATTATTATTAGAACCAGATTAATATTGTGCAATAGTGAACTAAAATCATACAAAGAAAGGTTTCGAAATAAAATTCATAATTGACGACACAGTTTTTATACTTCCTCAACGCAGTACTGTTTTAGTATAGGATCCCTATAAACGAATTTTAATTTTTTATTTATTTTGGCATTTTATTTTGGCTTCCAATGAGTTACAATTTTTTTTTAGTATACTTCATCAGACTCTGTTTTGCACAGCACCACAATGATAAGGTTTCATTACATTACATATTATGACCAAACTGTCAGTTCCCACACATACACATCAAAATTTCCACGTGAACGAAGTCGCGGGTAACAGCTAGTATTTTATATTTTAATTAATTACAATATGTATTTCTTCCAAAATTTTGACATTTTTATTTATAGAAAATTTGTGATTTTTAATGGCATCAGTGGTTATATTAAACATAAATAAACACCTCTCAGTTGATTTGTTAGTTATATTAATTCGTACTCTGCTATTACTCCTATGACTAAATATAAGATTTATTGTTTTATGGAGAGAAAAAAATGGGAATGAAAGGATTAAGGTAATTTGCAGAAAACAAGAGATTCTTAATCGTAAAATGGCAACATGAATAAACAAATTATTTATTATTTTGAACGATAATGTTCGTTAGGTCGGTTTTAAGAAATAACTTGTTCGAAACATGTATATGTTAAACTAATTGCATTCAAATATCCTTAACCTGATAAATAAATATCATTGCTAGGGAGCTTTATTAGTTACAAAGCTTGCAACAGTTATTTCAAGTGAAAATAATATTACATTACTTCATCAGGTGAAAAAGGCAAGCACTAATTCATTAACAAAAGCAGAAAGGCGCTATCGCGCTTACTAAGATATTTAAAATGACTTCTACATATGGCTTTCTTAGAAACATCATTTGATGAATTTCGGAGTAGTGCTGCTGTCTAACGAAAATTGTGTTGGGACATTAAATCTAATTGAATGCGCTAGGTTCCCAGATGTATGCCTACCTTTGGGCCATTTTAAGGATCCTAGCCCGTATTTACGCAAGTTTGTAAGAAATCGCAAAAAACTTTGAAAAGGTAAGCTGATGAGCGTGTCTGGGATCGAACGTAGAAATGATCTCTAACAAACAGAAAGAACAAATGTTTAAAAATCAATTGTGAAAAGTGTTTTTAAAATTTTTGCATAAAAGAATGTTGGATGTTTAATTTCACTGCGAAGCTAATGTAAGTTAAAGGATTAAATGATAATATATGTTTAGTAAAATTCACGGGCTGAAAATTATTTGATAATAATTATGCCTTGCAGCTCAAGAAGTTAGGTGTGATCATCTGCAGAAGAAACCATTTTAATTAGTAATTGAGACATTTTATAGCTAAATTACACTGCGCGGCAAAAAAAGAAAAAAAAGAAAAAAAATTCGAGATATGGTACCATTCTTGCTGATTCTTATGTAAAGTGACCTCCTGAATCCGAATATGACTCTCATTTTGCCCAGTTACCCACCGTTTTCTAGATACACCACCCCCTCCCTCAATTTATTACCATGTCCGATAATTTTATGACTATGAATTTGATTTAAAGAATAAAAAATATTAATTTAACACCTGAAAACAAACAAATATAAAGTTTAAAAAATAACATTAATAACAGATTTAAAAAATATAAGTTATGTAATGCATAATTTCAGTGGCAAATTACCCCCCCCCCCACCCCACCCCCGAATTTTCTCCCTTGTCGCACATGTCCTTGTTTTAAAATTTTGTAACGCTGTATCCCCTCAGAAGATATTTAACGATTAAAATACCCCCCCCCCCTTAAAAATCAAATTTATAGCTATAAAATCACCGAAAAATGATAAAAAATAGGGGGTCATTCCTAAAAACCGATGGGTTATAGGGCAAAATGGCGTCCTATTTGGATTCAGGAGGTCATTTTACATACGAATATGCAGAAATGATGTCAGAGAAAATTTTCATGCCGAGCAGTGTTATTCACCATTTAATACAAAACTGCTGTGTCAATAAAATTAATAAATGAGAAAGAAATTTTCATGATTTTAATGACATATATTTTATTTTGTTTTCTACGGAAGCAAGAAATAAAATATTTTCACCCTCGTGTTTGTAAGAAATATGTATGTTAGACATAATATTTTAGTAATTTTAATTTATTTTCCTATTTTATTGAATAACAGTTTTTATTTATTTATTGAAAAAAATAATATTTCTCTATAGAATTTTAGAATATTAACAAACAATGGATTAATTTTATTGCTTTCTCTTTGCATCGCCCCAATCCTTTATTTAAATTTATATTATTTAATAGAATTAAAGTGCATGATGATTGGATTACTCTATATCTGTGAATGGAAAATAAATAAAATTTTGATGGAAATTATCCTGATTAACTTTAATATAAATTAATTTTAAAAATAAAGAATGGAGGAAAAATATACAAAGAAAGACTATTTTTTCTATTGAAAGCAATTTGTGTATTTCTCTTTTAAAGATAGCTGATTATATATATATATATCTATATTATACATTTAAATTTTAAAAGTACTTTTGTAATTAAACGGTAGAACTAACAAAGTGTAATCGTTTTTATTTAAAATGAATTGAACTAATATGAAGCAATTTCATTCAAAATGTTGTGTGTAAGACATTAATTTGGAAGGTGTGGTGGGTGGTGGAGACACTGGGCTTTTCATACTGCTGAGTCTCGAGTGAACCCTGCAATTAATCTTCGTTTTAATATTACGGAAAAACACCGGAGATAAAAAAAAAAAAACATTTATCTAAAGCATCTCATGCAATGCAATAACATATTTTCCCAAGGAATATATATTCAATATTAGAGGTTCTTATGATTGTCTACCGTGCATTCCAAAAAATACAAAAAATAAAAAAATAAAAATGGATAAATTTTCCTTTATGAACTGCATTTCTGTTTATGATAATCTCCAAATCATAAGGGATTCATCTGATAATTTAGTAATCTGTTATAGCATTTTATATATTATATGTATTTATATTCTTAAAAAAAAAAAAAAAAAAAACAGAAGAAAAAGAAGAATAGAAGAAAATAGCATTTGCTTGTGTGTATTATTAGTTTTCTTTCTTTCCTTCCTCTTTTTTCTTTTCTTCCCCCCCCCCACTTCATGCTTCTTGGATGCATATGATCCTATACATTTCTCTAATATCTTGACAGTATGAATGACTACCGTGCATTCCAAAAGACGGTCCATTTATGATTATGATCTGATCATCATTCAGTATAACTTTACAGAGTTGATAATATTTAGAAATATAAAATATAATATATGTAAAGGATTTAATTTATATAAGTTTGGTTTATAAATATCAAAAATATTAAAGTAATAATTTGTTTTCATCAAATATAATTGAAATATATAAATTAATATAGTCTAGTATAAAGAATATTACGGACAGTTTTGACAAGCATTAATTTTCACTATTATGTATAGCTATTTTAATTTATGCCCGCTTAATTTTAAAATTTTTTAATAATTTTTTTCTAAATTTATTTACCATAATTGCTATCTACATTTCAACTTTTTATTTTCTCTTATTCATATGTATGGTAGATAAAGTTTTGCTTTTCGGTCAACTTTTCGAAATTGTGTTTTTGATATATTTACACGTTTTAAAGTTCTTTGAATCCGAAAAACATGTTAAAAACATGTTGTACGCCTATTTTAAATTGTTTTCAATGAACATTTATATAACAGTATTTGTTATTTTATTCTTTAATGTACAATATGTCATTATGGTAATGAATTTCGGGTAAGAGAAAGTGATGTGAGTGCCACACCAGAATATTTCTTTTTTACCATATAGTCCTGCAGAAAATTTTAGGCGTCTAAAAAATAAGTTTAATCTTATTTAACCGTCTTAAGCAGTTGTTGACTCTGCTCTTTTTTGTTAATTATGCTTTATTTTTTTATGTTTGTCACTGTTTCATATATATATATGTTGTAAGTATTCATATTTTTAAGCAGCAAAGATTTTAAATAATAATAATAAAATAAATAAGCTTTATTTACTACCTTTAGAATTTCTATTATCATACATATTAGAATAGTTTATTGATTTATATTTCATAACTACTATTCCAATAACAAAATAAATTTTTAGCTTAACTGAGGGTATATGACACAGGTCTACCTCTGAAAATTTGATTCAATAATTTTGTGTTACATTATGTTTTTTGACGTGCTAAAATGAAACTGAAGTCAACTTTTCTCTATCACGTACAGAATTCTGTCAATAAGGAATGTCTACAATTCAATTTCTTCCATGATTCTTTCACCAATATAATATGGTAATATGGTAACTTTTATGACATATGATTAATTATAATCGATCATAGAAACACACAAGAAATTACCGAAAATGAACAAATTTTGTCGGGAGAAGTCTTGTACTGACAAAAATCTGTACTTTTTTTTTAAAAAGACTTATTTCGAAAAAACGTGATCTTCTTCTTCAGGTGCAAAACACGTGCTATTAGCATGAAGGCAAAAGCAAAACTAGATTTATTTCATTTAAGTTTCTGTAGTATTTAATATTGTAAAAAAATAAATTAATAAATAAAAATAAAGGAAAGAAAATAAGGAAAGAAAAATAATACGACAAATAAGACAACTGCACCCAAGTCATTATATCGCCCTCCCTCTCCCCATGATAATCTCTTTTTTTTTTTTGGGGGGGGGGAATTCCTAGCATAAACATTTTCCTCTTTATCTTTAGTTAAATTTACACAAATATGATAGAAAAATTGTTTTGCGGACAAATTTTCTAACTTACGTTTGCTCTAGAAATATGCAGTCCCTCCCCCCACTCCCGTGAATTCAAAATTATTTTCAGTCAATTTTCTTTATAAATAAAATTATAAAGATCATATTTTGATCATTTTTCCACCATAGTTATAACAAATTATATATTTGAAGCTTTACTGTTTTTAAACTATGCATAGGACTATGCAAAATCTATCTGTCTAAAACTAAAGCTATAAGAAAGATTTTAAGAGCTTCATTTCTTCCTTTTTTAATTGTAATAAATACAAATGTTCTTACTTTATTTAGGTTTATTTACTTAAATATACATATATATATATATTGAGCTTTTTTAACTTAGTTCTGATTTTATTCAATGTTAAAGTATGAGCCATAGATTATTTAGTACTGTGAAAAGAATGTTGTATAGTTATAAAAGTATTCTAAAATATGCCATCTGAATTCTGATCTGCAGAATTTAGATGTAGTAAGTTTATTCTGCCTTTTTTACATATATGTACTAAAAATAAAGTAGTTTTTTTTTTTTTTTTTTTTTTTTTTTTTAATAAAAAATTGAAGTGTTAAAAAACGTCATCATGAAATATTCATTTATTTTAATAAATGAATTATATTTAAAAGTATAATAACAAACAGTCATAAATTGATATCACAGGATAATATCTGATCCTAACAATTGGAAAAATAACTATCATTGCGTAAATAATAGTAATCAAAATAGTTTACTTGATAAAAGTTCGTATGTCATTTATTTATTTTTTTTTCTTGAATTATTATTCAAAGAAAGTATTTTATAAAGTGTTCTAAAACTCTAATAGTGAGATATTTGAATCAAAGCTACTCAAAAATCGCGTGGAAAATAGGAAAAAATGTGGTGTCGTGCTACTTGCGACCGTGCGATTTCCGAAATAGGGGATTATCGTGCGTTTTCCGAATGGAACACCTGTTAGCTTACCCTCCTCTTCTTTCCCCTCACAGAGAGCCCAGTTCCCCTCTCCTAATCTATGAAGGGATTAACTGTTTTTGTTAGAAGTTGTCTGGAAGAAAAATGATATATTTGGACTTTGAAAGTCAACCCTTCTTATTTTTATTTGGGTATGTCCCCTCTCTGGTCATAGATAAACTGATAAGATCTTTTAAATTTTGCCTGTGTTTTAAACATGATTATTGATCGTTATATGCGCTGATAAATGTGTACGGATGCTTTTAATCTGTATTCAAAATACTTCATGTGTATATATATGTATATATATATATATGGCTGAATATCACATAAGTGTGCATTTTGGATTTTTTTAAACTTTTTTTTCAAACTTTGTATTTTAATTTGAATTTTTGAAAATAAGTCCGTAAGTGCATCTTAAATAAATTCTGAGTTTGACAGAGATCGAACATAATTTTTTAAAATTTTATTGAAATTTTTCAATAAAAATTTATAATTTTAATTATCTTATAAAATCAAAATTACCATTTAAATTTTTTTTTTGTGGTTCAGATTCATTAAAAAATACAAGACTTAGGCTTTTCTAAAAAGTTCTTCCCATTTTAAAAAATAAAATAAAATAAAAAACCCAAAAATTTTAAATTAAAATAAATAAATAAATAAATAAATAAATTTAAATTTATTTTTTTATAAACATAAATTATATCAATGGGAAATATCATAGACTGCATACCTCTTGACTATAAACTGGAAATAATTAGTTTACTTGCATTAAATTTTTAATTATAGCATTTAAAGTTGTCAAAAAATGATGTCACTGAAATGACTGGTTTGTCACTGAAATGACAATGTTTGTCACTGAAACGACTGTTTGTCACTGAAATGACAATATTTGTCAAAATGACTATTTTTCACTGAAATAACATTGTTTGTCAATGCAATAGGACCATATAATATTAAAAATGGAACATATTAGAACAATAGAGAAAAGATTGTGAAGGGAAAAGAAAGAGCAATAATGAGAATATCAAGCAATTTTATTGTATTAAAATCCTTATAGTTACAAGTTTAATGATTAACTGAATTAAATTCAGAAAAAGCATTTTGAACATTATTAAAATCTTCATCCTGAAGTTTAAAATACCTATTTGAAGCAGGTTCAGGAGAATTCCTAATTTTGCACAGAATATGTGGCACTTGAATTTCATGGACATCCTCTTTGTCAAGCCATGCAAATTATTTTTCTGCATCTTGCCATAAATAACACTAGTAAAATATTTTGAGTAACATTCTCAATGACACCTTAAAGGGGGCAAAAAAAAAAAAATAAATAAATAAATAAATAAATAAATAAAATTAAATAAATAAATAAAAGTTTGCTTTTTTAATTGTATCTTAATATTAATGTCGTATGTATTTTTTTTATATTTACCTGGATACCGGAAAGTACTTTAAATATTTAAATATAAAGCTTATCCTACACCAACAAATCTTTTAATTCAAAATAAAAAATTATTTAAATCCAGGGCTTACAAAATAGTAAATCTCCAACAAATGTCATTTTCGTGACGTCACAAAAATGACCGTCACGAAAATGACAAATCGTCAATAATTCGTTCTGTACTGAAAAGCATGCTTTCACTAAGCTGATATCGTCACATTTTCTTCTTCTGGTCGTCATTCTATATTAAAATAAAACTTTGTTCTAAATTTTATAATAATATTTTTTTATTTTTTATGCATCTCGAAAATGACAAGCAATAAATGTACGCACAGCATGTAAACAATAAAAATAATGTTAACTCTTACCTGTTTTCAATTTTCTTGAGATTTTTTTTCCCCACATATCGTCAATGTTGATTTCTGATCTTAAACTTTAAAAAAAGTGAATGGTGGCACCATCCCTTGATGATATATGAAGTTATTTTCATGTGTCACGAAAATGACGTGAAGACTTGCATACAAGCATTTTAATTACACATGCATGAAAATTAACGTAATTAAAAAGAAAAAAAAATTTCCTTTGAAAACAAATAGTTTTTTTTACAAGAATTAACAATTATTATAATTATCATTTTATTTTTTTTAGTAAAAAACATACTTTGTATGTAAACATTTGGTCTTGGAGACAGTCACGAAAATGACGGTTATAAGGTTTAAAATTTTCTAAAAAATACTGAAATTGCTATAAACTCACATTTTATGATTTGATGCTTTTTTAAAAAAGGTACTTCTAAATAATAATAATAAAATTTTACAATTTATTTGCTTAAAATTAATAATAAAGACCTGAAACACTAAAATGCACATTTATGTGATATTCAGCCATATATATATATATACATATATATATATATGTTCTAAGTATTTAAAAAAATTATTAAAAACTACTTTATTTATCAAATGTGAATATTTTTAATACTTAATTTGTTTAATAGAACTATTTGAGCTTTTAATTGAAAAACCAATTTTTAAATATTTTTAATAAAAAAGAAAAATTCTATGAATGATTAAAAATGAAATTAAATAAATAAAAACAGTTTAAAAAAATTAACTAAAACGATTAGATAAACATTTTAATTAATAAAAAAAATATATATTTCTAATTAATTGATTGAGATTACTTAATGGTAATGTTTCGTTTTTCAATGGGGGGAAAAAAAAGAGTCTGTTTTAAAATAATTTTATTATTAAAAGTTTATATATATATAGGGGTAGATAGATATAAGAATTATTATAATTAGAAAAAATAGTTAAAAAGGTATTTACTAAAATATTATAATATATATATATATACATAATTTTTAACAATTAAATTAGGTACATTTTCTTAATATATTAATACATACATTTATATTAACATTTATGAAATTTTAAAATTCCAAATTTACTTAAGATTTTTAACATAAGCCATGAAAACACAGGAATACTGGAGTTTTTTTTTTTTTTTTTTTCTTTAAGTAAAACATAATATATGTGGGCAGAAATCAATATAAATTTGAAATTAATTATATTTATAATCTACATTTATTAATAAATTTTTATCGCTTGATTATTATTGATTGTATACATATTTGTACCTTGGACTGTTGGTGGGGGGTGTTTTGCGAGAAAGGCTGATTGACTACTCTAGGGTCTTAGGCGTAAGGAGTATTACCCTCTGTGGGGGGTCTTTCTAAAGGGTCCTAGCCCGTATTTATGCAGGTTTCTGAGAAAACCATGAAAAACGTTTAATGACTAGGCAGACGAGCACGCCCTGTGATCGAGCCCGGCATCTCACGTCTACCAGCTTTGAGCGTAGAACCACTTGGCCGCTAGTAGGCCCTACAGCTTAGAATAATAAATTTTTAAAAAATCTGTATAAGTAAATATTAAATTTATTACAATTTACGCATGTCCAGAGAGCGTTCTTATTTCTCTTGTTTCAAGGTAATTAGAAGAATTTCAGACACAATTCAAGCTTGTTTAACATTCAGAATTATTGCTTTTTCTTAAAAACTTGCTATATCAACAGTCATTAAAAAAAAAAAAAAGTTACATTTTTCTATAAAATATTTAAATGCAAAATATTAAGCTATGCTTTATTTTACTGGTTAAATATATAATACTAAAAGCACAATACTAAAGAAATTGAAATACACAATGTTGCATTGCAAATAAAATGATTTATCAATCAAAATGATCTATCAAGGATTTATAAAACATGAATTTTTAGAAGCCTAAAGTTTTATTTTTATAATAATTAAAATGTTATAATAATGTTTCTCCAAAAACATTAATATGTTTAACATATACAATATTAAGCATAGTTACAAATAAATATCGTAGTAATATATAAAAGTATCACCGCATATTTAGAATGAACATAAAACGAATTCATAATAAAATTTTAAAAGCCTAAAGTTTTGTTTTTTACATTAATCAAAATGTTGTAACAATGTGTTTTTCAAAGAACATCAGTGTATTTACTTTTCAAAAAATCTTTATAAACTATATTTTATTAAACTAAGTTTTTATATGACAATTAAATTATAAATATAGGTTTTTGAAATTTTTGACAGGGAGGTTTTTCACATGACGGTTTTAACCATGGTTTAAACCGTCAAAAATTGTCATGCGTCAAAAACCTGCCAACCCTGATAACAAATATGAAACAAGTATAACAGCATAAAATAATAACAACAACAATAATAAATTATTAACATTATTATGCACCAACTATGGATTTAACTAACTATTTTAAGTTTAATATAAAGGTTAGAATTATAATTCATGTATAACATAAGTTTAAAATAACATCCCAATAATTATATTGTTTAAAAAGTAAGGTTATTAATTAAGATGTTTAAGATAATAGTTAAAGTATTGAATCAAATTGAAATTCATTTTAACGAATGTCTTTAAAAGTACAATATGACATGTTGCCTAACACAATTTTTAATATCCTTAATATTTCTGAACTTGCAGATGGTCTAAAATCTCATTTACATTAAGATCATTTAATTAACATGTTAATTAACCAAATCTTTCAAAGATTTCCCATTACATTTTATTTCTCGCTTGCTTATTTTTTTTATAAGCTGTTGTGGCCTTTGCTCATTCTTCTTCTAGTGATTATTGTTTTCTGTCATATTTTGTTTACGTTTATTGAATATAAACAACAGCAATATACAACTCATAATAAATTTTTCATTATATTTTGCCTTGTAAAAGGCTTTATTTTTAAATGCAAATATTTATTAATTCAAGTCTTCCTTGATAATGTATGATTATTGTAATGATAAGTCAGTACTTGATGTAAATAAAAATTAACGTGCAAATACACACATGTATATAAAAAAAAAAAAAAAAAACACGTTATATATGAGGACCTGTTATTCAATATGCATATGCAGATAACACTATTTTCTTCCGAGAGATAATTTATAAAAGCAATAAATATGACACAATTTTTTTTTTCTTGCATGTATGTAGTCAACTGTAAAGGGATTAAGAAAACATATGCCTTCCCCCCTTATGAATCAGTGTATGTCAGTCATAGAATTTTTTTTTTTTTTTTTTTTTTTTTTTTTTTTTTAAACCATAGTTTTATAATTGAAATATCTAATTTCACTATTACGGTGTAAAAAATTTCACATGCACTCACAATATATATATATATACACGCATACAATGTATTTTCATACAAATTAAAAGCATCCGTATACATTTATCCACACAACATAATAATGTATCTTAGCACTTAGCAGAAATTTAAAAGAGATTGCTAAAAGCTGTTCGTTCGCTTTCGCTACCAATTTATCTTGAACGAAAGAGGGAACATACTGAAATAAAAATGAGAATGATGAACTTTCACAGTCCCACTTAATCGTCCTTTTTTAACTGGCAGCTTTTAACAAAAGTAGCTAATCCCCTTTATCGATTAGGGAATTATGACAGTGCTCTGTGGCACGGTACCCCCTTATCTTGAAATGGGGAAGGAATAAGCTGCCAGGTGTAAGATTGTTCGCAAATAGCACGGTTCGCAAATCACACGCTCGGAAGTAGCGCGTAACCAAAAATGTAATCATTCACTTATTGCTTCTTAATATAACTCATCTCTTCAATATTATTTAGGCCAATAAATTTATGTGTATCAAATTTACAAATCTATTAATTTGAAAAATAAATAATATGGAGCGACATTCACACTAATTTCCCTCTCCCTGCATTTGTATAAAAAGAGATCATTATATTTTATCTATCTATCTAATGTTTCATCTCTATCCACTTCATATATATACAGCATACTAAAAAAAAAAAAAAAAAATCCGCACACTTTGGGGCCAAAAACTGTACAATTTTTTTTATTTTGTGGATTTCCGTTTTTTTTTCCCCATACAATTCTGAATTAGAGTTTTTATGTTATAGTGATTATTTAAAAATAATAGTGATATAAATAAGTATGTAAAATATGCATAATAATAATAAAAAGCAATTAAAGATTAAAAAATATACGAAGTTTTATATTGCATAATGTTTTTTCAATTAAAAAATAAAAATTTGCCTTATAAAGTAAGATACAAAATTTAAGTATAAAAACATTTGATATAATTGACTTGTGCATTATAAAATATATATATCACTATGTTTAGAAATATAAATAAAACTGTTTTTTTCAGTCTTTGAATAGTTATTAATTTATTTCAAACTTAAATGACCTCAAATAAAATTGCCTTTATCTGTCTCATTAGATTTGGCACCTAAAATATAACCATTGGATTAAGTATTATCTTCATTTTCTTTCCCTTGGAATCTTTACTGTGAATTTCATTTGTTTATATTGATTGTAATGTGCGAATTTCTGGCAGTCTACTGTATATGCAGACTCCCAAAATCTTTCCTTCTTTTTTTTTTTTTTTTTTTTTTTTTTTTTATATATTAGATCTTTCTGATTTGTAATTTCTTCTATAAGCGTAAGAAGAAAGTATTAGATTCGTTTTTAATTTAATATTAAATCTGAAATAATGTTTATTCATATTATTTAACTTCTACTATCTAACTTCTACATTATTTAACTAACTATCTAACTACTAATTCTACTAAATTTTACATTTACTGTAAGTTTAAAGTTTTCAACTTCAGTGAGAGACAAATTTCAAACGATATTATTATTTTTTTTCTTTTTTGTGCTCTCCACCTCTTATATTTATATTTATTTATTTATTTATTTTTATTTATTTATTTTTTATTTATTTAATTAAAAAAAAAAAAAAAAAACGACTTTTTTGGCACGTTCATTTTTTGTATTAGCCTGCAGTATGCTTATTCATAATATATATTACACCGAATTATAATTTATTAAATTGCAGAATTGTAAGGCAGAAATGACTCTGGCGTTAACTATAAACAATTTCATTTTAATTATAGTATAACTTAAATTTTTTAATAAAAAAAAAGAAGGTATATAATTATAAATGATTTTACACGGAAAATTATTAAAGCAGAGCTAAATAAGTGATTTTAAATCATAAGATTACATTGTATTATTAATATAATAATAGCATTATTTAAGTGTAAGTTTTCGCCCCTACATATAGAAAATTCAATTACACTCATGAATGTAACATTTAAATTTTATTTCCAGCATGGAGAAATGTTTATTTCATTTCAAAAGAAATCTTGTGAACTAGTTTAAAAGCAAAGAAGTAAAAGTTATCTTTCAACTGCAGGATTAATGTCAAAACATACATGAATATTGTTAAAGATACAACCCCAAGGATCTGGTTCGGAATCAATTGTATTTGCTTGTAAACTATTCTTATCCGTTCAACCCACATGTCAATCAAAGAGTCTGCGAAAGGGGGGAAATGAAATCTAGAATAAAACGGGCTTGACCACTCAGTCCTGGAAATATGTATCTAAGAAAAGACGGGTTCAACGCTTCAGAGACGAAAATCTTTATCAAGAAAAAGACGGGCCTGACCATTTACGAGACACATTTCAAATCCGGAAAAAGACGGGCTTAACGCTTATAGGGTTAAGAACACACAAATACAGTTGCTCTTATACGTTTGTCCAACCCAATGGTTGGACAAAATTATCCATGGTTGTCTAAACGCAAAATTCATTTTATGAATATAGATTACCCGTATATACCCACAAAAATTAATTAAAAAAAAAGTGCTTCGTACTTCATTCATTTCCAGCCATAAAATTTGCGCAATTTTCCGGTTAACTGTAGCCCTGACATCGATTTTTCTCTTTTACTTATAATTTTGACCAACACTATGCAAGTATGAAATTTAATTATGTGCATAATAATATTAAAAATACATGGCCGAAAGTAAAAAAATAAAAATAAAAATAAAATAAATAAAATAAATAATACATTTTTAAAGAAAAATTTTTAAACAGAGAACATTTTATAAGATATTTTTAAAGTAATTTTAAAAATATTTTTATCTTTTTTTATTTTTACATATTAATATAAATAAAATATATTATAAAATATTTTACTAAGCATAATTAGTTTATTTAGCTTAAAATATTCAATTTTATTTATTTATTTATTTATTTATTATTATTATTTTTATTATTATTATTTGTAATTGGCATGAATCTGAAATATTTAATAATAATAAAATTAAAGCAAGCAACGTTTATTAAGGCGGATTATTTGACATTTAATGCAAAATTTACGATATTTTTTAAGTAATTTTTATTAAGGCGCATTATATATATATATATATATTTCTCTATTATATAAACAGCTTGCAGGGAAAAATAAAAAAGAACATCGGATGAGACAAAAAACAGAGGTAATACACAAAACTTGAAACGTCTTTAACAAAAATCAATAAATTTCTCAGGAGACATCAAAATGACTGTCAAAAAATTGTTATTTATGGCTTGGACTTTATTATAAAGGATGTCATATTTCTCATAAATTTTATATGTTTATTTACGTCATTTTGTGTTATTCTATTTAGAGCAAATGGAGTTTTGAAAATAGTTATTTAGGAGAAGCGAAGCAGAAGACCAGACGTAATTTACTTTTCAAAGTTGTAGGACATTTATCATGAAAAAATATAAAGAAGCATTTTAATGTTAAATATTTTAGTGCCACAGATAATAATGCTTCAATTTATGTGGATATAAATTTTATAATTATTATTATTATTTTTAATATTTTCTAATTTATTAAACAATGTCACCCTATATTAAGAAAATTATCTTTTATTGATTAAAAAAATATTAATTACAAAAATAGACCCTTATTTTATATCTTAATCTGTCAAAAATAATTTATATAAAATTTTCAGATCGGTTTCAATCATATAGATCTATAATTCACTATAAATTAAAAACAAGACTATGCTTATATGGCCCAATATATAAAACACTTATTTTTTATAGAACAACTAATAATTTAAACAGATAATAATCTAAAATCTTCGCCTTATTTTCAGTTAATTTAATCATTTTTGAAATTACAAATTAAAAATTCATTGAAGTCTGTAAAAAAACTTCAAAATATTTACAAATACATATTGAAAATTTTTATGCGTTTTCAGACAATGTAATGAATGACAGTTTTAAACAAATCTATTTTAATATTTAAAAAATTAAAATTTCCTTTTATTTTAAAAACCATTTCTTTCTTTAATACATGTAGAAAACTGGAAGAAATGATACACATAAGATAGTATTAGCAGAATTTTTAACTATCTAAGAATTTGCCCTTCTATTCAATTAACTGAATCCTTCTCGAGGTCATATATTTAGAAAGTTTCTTCAAAGTGCTTTTTGGTATGCTTTTACAGCTTTTTCAATGGTCATTTTCAGCTTACTTATGGTGTTGTAAGTTTTTCCTATTTCCATAAATGTCACCAACCAGAATGCCCTATAAGTTTTCTATTGGGTTCAGGTCAGGGTTTCTTGATGGCCAAGCACTTGAACATGTTGATCTCGAAGCCAGGATTTTATGGATCTTGCACTGAGGAATATATACATATATATATATATATATATACAGCCGTCATCTAGAAGGAAAAAGGGGCCGCATTTTCTAAATCCCTTAACTAGAAATATAGATTTCCGAGCTATGCGCATAAGGCATGCCAATAAACTGAATAGACGAAATGATCGAGAATTTCTGGTCTACACATTTCTAGATGGTGAAACAATATTCTAAATATTCTGAATCTTTTGTATGACGAGAAATTCTTGCTTGATTATTAGAGAATTAGGTCATAAACAAAGATTATATTTGCTGAAACCCATCTCTTGCATTCGTATTTATTTGGAGACATTTTCAAATAGGTTTGACCTCGCTAATATCGACAAACTCTCTAGAATTCTAATAGGGGTTTCTAGAACTCACTTTCAAAGTGGACTAGAATTCATAAGCAGGACATGGAACTATTTTTTCTGGAACCACAAGTTAGATTCTAGATGTCAGTTACAGATTTTTTTCTCAGTGTGATGTGTGTATTGGTGCATTATTTTACTCCCAATAGAAAATTTATGAGGCATTCTGGATGGTAATATTTATGGAAATGGTAAAACTTACAACACCATAGGTGAGCTGAAAACAGCCAGTGAAAAGATACGGAAAAGCATACCAAAAGACACCTTTAAAGAAACTTTCTAAATCTGTGACCTCGAGAGTGATTCAGTTAATTGGAAAGAAGGGCAAATTTTTGGATTATTAAAAATTCTTTTAATACTATCTTGTGTATATCATTTCTTCCCTTTTCTACATGTATTAAAAAAAATGAATTGTAAAATAAAAAGTAATTTTGATTTTTGAAATATTTTTATAGATTTATTTAAACTGTCATTCATTAAATTGTGTTTAAAAATGCATGAAATTTCAATACGTATTTGTAAATATTTTGAAGTTTTCCCCCCAGACTTTAAAGTTAAAAAAAAAAAATATATATATAATCTCAAAAATGATTAAATCAACTGAAAATAAGGCGATGTTTCTGGATTATTAGCTGTTTTTTTAATAATAACTTATTTGGCCTTAATATTTTTTTTTTTTAGCTTTTTACACATAGGAAAAAAGAAAATAAATTTTAAAATAAGAAATAATTTAATTTTTTGCGAAATTTTCATAGATATAATTAAAATTGCCTTTTCATGTGTTATATTTAAATTTGTAAAAAACTCATATCAGCGGTTGTGAAATAAATTAAGTTTTTAGTTTGCCCTTATCCTTTTTTCCAGGGTTGTAAGTTCTTAGACTCACGAAGAAAAGGATTCGACAAGGATTTATTTAACAAAAAAAAAATATTAAGATAATTATTATTTATTTATTTATTTATTTAATAGGAATTTTTGCTAGTGCTCGGATACTTTTGATGCCGACTGCATAAGTGATTTTTAAGAAAGCACAAATATCGAAAAAATAATTAATATATATATAAAATGTGCTATTACTTAAAACAGATCATTACTTAACTAGATTACTTAAATCATATCAGCGGTTGTGAAATAAATTAAGTTTTCAGTTCGGCGTTAACATTTTTACCAGGACTGTAAGTTCTTAGACTCACTAAGATCAGGATTCGACAAGGATTTATTTAACAAAAAAATATTATTATTAATAATATATATATATATATATATATATATATATATATATATATATATATATATATATATATATATATATATATATATATATTATAGGAATTTTTGCTAGTGCTCGGATAATTTTGCTACAGACTGTATAAGTGATTTTTAAGAAAGCACAAATATCGAAGAAATAATTAATATATATATAAAATATGCTATACTTAAAATAGATAAACAATTTTTACTAAACACTTAATCAATATATTGAACTTTCGAAATATTTTAAATTTCTGCTTATCATCCACTAAAAAATACGAAATATTTAAATATTTTGTTGCTTGTAAAAAACAGCCATTTTAACATAAATCTGTCATTTTAAAGGGAAAAGAATGAATTTAAGAGTGGATTCTGTGCTAAAGTAATATCGCAGAAGTCGTCAACTTGACATTGATGGATAATGGGGAAAAAATAAGAAGCTAAAATGCTTTTTCTTAAATAAAAATAAGTACTATGCCTTTACACAAGTTCGAGTTATTTATTGCTCATTTCTAACACAGTTTTTCATGAGATCAATGTATAACATAATATCTTTTTTTTTAAAGAATTAAAAAAAAAAAAAAAAAAGAAAGGCCCTAAAGAAAAAATATCGAAAGGCAATTGTAATCTTATGATTATCGTACATAAAATGAAACAGATATCATTTAACTTTTTTCTTAGATCTGAAATTTTGTTATTATTATTTATAGTTTTTTTTTTTTTTTTTTTTTTTTTTTTTTTCCGACAACCAAAAAATTTCAGAATGTAGAAAAACAAGTAAAACACTAGTCGGTCTTTGCCTACTTAATATTTATAAATAAACCTATTTTCAAAATTGCCATAATAACCAAATCAAAAATAGTGAGAAAACATTGTGATAAATAGCTAATAATAATAATAATGCGTGTTTTATATAAATAAATATAGAATTCAATTAAATATAAGTTAAAGATTCGAAATATATCTTGTAAAAGACAATTAACCCCGCACCGATTTCAATGGTGGACCATACTGCAAAATTGTGAGTTTACGATTTGAATTATTCATCTTTGTAGATCCAATTAAAATATGTATCTATTTACATTGTGTACGTATCAGCATCATAAATGCATCTTCCCCTCCAGGTCGGTACTTAATCTTCTTCCCAAGTGTGCATAATTTTTAACTCGTACCAGTGCTACAATATGGTTAATCGGTGACTATCTAGGACATTTCCTCAAAGATGATTAGAAGACATACCATCACAATCTGATCATCAATGGAGTCACACATGCCTCAGTGACTCCCCCAACTATTATTTTGGACTGCGACCACGACGGATTTTACATGTACTAACCGCTATTAATGTACACGACAGTTTTTGACTACCTCGAGTATCGAACATGCAATCTAAAAATTAAGAGCTCAGCGGTCTACCGATCAGCCTACCATGGTTCACAAACTCTGTGAAGTTGAGACTGTAGGTCACCACAGTTTGTTTGAAATTAAGCTGGATCCAGCAAAGTATCAAGTTGGGATGGTTAAATCACTTCAACGCCAGTAACTCGACGAAAGTTTAGGTCGGATTAGTTGTGTGTCGACATGGTGCTACAACGAAGAAATTAGGTTGTGAGAGGTAGATGAATTGGAAGCGATTTTAAATGTTTGATTGAAATGAAGAGAAAGGAAGTTGGTAGAAAGTAGTATAAGATGGAGATGGTTTTCGTAAAAGGTGTGGTGCAGATTGTGGAGATTCTTAATTTGGCGAATGATGGAGTAGTGGAGTTTTCTCCGAGGTCTGCCTACGCTAAAGTTTTAGACTTAGCTCTCGGATGAAGTTATATTTCGTTAGCGGAGATTTAGTTGTGTTAAGATTAAGTAGTTTGATGAGTGTTAGTGTGTGTTACTGCTAGCATTCGTGAATGTAAAGTTGGATCAGCCGGGAATCCGCTGATCCACAGTGAAGTCACAGTAGTGGAGTAAAAGAGTGCACCCGTCTCTACACTTTCTACTGTTTGCTGGGGTGAGATATTTCAAATTATCTAATTTAATTCTTATACATATAATTGATAAATAATTTAAATACGCTGACTGAGCTATCGCAATTGCCAGATCGCTCTCACATTAATCTGTTCATATAAAAGTCTTATTTATAATTTATATTCAAGTCTCGTGCTCTTCACTTATCCATTTAGTTATCTAATTAATTAAGATGGAGTTTGCAACAACGCAAACCTCAAAACTCTAAATTAGGTGAACCGACGATTTCAGTTAGGTTTCTGGCTAGTCATGGCAGCTTCCATTCGGTAAGGCATGGCTGGTATGGATGGAGGCCCTAATTGTCTAATGAAAGGTAATTTAAATTTAAGTATTTAGGAAAATTAACTTAATTGCAAGTTCGTCAAAATTGTTACTAGTTAATTCATCGATGAGATAATACCTAAATACTATAACTTTATTTTATTTATTTATTTTTTAACTCTGCCTGAATGCGATCCCAAAAACAGAAATAATCCGTAATTTTCTTTCATTTGGAATTTATTATGATCCATATTAACATTAGTATTATTAAGACTATTAGCATAATTTATATCATTTTAATTTATTTTTTAATATTTTCTCTAATTTAACTGAATATCTTGACCACAATATGCGATTTTTAGCAGTTCCTGAAAAAGAAAACCGTCAAAACATTTAATGATGGTTATTAAAAAGAATTACCTTTATTATTTTAAAATTCCTTTTATTCTTATTTTGTTTGTTTCAAGCCACGGTAATTTTTTTTTTTTCTCAATACGTAATTACGACGTCATCTTTTTTTTTTCCACTAAGCCTACTTCTAATATTTTATTCATCCTTCTATACGAAGGATAAAAATTTCTTTTCGTTATTTCACTACATTCTTGTATTTATGATGTGAGTTTCAATAATTATTCCCAGGAAACTCGGGCTTTCATTACTAGGCAGATAACAAAGTGTTGTTTTCAACATTACAAGAATGCCACTAATTTTATATTACTTGAATCTCAACAGCGTTACATATCTTAGAAAACACTTGTAACGTCACTCTGCATTAAAGCAAGCAGAGTGTGTACCAGAATGTAAGAAAATTAAATATATACTGATTTTCCAACAATCTAAAATTAAAACGAATATCATTGTGTTTTTTAACTATGTCAGTATTATGGACTCCATGTTTAAAAAATAACAAAAATGTAAATTAAAAACTGCCGTTTCCTGTTTAAAAAAAATCTTAAAAAAAAAAAAAAAAAAAAAAAAAAATTAAAAAATCAGAATATTATATCAAAATTTAATGCTTGGTAATTTAAAATATCTTATACTCCACATTACGTAATCAATGTATAAAATTAATTTTAGAAAATTAATGAAAAAAGTAAAAATGAAATTGGAAGAACGCATGAGATTTTTAAAACACGTATTGCTTTAGCCATGCATAATCTTTAACAATTCGACGACATAATCTATAATATAACCAGAAATATGTTTGTTTAGTCATATAGCTTACATACGTAATTCCGTTCACTAAGAATTTAGATGTTTAAATATTTCGTTATTAAAAATTATCTTTTTATTTTTTTTTTACAATCCACTATACGTTGTTACTTTTGTTGATTTTTTTCATTTATTTTACGTTTAGTCTACTCGGTATATCTCTATTAATTACCCGAGGCAGGAATTTGATTAATAAAAAAGTCTCTGCTAATGTATTTCAGTACATAAACAATAGATGATGAATTGTTGTTTTTTCTATAATGTAAGGTAAAGAAAAGAGAGACGGTACGGTAGGAGAGATTGTGCACATAGCGGATCGAAGGGAAGAAGTAGAGTGGCCGCGATGAGACTTTCAGTAGATGTAGAGCAGCAATAGTGGATTGCTGATTTTAATGTGCTTGTTTAACATTTCAAGTGTCTATGATAAAATGTGGATGGTTTTTCTCGTTCGGAAAAGTAAAAGCATGAATTTTCATAACTCTTCCTAGGAATTTCTATAGAATGACAGTAGTACAAAATAATTTTAAATTAATCGATTTCACAGAAGCTACTAACCTAGACTAACGGTATGAACACGAACGTTTCTCTGTAAAAGCAAATAATTATTGAACAAAGTCTGCGCAATTTTTCCTACCGAAATGGAAGAGTTCTTGCTTTTGCTATTAAGCAGATACTGTGCATTGATTCCATTGAACTCTATATTAGGAGGGATACCGAAGCTTATTGGCAGTGACAAGACATTAAGTAAGTATTAAATGTCAGGAATTGTATCAGAAAACAAGTTTAATAAGTTTGATAAGTGATTGGACTAGTGTAAAGGAAATACTTGTAGCGGGCGTTTGCAAGATAGCTGCACCATTTACAAGAATAAGTGTAACGATTATGGACAACGACATATAGGGTCAAAAAAAAAAAAAAAAAAATCAAATTGAAAAGGTCATTTTTTTTCTTTAATATTTCTTCTTTAAATAGCATTTGTTATTTTTTTTTCTGACTTTTTAGTTATTAGGTTGAAATATCGAATCCTAATAAAAGACCTTACAAAAACTATATGATGATGTCATTTAAATGCAATTATTATTGTCAACAATTTAATTGTAGTTATCATTAACGGCCCTCTTCACTTACCGTCGTCGGAAGGCCGAGCCAATGTTATTCTATGGAGAAATTTTCTTTATAAATAACTTCTTTACTAATACATATTTTTAAATTCTGTTTACACATTCAGAAAATTCCCAACTGTGAAATTGACGGACCTAATGTATAAAACAACCTAATAAAAATACCTAATAAAAATGTATCTTTTTAATTTTTTATATTTTATTTTGAAATTGCAAAATGAAAAAAAATTCACATATTTAAAATTCGTATTTTGCAGCTTCGAAATAAAATATAGAAAATTAAAAAAAATAATTTTTTAAAAAAGGTCCGTCAATTTAACAGCTGGGAATTTTCAGAATGTGAAAACAGAATTTAAAAATATGTATTAGTTAATAAGCTATTTGTAAAGAAAAATTTCCCATAACATTAGTTTCGACTTCCCGCGGCGGTGAGTGAAGCGGACCCTTAATCGCAATCTCTCCTACCAATGTGCGCAATTGCAGCTACACTGTGAAGACAAATAATGCAAAATAGCTATATTCGTTTTATTATAACTACTGTATTAAATTACAGCATAACAATAAAATAGAAATGAAAATCCATACAGAACGAATGAACGCAAAATTATGCAGAAAAAGTTTTGCAAAAAATAATGTTTGTATCTTTTATATTCCGTTTAATTGTGTGCAGACACACATAGCTTTACGTTATGTGAGTCATATGATAGAAAAATGAAGTAAATGCAACCTCAATAATTATCTTTTAGAATTAATATTTAAAATATTAAAAATAAGTAAATTTAAAATTGTTTTTTAATATTCAGAATTAATAAAATATACTGCTCTAATAATTAGAACTCAAAAATATTCTTTTTAGATTTAATTTCTACTTAGCGAAATTAAGACTTTCAACGAACTCGTCTCATATCTGTTTGATATATATTGAAAATGAGTTTTAACTTTCATCATCTGCATTAATCAATCTAAATCTTTCAAGTTTTATTTTTATTTAAACTTTAAAAATGTAAAGATTATAATTAATTTCTGTTAATGACATGAATAAATAAATATATATTTCATTCATGAATTTAGTTTGAATAGCATAAAAAATTATAAAATAAAATCGCGAGAAAATTTTGGTGAATTTTAATTTAAAAAGTAAATAAATAAATACAAAGAAAAGTCTTTAAAAAATTGTTTTACTTACGTTTTAAGTTACATATTTTAACACCCATCCGGTTACACCTCAAGCAATAAAAAATTTATAACATAGCATTTTTTTTCTTTTTTGAGATTTAAATAAGAAATCAAAATTACACTGCTTAACGTGATTGAAATAATGGATAAAAGAAATCGTCTTCGTGTAAGGTTTTTCGCTGTCACAAAGATTTACTTTATTTTTTTTTTTTTTTACATTGCTGTCAATGTCTTAGTTTGTCATGTAACTTAATAAAAAAAAAAAAAAACGAAAATATGAAAATATAAGTTAAAAATAAAGTAAAAAGTTCGATTTAAAAAGAAATAATACCGTCATGTTTTTCATCAAAATATTGACAGATTATTGTGTAAAATAAAATTTGGAAAAACTAAGAAAAGCAGTAAAAATATAAATTATAATGAATGAAAGAAAAAAAAACTGTGTCATATAAATTATTTTACATCTAGAGTTCAAATGCTATTATTTTTAGATAATTTCTATATAGAAATTGTTTAAAGAAATTTGTATTTGGATAAACATTATTTCTATAAGATTATTAAATTTATTCTTAATTATTTGGGGTTGTAGTTGATTTCAATATAAGCAATTATTACTATTATTATTTTAATCTTTATGTTATTTAGGTATAAGGGAAAGTTCTGTCATTGTGTGGCACCCAAACAGAGAGTTTGGATACGAAACCAAGCCTTTTAATGTGATCCAAGCATTAGTCTGATGAATTCCAAGCTAGAAGCCCACTTGTGTGGAAGTTAACGTGAGATTTGTTATACTGTAGCACTTCGTCATTGACACCTGATGGCCTTCCTGATCAGAGTTCATCTTTCAAAGAAAAATCACCCAAACGAAATTTCGCAAACCATCTTTTGCATGTTAGTGATGCTACTGCGTCCTCTCCAAACACGTCACACAAGTTTTTTGTTGCCTTTATCTCGCTATTCTCTTTTTAGAACTCGTATAGCATACAATGTCTTAAGTGCACTTTTTCTTCACCCATGGTGACAGTTCTACATGTTTGAAAAAAAAATAAATAAATAAAAAAACGACTAAAATACGGGAAAATGTGTGTAAGTCATCAATCATACTCTAACCTAACTGTTTAAACCATGCCTAATGAAAAACGTTAAAATCCTAATTTAGAAGTAAGATACTCTTTTTTTTTTTTTTTTTTTTTTTAATGAGATATAATACAAATACTGGCAATATTTAAACTTTAATTACAAACTATTTTTTTTTTAAAGCAAAAAATGTAAAATCATTTCAATATTTAAACTTACTGCCTCATTCTAATCAGATACATTAACTGAATTATTTGTTCGCATTACCAAAAATTTAATGAATGATGAATAATGAATTTTTTAATTGTTATTATATTTTTTTTCAATTTAATCTCTCATAATGTTCGTAAATTATATCAATTTTCTATACTAACATAACAGTTCTTTATATATTTATATACTTTAAAATTTTATACTAAATTCATAAACTGATTATTATTTTTTTTTTTTTTTTTAATATATATATAGTCAATATGATGTACATCATGTTGTCTTCTATTAATATAGTTAAAAACAGAAAATCTTCAAAGCATAAAACGCCAAAATAAACAATCAAACTATAAAATGAATAATCAACGGATAAAAAAAAAAAAAAATCCTAGGAATAATCAACGTTTATCAGCGATAATCTAGAGAAAATCAACGTTCATAAGCGGTCATCAACGGAATAATAACACCAACCACGTTGAAGACTTTTCGTGTGTTTATTTATCTAGCACACTCCCTGTTGGTATACACATAGTGTCTTATAACTCATATAGTGTAAATATACACATTTTACATATATTTACGCATACTCATCAAAAATGAAATAGTCACGTGGTTTTGGAAATCAGTAAGTCATATACAAATCGCAGTATAGGAAGAAATCAGAGGAATTTGAAAATGTTTCATTGTGTGTTCGATTGCGTGTTCGTTAAACAACTTCTGTAAGTTTATAGCAAACCAAAGGTGTCTTGTTATGATTGTAAAGAACAAATACATTTTGCATGCGTCTTCAGCGATCAATTGTCAACGGATAAATTGAAGGCGTCAATGTGACAGACGGTTACGGATGTAAAGTCCCTAATAGAAGAAGTTAACAGATACGGACGTTACTGAATGCTTGGATTGTAACGGGTTACAAATAAAATTCTGCACAAACTTTGAGATAACATAAAAACCAACATACGATAAATTGAAGCTAAGCTTTAGCTTTTATTTCCAGTATATACATAATTGTAAAAAACCATTCTAATGACATATTGCAATAGTTTCTATATCAGCTACAGTTCTCAATCTTGTTGGAATCGAAGCACAATCCTTTTGGACACCACCTTGGTCAATTTCTTTTAGACAATTGCGTATTCTTCTGTATAGCTGCTGAAAAATGTTTGCCTTCCAGTTATTTTTGTTCACTCTTTCACTTAATTGTCCAAAAAAATTCTTCTATTGGTCGACAGTTAGGCAAGTTAGTTAAATTATTGTTCTTGGGCACAAAAGGGATGTTTTGCGAACTGAGATATTTCTGTGTCTTTCTCGCATAATATGAGCTGGCATTATCAGGCTAGAAAATAAAATTATTGTCTGAACGATATTTTCTTAAAACTGGAACTCAGATCTTTTGAAGAACATTGCTTTTGGTAGAATTTCTGACTGATTGCTAACTCACTGGGCTTAAAATAAGGTTCAGAAACACATTTGTCAGATACGACTAAATAAAGCATCACTTTGCACTCAAATTTCTTCTTAAATTTATATTTTATATTAGATGAGTATGTTGTTTCTCTGAGGAATAATAAGTGTCATTTCCGGGCATCTGAGATTTAGAAAGGCTAAAGTAACTTTCATCATCCAAAACAAACGATTTTCCGTTCAAATTTCTGACCATCCAATGACAATTCGATTCCACAGCTTTTATTTGAGCTTTTGTATAAGATGGGGCTTTTTTAACTTTTCCAGGCTTTTAATTCAATTGACTTTAATGTTTTAGATATGTATTGTTGTGAATAATATTTTTTTTCTGCGTCATTCTGACTAATGTCGTCTTTATGCTTAAAAAGCTTCTTCAATTTTCGTTTATTTTTATTAGTCATAATAGCTGCATTTGGACTACTTCCTGCTTTTCTTTCATTTCTTCCGGATTTAAGTATTGCGTAAATAGTTCCTTTAAAAACGCCTTTAGCAATAAAGCGCTTCACACGCTGTGATTTCCGCAATGCGTGTTTCTTTTGGTAGAATTTTACAATGCATGAACGGAGGACTTTTTTCTTTGATGACATTTTTAAACTGTTACTTTACATCTAAAAAAAGAAAAAAAATATTATGTAATAGATAAATATTGGATTATCAATGTATCAAAAGATAGCGATGAATGTTGCAGTAGGTTTTATTTTATGACTCCCCAAACATTGTGCAGGTTTTTAGTTGTAACCCGTTATTACCTTGATTTGTAAATGTTTCAAATAATTTTGCGATCTACATGACGCTAACACATTCAACAATGTGGAAAGCAGACTTAGGTGGATGCAATGCCATTTAAGATCAATCCTAAGAAAGAGTGGATTTCATTGATGCACTACAGAATGCACCAAAAATGCAAATTACCCGAATGGATTGATTAGAATATCTCTCGAACGGTCATGGAATCGCCAAGCAATATTTCACCTTCAACACCTAACTCAAAAGCAGCCAACTCCGATTTTTTAATTAGTACACTTTTTAATTTTTGAATACGCTACCGAAGTGGTGACGTCACTGACCCTCTCTGGGCACACACAAATGACTCTCGGACCAATTAGCTCCCATTGACCCTCGGACAATGATCAATTAGCACGGGAACTCATTGGTCGGTGTGTGCCCAGAGAAGGTCAGTGACGTCACACTTCGGTAACGTACAGCACTATTTTGAATAGCATTCAAAGTTAATTTATTCATATTTTTTTAAAAAATTAAATAGGACAAAAAATACAGTAAATAAATTGCGTATTAAAAATAGCCACTTGTGGCAGCTCTGCTTTAAATTTATTCATTTTTAATTTTTAATTAGGCAAATAAATATATATATTTGAATATTCTAATACATTTTTCCATCTACTGTACATTTCGTTTTATATTCAAATAGGAACATTATATAAATATTATTTATCTATTGTTTCCATTCCAATATACTTTATTTCAAATTATTTTTTCTTATTTTTTTATACATGTAATGATATTATCAGTGTTATATTAAAAAATATTTTATATTATGTACAGTCGGTAACAAAAGTCTCCGAACACTAGCAAAAATACCTATGTATAAAATGTACACTTAATACAGTTTTGTTAAATAAATCCTTGCCGAATCCTGTTCTTAGTCTGTCTAAGAACATTTTTCGAAAAGGATTTATTTAACAAAACTGTATTAAGTGTACTTTTTTTTACATAGGAATTTTTGCTAGTGTTCGGAGACTTTTGTTACCGACTGTAACTCAGAATTTATTCCAAATAAAAGGCTAAATATAATTATATATTTTCGAAGGATGCGTATTTAAATTTTACTCAAATAATAAAAAATTACTCAAATATCGACATTTTCTAGATTTTTTTTTTCAAAAGATGAAATTTTTAATTTCTGCTTGTTATGTATTTTAAAATTTGTAATATTCACTTAGAATACTGTTATTTTTAGCGTTTATAGAAGTAAATAACAATATTTCTTTTTTGAGTTAAAATTATTATTTTTTTTATTAAATAATAACCACTAATTTAGATGCAGTATATACACATAGATTTTAAATTAGTGAATTATTAAAAATTATAAAATGTATAATTCTAGATTTTGTATGTAAAATATTTTGAATAAATATCCTATCGTTTTGCACTTATTTATAAGCACTAGCAATTAATAATAATAATAGTAGTAATAATAATAATATTAAAGTAATAGCTTCAAAAAAGCATTAATTTGTAATTTACAGTGTTTGATATTAAGGTATGTCTTACACAAAAATGTTAGAAATTATCGATAATCAAAAAATAAAAACATATGTAGCTAAAAATTTTCAGATTAAACTACCAATACATGAAATTTAAAATATGTAACTTCTGAAAAAGGTGCTTGTACAAAGTAAAAAATCAAGATAACTTTTGAAGGAATACATATAATTACGCATTAATTAATCTGCTTCTGACTTAATTCAAATTATGCATTTAGGAAAAAAAATCTATTTTTAATTGTAGAATATTTTGAATTTTTAAATTGAAACGATTTGTAGATGACTCTCGGATTTCAAATTACAGTACATTTTCGATTAACATGTGAATGAAATATCGTCTAAAACTAATGAGATAGTAAAATTACCCACTTATAAGAAAGCATTATTTTTTTTTAAATATTTTTATTTCTTTATTTTAGTTTAATATCTTTCTTTCTTTCTTTTTTTTTTTTTCATTCATTTCTTTTTTTTAAACATATGTTAAATACATTTTTATATAATGAAATTTAAGCAAAATCACTCAGATTGTTCAAATAAATATATATATATATTTTAATTTAAGCTTTCTTTAGGAAAAGAAATTGTAATTTTATAAAAGTATTAATCTATTCTTCATAGTGTCTGAAGCTTGAATATTTAAAAAAGTATTTTATGAAAAATAAAAATAAAAATAAGTAAATAAATATATATATATATATAAAATAAAAGTAAGTATAATTTTCCATATCGTTTATTTCATAAAAAAGCAATAAAAATAATCTACCTAATTAAATATTTTCTCTAATTAAAACGTAGTATTGAATTTCATTTTTAGTAAATTAATGTATTTTTTTCTTAAAAAAAAAAAAATAAACACTATCAACGTATTTTTATTATTTATTTATTTATTTAATATATATATATATATATATATATACATATATATATATATATATATATATATATATATATACATATCATAAAGAGAAAATAGCAGACATATGCGAATTTTTATTTTATGTTATTTATTTAAATTTAAAAGTAGTTCATTAATGAGAAAAAAAATCTACTTAACATTTTTTTAAAAGTAAATTAAAGGAGGTTACACTACAGCATCATTTTTTTTTCTTGGTATATCAACAGGTTTCTAAAGAAAAAATAAAAATAAAAAATAACAAGAAGAAATTTTAGGTTAATGTAACATATTTCAATTAATAAAATATTTTATTTTCAAATGCTTTTTTATTCTTTTGAACAAAAGAATAAAATTTGTAGTTTATTTATTCATTGAATACGTAATTTGAAGCAATAAACTCTATTTTCGGCTTCTGATTATTGAAAAAGTAAAAAAAAATATTCATTGTGTTTATTCATAATAAAATTGAATACATGTAATTCAATATATTCAAGGGCTAATTTCATAAAATATTAAATGTTAAATTTCTTGATGAACACTGTAAAAATAATTCCTAAAATAGGTAAAAATTTGTAAGATATTTAGGTAAAGCAATGTTCAAAATCGGAAAGTTCTGTTTATATCCCAAAATGGGTCAGAAAATCTATCTATTTTGAGTTTACAAAATTGTTATGTATGGTTCACTATCTTATTTTATATTTTTGTCTATAATAAATAAAGTCGTAATAAATAAAGACGTTGTAGAATATATTGTATCACTCACCTCTTATATATATATATATATATATATTAATATATGTAATATGCGTAGATGATCTAAATAAAATATAGACATTTCGTATGTATACATATGTACACTGCAAAAAATAAACAACAAAAAAATTCTATCTAAAATTGGCCTCGTTTCCAATTTAGGTTGAAAATTTTAGATAATAAACAGAACTTTCCAATTTGGAACATTGCTTTTCCCAAATGGCTTAAAAATTTTCACCTATTATATATATATATATATATATATATATATATATATATATATATATATATATATTATAGTAAAGGTAAAGAATTATCTGAGTTTATATGTAAATAATTATAATTATTTGGCGTCATAATTATAAAACTAGAAAAAAATAACGTTAGAAAAACACTGCTGTACTTTATAAATTAAGTTATAGATATTTTATCATATCCCGACCACATACGTATATGTATATATATAAATATATATATAATACACAAGTTATACATAACGGAGAGAAAATACATTTATTTTTACTTAAGAAAACATTGTTCGTACAGTGCCTCATAACAGTTTAATTTTAGTTGAATTTAACAGTTACATCACAACGAAACACAATACACCCATATATTCTTTTAACAATTAAATAAAATTATTATAATGACACAAATACCTTTTTACATATACTCTTATCATAAAATTTGAATGAATGAATTGAAGTGAAGTCAAATAAATCTCAAAATATAGATATGATATGTAAATATAAATCTGAAGATAATTTGTATTAATTCAGTAAACTTCCATTGTTCATATTAGTATTAAGAATGTATATTACAATCTTGATATTGACTCTGTCCTGACGTTTCCAAATATCTAATTTAGTTGATCGGTGTAGTTAAATTTATTTTGCAAAATTTTACATAAATCATAATCTCAAATACAACGCGATTTTCAAGAACATTTAGCAGTAATCCTTATGGTAATCAATAGTAATAATTTCTTTGGATATTTTTTATTTTTATTTTTTTAATATGATATATTTAGGTTTGCTTTAAATACTGATAGAAAAATTCTCAATATTAATGATCTGTGTTACTCTTTCAGAGGCCATTTTATTAAGATACAGATTCCAAGAACAAAACTAATTTTTATATGTAAAAAGTAACAAAACCCTTTAAAAAACACGTAGATGCAAAAACGACACAAAGCTTTTCGTCATTATAACAATAGCATCATCAGGCGTAATTGCACTACATAGAACTAGCAATATATAAATAAGAGAAGTTCAAACGGTTTAAAGTTACGTTTACAATAAAAAATTTTTAAAAGTTACGGTTAGAATATTTTTTTCCAGTATTTAAAATATATATATATATATATATATATATATATATATATATTGTGACCGTAACTTTTAAATTTTTTTTATTGTAACCGTAACTTTAAACCGTTTGAACTTCTCTTGTTTATATATTGCTAGTTCTATGTAACGCAATTACACCTGATGATGCTATTGTTATAATGGCGAAAAGCTTTGTGTCGTTTTTAATAAAAATATTGCATCTACGTGTTTTTTAAAGTGGTTCGTTACTTCTTATATATTATTTATACACGTGAAATGTTTTCTAATTTTAAACTTTTAATAGTTTTTAATCTTAATAATTTTTATATGATTATAATTAATTGCTAAACATTTACTAATATACTATATTTATTTAGATTAACAATACTAAGTGTGTATTTCTTAATATTAATATTATTTTTTTATTTATTATTTCAATACTTTCTTAATACAAACATTACTAAATCAACGATAAAAAAAAAGGTTCATTTTAATTACAATATTCGCTGTGTTACAGGACAGTTCCAAATTTTATTTATAGAGAGAGAATTATCTAAATTTCATTTAATTAAAATTAAAACTTATTAAATTTAAAGTGATTTTTAAGTTTTGTATTTCTTGTAAAGCTTTAAACTAGATTAGGCTCTAATTGAAAGGAAAAAAAGTTGGTTTTATAAATAAATTCACTAAAAAAAAAAAAAAAAAACGTAATTATTAAAAACCTTCAATTTGTATTATTAACACCAATAAATAAATACAGTAATAATCATACATACCTAATCAATTGTAGCATAATCATATACTTTTGGGTGTTTTATGTTTTAGTGTATCGCTAAAAATAAAGAAAATAATATTTTATATTTTATAAAAAAAAAAAAAAAAAAAAAAAAAGGCATGTGGTAATGATTTATATATGTATGACAATGCTTTACGCCATAATTTACTGCAGTTATGAAAACGTAAACATTACAATATAGCATTCTTGCAATATTCTAAATAGTAACATTAATTTTATTTTATCCAATACCTTTCAACAAAGCAATATAACAATAATACTATTGTTATTAATATTATTGCTACATTACAATATAGCATTCTTGCAATATTCTAAGTTGTAACATTCATTTTATCTTATAAAATACCTTTCAACAAAGCAAAATAAAAATACGACTATTGTTATATCGTACAAATCAACAAAGGTCAAGTTTTTAGTGCATTATCTTTTCTTCTAATATTTTTAAGGGGACGCTATAGAGCATTTCCTCGTGACGTCTGGTGGTTGGCAAAAAAGCGCGCTCGACTTTCCCGCGCCCCACCCACCATTGATTTTCCGTTGGTGATCCGCCATCGCTATGCTTTTCCCAAGCCTTTTGGCCAACCAAGCTTTAAAAGTAATTGGTAATTTTTTGAATAAAAACAGTAAAATATAACTCACAAAAACTGTTTCAGATAGAAAGAAAACACGACCCTTCGTCTGACGAAGGGTCCTGTTTTCTTTCGACCCGAAACAATTTTTGTGAGTTCTTATATTTTTGTATTCTTATAACAAAATCAGAACATTACAATATCATAAATAAATAAACTGTTCTTGGAGTGTAGTTTTAGTAGATCTTTATGAGTTAAAAATAAAATATTAAATTTGTTATTAACAACAAATTATTTTTATAAATGTATGCAAACAAAAGTAATGTAAAATGTAATTTATTACTCCATTCCTTATAAATGTGAATCAAATAACTTTTATTAGATCTGCTTAAAATTTATTATATCTCATCTAATGATAAATTAAGGCTAGCACTGGATTTTATAATATACCATTTACGTCAAATTTATATAATTTACTTGCTTCATTAATTAGTCATCGTGGAAGTTTTGAAATCATCAAGTGTGCACTCATAAACATTGCGACAATGCAATATCCTTTACCGTTTGAAATCCCAATATTTACATAAATGACAATTTCAGTGATTTGGTTGTCTGAAAATATTTTGAATTATTAATATTATTTGAATTTAGACAGTGAATTTCCTTGATGACACTAGAGAATGGTGTTATAGATTTTGAGAAATAATACGTGATATTTAATTAAACTATATGTAAAATAATTTTTGAATCTTTAAATATCTATGAAACGTTTAACGTAGTGCATTATGTTTTTGACATATTTTCGTATTTGGATAATAATTTTAAAAAAAATTATGCATTTTAAAATCCTTAATAATTAAAATATTTGTAATTTTTTCTAATATTTAATTTCCTTTGTAAATATATTGGGGATAACAATAAGTTTGAAGTTAATTTGCGAGGGTTACAAATTTTCAGTATCCTCTCGATCACTTATCTTGATTATAAGAAGTAAAGATTTCGTAAGATGTGTATTAAATACGATCTTTTATTTCAAATTCTTAAAAGAGGAGGGGCAAAATCGATTACTTATCGATTTTTTTTTTTTTTTTTTTTTTTTTTAACGACTATTTGTAGTGAAATAAGTACATGTCTAATCTGGTATAAGGAATGTCGTTTTAAGCAGATAAATTCACCTAACGTCAAAAAAAAAAAAAAAAAAAAAAAAAAAAAAAACAATTACGTTACTTGACTTTGACAAACTTTCAAGGGAAATATCTACAATACGTGTTACAATCTCTCATATTTATACCGAAGTATTGAATAAATGCTATTTAAATAGCATGTACTAGAAAATCACTTTACCTTCACTCATCTTTGCAAAATTACTCGACATACGGCTGAGACATCCGAATTTTGGAACATTCACAACTTGCCATCTACCAATTTCAACTATTCACCAAAACTATTTGAACTCAATGAAACATGTAAATAGAGAACACTATAATGTTGCGTTTTAAAGAGACGTTACATCACTCGGCGATTTTGACCGTTTAAGCGTGCGAGGCTTTACGTCTTTACAAATGTATCTCGAAATAAGTAAAAATATATACGGACCACTTAAAATTATAATTTTAATAATCGTTTTAAGTTCTAGATTTTTCTCACATTAATATTTAATGGTATGATGTTGTGTTATCTCATATTTTCAAATAATGAGTAAAGTAGATTGACTCTCGCAAATGCTGATTTAATTCTATTAATGAACTTTTAATTAAACAAAATATCTCCAATATAAACTTTTAGATTAATTTCTTGGAAAATTGACCAATTGCGTTCTAATAGTTTATCTATCTATTTATAAAAAATAGGAAAATCTTCATTGCATTAGTTTCTAAAGTATTTAAAAAATTCAAAATAAATTTGGACAGTGTAGATAAATCTTGTATAAGTTAACTAACCAAGTTTATCCACGATTTTGTTTAAAAAATGCAGTCGTGTGAAAATTTCGATGTCGTAGAAAATGGATGTATAAACTGATAATCTTAAATCTCGACATATACATGGCCACATTAATGTTAAGTAAATTTGTAATTCAAATCAGTACAGCTGAGAATTTCAAACTCTGTTAAAAACTTACTTATAAATTAATTCGTTAGATACATGTTATGTATACCGAAGATCCAACACATTATGACCACCTGTTAATTTGAATTAAGATCACAATTAGGCTTCAAAACCGCCAACAGTTGCTGAAGTATTGACTCGATAAACTGCTCATAATTAGTATTGGATATCTGGTATTTGACGATTACCAATTAGTACTGCAATTTCCGCACATAACTTTGTGGTAATGTGGCAAGATGAATTCAATTTTCAGGAGTTCAAAACATGAATTTAAATTAACCATAACGATATATATACATATAAATATATAATTATATGTCCTTTCTTAAATAATACCTGTTAAACGTTCATACAACTTGATTATTTGATCAGTATTGATAACGAATATTTCTTTACTTATACTACACATTTTTTTTAGACCAAAGTGAAATATATCGATTTTATAATTACTAGGCTTATCCAGCAAGTAAATACTATTTGGTAGGTAAAAAAAAAAAAAAAAAAAAAAATTAAGCAAAAAATGTTTAATTTGAAAAAAAAAAAAAAAATATTTAGTCTATGATTCTATATAACACCCACTATTTCAAAAGCGTTCGTCATAACATGGCACTCGCGTTTACGTTACCCCTTGTTATAAAGCCGCTAATAATGTGAAACAAGTTATGTTCCAGTCGTAAGTTTCTAATCTCTTTCACCCTAGGAAATATTTCTTCATCAAACAAAGACTACAGTCCTTATGACTGCAGTAGTTAGTCATGAATAAAAATATTTATCTCTGCTTCATTTATAATTATTCACGTGATATGTCGAATCACGTCATCACATTATTTATTGACCTTCCTTATACATATTCTTACTACTGAGTCACTTTATCTATACACATCTCATATTTATTAATAAATGTGGATTTATTTTTTTTTTAAATAAATTAATATAATTAATTATTATGTGTATATATATATTGTAAGCGGTGTGAATAAAATATTTCCCCATTTTAATCATCCACCACGGTTTCCCGGCAGTAAAGAGTCGAATTCAAAACCGAAATATCACAGGTTTGATATTACAGCCAGCAAAAGGCGGTCATCTAAATAAATAGTGGTTTGTGAATGTAAAATCTGCCGTGGCTGCAATTTCCTCCATGTTTCACAAAAATATTATTTCTGAGAGCTACTAAAGCATGATAGCTATCCCCTCGTCTGAGAATTAAAACTGCATAGAAATGACTCCGGACCCCTCTGAGGTGATCTGATTTTTGCTTAAGTTTTTATGCTTATTTTTAAACTTTTCATCTACTTGGGTAGTTAAATTTGTCTCAATTCTGAATTATTATTATTATTTTGTTTATTTTCATCGCATAGCACAAATAAAAATTTTAGTTTATTTGATTAAAATAATGAGATTTTACCGTAACTGAATGGTTCAAAGCATTAAAGTAAATAATAATAATTATAATGAACTAGATTTTTCTGTTTATTTTATGCAAAGGCATTTCAAAACTATTTATTTTAATTTTTTAATAAAATATCACTTATAGAAGTTTTTATTATTAACCTTTCTCTTGTATTCCAGTAGAGTAAAATTTTGATTAAAATTTTATTTTTAAGTTTAATAATTAATTACTCTTTTCTAAATAATATTAACGAGCTGGAACCCGTCGTATTCGACGATCATTTTACTGACTGTAATGTTTCAGAAAACGTCGCATCATTATTTAAATGTACTTCAAGTTAAAAAATCTAATATAATTTACGACATTTCACTTAAAAAAGAGAAAGTCAGAAAAATGCTTATAAATAGAAATACTAAATATGACATCACTATCTACAAAGTACAGTCAATGTGACGTCAAACTGACTCCAAATAAACAGTTCCTATCTTTCATTTTCTATTGCGTTTAATACTAAGACTACATGTTAGCTGACCCGTCCGGCGTTGCCCGGGTCTATGATAATAAATGACTTAAATGAACCTTAAATTTGTATGGTTTTACATCTTTAACTCGATTTTGTTTGAATTTCTATTTTTAAATAAAAGCATCATGAAAAAATAATCAGTTGTAACAAAAAAAATTACCTCGAACTGAACGAAACTCTGCCTTGTGATCCCGATGCCTTCGGCAGCGCATACGCCGGCAGCTAATAATATAAAAATATTCCCAAAAATTAACCTGGAACCGAACGAACCCGCCCGGCAATGCCCGGGCCCATGATAATAACCTTAAATGAACCTTAAATTTGTATGGTTTTATATCTTTAACTCGATTTTGTTTGAATTTCTATTTTTAAATGGAACATCAGAAACAAAAAAAATCATCTGTAACATAAAAAAAAAAAAAAAAAAACTTAAACAGAACGGAACTCGGGTTCGTGACCCGATGCCTGCGGCAGCGTATATACAGACCGCTAACAACATGAAAAAAATCTCAAAAATGAACCTTGAACCGAGCGAACCTCTGACTCGTGTTACCTCTGCCTGTGGCTGCTGCACTGTATAGCAGGCATGCATGCTACGCACGCGTTGCAAAATCCACTTTCCTACACCAGGGGGTGCAGTCTATTGTATACGAACATCACCAATCGCCTTGAATTTCCAAGACTTTTCAAATAAGGTGTCACTGGTGGTGTCAACTGCAAAATCCTTTAGTTGCACTTTCCACTGCCAGGGGGCACAGCGTGTTCTATACGAACAGCACCAACGGCAAGGAAATACCAAGACCTTTAAAATAAGGTGTAACATGATAGGGTCGACTGCAAAATCACCTAGTTCCATTTTTAACCACCAGGGGTGCAGTATATTGTATACGAACATCCCAAAACAACATGAAATTTCAAGACCTCTATCACCAATCGCCTTGGATTTCCAAGACCTTTCAAATAAGGCGTCACATGGTGGTGTCAACTGCAAAATCCTTTAGTTGCACTTTCCACCGCCAGGGGGCGCAGCGTGTTCTGTACGAACATCACAAACGGTCAGGAAATACCAAGACCTTTAAAATAAGATATAACATGATAGGGTCTACTACGAAATCACCTAGTTCCATTTTTCACCATCACGGGGCGCACTATATTGTATACAAACATCCCCAATCAACATGAAATTTCAAGACCTCTATCACCAATCGCTTGGATTTCCAAGACCTTTTAAATAAGGTGTCAACTGGTGGTGTCAACTTCAAAATCCTTTAGTTGCCCTTTCCACCGCCAGAGGGCGCTGCGTGTTTTGTACGAACATCACCAATAGTCAGGAAATACCAAGACCTTTAAAATAAGATGTAACAGGATAGGGTCTACAACAAAATCACCTAGTTCCATTTTTCCCCACTAGGGGTCGCACTATATTGTATACAAACATCCCCAATCGACATGAAATTTCAAGACCTTTAAAATGAGGTACTACATGTATGGGTCTAGAACGGATTTCTCTCTCAAACTAATTTCCCCCCTTCCCCCCTCCAAACCTACTTTCCCCCTTTCCCCCCCTTTAAAATCGAAAATTCCAAAATCTGAGATATCGATTTTTTAGTATTCGAGTCTAGTTCCCCCATGTACAATTTCTTCACCGTGAAGTAATTTGGAGCTTTGTTAAGCTGGGGTGAAACCGCTCGACTTTTTTTTTTCCTCTCTTTTCAATGCACATCTACAGACCAAGACCTTTTTTTAAACACCTCAACCAAATTTTTACACCAAGTAGTTCTCTCAATATAGTGGAGACAGACAAAAACACGTTTCAAATTAATATATAGATAATTACAATCCACCTATTAAATCATATGTGCTTTTGAACATAAAAATTATTTTAAAGTTCAAATTTAAAGTAAAATATTGAAAATTTAATTAAAATAGTGGTACATTAAGTAAACGAAGAAAAGTGCAATATTTATAGTATCTAAATAATAAAATAATAATAATAATAATAATAATAATAATAAATGCTAGTAATATCTAAATTTTCCAGTGTGCAATTTACCAAACTTTATAATAAATAATTTCGAAAATATCTGAAAATCCAATCAAAATATCAAAAATAATGTTTGAAGAATGTAAAACAAAAGACAAATAACACTGCTCTGCAAAAAATGTTTTTTTTTTTTTTTCGAGATGTGATACCATTCTTGCTGATTCTTATGTAAAATGACCTCTTGAATTCGAATATGACTCCCATTTTGCTCAGTCAACCGCCATTTTCTAGATACACCACCCCCTTCCTCAATTTATTTTTCTGTTCCCTGATTTTATGATCATGAATTTGATTTGAAGAATGAAAAATAATTAATTTAACACCTAAAAATAAAAAAATATAAAGTTTAAAAAATAACATTACTATCAGATTAAAAAAATATCAGATATATCAAGCATAATTTCAGTGGCAAATCCCCCCAAACAATTTTCCCTTGTCGCAAATGTCCATGTTTTAGAATTTTCCAACTCTGTAGCTCATCAGAAGTTATTTAACTGTTAAAATAATCCTCTCCCTTCCTAAAAATCAAACAGCCACAGAGCCACAAAATCACCACACAAAATAGCCACAATATCACCAATAGACATAAAAATAGGGGGGAATTTCTAAAAAATGGTGGATTATAGGGCGAAATGGATGTCATATTTGGATTCAGGAGGTCATTTTACATAAGAATATGCTTAAATGGTGTCAGAGGCAATTTTAAAGCCAAGCAGTGTAATCTTTAGTACATATACTACTTCCGTAGCGTTAAAATGCTTATACAATATTTATTTTAAATAATATCATCTTATATAAACAAAACTGAGTGAGATATTAATATCATTTATGTAGAAAAAAATATTGAATACAATTTCTTATACTGTTATTTTGGTTTGATAAACACTACATTAAAATTATTGCTATATTTCGCAAGAAAGCTAAGACTTGTCAATAAAAATATATTCAACCCTAAAGCAAAATTGGAATAATACTGTTTTCTTCTTTTTTACCGAGAATATTTTCTATTGACGTTACTGAATAGAAAATAGCAATTGTCTCTCCATTTTGTGCAGAAATGACTGCAGGCTATATGCATCAAAAAGACATTTCGAAAATGATAAGTAACGATTCTCATATATGCGGTTTACAGTTAAGAAGAAATTTATTTCTGCAGTTCTGACATCCATTTTGTTTCGTAAAGTGGGGAAAGGGTTTTTGTATATTCTTTTATAAAAGGGTTTTGAAATCGCAGTTTTCTGAAAATCAATCAATATGTGGAAAGCGTAGAATTACATTCACGATTTTCGAAATTCTTTTTCATTCTTTAGAACTTTTCAGACGTCGTGTTTAGAAGAAAATCAAATGTTATTAGAAGAATATTTACATATTGATATTTGGAGTTTAATATAGAAACATTCTTCATATAACGTAGACATAACGTAAATTTGAAAAAAAAAAAAACATTGAACAAAAAAACAAGTAATATTTTATATTGTTACAGATTTCATTTAAAGGAACTTTATGATTTGAACTATTATTCTAAACATATTTAATAATGTCTTAATTCATTCTTTTGCTAAATCCTGCTATTATTTCAAAGTTAATGTAATGTTGAAAAGAAGATTATTAAAAGCAAAATAAATAAGAAAATTCTTAAATGAAAATCTAAGAAATATAAAATGTAACATTAAAAGACAATTTGTTATGTAATACTAGAGGATTATCTTGCTACGAGACCAAAAAAACATAAGATCGTATATTATACAGTTTCGAAAAATAAATAATATTTCAATATTTCAATGACATTTTAATCATAGAAAAAAAAAAAAAAAAAAAATTCTAAGTTCCCTAAAACCATCGTTTCAATGTAATATTTACTCATGGAAATTTCTTTAGTTATCTTTCAAATAACAAACGTTATTTTATACTTCAAATATAGTATAATGAATTATGACTATTTTAAACGAAAAATTGCTATTTATTCGCTTTATTACATAATCGTAAATACATAAACTAAAAATACATTCTAAAAATGTTTTTATGCTGTAGCAATTGCAGTTTATAAAAAAACATTTATTTAATAATCATCTTCTTTTGTCATAGAACGTTTGATTTAAAATATTTTATTTAATCATTAAATTTATTATTTTTTTAATTTTTAAACAAGAGCTTTAAAAATATGTATATACATATAAAGGATATATTTATAAATAAAAATCTGGTGTACAATAAATATTTTTATACTGCTTTTGCCGCCAAGGTAGAATCTCGTGTTTTTTGCACCTGAAGAATAAAGACCACGTCCTTTCGAAACCGATAGTGTTTCCTTTTATTTTATCGTGTGTGACGAATTTCTTATGTGTAAATAAATTTCATGTGTCTGACATAAATATTTCAAAAATTCTAGGTCGAAAAAAAAAAGGAAAAAAAAGAAAAAAAAAATCTTGTACATTGTATTTAATTTTATATGATTATCGGATATTGCCCATGCTAGGGGGGGGAAATATATTAATCATGCATATTATCATATCTTCGAAAAGAATAACTTATAAATATAAACGAATAATATATATAAATATGCTATCACATCTCCGAAACGAATAAAGATAGAAGAACGAATTTCAGAATTAAAAAAAAAAAAAAAAAAAAAAAAAACAGTTCTAGTACACAAATGATTTTTCCAACTTTTTCTTAAAATTGAAATAAGGAAGTGGGACCGTAAGTCCGTATCTCGAAAACAGTTCTAACGATTTTATTCAAAGTTGCTGCATAAAGTAACACCAATTTGATGTTCTTTCGCATGCATTAGTTGTTTAGTTTAGAAAAATTCATAGACATCCTGTATACGTAAGTCAATATTAAATATTGCAAGTGTGTTAACTTAATATCAGCTATATAGATTTTCTCCAAACTCGTCTTATTAACTCCCTTTTAAATGTAACTTCATATGTAGTTCTTAGTTTCCTGTGAGAAGACAAATGTGTTAAATGTTGATGACAATAGACAGTGGGATCGACATTCGGCATCTCAAACGCACACTGTAAAAAAATTCAGTAAAATTCAGAGATTTGACAGTTAAATTTTACAGTCAGCTGCCTTCTTACAGGGAAATGTCCGATGCCCGTATTTGTAACAAAGTCCTGCAAAATTCAGTGTGTTGACCGTTTATTTAAGGTCACTTCTACGATAAAAAATGTATGGAACATTTACGGGCATAACTTTATTTTTACGGACAATGACTGTCAAAAATTTTAGCAGTCACTGACCGGCAAAATGTGTTCAAATTTTTTACATTGCAGCTCGAAAGATTTTTTTGAATTATGCTACATAAATACCTTTTTTCATGCCCTTTTATATGTATTACTTGGTTACTAAGGAAAATATACTCGGAAATTGTTACTTCAAAAAACGTCCCACCGATTTTTTTAACATCTTGTTTTAAATATATTTACGATATACGTATTAATTTTATCTAACGTGAAAACAGTTAGGTGTCGAATTTGTTCTGTGAGCTTTATGTCTTCGTGCCACACTGTATTTAAAATGAGTATACATTTTATGTATAGTAGCATAGCCTCCTAAACTAGATGCTTGTCGCGTTGCTCGAAAACTTGGCAACAATTGAAACGGTAGACAGCGCCACCTGGTGCAGATTGTGCGACTTTTTTATTCAACAGCAACCAAAAATTTTTTTAAAGAGGGATGTGATATACATAAAAAGCAAATTGAATTGAAGAAACGTTGATTATACAAATTCCCCCCACCCCACCCATATATCGCTTCTTAAAGTTATTGGTGGCAGTTAAATAAAAAAATCGTGCAATCTGTACCAGGTGGCGCTGTCTACCCCTTCAGCTGTTGCTATGTTTCCCAGCTACGCGACAGGCATCTAGTTAAGGAGGCTATGATAGTAGCGAGTAAAAAAAGCAGTGTGGTTGTTAAAAACCGTTTTTTCTTTTTTTTCCCTAAATGCGCTTAATTAAAAAAATAGCGAAAGTATTGAGTTATGTTTAGTTTTCGAAATTGAAGTTTTACTATGTATTCGTATGTTGAGGTCCACTGAATCAGAAATTGGGTTCTTAGCGGTATCTGTATGTTCCTTGCATTACTATGTGTGACATATATTTACACTGACATAAACAAAATTAAATGAATATAGATTTTTTAATACATAAATGCATGTTTATATGAGATATGGTTTGAAATTTATTCACCAAATGCTGGTAGAGAAGTTTCAGCTGTATTATATGTTTTCCATACTGTATTAAATTTTAATACATTGTGTGGTGTGCACATATTTCAAAGATAGTATATCGCGCTATATAAAATTATGTAAATATATTCTTCTCTAATAAATGTAGAACTGCTTTATTAAAACATACAAAGTGCAGAAAATTAGTTGCTATAATTACCGTTGAAAACATTTTGCTATAATTACCGTTTTTAGGTAAAAGGTACTAAATTTATATTTTCCAGCCGATCTGTATATATATATATGTTTGTTTTCAGCCTAACTTTAAGAAATTATATTTAGTAAATACGAATTGATTATTTTGTAAATCATATAAGGCTGCCAATTAAAATATTTTACAAAATTGGTAAATTTCATGAATGTGGTATGGTTGTACTATGCCTGAAAAAATTGTGATAAAATTTCAAATTTAAAAGTAGCTTTAATATCTTTATATATTTATACAAATGTAGGCTCTATATTTAAACAGGGGAGTAAAGAGTGCAGCAGCCCTTCTAAAACACATATATAGTTAAAAATAAGAAAAAAGACTCTTTGTTTCTAAAAGTATTTAAACTGTTTTAAATTACGTGTATATACAGCATATATTATCTTTTAGCTTAATCTGAAATCTCCCTCCAAATATTAAAGTGTGTGTAAGAAGAAAACTTCGTTCATGTTCCACATCCGATTATCATCTAATAAATTCAGAAAAAAATAATATGTATTTTTTAAACTTTTCATCTGAATTTATTTGGCTATATACGTTTGTTATTATTATTATTATTATTATTTGTTTGTTTGTTTGTTTAAGATTGTGAATTAGATTATTAAGTAAATTTGTTCTAGAAATTTTAATTTTATTTAATTTTAGTTAATCTTCTATTATAATAAAAGTAGATGTCTGTCTGTCTGTCTCTCTGGATGTCTGCCTGAGCATCTATATACGTTCAGCCCCTATTGAAAGTAGAAGTAGAAAATTTAACATATGGGTGCTCAGTAGCCTTCCCGAAGGGATAGTGAAAAAAGAATTTAAACATTTTAATTAGTTGTGGAGATATTAATTAAAATGTCGACGTATGTCTAATTAAAAAGCGATCTCAGTGACTGAGAATTCACAGCGATTGCCTAAAAATAGATATTTTAAAAGAGTTAAAAGCAGAAAAAGTGGAAAATAAATTAGAAATATTAGTCCGATCGTTAGAAATACGGTACCAAATGAAAGGAGTTATTTGTCTGAATCTAAGAGTGCAAGCGGCTTATTCATACAACAATTAGGTTTTTTAAAATTAACTAACGTATGAAATTTAGATGACAACATCATTCCAACTGCCAGACAACTGTCTGCGATGAAAAAGGAAATGATTGTAACCAATTAGGATTTCACGTGTTTATAGTATGGGAAAAAATTGTAATTTTCAATCTTTTTCAAATTTTCATTCGTGTTACATTTAAATTAATATTCGGCCTAGACAGCATGTTATAAAGCTTTCATGAAAGTATGTGAATAAATAAAAAAATTACATTTTTATTGGGAATTATATCTATCACGATCTATGTGACCAAAAGACAATGTAAGATTATATTGTCTTTTATATTTTGCCGTATTTTAAATTGAGATATGCCGTTGATATTTAGTAATATTTTGTTTTAACGCCCAATAATTTGATTGTGAATATTTTAAAAGTGTTGAATTATTAGAAAGGGCTTGAGGGGGGTGTGAAGGGGAAAAAAAGTTACAGCGTTTGAAATTGGTATTAATATGATTTAAGGCAAAAGAAATCGATTGCGGATATTTTGGAGTGTAAAATTTATAGGAGGGACGGAAAGGAGGGGAGGGAGTGAAGGGGAAAAATGTAGAAAAAGAACGTGAGTTTCCGAGAAAACAATGGAAAACCCAGAACGACTTTATTTTTTTATATTTTGAAGAGCTCGTAATTCCAATTTCCGCTCACATTTCGTACTAAGGATTTTTAATGTTTTATAGCACGAAAATACGCAAGTTTCGGAGGAAACCACCAATCAGTCAGACACAAATCTTTTTATAAAAATGTTTATATTACCTTTGTATATCAGCTTCTAATTAACATAATTTCATAGGTAAAACATCATTTTAAAAGTCATTTAAATTGAAATTGAAGAGTACATATTGCAAATCTTTCGCCAGAGTGCGCTTTGATATTTTAATAATTCAATATCTTCAATTATGATTATGAGTAAATTACTTGGAGAAGATTGGGAGACCCTAGGCCACACCGGGTTGCGGATTTCCCACGATCAGAATTTTCAGAGGTCAGTTACTTGGTGAGCGAACAGGCTGTTTCAAATCATTAAACGTTAAGTGGCGCCTTAGTCACCACAGAGCGGAAATTTGTTACAGTTAAAAAATTCAAAGCTAATTGCGCTATGAGCGAGGAAGCTGTTGTCAGTTCAAAAACGGGGATAAGGCGCCGTAGGCGCCACCGAGCGTGATTTTGCTAAAGTCAGATTTTTTAAAGATCATAACACGGTGAGGGAACAGGCTGTTTTAGATATTGAAATGGGAAAAGGGCGCCGCAGATGCTACAGAGCGGGAATATACTGTGGTTAAATTTTTCAGTAAAGCTATTTTCACTGTATGTCTAGAAGCTGTTGCAGGACCTGGAATGGAAAAAAGGCGCCGCACACGCCACCGAGCGGGAGTTTCATAAAGTCAGATTTTTCAAGGATCGCGATCCATGTGGTTGCCGAAGGCGGCTAGTTACTAATAAAAAGGTGTAAATTCCTGTATAATTGTGTTGTTGTTAAATCTAAACATGTATCGATATGTGCAAAATCTATCGAAGAAGAGTTGCATTCAAATAAATTAAAATTGGCTCTTCCATGTTATGAATTATTATTGAAAGCATTTTCGTTTCTGTTTCATTTCACTTTGATTCCGTTTGAAAAATTGTTTATATGAATGAAGCAGATACAAAAATTTTTACAACCGGGGCAAATATTTTAAATTCACGACAAATGGTAAATTTTTAAGAAAAAAATATATAAAAAGAGAGAAAAAAATATTAAAATATATCAATTTCTAGGTAATTTTTGTCAGATAATTCGAAAACTTATGCATGGATAAACTCTTTATCAGTACTTTTGTGCTGTAATTTTGTTATTTACTTTGATCTATTTTTAACGCGTCATATTCACTTTTATTCAGACTGCTTATAGAGAGTTTATTATACTGAGTGTAAAAAGATAAAACAAAATAAATGCAGAGAGAGTTATGTAAAAATATTAAAAATTTTAAATCTTGACGTCTTTTAAAAAATGAAAATTGTCATTGTTAAATATTCCTATATTTTGCATTAATTCAGAAACAATTATTTACTATTGTTAACAAAATCTACACATTGTCTGTTCAAAATGCACACGCATATAATTTTTTATATACTGTATATACCGAGTTTGAGATTTAGTAGGTTTAGCGCTGCACTATAGCTACGAAGCAAAAACTTGCTACAGTCTCAAATTCCGCCTTAAAATTGAATCGATCATTTGAGAAACACCTCATATCCAAAAAAGTAAACTTTCGCGAAATTAAAAAAAAACCAGCTGGTCCATAATTTAACATCATATATTTTTTGAATTTTTTTATATGTTTCTACAGGGGTTTGTAAGCTAATTCTACCAAAATAAAATTTTATTATTTTTATTTTGATATTTAAAAAAATTATAAACGTTGTTGGAGATGTGTTGTTTCTCAAATGACTGACTAAACGATATGTTATCAGGTATGAAATAAAAGGTAAAACAATTCAAATTATTAATAAAAATCAGTATTTTATTTTTCAAATAATATATACACATTTTCCAAACATTGTTTCTTAAAACACTTCCATGTCATCCATATCGATAGTTGGCCAGTCATAAATTTTTGAATAAAATTCACCAACAATGTCTGCAGGTATATAGGCTTCGACTTTCTTGAGGTCATTGATTTTGTTGATATTGATAGGTACACATTTTTGCGGGTAGGCACTGATTTTTGGAAGCTCTGGTAAACCAGTTCCCGGTTTTTTCAAGTCAAAAGTTTGTTTATTGAGTCCACCAATAAAGTTTTTTACTTTAACTTGGCCTACATGTTAATTAGAGTAATGAAACTCCATAAAAGTTGAAATGTTGAATTTTATTTTGTTTTCCTTTGGGATATTCCTTGCTTGAGTCTCCGTAGATATTACATTTTTTTTTTATAAAATTGACCACACCATGATATAAAATCCTTTAATTTTTCTCTTTCTACTATTTCCACCAGGAACTTGTCCTGAATAGCAGCAGAGTGCAACATAAGTTCAGCATACTGTTTTACTGTGTAAATCCTGTCAGTTGTTTTAATTTTTCGTTTGATTACACTAAAGTCGCGGTCACACGGAAGGTACAAATACCTCGAATAGGAAAATAGTGATGAATACTGTCGAATGGGTCAGTTTCTATTAGGGCTAGAAAAAATCGCACAACCACGGTGTTTTTGTTTTATCCAGGTGCGCCATCGGAAAAAAATGAAGATGCTTAACACCAGCATCAAAACCTTCATTGATATAATCAACTAAAAATGAACAAATTTCATTTGGTCCCTTCTTAGCTAAGCCCTAATGATATACATTGTAAAAGAGAGTTTAATAAATAGTGGTATAATGATAGATATTTTTCCAACTTTCCAGTAAGCCACAAATTTCTCTAAGTTAAAAAAGAATCGAAAATCAGTAAATATCCATACTGAAACAAAACCAAGTCTCTTTTATTCTGACATAATAAGAATATATCTTTCATACAGCTTAGAAGAGGGGGGGGGGAATGAAAACTACGTGTGAAAAAAGATTAGACAAATAAAAAGACAAGGTATCTGAAAAAGAAAAAGAAGTAAACTCGCAAAAAAAAAAAAATAAAATAAATAAATAAATAAATAAATAAATAAATAAACATCTCGGCTACGAACCACAGGCCACAGCCTAGGCATCTAGGCACGTCCCAATGTGCCTGAGTTAAGAAGGACGGGTAAATCCCCAAATCTGGTTTAAGAGGTTTCAAAGGGATTATACGGGAGCCACATTAAAGTAGAATAACAAGAAACAGTGCTACCACCAGCCACATTCTTTTGTAAGTCATTTGAGAAACAACCCATTTTCAGGAGATTAGGTGTTTCTCAAAGGAATGGATATTTTCAAATGCGGCATCACCATGGTTATTAAGTGGAGATGAATTGTTTTATGCGTATTGGATTTGTCTAGCCTTCACCAACAATTTAATATGTCTAACTCAATTTTCGCCAAAAATGGACATGAGGTGTTTCTCAAATGACTGATTCAATTGCATATTGGTATCACTGAGAGACACACAAAAAAATAAATAAATAAATAAATAAATAAATAAATAAAATACCACCTTTATCTTTAACGAATAAATTTTTTGAATCCTTAAACTAGTCCTGTAGATTTCTGAGTTCTTTGTGGAAAGTATAATACGATGCAACTAAAATTACGTAGGTTAAATTAATTACATTTATAATATATATATTATATTAAATATTATTATTACATATTGTATTGATTGGCCTTTTTAAATCTTAGAATTAATTGTAAACACATTTTGGATATGTATAAGACGTAGGTGTTTTGATGCTTAAAATACATTTAATAAACATTTAACATGAGAAGGAAAAAAAAAAAAAATCTGACTGGTGAGCAGCATTAAATGTGATCAGGGGACATACCATAAATTTCGAGGTTAACTAACATTACTAACTTAGGAAAATAATTGAAGAGGACATTAGATGTAATTAATAATAATAATAATAATAATAAAATTTAAACGAAACGGGAAAAAATCATTTTTAAAAATAGATAAGAAATGAGATTGAAATTATTATTTATTTCCATCAGCTATTCGGTTGTTCGGAAAATAATTTGTTTTGTTTTTTTTCCTTTGAAAAAGAAAGACGATTTTCTTATATTGTATATAAATAATTTATTGAATTATATATTTTCCACTTTGATCGGTTTCTTACCGATATCACGAGTTGTTGTTTGGCAGTTTTCATAAATCAATACTTTATGCTGTCTTCATTAACATAAACTGGTTTTCCAGAACGTAAAGTATCTTCAACGTCAAAATTACCGGAGCAAAATTTGGTAAACCAGTTTTGACGCTGGCGTTCTTTAAATAAATTTTGTGTATACATATCGTATAGTTTTTCCTTGTTTGAACAGTATTTTTGCCTTTTTCATAGCAAAAACAAAATATGCCGAAAATGTCCCTTCCGATTTTCTTTATTTGATAAGGCACCAATCAAAACCTATTGAGCAGAATAAAGCGAACTTTTCCCCTAGCAAGCCTTGCTATATCAGCTGTCACAATATATAATGGTAATGTAGCTTAATTATCAAGACGGTATAAAAAAATTGCAATTAAGTCCTCTTCTGATAAAAACGAAATTATTTTCCGAGCAACCCAATACATACGTTATTCAATTATGATACTTCTCTAGTTTCACTATATCTTTTAAGAAATCTTACCTATAAAACTAAATTTTATCGCCAAACTATAAATGCATAACCTAATTATCAAAACTTAATAATACAAAAAAATAATGAAATTTCTGCGAACGAATATCTCTTTTGAAACATTTCCTTTTTCTCCTTTGAAAAAATTGTCTTATTTATTGTCTTATTGTATTAAAAGTTTGTAAAGTATTCATTCGGTATTTCTTTGTTTCATTTGAAAATGCTACCGAATTATCAAATGTAAATTTCATTTTAAAATCGTTAAGATTATTAACTGTTATTGACATGCTCAGAAAATAATTTAAAAAATCATTTCAGTTAAAACATTTTAAATAAAAAAAAATTACTAAATTCTGCAATGTTAGAACGATTAAAAGTTCAATATTCTATTTAAAGTTTATATTGTTTTTGGAATATTTATTATTTAACTAGAAACGTTCCGCTTAATATATTTAAATATTTTAAATAATTACGTTACATAGTAAAATCATTTAATAATGTCATTTAGCATTAATTAGCCTTCTAATTGGAATTTGCATTTCTGATTGCATTTCTATTCTTAATTAAACTAAGCATTTAACTAAGCAAGTATTAAACTTTTTCCTAACATTTTCGATGCGGCATTTTATGCATTTATTTTTAAAAGTATTTCGTATTCTATTAATCAACAATGATTTCTAGCATAAATTTGAAAAAGATAGATGTTTTTAATTATTTTTTATATTATATTTATTATAGAACATAATAGTTATTATTACTATTATAGATTTTACTGATTATATTTTTATGCTTTTTCAAATCTTAGAATTATTTGTAAACATATTTTTACATAAGATTTGAGTGATTGATTTATTAACTCCATGACGATCTCGTAATTTTCAAGAAAACCGTAAAAAAAAGTGCTAATTTTATTTAACAAAGTAAATTACATACACCCCGCGACAAAAATATAGGAACAAAGGGTTTTTTCTTTGATTTTTCATAAAATAACGTTACCTAAATTGTGCTTATAATTTATTATTATTACAAAATAACACTATTTCTGGACTAATTTTTGTTTTAAGACTAATTTAGAAAAATTTTAAGACTAAAATTTTTCTAATTTAAGACTACACAGTGCGACAAAAAGATAGGAGCAAAGGTTTTTTTTTTTTTTTTTTTTGAATATGATTATTTTTAATATGGATATTTTTAATATGATTCAAATATTTAATATGTTTTTGATAAGATAATATTTTGTTATGAGAATAAATGATCAGCACAATTTAGATAATGTTATTTTATGAAAAATTAAAAAAAAGACCCTTTGTTCCTATCTTTTTGTCGCGGAGTGTAGTCTTAAATTAGAAAAAATTTAGTCTTAAAACTTTTCTAAATTAGTCTTAAAAGCAAATTAGTCCAGGAATAGTGTTATTTTATGATAATAATAAATGATAAGCACAATTTAGATAAAGTTATTTTATGAAAAATCAAAGAAAAAACCCTTTGTTCCTATCTTTTTGTCGCGGGGTGTAAAATAAAGTATATGTACAGTCGGGGAAATAAAAATCGCAGCACTCGCTGTAATTTCATTATTAATTGACGCAGAAAAACTGAATAGACACCATTCAACAGGAAAATAAATGCATTTTTTGAAAATGCTGTTAAATTTGAAATTAGGGATTATCTACATATTGCACTGAGAGCATACTTTGATTTTTTTCGATAGCAACACCCAATTTTGACTTCATTACCGAATTTCTGAGAGTTTGGCAGTTGAGAAAAGTATACTGTTTTTACGCTTTATCTATAGTATTTATAGAGTTATAATCAAAAATGTGTTAGGGGGTTATCTGTAAATGTAGAAAAATAAAATTAAGATCCTATAAGAAATAGACAAAACTTTAATGTTTTACACCGGAAATCGTTCAGAAAAAAAGATTTATCAAAATTAATAAAAACACTGATCTTTTTCCAGTTTCTTAATTATCCTGAATTAAGTTCCTTAGATTTGTACATACTTCAGTACTTTTTTAGATAATTTCAGGTCTAATTTTTGTCCAGACTGTACTCTTTGAAAAGAGTGCAATATTTTTCAAGTAAAAGTGTCTATTATGGCTGTACTGATCTTCAATAAAGCTTAAATTTTCTTTCGTAGGTGTAACATAATATACGAAATGAAATAATATACATACAACGCATAAACTAAATCTTTTCGAATAACTTATTGTAAGGGTTTATGAAGTAAATATTAAACAATTTTAATCGCACTTACCAGTTTTGTGTCAGTTTAACTCTTTGGAACTGTACGATTCGTTTTATAATTTCTATGAAAATATAATTTCTTAATTAACCCTTTCGTGACTGCTGACGTAGATTCACACCATTTGTCAATCTGTAACTCTCTCAATGGGCGTTTCTTTCGTAATTTGTGTGTTACTCATTTCTTAAGTGTGTACCCAGTGTTCATATTTTCGCAATAAAATATACTGTAGATAGAAATATATTGATTAGAAAAAATATTATTATAATGTATATCCATTTGTAATATAATTTGAATACAGAAAATCTGTTCTGAAATATTTTATTTTGAAAAAATAACGCCCGTAGGCGGTCTTAATGTCAAAAAACAAAATCCTGCGGTCGCAAAAAGTGTTAAAATATATCTATAAAAGTAAAAGTATATTTTAAAAAATATATAAAGTTAAAATATATTAATAAAATTTTAAAGACTAAAGTATCCTTAAAATAATAATCCTCCCCCCTACAAAATAAATAAATAAATGAAAATAAAGCAATATATGAAGCAAGTGATACAGCCTTTAACTATGACGGTAGTTAAGAAACGATTTTACAAGTTTGCCTTACATTTTAATTCCATTCGGGTTTCTTTTAATTGAAAATTTTTACATTTAACTTCTTTTTCTATTCAAAACAGTAACCCCGCCTATCTAGTTATTTTGATTCTTCTAGTGTTCGTTTAAAATTTTCAAAATTTATCAACAGTAATCGATGAAGTACTTGTGCAGATTTGAACATAAAATAAGGAGTTTAACACGAATTCTCAATGTCACATTTACTTTTCTTTTCTGTATTGTTTTGTTTTGAAGACCGATGAAGGCGGAGCTTGTCTTCTTTAGAAAACAGGAATTCTTGATGCTAACACTAATGTCTAAAAATCAACATTTTTGTTTCATTTCTTTGCGTTTAAAGTTATTGTTATGTAATTTGGTCCGTAAATAAAAACAAAATATTTTGTTTAAATTTCTTTGTTATTTTTTAAGATTTGATTCATTATCTCATGCAAAACTTTATAAGAGAAGGCCACCTAAACCACTTCAACAGAAAGATTTATTTATATCTCGAAAACTAATAAATGGAATAAGCTGCAAATTTCACACCAATATTTTTCAGCATTAGGCTTCATTTTATGCAAAAATTAATATAGGTCATAATTCATAACTTTTATGAATATGAATTTATTAATATTTTTCAGAATTAAAAATATTTTTTAGAATCATAAGTAATGATGAATTATGTTTGGATTTCTTCACTATATCCCGTAAAAAAAAAAAAAAAAAAAAAATATATATATATATATATCGATCAAGTTATTTTTTGTGAAAATATTAATAAAAGTTTTAGATATGAATTTACCATTAGCACCTTCAAACTTTGAACGCTTATAACTCTGTGAAAAAATAAGTAAAATATACAACTAATATACTTTTTCGCATTGTCGCGATCCCAGAAATTCAAATATAAAATAAAAATGGGGCATTACCATTGAAAAAATCAAAGTTGATGCGCGTTTCAATATGTAGACGACCTCCTAAGCCAAAATTTTAGTTCATTTTCTGAAACTACTCACAATTCCCCGTCGAATGGCACCTGCTACATTTTTCTACATCTATTAGCAAGGAAGTTACGTCGAGTGCAGCGATTTTTTTCTCCCCGACTGTACAATAGATGCACTCATTTTTAATTTTTGGATTTTTTTTAGTTTAAAATCAAGAAAATTTTATTTTGCTGAAAAACAACGATCAGGGTTATTATGACTGAATGTTGGATTTCCAGTAAGTAAAAAATAAATAAATAAATAAATTATATGTGTTTTAAACATTAAAACAGAATTTTATAAAAATGAATTTTACGTATAATACAATAATATATGTATAATACACTATTTTTAGATTATTTCCAAATCACTCTCAGATGCACTTATACTAAAATTAGAATCCAAGTCACTTTATGATTCTGACTACATAATGTACACAATATTAAAAGTAATTTTTAAAAAATGCCACATAGCACAAAACCACGTGCATTTAATAGCTTAACTGAGGTAAAATTACAAAACAATTATTACAAATATTATAATTGGATATACACATATCTGCCAGTTTTAAATAAACCAATTTTCTCCAATTACATTTTAAATAATCAGCTACTTCTATCCAGAGTGTAAAATAAGAAATAAAAAAATGTCCACGTATCAGAATTGGTTTTTAAATCTTTTCAGTGCGTAACTTTTGAATACTCTAGACCGGAAATATCACGGGCACTGGAAATAGAGAGCGAAAACGCATCGCGTGATATTCACGGTAGCGCGAAGAAATCAATTCTAACTAGAAGCGATTAAAACATTATTTCATCATTTTTATTATCATAAATTTCCAGAAATACTTTCAAGCGTAAAAAAATTAATGTGATGGAAAATTCATGGACATAAAGGAAACGTAGCCAATAAGAAATACATGATTATTTCAAAGTTTTTATAATAAAATTACATTATTTATGTTAATGACTTTTTAAAATGAATTTATAAGACAGGCTTCTTTAAAACCAAATATTCACTGATGATTGATACCCCTAAAAGATAAAAGATTGCATTAAATAATAACAAACAGTTTATGAAATTACTAAATAGAATTGTGTACTTATAGAAAGGCATTGTTAAAATCAAACATTTTACAAAATTAGATACAGTAATCGAAGAAAAAGAGATGTTTTTTTCAAATCGCTACAAAAGAAAAAATAAAAAAATAAAAAGTTCTGCGTTTAACGGAATCAAAACATTAGAATATTATAAAAAATATATTATTCTCGTAATGTGTTTTTAGCAGACCTTTATGCTTTGGAAAACAATTATTAAATTTACTATCAACAACAAATTATTTTATAAACGTATGCAAATAAAAGTAATATAATGTAATTTATTACGCCATTCTTTATTAATTTGAATTAAATAGCGTTTATTAGATTTGCTTAACATTTATTATATCTCATATAATGATAAAATAAAGCAAATACTGGATTTTATATAATAACATTTATCTAAATTGCATATAATTTACTTGCTTCATTAATTAACCATCATGGAAATTTTAAAATCATCAAGTGTGTACTCTTATAAACATTGCGAAAATGCAATATCTTTTACCGTTTCAAATCCCGATATTTACATAAATGACAATTGCAGTTTCCTGATTCTCTGGAAATATCTTGAATTATTAATGTTATTTGAATTTAGAGAGCGAAATTCCTTAATGACACTATAGAATGGTGCTATAGATTTTGGGACATAAAATGCGTTATTAAATTAAAATGAATGTAAAATATTTTTGAAACTTAAAAAAATTAGGAATCGTTTAGCGTGCTTTAATTTTCTTCAACATATGTTCTTGTTTACTAAATAATGTGGAAAATATTATGTATTTTAAAATGTTTAGTATTTAAAATATTTGTGTGTACACACACACACACACACATATATATATATATTATAATTATTAATTTATTTCGTAAATATGTTCATATTTAAAGATTAAAAAAAAAAAAAAAATCAAGGATTTTTTTTTAACTGAATATTCCAAACTCTGCTAGAAACTTCTTATAAATTAATTAATTTGAAATGTGCTATACATACCGAAGATCCATTAAATTATGACTGCTATTTAATTTGAATTAAGATCACAGTTATCTTTCAAAATCTCCAACAATTGCTCGATAAACTGCTCAAAAATAATCTTGGATATCTAGTACCAATTAGTTTTACCAACTAGTCCTGTAATATTCGCAAATTACATTGTGGTAATGTGGCAACATGAATTCAGTTTTCAAATGAAACCACAAACATTCGAATGCATTAATGTAAAGAGAATTCGGAGTCCGAAACATGACTTAAAATTCACCAGAACAATACACACACACATATTTATATATATATATATATGATTACGTGATATTTAAGTTCTACCTTTTGAAGATTCATAAGACTTGGTTATTTGATAATTATTGATAATGAATATTTTCTTAAATATATATATATATATATATATATATATATATATATATATATATATATATATATATATATATATTCATAAAAGTTAAATATATCGTTTTTACAATTACTGGGCTTATCCAGGAAGTAAATTCTAATTTTTACATTTAAATAAAAAGATACATATAAAGCAAAAATTATTTAAATTGAGAAAAATCTTTAAATTTTAGACTGTAGTTTTACCTAACTCCCATTATTTCAAAAGTGTTCATCATAACATGACACCTCTTTTAAGTTAATTCTTATTATACAGGTGCCGCCAATAGTTTTAAACAATATATAACAATATAACAATATAACAATTTATAACAATATAACAATTTATAACAATATATTTTTATATTACGTTTTTTTGTTGCAGGTGCAATTGTTAAACATCTTTCACCCAAGGAAATATTTCGTTTTCAAACAAAGATTGAAGTTCTCATTTTAAATTAGTAATTAATAAATAATTAGTAATTAATAAAAAAATTTCGTCTATTCCATTTGAAATAAATAACACATCACATCATTATCGAACTTTTTCATCCATATCATTTCCATTGATTCACTGATCACATTTTATCTATACACCTCTCATATTTATTAATGATTGTAGAATTATTTAATTTTATTTCAATTAAAAAAAAAAATACTAAACGTTTCTTGCAAGTGGTTTCAAAAACATTTTTTCCCTAACAATTTAATCGTTTACCGCAGTGCTTATTTCAGAGAGCGTTGTTTGTAATTGTAAAATATGTCGTGGCTGCAATTTCCTCCATGCTACTATTATTTCTCAGAGCTACTAAAGCATGATAGCTATCCTCTCATCTGAGGATTAAAACTGCATTGAAATGACTCCGGAACATTCTGGGGTGATCTGATTTTTTGGGGGTTTTCATGCTTTTTTTTAAGCTTTTCATCAACTTGGGTAGTTAAATTTGTCTCAATTCTGAATAATTATTATTTTTTTCTCATCAGATAGCACAAATAAAAATTTTAGGTAAATTTATTAAAATAATGAAATTTTACTATTCTTGACTGGTTCAAAACATTAAAGAAAACAATAATAATAATAATAAACTATATGTTCTTATTACTGTTTAGTTTGTGCAAAGTTATTTAAAAAAAATATCATTTATAAAAGTTTTTATTATTAACATTTATCTTGTATTTCATTAATGTAAAAGTTTAATAAAATTTTATTAGTAAGTTTAATTATTTTTTTCTAAATAATAATAAGTACAATCTTCCTATTAAATCATTAAAAAATGAAAAAATACATTAAAACTAAAATTTAAAGTAAAAACATGAGAATTTATGTAAAATAGTGGTGTATTAAAAAAATGAAGAGAAGTGCAATGATTATTGTAATTAAAAAATTAAAATAATAATAATAATAATAATAGTATCTATATTTTCTACCATGCAGGCTATCAAACTTAATATTAAACAGTTTCGCTTATATCTGAAATTCCTACCAAAATGACTAAAATAATGTTTAAAAATTCTAAAATAAAAGACAGATAATCTTTAGTAAATATTCTTCTTTAGAAGCATTAAAATACTTATAAAATACTCATAAAATATTTATTTTAAATAATATCATCTTATATAAGCAACACGTAAGATATAAATATCATTTATGTACAAAGAAATAAAAAAAAATATTTTGAATAACTTTTTTTTTTTTACTATTATTTTGGCTTGCTAAAAACTACATTAAAATTATTGCAACATTTCGCAAGAAAGATAAGACTTGTCAATAAATATATATTCAACCCTAAAGCGAAATTGGAATAATACTGTTTTCTTCCTTTTACTAAGAATATTTTCTATTGACGTTACTGAATAGAAAATAGCAATCGTCTCTCCATTTTGTGCAGAGATGACTGCAGGCTATATGCATCAAAAAGACATTTCGAAAATGATAAGTAATGATTCTCATATATGCGGTTCACCGCTTAGTAGAAATTTATTTCTGCAGTTCTGACATCCATTTTGTTTCGTAAAGTGGGAAAAGTGTTTTTGTATATTATTTTATAAAAGCTTTTGAAATCGCAGTTTTCTGAAAATCAATCAAAATGTTGAAAGCATAGAATTACTTTCACGATTTCCGAAATACTTTTTCTTTCTTTACAACATTTCAGACTTTATTAGACATTTCATATACATTCATTGACATAACATTTCAGACATATTTACATACTGAATTTGTTTAACATAGAAATTTTCTTGATATAGTGTAGATGTTCATATTTTAAAATACAACGTTTGAACAAAGAAACAAGTAATATTTAATATTTTCACAGAATTCATTAATAGCAACATTCCGTATTAAACTATTATTCTAATTATATTTAATATAGTTTTAATACATTATTATTCCATAACCTACTATTATTTCAAAAGTAAAGTAATATTGAAAAAATATATATAATAAATATATATTAAAACACGTATAAAAATTTTATTAAAAACTGTTCACAAAGCTTTTCGCTGCAACTTGTAGCATCTTCAAGTAATTTTTTACACAAGCAAAGAGTAGACAGCGTTATATATATATAACCAAGTAACTTGATACGGTTATAGTAAAGATAAAATGTGAGGTGTATACAATATGATGAGTCCATGTCTTGTATGAATTCAGGAAACAAGGTTGAGTTCCAGGAGGGTCACACTAGGGATACATAACCAAATCCACGAAAAGCTTTTTGAACAGTTTTTAATAAATTTTTTATATGTGTTTTAAAATGGTTTTATACATATTTATTACTATGTTAGCACGCGATTTTAATACGAATTTTAAACTTTTAATAGATTTAAATTTTAATTAAAAAAAGATTAGTTTAAAAAAATAGATTAAAAAATTCTTAAATAAATATATAAGAAATATAAAATGTAACATTAAAAGACAATTTATTATATAATACTAGAAGATTATCTTGCTACAAAACCAAAGACATATTTGATCATCTATTACACAATTTTGAAAAGTAAATAATAGTTCCATCTTTCAGTGACATTTTAATCATATACATACATATATATATATATATATATATATATATATATTTTTTTTTTTTAATTAATTCTAAGTTTCCTAAAACAATCGTCTTTATATGTTTGCCCTTAGAATTTTTTTTTTATTTAGCTTTCAAATGACAAACGTTATTTTATACGTCAAATATAGTATAATTAAGTATGACTATTTCAAGCGCAAAATTGCTGCTTATTCGCTTTGTTAGAAAATCGTTGAATCATAAACAAAAAACAAATGTTAAATATTTCTGTATGCTGTAACAATTGCAGTTTATGCAAAATATTTACTTAACAACCATCTGCTTTTGTCAAGCTGAATTAAAAAATATTTTATTTAACCATTAAATTTATTTAATTTTTTAATCAAGACTTATAAAAAATATCTATATGCATATAAAAATTAATTAAAAGATATGTTTATAAATAAAGAACTACTGTACAATAAATATGTTATACTGCTTCTGCTTTCAAAGCAGTATCACGTGCTTTTTGCACCTGAAAAAGAAAGTCGACGTCCTTTTGAAAACTATCATACTTCCCTTTATTTCAGGGTGTATGAAGCAGTTTTTATGTTTAAATAAATGATTTGCTTCTGACATAATTATTTTGAAAATTTCAGAAAAAAAAAAAAAAAAAAAAAAAAAAAAAACAGCTGTAATGTACATTTAATTTTATACGATTATCGAATACTGCACATGATAAGGGGGGAAATTGTTTGTCTATTTAACAACAGTATCTTTTTTTTTTTTTTTTTTTCGTTTCTTTAACAGCGCCAATTTCCTGCCAGAAAGCCTTGTAAAGGGGAAAAAATCATATCTGTTTGCCTGCTATTTTCTAACATGAAATTACATGTCTTAAAAATCGGCGTAAAGTGCAAATGCATTATCATGAGGGGCCCGGGTATATCATTTTCTAACAATGTGAAAATAGTAGTATATGGGAAGACACTGATAAAACTTAATTAAATTCACCTATGCAGTTCTGTAATGTATAATGTATGATGTAAATAAAAAAAATTTTAAGGGCCCAGTAAACTGAAGCAGATATAAAATTTAAAAAGAAAAAATAATTTAAAAACAATAGATTTTTTCTTCTCCTTATTTAATATTTATTTTATTAAAAATTATTGTATTATGTATTTATCATTTAATATTTCTTTTTTCTTTTCCAGTCTTAATGATTTATTATTCGACTCGGAAATATTCTATATTTATAAAATATTCCACATTAAATCTACCTATTTGATATATATATATATATACATTGAATTTTAGTAAAAAGTTCTAACAGAAGTATTTTAATAACATTTCGAAAAAAAAAAATACTGAGTTTCTTATAATCTATTCCATTATACACATAAATAAATTTAGTTCATAAAATAGAGTTTTTAAAAAGTAGTAGAAAAGCATGTTTTATACGAAACTTCTAAAATTAATTAAACCAAGTTAGCAGAAGGATTTTTTTTTTTTACATAAATTATATTATTTTAAAGATAATCTATAAGTGAAATTCACGAATATTGTTATACTAAGTATTTGAATGGTATATAATTCGGTAAATTTTTTAATATTAAAATATTTATTCAATTGACATGAAATTCGCAAAAAATATAATTTAAATAATACAGGAGTTATAAATAAATTAAAGCTTTATTTTTATTGTATATATAATTATCCTGGTGATGACAAATGTCGACCATAATTAACACGTTAGCGTCCAGTGTCCTCATTTGAGGACAGCTAATAAAATGGCACGTATATTTTTTGTGGTTTCTTGGAATGATTTCTGCTTTTTAGTGTCAGTTTATAGCGTCACTCTAAATGATCCCTGAAAGTTTCATGTGACTACTATTAATTATTAATTCATAATTTTGGACAATCACTTTATGATTTTTCATTCGTCGCACATATCTTTGTTTTTTGCGCAGGTATACAAACTTAAATCATGCTGAATTAAAATATATGTTATAATACTTTACTTTCGAGATCTTTGTTAACATATAATAGAAAAATTAATATGGCATCTCAAAGTTTTTCTATCTCGAAGTTTTCTTGCTAGAACACTAAACGTCAATAAAGATAGACTTTATCAGAAGAATTGTTTAAGTTAATATATTTTACTGCCAGTTGTTCTATATTAATTTAGAAGTGAAATAATCAGCTAATAATATTTTGCAAAATTAATTCGGGCGTTAATGGTTTAATCAGATTATACTTCTGACAAAAAGCATTATGTAAAAAATATGCTGTAAATAAATCTTGGAAAATTGTTTAAATACATGAAACATGATATAAATAGCAATTTTAAGAAAGGTAAAAAAAAAAAAAAAATAATAATAAATAAATAAACCAAGTAAAATATATTATCAATGATCTTGCTTTACATTGAAGGATCTATTAAACGCGTCTCGGAAATAATTATTACTTTATAACAGTCAAATTTATACATAAGGGAATACGAAAGAAATGACTGTCATTTTTTTCCACAACTGTTTGGTAGTTTTTATTCTGATGAGTCAAGTCATGATTTTCGTTTTATTGAAAAACATTTGTAAAAAAGAATAAAAACATACAATATTGATTTTTAATGTAAATATCATAAAACATTTATTGCTACTTTAAAGAAACAGACAAAATTGTATTTAAACTTTGCATTTTAATCATTTATAATACGAAACAAACCACAGTGTTTAAATAATTGAATGCTTCAAACAATGTATTTATTATTTGTTTTCTATATTGTTATTCTAACTTATTTATACTGATATAGTTCATGGCTTTGTTTGACTTTCGTAACATTAAACACATGTACGAGTATTTCTGCAGCATATTAACATCTATTTCAATATTAGTAGTATAAAATAATTTTTTTTTTATGATTTTTATAATATCTATGAAACTTGAAAGCGTTCAAATTTTTTGTATATCCTTTTATTTGAGTATTATTGAAGAAAAAATATAATGATAAATGGTCATGTTTTATTATAAAATAATTATTCCAGCTGCGATATACTGGAGAAATATGCCTAAAGGTTATAGACTGTACTAAGTACAATATATAAAAAATGGAAAATTTGTTAATTTTAATCATTTTATTTATGTCAATGTTTGAATCGAAAGTTAACAACTTTAAACAAGCTAATAAATATTTTTGTTACGTTTATCTTTATAAATAAGGAATTGTATATTTTGTAAAAAAAGATACAATATTTTATCCAAAGTCTTTCTTATCAAACGTCAGTTGTTGAAAAAAAAAAGAGAGAGAGAGAGAGAGAGAGAAATACAACAAAAGTTATTTTATTTGATCATTTGTTGTACAATTCAATCTGTTATTAAAACAACATTTTACACTAAGAACAACTTTTATCTTCAAAAGAAATGGGTGTAGCGTATAGCTTGGTTAAAATGTTAATCACATCGTTGAAAAAATGCTAAACTTTTATGTTAGTAATATGTCATCAGAAGATTTTTTATAAGTTATAAATACTTTAAAACAGAATATAAGTTTTGAAGAACTTGATTTAAAATGCACTAATATAAAACTGATAATAATAGTAATACTAAAGATAAATCTCGAAGTGTATTATTTTATAGGTTTAGTAATAAATAAAAGGGGCATTACAAAAATATTGTTGCAAAAAGTATATTCTTATAAATATGTAAAAAAAAAAAAAAAAAACTAATTATTACATTTTAATTCCACAAATATAATTAAATCTGTTAGTAAATTGTTTTGTTTGAAGTGCTGATATATCACATATTGTAAGTGCTTATAAACCTCACTTATTGAAAGTTGTATTATTAAAAGCAATTTAATTTTTAAGGAGTTTTTCACATTTATAAAGCATGTATATAAACAATTTTAAAAATGTTTTTTTCTACTAAAATACTGTTTAATTATTTATAATCCTTTTGTAGATCGTAAGGGCGAAAAATTAAAAATGTTGAGTGTTTACTTTGTACAAGAATAGTACATTTAAGCTTTCAAATAGTTTTGATTAAATTTGTGTAATATATATATATATTGTATTATTAATTTTGTAATACCCTAAACTACATCTCCTAGCTCAGAGCACTCTGTGAGGGGTTTTTCCTGCGAAGGCCAATGACGAAACCCTTACGTAAAAGCTTTCGTCATCAAAACCCACGTCACCTTTCACTCAATGAAATTTAGTAATAAACATTGTCAGTTAATAGCAGTCTTTCTGCCAGCAAGGTTCTCAGAGTTTTGCCTGCGTGTTTAATTCTTTTGAAAAGTTCTAAAGTTTAAAATGTAGCGCCGCTTTAACAGCGCAGTTCATGCTTTATTTAAAACGTAATCCTTGTACTCTGTATATATTGTGTTTCTGTCTTCATTAAATTTTATCATGTGCTACACTCGTTGGAGAATTATTGTGTCTAATTCTTCCCTGTAATAGTTTTGATTTAAAATTGGTTTTATGGAAAAGCAAAAATAGTAAATATTCTGTTTAAAATTCGTGCTATACCAAGCTACACTAGCTTCCAGCAACATAATTTACTATTCTATTAATACTAAATTAATTACTATATTACTAATTATAAAAATACATGGAAAAGAAGATTAATTCTAAAATACCAAAATGATATTTTTATACTGCTAGTAATATTTTATTTAAAATAATTCGCAAAATTTTTCAGAGAAAAAATTGAAGCATATTTTTATTTTATAAAACTTTGAACTTTCAAACGTTTACTTATACATTTAACAAACTTTTTAAATGTTTTATAGGTATATTTTGTTTTATTTTTTGTCTTAAATTGAAAACGTTTTTATTTTCAATGAGACGCTGTGATGTTTGTATATATTAGATTCAAATTTAGTTATAAGAATAAATGGCTGGAGATTTAAAAGAAAAAAAAACTTTAATTAATCTTTAAGGATTAGCCCATACGAACAAATAAATAATACTGCTCTGCAAACAAAAATTGTATAACATAATTTAACAGATGTTTATAGATTTTTACGCACTAAAAGAAAAAAAATGAGAGAAAAAAAAAGACAGTAAAAGAGAAAAGAAAAAAAAAAGAAAGAAAGAAATCACATCGAGTATCTTTGCGAAACGCATATGTGATTTTCCAAACACATATTTCAAAACTTTTACCTCAATAAAACATATTCCAATAAAACAAATTTATTTTTTAAAGTGGAATTTCTTTACCATTTCATATAAATGTGTATAGCCTGTTTATTTTAAATTACATGTCTTCTTCTTTTTTTTTTTTTTTTTTTTTTTTTTTTTTTAATTGATGCTTTAAAAAATAAATAAGTAAAATTAAAAGGATAAACTAGTTTATTTTTCTAAAAAAATAAATAAATAAATAAATAAAAATAAAAAATGTAGAATGTCACATTTTATACAAAATAACAGCAAAATAAAACTTTTGATGTAGCTATTTTTATCGCTATTATCGTTATTAATAATTTCATAAAAAATTAAGAGAAATAAAATTAATTTATGTTATTTATTTTTATGTTTTACATTATACTTTAATTTCCTAAAATTAAATTTATAGTGGCTTAATAATATTAAACTATAAGAAAATTCAAATTGCATAAAAAGTGCCGTATCTCTATGATTTTTTTTTTTTTTAATGGAAATATGCTAGGGAAAAATCAATCTCAGCTATGACAGATTTATTACTTCTAGTGAAATGCATGCTACAATACTTTGAATACAATTTCTGCATATAAAACACCTAGTTCCATAAAAAGCTTACAAAGTAATTTTTCTTCAGAATTTTGTTTTTCTATATTGTTTCACTGAAGAGTCTCATTTTACTTTTTCTCCATTCACTCGCGAATAATAAGCTTGTGTCAGCAAAATGAGCAAAATAATATCCTCTTTTAAACTTCATCGTTTGAGAATACTTGTATAATATAGCAATTTTTTAATTAATGTGCACTGCAAAATATCATTATTTTCAAAACAAAATAGTAGGAGTTAGAAGGGTATCTCTTCCATTACATGTAGTAGAATTTGTTTTATATCGTTCAAATTAAAGGTAATTTTCTTAAACGTAGATATTTTTAATATATACTTTTTTTTTTTCAAAAAATGATCTATATTATAAGTTAAAAAAAAAAAAAAAAAAAAAAAAAAAGGTTTATTTTATTTATATTTTTGTTTCACTTATGATTTTTAATACATTCCAACAAGGTTGAAAAGTGTTAATTACTTCGGTTTGTCTGTCTGTCTATTTGTCCTTGCTTTAACTCCTGAAAGTATTCATGGAGTTTCTGGTAAGTGATATATGTTATTCAGGTTCACTATCGAATGTTCTCTATTGAAAATGGAGTGAATACTTGAAACGATATGTGTACAGGGACAGTCGAAAGTATTCCAAAGAATTCTATGGGCGGTATTTATATAAACCATATTTCCATACCTATACTTTTCACAAATCTTAATTAATCTGAAATATGTTATTCAAATTTACTATCGAATGCTATCTATAGAAAATTGAATAAATACTACTACTGGTTTTTGCACAGAGAATTCCGAAAGTATTCCAAGGCATTGTTTTCTATGAGAATTATTTCTATAATCCAAATTTTAATAACTTTACTTTACACGAATCTTTAAAAAAAAAATGTGTTATTCATATGCACAAAAGAAAGCTTTCTATAGAATATAGTATGATTAGCATTAAGATTTACAAGGCCACACAAAAGTAACATTAAGGGTATCAAAAGTCACATTAAGTTCTGTTACATTAAGGTAAACTATTGGAAATTTGCTGGAATTGTATTTTCTTTTACAATAAGCGTTTTTAACACTTTCTAACAATGCTTAAATGTGAATATGATTTGAATTTATGTATGTCTGTCGAACAGTTTATCTGTCTATCTTAGGCTGACCATATGTCCTCGAATCTCGAGGACAAAACTACCTTCATCCCCAAAAAATCACAACACATTTGGGGACGTCGGTTATAACGTTATTAATGTTTTATTATAATAATTTATTATATGTATAATAAATAAGCTAAAATAAGTTCTTTTAGGTGCTTTATACATAAAAATTACTAAAATTTTAAAATTTAAGGTGGTTTAATTATTTTTGTGTTTTTTTGTCCTCGAAATTCGAGGACGCCGCCATCTTTGTCCCCAAATTCAATGAAACAAATATGGTCACTCTAGTCTATCTGTCAGTCTGCACGCCTCCAGCTACCGTAAATATTTTCAGATTAAAAAAATAATAATAATTTTGTGATTTTTAATTTAGTTTCTTTTATTCAAGTTCATTATGGAAGGTTCCCTATTTAAAATAGAATTAATAGGTCCAATATAACTGGCTTGTGTAGAGAGACACTCAAAAAATGCGAATGCATTGTGTTTTATGCCAGATATTTAAATAAATCACATTTAAGTAACTTTCTACGGCAAAAATCATTAAAAACTTTATATTTATTATTATATGTTAAAATAATGTTTTGTATAGAATAAGATATGGTTAACCGTCAAATTTACAGTGTTACACTAAAATATCCAGACACAATAATGGCTACAATTAGAACCTGAAGGCTGCATTTTCTTTTGCGTTAAGGTGCATTCCTACCATTAAAATGCAATTTTCGGCCAAAAAACCTTTTTTTTTAGTTTAACATTAAAGCCTAACATTTTAGCTTTCTAAATCAGTTTGTAGTTTGTGTTTATCTTGCTCAGAACTTGAGTTACAGGCATTTTAATATTAGTCACTCGCAAGTTTTGAAACCGGAAGCTGCCGTAAATGTTTGTTTCCATTAATGTTTTAGTCAATATATATGCATCAAAATTTGTTACTGCATATAAAATGAATTTAAAAAAGAAAATAAAAAACTTTGAAATAAATAAGGATATTTTTGAAATTATTTTTTTATTTAACAGGTAAAATCTGTTTTTTAATTATGTTTCCTGCTTTTTCTCAAAATGAGATTTTTAACATTTTGCTTTATAGCAAAACGTCATAACTCCAAAACTTATTCAAACTGTAACTTTATGAAACTTTGCAAAAATACTCTAAAAGAATTTGTTTAGGTAATGTGCTTCTACTATGATTACGGATAACTATTTTTTCACACTTTAGTTGTTACAAGTTTTGAATTGTCAGATATTTTTTTGATTTTTCTGTGTGTAAAACGTTAACTTCTATATATTTTTGATAACATAGTTATGATTGTAAAAATGCTTCAGTACCTTAAGAAAGTTCCATTAATCATAATAAAATTTACAGAATAACGATAGCTTCATTTAAATTTCAGTCTTGATGTTTTCAAAAGCACCGTTATATACCGATGCTATGTATGTTTTGATCCTAAAAATCAAAATATTTAAAAATATGCGTATTTTTACATGTTAATGATAATTTCCATCTGTACTTTATAATGTAATGCACATAAGTAGGATCTTTTTAAAAAAAAAAAAATCCCTTCCGAAGGTAGGCAGGCACCTTAAGTACTTTTAATGCATAGCAATAATGTTTAAGAGTGATTATGAATTCATTTAGTTTAACTGTAGTAAAACCAAGTAAAACCTACCAGGTATAGAACGCCAAAGAGAGAAAAAGAAACTAGGGAGCATCTAAAAATGGGATGCATCTATTTGCATCTAAAAATATCTTCTTTGTCATTCTAGAAGTTGTAGTTTTTATTTGATTTTAATAATCCAGCGCCAAGTCTCCTTTTAATATTAAGTCTATCTTTATGCTTTTAAGTCATTCTGTCTATCGATTAACTAATAACGTAGGCAAAGAACACTGAAAGTTATACGTTACAACGACAAGTATAGTTAAAAAGTGTTAATAATCAATGCACACCCCACCGCAAGATTTTCATTCTTCTTTTGTTATCAAAACTAAATTTAAATTACATCGATATATTATATACAGCGTTATTATAACATATACATATATATTTCGAAGATTTTGCTATTAAAACAGATTATATATACTTCCGAGACTTATTTTTATTTTTCTAACATTAACCATTTTTTTTTTTAAGTGAATTAGCGGTTTTTCAGATAAATGCTTAATTTTCTTTGTATTGATAGTTTTACTGCTTTGAAGAGAATTAACGTTATTGGGAAAGTACAAGCGAATATAAGATATTCTTGATGAATTTATCAACCATATATATACATACATATACAGGGTGAGTTTGATATAATCTGCCAAACGAAAGGAGGTGATAGAACAGCACATGAGGAGCATAAAACATCATAGAAACCCTGTCCTATCTCTAATCGTTTTCGAGTTATGGTACATAGAAGAAAAATCTGTTTTTTCCATCTCGTCTGAAAAAACCCACATTTGTGAACTTTCTGAAAGACTTATACTCAAAATAAGCTCATATTTAGAAAGAGCAGAAAACATCCTATCAGGTGACACCATTTACATCAGAATATCTTAATTTGACGGCATGCTACAAGCGCTACAACATTAGCGAAGTTTAAAATCGAGTTGTCGCCAAATTCTTTAACCGCCAATTCTGCAAACACCGTTCATGCTACAATCAATCAAATTTACCAAAAACGTCTCCATTCCACAAGCTTTAGAATGAGCTCACAATAAACCATATCGGTGTTCTAGTTCAGTAGAAATTTAGCCTTTTGTTTGAAAGACATTCATCACTGAACTCGACGTTTCTCGAGAAGGAGACTCACGGGGTGCCATTGTCGTTCCTGATTTCAAGTTCGCCTTCAGCCCGCTGTTTTTTAGATGCAAAAAGAAAGTTTTAAAGACATACAAGAAAAGTAGCAGTTGTATTAAGTTTACAAACACAATGGAATGGAAACAAAAGAAGTATGACGTTTCTCCCGTCTTTCACAAAGGAAGATGCAAAAAAAAGTCGTATCACACGTTTATGATTAAAGCACATATGCATTCGAAAGGATGTGTGAAATTTAGTGCCGCTGCTGAAATTGGTCACCCCCACACCTGACACATGCCCTTGCCCGCTTACGAACGGAAACCACAGTAGCGCTTAGCGAAAGCTCATCCCTCAGTTTTATTATTGCATCATCCAGCCGGCTGCTTAAATCTTGCAAACTGGCAACTTCTGTGCGGTAAACTTCTTGCTTCAAGAAACCCCAAACATAGAAGTATAATGGAGTGAGATCTGGCGATCTAGGTGGCCAAGGAATTGTTCCATTACGACCAATCCATCGCGGATACTGCTGAGTCAAGAAGTCCCGAACGTCATTGGAAGAATGTGCAGGGAACCCGTCGTGTTGGAAAATGATTTCCATTCGTTGGGGTACAGGAATGACATCAAGTAATCCTGAAGATGATGTTCCAGAAACACCAAATATGTATTGCTTGTCAGATGACCTTGGAACACAGATGGACCTATCAACCGATCGCCAACCACTCTAAGCCAAACATTTAAGCTGAATCGCGTCTGAAACGATGAGTTTCGTGTTACAAATGGATTTTGTTGAGCGTAATGATGCCAGTTATGTAAATTTAACATGCCATCCCGAGTGAAAAGTGACTTATCTGTCCACAGTATCGTTCTAAGGAAATGGTGTTCCTCAATCTCTCGCCCCAAAAGCCAGCGGCAAAATGTTACCCGCTTTTGGAAATCTGAGCTGCGTAATTCTTGTACCGGTGTGAAGTGGTATGGATGATACTGGTTTTTCCACAAAACATTTATCACTTTACTTTGGGAGATTCCACCTTCTCTCGCAAGTATGCGTGAACTCATATTTGGATTTTCCTCCACTCTGTCTAATACGGACTCCTCAGCGGTGGCGGAGCGGCGACCATGGCCCCTTTCGTACACCCTAACCAACGACCCACTCTCCCTAATCCTTCGATGAATTGCGGCAAATACAGCGCGGTTGGGCGCGCGACGATGTGGATAACGTAGACGGTACTCTTATTCGGCTCTCCGAGAGTTACCATCGCAAAATCCATATACAAAGTGCATATATGCGTGCTCTTTATTTGTAAAACCAGGCATATCTGTTTACAGGTTCGAAAGTATGACAATTTGATCCCTGTGATGACTTCAATTGAAAATAAAATCAGAAGGGTAAACAAAAAAGGATAAAATTTCAATATTAATTTACAAAATTAGAAGATTAAAAGTGCAACGTAATAAGAAACAACTTTGTTAATTCGTGCCAATGTAGGAAAACATACTAAGTATATAAAGAGAGACCAAGTAGATGTGATAGCAGCGTGAAAAGAATCGGGCGAGCTCAGGAAAAGTCCAGAAAATGCTAAAGCAAGAGGCAGCATAAGACGTAAAAGAAGCTGACGAGCTAATGAGCTGTTACAGATTGACTCGCCTTTTGTACCCGCGAATGGGATGCGCACGCAAGAAGGTTGGAATACATCTGCATATCACTAAGAGTCCATATGCAGATAGTCACGAATTTGCATACGTTCCATTTACTCACAATCGTTTCGTTTGCCGAATTTCGACGAACGCCGTTTTCAGTGATGTATTGCAAACAAAAGGCTAAATTTCTCCTGAACTGGAACACCGATATGGTTTATTGGGGGTTCAGTCTAAAGCTTGTGGAATGGAGAAGTTTTTGGTAGATTTGACCGATTGTAGCTTGAACTGTGTTTGCAAAATTGCCGGTTAAAGAATTTGGCGACAACTCGATTTTAAACTTCGCCAATGTTTTAGCGCTTGTAGCTCGTCGTCAAATTAAGGTATCCTGATGTAAATGATGTCACCTGATAGGATATTTTCTGCCATTTCGAAATATGGGCTTATTTTGCGTGTAAGTTTTTCAGAAAGCTCACAAATTTAGGTTTTTTCAGACGGGATGGAAAAAAAAACAGATTTTTCTTCTATCTACCATAACTCGGAAACGGTTAGAGATAGGACAGGGTTTCTATTGTGTTTTATGCTCCCCATGGGCTGTTCTATCACTTCCTTTCGTTTGGCAGATTATGTCAAACGCACCCTGTATATATATATATACATGTGGAATGATATATATATATATATAGTGATGGGAAATATAATGGTGAATATGTGTGTGTGTGTGTGTGTATAAATATATAATTTTTTATAAGTAATGTTTCATATATAGCATTGGTGTATAATGAAGTAAATAATGAATATTTAAATTAATTTATAAATTCAAAGGGTTTCATTTTATTACAAACTAGCGGGCTTTTCCCGCTTCTCTGGTCATTATATAGAAATGAATTCTCAAAAAACCATATCATTAATAATAATAAAAAAAAAACTGTCAAAATATAAGTTAAAGTTCCTGCTACCTTCGGTAGCGGTTTTCCCGCTCACTACACGTAGAACATGAATCACCAATGCCTTCGGCAGAGCCTTACCTACTTTTTACTCTCCCTCCCATGCGTGTAACGTTGAAAGTTTTGCAAAATTCTCCCCCATAAAAGTGCATATTACGTGCACTTAATGAACACCCACCAATCAAAATTAGAAATTTTAAGATAATCTGGAGTATATTTAAGCTTGAAAACGTGTTTTTAGTTATCTCCCCTCCCCAACGAGACGGGGGGGGGTGAATGTGTAATTTCGCGAAATTCCTTTTTAGTGGATGTTGCAGACACACACCTAACCAGACATTAAAAAAAATAATAATAATGATATCTTGAGATTATCTGAAGCAGAGGTATATTTAAAAACGTGTTTTTACCCAGCCTGCTCTTGAAGGAGGAACATAGAAGGGAATCTTGCAAAATCTCTTTATACTATGAGTTAGATACATGTAACAGAACCACATATCAAAAATCTCTTTCCAAAGATAACTTAGAGCAGAGTAAAACATGGATGCATGTTTTTTGCCCCACCTGCCGAAAACGGTAGGGAGGGATTTCACAAAATCGCTTCGTAGTGTGCGATGTGTGAGCATAAGCAGGCCACACATCAAACATTGCCATTCTAATATAATTTGGTACAAAGTTGCGCACGGAAACATATTTTTTGCTCCCCTCCCAACCTCCAAGGAGGTTATAGGACGGAATTTCAAAAAATCCCTTTGTAGTGTGTGTGTTGAATACGCATAACTAATCGACATATAAAAAACTTCTTTCCTGAGATGATTTGAAACAGAGATACTCATAAAAACGTGTCCCCCCCCCCTGCCCTTAAAGGGGGGAAGATGAAATTTTGCAAAATCGCTTTATAGAGCGTATTGCGAACCCATAACCAGCCGGGACATATAAAGTAGCCTTTTTTAACATAGTTTGGAGCAGAGCTACGCATAGAAACATGTTTATTGTTACCCCTTCCTTAAGGGTAAAAAAGGGGTTTTTTCGCAAAATTCCATTACAGTGGGTGTTTTATACATATAAATAAGCCCCACACTAAATTTGTGACCTCAGCTTCTATGGATTTCCCCGGACGAATTATGCCCGCTTGGTTGGTCCCTATGTTTAAAGGAAACTCTTTTCTATATCACTTTATAGACAAAAAAATGAAAAGAAAACCCATTGCAATTGCTCGCATCCACTGCAAATCGCAGAATATCTGGTGCGTGTCGCTATTGAGTGCGACAATCCATACCATGGGCTTCCATTTTTGTGCTTATCAGTGAAAAGATTTGAAGGAGACAGTATCAAAAATTTGTAAGTAGCCCTTTTATATCTGAATTTTAATTATATATAAACAACACTATACGCAATGTACCTAATATTTACTTACACGTTAATTCCTATGTTTATTCTTTTTTTTTTTTTTTTTTTTTTTTTTTCTTTTTCCGTTCGACCATAAAATGACAGCAGTTTTACGTCAAATATAATATTATAATATGCTATGAGCACTAAGTCTGTCGTATAAGACAACTAATTTTTTGTAGTTATATATATTTCATAGTTAGTTAATAGTGGTCGGTATGCAGAAAAATAAACAAATAATTATATAAACATGTAACATGATCATGGTACAGACTTATTATAGTTTCTTTTGGTGACTTATGAAATTTTGTCGTCATTTAAAAGAAAAATACATAATTTATGAGGTTATTGTTTCTGTTTCTTTCGTTTTCTTTCTATTTTTTCCCTATATTTTATAATTTATTTGATTATATTTTTTATGGGCTACTTGGCTTGAAGTGACTGTCACGAAAGTAGAGTCCTTGGCAAAAAATTTCCTATCTACGTCAGCGTCAAAATTTTAAAAATTACCCAGATTTATGAATAAGTAAAGCTCTTTAATATAATGCTGAATTAGCTTTCTTGCCAAGCGTACTATCTGTGCCAAAAAATAAATGAATAAATAAAAACTTTATTGAAAATAATTATAAAATTGAGGTATGTTAAAAAAGTTTATGAAGCAAAATTTGAGGAAGTGTGCTGGATTTCCATTATTATTATTTAATTTTGATAATGATGTCATTTTGTCATATGCCTAACGAAATTTAATATTTAACACTTTTTTTTTATTATTTACGTGAAAATATATTTTATTATATGTTGAAAAATAAATTAACTCGTAAAACGTTTTTTAACAATTAAAAATTAAAATAGCTAATTTTAAAGCTTTATATAATAATATCTATATTATATAGAAGATGTAATATAGATAACACTTTGCTTCCTCCCCCTCCTCTTGGGGACTGAATTTCTAATATTCCAAAAACTTGTTTTTAGTTATTTGTGTAGCTATATTTTAAAGCAAAAATTTTACTTATATTTTTTTTTTCTTTGAGATACAAAGGTATTTGTGAAATCACGTTTTGCCCCCTGTAACTATATAGGGGCCGAATTTCTAAAATTCCAGAAACTAGGTATTAGGTATTTATGTTAGCTATATTTTAAAGCAAAAATTTTAGTGATATATATTTATATTTTCTTTCTTTCTGATATGAAGGTTTTTTGTGAAATCATTTTTTGCGTATGTGGAATCACATTTTGCCAAGCACCCCTCTTGTGCACTGAATTTCTAAAATTCCAGAATTTGGTATTTAGTTAGTAGTTTTAGCTATGTTTTTAAGTAAAAATATTACGGATATCTGTTTTTTTCTTTGAGATGTGAAGATTTTTGCGAAATCACTTTTTGTCCCCCCTCTCCTTGAGGGTTGAATTTTGTAAAATCGCTTCTTCGGGGGGTGCTTTCACTGTATATTCTATAAACTGACCGAGTTTCGAGTCAGTGGCTCTAGTAGATATTGCTGTGCGTTGGTGAGTCAGTCAGTCAGTGAGTGAAAGTAGTCTTTTACATATATAGATTATTCTATTAATGTTATAAAATAATTTGCGATTTACAGTACTGGCCAGAATGGATAACTCACAACAAAAGACTGGGATGTTTATGAATGTACAAGAATAATTGCATTTAACTAAGTATTTATTTTATGAGAATTATTAATTTTAGTTATATAAGCACAGTACACATATATAATTGAGAACGAGTTTAATATTTGGTGTGGAAACCTTTTTTTCCAATACAGCTTGGATACGATCAGGCATGGAAATACATAATTTTTCGCAATAGTCTGGTGTAGTTTCTGTAATCCATACTTGTTTTATAGTTTCCCTTAAGTCCGAAAGGAAAGTGGGGTTACGCTCTGCAACTTACGCTTTAAAATTACCCAACAGTTCCCGATTGGGTTTAGATCCGGGGAATTTCCGGGCCACGGCCCAAGGATTTGAAACCCCTGCTTTGCAATCCATGTCGTAACAGATTATTCAGGTGGCAAGGTGCTCCATCATGTTGGAAGTGTGTGAACTGGTTGATATTCATAAACGGTGGTAACTTCTCTTTTAGCACATCGAGATAAACAGTTTCATTAATTGATGTGCCTTCAGGCATGAACCACAATCACATCTTCCTTTGGCACAAATGGCTCCCCAGACCATGACATTTGCAGCATTCTTCACCGTGGGAATAACGTAGCGTTGACAGTCTCTTTTATTTGGAGGCCGTCGTATGTTTCTACAAAATGCATAAAACTGCGATACTTGAGTCTCATCTGAAAACATTACATGTTTCCATTCCTTCGCAGTCCAACCCTGATACTTTTTACAAAATGTCAGTCGGTCAGCAATGTTTTTGGGAGATAATTTAGGCTTCTTAGCAGGCTTGTAAGACTTTAAATTGGCATTGAATAGCCTCCTGCTGATTGTCCTTTAGCTAGGGTTATTAACATCTTTTGGTAAACCAGCTTGGATTGCTTTCGATGATTTTCTGGGTTATTTCTTCGCTGCCAAAATTAGGGACTCATCCATACGCTTGCTTGTGCTCTTGTGACGAACTTTTGGCTTTGAATATACATAATTTCCGGTTGTTTTGAAATTACTTATAGACCTGGAAACTGTCTTTAGTGCCAATTGTAATCTGGCAGCAATTTCCGAGTACTATAACTTTCTTCTCTCAGAATCTTTATTTGCGCATGCATTTCGCGTGAAATTCTTTTACCAGGCATTTTTGTATTATTTCACCCTTTTGTACAAATTTGTACGTCAACACACGGTGAACACAACTAATGAACTAACGAAATGCCAAGCAAGAACACCTGCACTTTGGCAGACAGCGAAAACGAACATCTGGCGCCAATACGTCACTACGAATGGGAAAAAACAAGTGAGTCATCCATTCTGGCCAGTACTGTATATTCATTTTATTATATAAGGTCGCCTTTCATTTAGATAAATGTATTGATTTTAATTCGGTTGTTTATTGCGAGAGCCTTGAACGAAAATCTACTAAATTGCAAAGTTACAAGTGTCAAGCAGAAATTTACTGCAAGTTCAAACTGAATAAATTTCAAAATATCTATCAAACTGACGCTTAATATTTCATTGTAATTAAATCCATTTTTAAGTTTGAGGTCGGCTGCTGTGTATAAATATACAAAAATGCTTATCTGTCTGTATGTAGGAAACTATTAGAGTAAAACAGCTTGTTGTATTTAATTTTCTGGAGAATAAAATTTTTTGTTTCGAAATGCATAACCTAAAATTGGTCATTACAAGAAAAAAAAATGTTGATGCTTTTAAAGTTTGGGAATAAGTGATATCATAAAGCATGCATAAGACAGTTTTTCTTTTCTACTTTTTCTAACACATAAACGGTAACAAATTAAGTAGAAAATAGTAGAAAAAATAATAATAACTCAAGATCTGAAATTTCCGATAACTGTGTCTTCTATTTTAAAGGGAATTTTTCAGCGAAATAAAATATTTCTTGCGAATGAATCATCATAAAAATTGAAACTATCTAATAAATAAAAAACGTGGAAAAATTTCTTTAGATCACTATATTTAAATGATGATGTATGAAACATTTTATTAAAAACAATAATTGTAATTCATAAAATAATTGTTTCAGATCAAAATAACTGATGACGATCTTTTATCAGAAAGAAAATGTAGATAAAATAGAAAGCTCTCAAGATGCATTCGCGCCTAATATTTTGATGACTAATGAAGCACTTGGACTACTTATTTTGACCTTATTTTTATTTATTTTATTATTATTATTTGAAATAGTGCATTTTGCGTAAATTATAAAATTACATTTTAACACTTTATATCTATTTTACAGTATTTTTATTCTTAACATAAAGTCATGACTAATAAATCTATTTTTATACCCATATGTTTATCAAAGTATTAGAGTGTTTCATGAAACCATACTTCTTTTTATTGTAGTTTATTGTTACAGAATTTATTTAAAGTATGTCATTATAACAGACGCATCTTTTTTCTAAATTATAAGTAATACATGAAAAACGATATACCTATAAAACAATGACAATAATTTCGGACATATATAATTAATATTATGACTAGAGTAAACTCTATTATTCATCGTAATTTTGAATTCGATCTATATACATAAGGTGTATGCCAGTAAATGTCAAAGTGACAATTAGGTTATAATGTTTATTAGTGATGTTGGTAAGTAATTTATGATACCATATGTTTGATGGATTTTGCTAGCACATCATTTTCGAAATCAATTTTGGTAAGAGAAATTAATCTAAGAATAAAATCAGTTATTACAATCATGAACTATTAAAAAGTTCTATTTACAAAATTTTCAACAACAATTTAGATTTTTCATTTTTTTATATATTTATTTAAATTAAGACTTTTTTTTTTTTTTACGTGTATATTATAGTAAAAAATCGACAAGCATTTTATATACACTGCATAAAAAAAGTAGACGGACACTTACTTTTAATCCTCTTAAGCCGTTTATTTCTTTAATTAGAGATATGAGGTTCATTTATATTCTTGAGACATCATATATTATTATTTTTCGGATATAGATTCAATCCTTTTGAATTATGTAGTGGAAAAATTCAGAAAACAAAAATGGTGCATATTTCCACTGTGATTTTTCTTTAAAAAAATAGACGGACCCATCTTGTATCTCTAAAATAAAACGTTTTAGTAAGGTGTTCGTCTCCCATTTGCTTTAATAAGTTCGTATACTCTGTTAGGCATCGAATCAATGAGATTCTGAATCTTTTTTTGGCAGAAAATTTCCCAAATGTTTGTAAGAGCTTCTTTGAGCTGGTGAATTGATTCATACTGGCGTCCACCCTCATAAATTTTATGAACAAGTATAGCCCAAATGTTTTCTACAGGATTCATATCCGGACTCTTGGCTGGCCAAGGTAAAACATTGAAGTTGTTCTCATGAAACCATATTTTAATACTGTTAGCGGTGTGTAATGGCGATCCATCTTGTTAGAAAATAAAGTTTTATCCTCCAAGATCACACGCAAATGTCAAAAGCTCACTGCTTAATATTTCAATATAATCTTTGTGAGTTTTATTCTTACTTAGGAACACTAAATTTGTCCTTACACCAAAGCCAACAGCTAGCCACACCATCACGCCACCACCACCAACTTGCCGAGTAGAGTACACTTCGTCTTCTTTCTCCAAACTGTGCCAATAATATTGATATCCATATGAACCGTCTAAATTAAATTTTTTCTCATCTGAAAAAACTACAGATATCCATTCTGTAGTCCAAGACATATGGTTTTGAGCCCACTGTAGGCGTTCTGTCACGTAGTGATCCTTCCAGCATGGATGATGTTTTCTCTTCGTATATTGAAAGAGCTCTGAGTGCTTAATGTAGTGATAAATTGTCTGAGAAGTTACGTTAGTAATTCTTGGGCTTATTCAAACTCTGGGAATTGATGCTCCAGTTTTTTTCAGCCCAGTAAAATTTTTTTCTTTGGTCTCTAAGCGAAAGTTTCTTTGGCCGGCCACACTTTTTCTTTACGCCATGGGCTTCAGGAGGGCGTAGAAATTCGTTGATGCTACTTTTGCTTATTAGAAGTAGCCTACTAATTTCTCTGACACCTTTATTAACATTTTTTTGCGCTATAATTTGTCCTTTTTGGTAATCAGTTAGAGGAATTCCTCGTGGCATGGCGCATTCATCTTCAAGAAATTTAATTACGTAAAACCATGTTGCCAAGCACGTTAGCAATTGGCAAAATACCAAATGTACATGTACATGCAAAACTGGTATTCCGCAAGAAATACCCACTTAGATAATTGCAGTTTTTGACCGGTGTCCGTCTACTTTTTAATATATATATATATATATTGCACAAATGTATATCTTTCCTCTTTTCTGCATTTCCCTACATTAAAATTATAAATAATTGAATATTTTTATTTGTCTGTAAAAAATATGAAGATTGATAAGTATAAACATGTTAAAGTATTTTAATTGACATTTCCTATTAAACAAAGATGGGGTTTTAAAAAATTCTAAAGAAGTGTCCGTCTACTTTTTTTATGCAGTGTATATATGCCAGTTTATCCAGAAATCACACAAAAAAAATAAAAAAAATAAACATTATTCAAAAAATACTGACGATAGCTCTGTGCGGTATTCGCTGAAATGTAAAATAAGGAATGGGATTACATATATATATATATATATATATATATATATGCAATAAAATAATAGTTACATTTTAATTTAAATATCGCGTTGTATTTTCAGTATCACAGCACTTTTCAAAGAAATCTGTCTAATAAAATTACGCCATATTACAAATACTAAAGCTTTTTTAGGAGAATTTCCAATGTCTCTGAGGGTCATTCTAATAAATAGCAGCTATTTCGTTGAGCATGTATAGTCCTAGTTATCAAATGTATTGCGCCACTGTAAAAAAAGTAAATTTACAATTATAGTGCTACCTTAGAAAAGAAACCTTAGAATTAAGAATATTTAAACTAATTTGCTATTAAATCTTTTGTTACTTAAAAAAATCCCATGTTTTTCTGTGTATTTTAGTGAAAACTGCATAGTGCTACGGTCAATTTTTAATTATATATGTATATATATATATATATTTCTGTGACTTTTGGACCGCTCGTTATATATGTACTTATACATGTATATATAATTATTGAACATACTTATTAAAAATGGTTTATACTAATTTTATTTTAACTATTTTAAATTTTACTTTTAATCGTTTGATAACTTTTTTTTAATTTAAATAATAGACTACATATATTTTGCTTTGTTATAGAAAAGAACGTTTAAAATTAATTTTATGTGTATGCACGAATAATAAATACATATCTCTAATATATATTACCTTATATTTAATTTGTCACCATTCTTTTCCACAAAATGTATTAGCTCACACATTAACTTATGTGAACGTATAATTACATTTGATTTTACTCGAACTTCTCCTAGTAATATATATATATTACTAGGAGAACTAGTTATATAACTAGTTCAGAAGAATCACTCATCAGCCAGTATAGTACACACACACACACACACACACACACTACGATCTGCTTTTCTTCATTTATAAAAAAAATCTATTAAATACAGTAAACCTTTAGCATTTTTTAATCAATGGAAATATAATGTTTTATTAAAATTGACAAAATAATTACAGCTTAATTACTGTAATATTGTACAATATAACAAACTTGACTTATTAACAAAAATAAAAGACTTACAATATCATTGTCATAACTTATGTAGATAAATCACCTAATAACTATGCTATTATTTGTAAACAGTATTACAAATGTCTTATAAACAGCTCAGTATCTAATAATTGTAAATTTTCATTAACTCAAAATAATATTATCATTAACAATAAAAAAATTCACAGTTATTATAAACTATTAAAGCTTCCTTTTAATAATTTCAACTATCCTTAAATTGTACTAATACCTAAGTTACATAAATATCCTATTCAATTTAGAACGGTTACTATTGGATGTAATACCTACAACAATAATTATAATAAACTGCTTCTTGATATTCTGAAAGATGTTTATAACATCACTTGTAAAGATCAAAGCTTTCGATGTCTTAGAAATAGTTACTAACTCATTAACCAAATTAAAAACTTTTATAATGTAGACAATATTATTACTTATGATTTTCAGGATCTGTTTAATAATATTATTTTATCTGACCGTTATCAAATTATAAATCAACTTTTCATTAAACATAAAAATCAGATTAATTTACCTAATAATTTTAATGTTGAATATTTTAAAACTCTTTTTAATTTCATCATCTATAATAACTATATCTTACACAATAACTTCATTTATTTACAAAGAGTGGGCATCCCGCAAGGGGGATGCAGCTCTAGTTTATTGGCTGACATTTATCTTTATTATCATGAGTGAAAGTTTACTTTTGATCATATCTTACAATACCTATACATTGATCGTATAATCATTTTATTCATTAATAATAAGTCATCTGATTTAATTACTTTAGATTATCTTTCAAATTTAAAATTATCTCAGACTTTTCATAAAGATAAAATCATAAACTTTCTAGATCTTAAATTTCATTTCAACAATATTAAAATTTATATTGATATTTATGATAAAAGACAAGAATTCAACTTTAAAGTAAATTTGTTTACTCATTTTAAATCATGTCTGCATCTCTCTGTATTCAGAAACATAATTTTTAATTACTTATATCGAACCAATAATTTATGTTCTGCTAAATATAAACAAAAAAACATTAATAAACTTATTATGGGAACTTTACATATGGGCTTCCCCAAATATTTTGTTTATGCATTGATATATCAATCAAAGTATCTGTCAAAAAAAAAAAAAAAAAAAAAAAAAAAAAAAAAAACCTCTTTATGTGTATACAAAAAATAAATCAATAAATAAATCAATAAATAAATAATAAATAATAATAATAATAAAAGACAATAAAAAATGGGGAGGATGGGTTTGCAGATGTTTGATTAAGGAGGTTGGTTGGGATGATGAATTAAACTGTTGAAGGAAAGATAACTGCATTTCATTTTATTCAAATATTCAATACTTGTTTAAGAACAGTTAGAATTATGGATCAATTAAAATTAAACTAGTATGTTGTGGCCGCCACAAGACTTTCTTCTATATTTTCCTGTACAAATTCACGCAGTAACAATATTAAAAAAAAAAAAAAAAAAAAAAAAAAAAAAAAACGATTTTTTTCATTTTTTTTTTTCGTTAAAAGTAAAAAAATCGATAACTTTGTTTTAAATTACCACATATTTATAGTTCAACCATTCGTTTTAAAGGTATTGAAGGTATTCGAAAGATACCGATCTTGAAAATTTACACCCCCCCGGGGGGGGTACTTCCCCCTAGGGGGGGAAGCGATGCCCCAAATTTTTTCCCTAATTAACTACTACTATTATCAATAATTCATATTAATTTCACAATCACAGGTTAAGAATAACTCTCATTATGTACATTTATGCGAAATTTTTTCCTATACTGCCATATTAAAAATTTAGAAAAAATACGATCACAGCGCCACCTGTTGAGCGATTGATCCCCAAATCTAATCAGCCTCAGTTTATGTCAGGGGCCAACTAAATACCAAGTCTGGTTAAATTTCGTTTAAAAAAAAAAAAAAAAAAAAAAAAAAAAAAAAACAATTTTTTTCTAAGTTTTTTTTCGTTAAAAGTAAAAAAAATCGATAACTTTGTTTTAAATTATCACAGATTTATAGTTCAACCATTCGTTTTAAAGGTTTTTGACGAGACCTTTCGAAAGATACCCATCTTGAAAATTTACTCCCCTCGAGGGGGGACTTCCCCCCCACGGGGGTGGCGAGGCTCCTACGCATACAAAAAATTTTTCCCAGTTGAGTATCTCTATTTTAAATAATTCTTGTAAATTTCATAATGATTACTAATAAATAATTCTCTTTATGCACATTTATACAAAATTTTGTCCCATATCACCATGTTAAAAATTTAGAAAAAGCGGGATGGCAACGCAACCTGTAAGACAATTTTTACCAAAATTTGATAGACACTAAATTATGTCAAGGTACAACTACATACCAATTTGTATGAAATTCTGTGCAGTAGTTCTTGAGATATAGTTGCCACAAAATTTTGTCACACACACACACACACACACACACACAGACAGACAGACAGACAGACAGACAGATATTTTCTAAAAATGGTCAAATCGTGTTCTACAGCTCTCAAAACGTGTAAATTCATCAAAAACCCGAGGTCGAAAATTTTTACGAATCCAATACTTTCTCTATATTACATATAGAAGAAAGTAAAAACAGATCTTACCTAGATTACATGCAAAATACCTGTATGAATTCAGTTAATAGGATTCTGAATATATATATATATATATATGTATATATATATATATATATGTGTGTGTGTGTGTGTGTGCGCGCGTTTCTGGAGTATAATATATTTTTGGATAATATTTAAAAAAAAATCAGTGTTACAGAATTGTAAATAATTGTGTTTATTTTTGTATAAATTCTTTCAAAGAGGCTTAGTAAGTTGATAAAGTGCTAATTTTGTGCATTTCTAGTCGTCTTAGCGTTGAAATAGCCTTATTTTCCCTTAAAAACGCATTAAAAAGCCCCAATAAGGCAGGTAATGGATTTGGCGCCAAATTTGGCGACTTTTCCCCACCTTGGCGATTTTTTTTGGCGACCTTGGCGAGAAAATCCTTATATGGGATATACCAAATATGGAAGCTGTAAGTTGATTGGTTGACCACTTTCTAGAATTTTCTCGAAAAATCTGGATTCCATGGAACAGTATATAAGCCTGTTTTCTTCGCCAAGGCCGGTCAGAGTCAGTTCAGTTCAGTCATAATGTTGCATTGCTCTTGAGCCTCTTTGAGAGAGACTTGCTTCAAGCTTTATTGCTATACAGTTTGTACTGTGGACTTGCTATTGACAGCTGTTGTTTAAGCTGTGTTTACTGCTTGAATTGAAGCTGATAATTGGTTTATTGACCTGTATTTTTCTGGAACTTTCTGTGAATAAATTACTGAATTTTTGTACGTTTGGCCTTTCATTCTCAGACAACTCACGAACCCCCCAAGTACGCAACATTTCTGGTGTCAGAAGCGGGGATTGTCTGTGAATGGTGATAACGAGAGCTATGGAGCAAGAGATGACCTAGAAGGTCTCACTGCTCAGATGAATGAGTTAAGATCTGGATTGATAGAGAAAATGGAAACAGGACAGGAGAAAATGGAAACATCGCAGAGAGAGATGAAAGATAGCCTGAGTCAAGAGATGAATGAAATGAAAGCAGGACAGGAAAAGATGGAAACCGAATTGATCGAAAGAATGAAAGAAGGACAAAGAGAGTTGAAAGACGGTTTGACTGAAGAAATGAAGGTAGCACAAGAGAAAATGGAAACGGGACAAAAAGAGTTGAAAGACAGTTTGGGTGAAGTTCAAGGAGAAATTAAGTCAATCCAAGAAAAAGTTGAATGCAATCAAGAGGAGATGAAGGGAGAACTTTCAGCAGTAAAGGAAGTGATTGAAAGTAAATTATCGGATATGGAAAGCAGAGTAGATGGAATAGAAGAGAAAGTTTTGAAAATAGAAGAAAGTTTTGAAGAAAAAGCTATGAAGATAGAAGAAAATGTTATGAAGGTTGAAGAGAGTGTTACGAGGATAGAACGGAGTGTAGAGGAGAAATTTAAAGAAAACTTTGATCAAGAGCTGAAAGGAAGGTTTTCAGAGATAGAAAGCAAGTTTAAGAGAATGGAGGAAGATCTTGAAAGAAAAATGAAGAAAGAGTGGAACAGAGAAGTAATAGAGAATGAACTGCAGAGCAAGATTCGGAATCTCGAAGAAAAGTTAGAATCCATGCCTCAGGAAAGTAAAAAGAGAGATAAAAGAATCCAGAATCAGGAATTTATTAAGCTATCCACCTACGACGGCAGTTCCTCCTGGCATGTATATAAGACGCATTTTTCCATCGTTGCTGAAGCTAACGGCTGGGACTCTACCGCCAAGTCAGTCCACTTAGCAGCAGCATTACGGGGAGATGCAGTCGAGATCCTGAGAAATGTTTCTAAAGAAGAAAGGAACGACTTCGAGGCCCTGACTAGAGCACTGGAGCTACGGTTCGGAGAGAAGTGTTCTAAGGACTATAGTCGCCTTCAGCTAAAATCTCGTTACCAGAAAACGGGCGAAAGTTTGCAAGAGCTGGCAGTGGACATTCAGAGACTGTCACACCTAGCATTCTCAGACTGTCATGCTGACACTCGAAACGACTTAGCTCTTCAGTACTTTATCGATGCTGTTCGTGATCCAGAAATTCAAAAAGCGCTGAGACTCTCCAACATCAGAGACGTAGAATCAGCTTTAGGCTATGCACTTAGGATAGAGGCAGCCCAACAAGCCTCCCGTAAAGACCGCCATACCATAAGAGCAGTCTCTTTAAACGATACGCCTGCTGGTGAAAATGAAATCAAGAGAAGTATCGAAGAGATCTTAAAGAGACTGCGCAGCCTGGAGAATAAAAAGGAAATAAAGGACCGGAAGATAAAGTGCTGGGGCTGTGGAGGGGATGGTCACGTGAAGAGAAACTGTCCTGTACGACCAAATATAGGAAATCACCCGTCTTCACCATCACTACAGGGAAACTAAGAGAAGGCCATCTCGCGGGGCGGAGGTTGCCTAAAATTAAAGCGCCCCAATTTACAGTATTTCATGTTTCATCGATGAGTGGCGGCGATAATGGACTTCACGTCTATGGCCAAGTCAACAACGCCACCTGCCGGATGATTCTGGACACAGGAGCCAACGTGACCATCATTAGAACGGATTTGGCTCAAGAACTAAAAGAGAAGATCATCTGGACGCCGCCCTGCGTTAAACTCCAGACTGTGACCGGAGACGAAATCAAAATATATGGAAAAATGAACTTGACCATCACTTTTGGAAATGCCAGTTACCATCATATGGCATATGTGGCTGATATAAGAGATCCTCTAATCATTGGAATTGATTTCCTAATAAAATTTAACTTCAAAATGGACTTCAAGAATAATGAACTGCATTCGAGTTCGGAAGACATCGCTGTGTTCAACACTGAAAATCAAGACATGCAGCCAATTTGCCAGATAACAGCCAAGTCTGAAATTTCCATCCCTCCACACACAGAGACAATAGTTTCAGGAACACCACCTACAAAGCAATACTTCCGCTATGGACTGATTGAATACCCGAATACAGACAATAGCCCAAGAGGAGTTCTGGTAGCTTCATCTCTAGTTGATCTCTCAAAGAGTACTATTCCTGTGAGAGTCGCAAACATCAGTGATAAGGTCCGAACAGTGAAGAAGGATGAGGTGTTAGCAGCCTGCACTCCTTTAACATGCATCAACCGCCCCACGCAAGCAACTGAATCCAAGTCTTCTGAACAATTAATAACGGAATTACTCAAGAATGCAGAGTTAAGAAAGGAACAGAGATGTGCTGCGGAGAAGCTACTCCAAGAATTTAAAGACCTTTTTCTCGAACACCTGAAGACGTCGGGAGAACGAACATCACCCAGCACAGAATTGTTACAGGAAATCAACCTCCAATCAAACAACATCCAAGAAGACTTCCCTTTGCTAAACAGGAAGAGGTCACTGAACTTCTAAGTGAAATGCAGCACAATGATGTCATTGAGCCATCAACTAGTCCTTGGGCCTCTCCCATAGTACTGGTGCGGAAAAAGAATGGTTCAACAAGATTTTGTGTGGATTATCGTCGTTTGAATGACATCACGAAGAAAGACAGTTACCCTCTTCCCAGAATTGACGACACATTAGACACACTTGCTGGCAATAAATGGTTCTCGACTTTGGATCTTAAGAGCGGTTACTGGCAAGTAGAATTACATCCTGATGATCGTGAGAAGACTGCATTCACCACGGGACAAGGACTGTGGCAATTTGAAGTTATGCCGTTCGGATTATGTAATGCACCTGCCACCTTCGAACGCCTTATGGAGACAGTGCTAAAAGGACTTTCCTATGAAGCCTGTCTGGTGTATTTGGATGATATTATCATTGTGGGGCGCACTTTTGAAGACCATCTACGAAACATTCGAAAGGTGCTGGAGAAACTCAGAATGGCTAACCTCAAATTGAATCCAGGCAAGTGTAACTTGTTCCGTCGTGAAGTGAGCTACCTCGGCCATATCATCTCTGCCGAAGGTGTGAGAACTGATCCTGAGAAGATCTCTGCAGTCGAGAACTGGAGTCGCCCTGAAAATGTATACCAACTACGAAGTTTCCTGGGGTTGTGCACTTACTACAGGAAGTTTGTCAAGGGTTTCTCAAATATTGCCAGACCACTGCACAAGCTGACGGAAGCCAAATAGAAGTTCCTGTGGACAGATGAATGTGAAAAAGCGTTCAAGCGACTTAAAGAGGCCTTAACATCATCGCCTATCTTGACATATCCACAGCCCGAAAGACAGTTCATACTTGATACAGATGCCAGCCATGAGAGTGTCGGTGCTGTTCTGTCGCAGGAAATTGATGGTCAAGAACATGTCATTGCCTATTGGAGTAAATGCCTGTCTAAACCGGAGCGAAATTACTGTACCACCAGGAAAGAGATGCTCGCCATCGTAAAAGCCATAGAACATTTCCATCATTAACTCTGTGGCAGAAGATTCCTGCTCCGGACTGACCATGCATCTTTAACGTGGTTGCTCCAGTTCAAGAACCCGGAAGGACAGATTGCCAGGTGGATACAACGCCTGCAGGAATATGACTTCGAGATACGTCATCGTAAAGGGACTCTACTGCTCTAGAGCCGAACAGAAATACCTGCCGATAAATCCGGTTGCCTGCCAAGTTACTGTCTCAACACCATCAGATAAAGATCCCGATCCATGGAGTGACGAAGAACTTAGAAAAGCCCAGTTGGAAGATCCTGACATAAAGCCAATATTACAGCTGAAGGAGACGACCAGCAACAGACCTATCTGGCAGGACATTTCCAGATTTAGTCCCATTACGAAAAGTTATTGGGCACTTTGGGACTCTCTTCATATCAGAAACGGCGTATTATACAGGAAGTGGGAATCTGATGATGGGAAAAGCTTCAGATTGCAGGTTTTATTACCAAGATCAAAAATTTCAGCTGTTTTAGAACAACTGCATAGTAGCTCTACCGGAGGCCATTTTGGGGTAATGAAGACTCTGCAGAAAGTTCGGGAACGCTTCTACTGGTGCAAGGCAAAGGAGGATGTGGAGAAATGGTGTAAATACTGTGATGCTTGTGCGGCACGTAAAGGCCCGCAGAAACGAAGTCGAGGAAGACTGCAACGGTATAACGTGGGAGCACCATTTGAACGGATTGCAATCGACATCTTTGGTCCTTTGCCACGGACCTACAGTGGAAATAAATACATCCTCGTCGTGATGGACTACTTCACCAAGTGGCCTGAGGCATATCCCATTCCCAATCAAGAGGCATGCACAGTCGCAGAATTCCTAGTGCAGCAATGGGTGTCAAGGTACGGCGCGCCCCTACAACTTCATACCGACCAAGGTAGGAACTTTACGTCTGATGTTTTCAAAGGACTGTGTCAACTACTCGGCATAGACAAAACCCGGACAACACCCCTACATCCCCAGTCGGACGGCATGGTCGAGAGGTTCAATCGTACTATCCTGAATAACCTCTCTCTTCTAGTATCAAGGAACCAGCAAGATTGGGACTTGAAGTTGCCATTGTTCCTGCTGGTTTATCGAAGTGCTGTCCATGAAACCACCGGCTATACTCCAGCCCAGATGCTGTTTGGACGTGAACTTCGTCTCCCTTGTGATCTCCTGTTTGGTTGTCCACCCGATGCGCCTTCATCGCCCGAGGAGTACATCCAAGATCTCCAGGCACGATTTGAGGACGTACACGCTCGGGAACGGATTAATATGGCAACGGAGAAAATGAAGACAAGGTACGATCTAAAGGCTACACAACATGAGTTCCAGGAAGGAGTGAAGGTCTGGTTGTGGAATCCTGTTCGACGCAAAGGACTCTCTCCCAAGTTACAGTGCAACTGGGACGGACCATACACAGTCTTAAAAAGGCTGAATGATGTAGTGGTGCGGATCACTAAAACACCTTCATCAAAACCGAAGGTGGTGCACTATAACAGGCTAGCCAAGTACCACAAGTAACGGTAATATTAAAATTTAAAATGTAAATACTGGTAAAATTTGCGCATGCGTAATGTAAATATTTGTATATAGATATTTGTACATAGTTGGGAATTTTGTAAGTATTTCCCACTTAATTTATATTTCGATGTTATCTTTATGTGCAACTTAGTTCTTGTATTTTAGATTGTGTAAATTTGTTTAGTTTCGCCTCTTGACCAAGGGTTGCACTGCCCGGGACGTGCAGTCCTTGGGAGGGGGGCAGTGTTACCGAATTATAAATAATTGTGTTTATTTTTGTATAAATTCTTTCAAAGAGGCTTAGTAAGTTGATAAAGTGCTAATTTTGTGCATTTCTAGTCGTCTTAGCGTTGAAATAGCCTTATTTTCCCTTAAAAACGCATTAAAAAGCCCCAATAAGGCAGGTAATGGATTTGGCGCCAAATGTGGCGACTTTTTCCCACCATGGCGATTTTTTTGGCGACCTTGGCGAGAAAATCCTTATATGGGATATACCAAATATGGAAGCTGTAAGTTTATTGGTTGACCACTTTCTAGAGTTTTATCGAAAAATCTGGATTCCATGGAACAGTATATAAGCCTGTTTTCTTCGCCAAGGCCGTTCAGAGTCAGTTCAGTTCAGTCTAAGATCAGCTTCTGTCATAATGTTGCATTGCTCTTGAGCCTCTTTGAGAGAGACTTGCTTCAAGCGTTATTGCTATACAGTTTGTACTGTGGACTTGCTATTGACAGCTGTTGTTTAAGCTGTGTTTACTGCTTGAATTGAAGCTGATAATTGGTTTATTGACCTGTATTTTTCTGGAACTTTCTGTGAATAAATTACTGAATTTTTGTACGTTTGGCCTTTCATTCTCAGACAACTCACGAACCCCCCAAGTACGCAACAATATATATGTATATATATATGTGTGTGTGTGTGTGTGTGTGTGTGCGCTTCTGGAGTATAATATATTTTTGGATAATATTTAAAAAAAAATCAGGATATACTGTCTTTATTACATCTATTTCATTTCAAGGTAATTTTTTCTTGAAGGTTCATGTTATGATTTATATTTTTCTAGAAGGTTTAAATTATGCTTTTATTTTTTCAGGAAAATATTTCAAAAATTCAGGATAAATTCTGTCTTTATTCCCTTTATTTCATTTCAAGGTAATTTTTTCTTGTAGGTTCACGCTATCATTTGATATTTTCTTAAAATGATTACCAAATACAGAAAACCTACGTTTAATTGCTCAATGTTATGGGGATAGCACTTGAAAATTACTTATAACATTTTGAGCTTTTCAGTTAAAATTCAATCTTATTTTGCTTTGGAATGAAATTTTTTTGCTCATCTCAAAATTAAAAGGTTCTTTTCAATAATAAAAGTTCTATGATTTCCCCATAAAATACTATCCTAAATTAATCCTTCTTTTTTTTAGCATAAAAAATACACGGTCCTATATTATATTTCATCAAGTATTGCAGTCTAAAAAATTAAAGTAAGTAATATTATCAACCTTAAAAAATTAAATCGATTTAAGATAACTAGTTATTTTGTTTGGCCTGTGTATGTTTCTGTGGTGATTTATTTGACTAACTATACTTCGTTCTCTTTCTTTTCTATTATTATCAAATGGATTATATATTTATACACATGTTTGTATATGAATATATAAATTTTGTAAGAATGTTTTATTTGGCAAGTTTCTTATGTAAATATTGAAATATTTAGAGTTTTTGTTAAAGCTACTTAAGAAAATCACCGTTTTCTTCTGCTTTCTAAAAACTAGTGTTATCTACGGACGCCAGTAAATGAAATATTCACACTTTTATCTTCAAAGCGGCTACTCAATTGAATAACACGTACTGCGTTTCTTCTTAAAATTCAACTATCAGTAAAAAAAGAACACAGCTACGTTGAATATTATTTACAAAAAGAAATCATTTAAAAAATACAAAAAACTTTATTCCCAATGGAAAAAACCTACTGCTCTAAAACAGTAAATTACTTATTCTAAAAGATTTAATACACACGAGCTCTCGATTAAACGAGACCAAGTATCATTTTTTTTTTTAACTAACGTTGCCATCTAATAATAATAATATTCATAAAATAAATAATAGACATAATAATACATTTTCAACATCCTCCCACCTTTTGATTATAAATAATAATCAAAACATAAAAACTATCATTCAAAACAACTCTGATACAAAGATGGCAACATTACATTTAAAAAATATAAAAAGTAAAATAAATAGTAGAATGATCAACAATATCTAATATAATCTACAAGTTCAGTCTTTCCGGCACCTTAATTCTTCTGCCAACTCTACTAAACTTCATTTGCTCACTAGTAGTACTGTCTGAAACTTTGGAGATGCTATCTGATTCTTTAACTTTACTGAGAGTCATCGGTATGGGAAGATCTTCAGAAGATGTTATCTCTAGGGGATAAACTCTTTGAATCGGGCGTAAGAGCTCCTTTTGGGAAGTTTGCACTTTAACAAGTCGTACTTGTCCGTCTTTACCTGGTATAACCTCAGTGATACGACCTAAAGGCCAGTAGATTCTCTTTTTATTATCGGCTCCCACCATAACAATTTCGCCAACAGTAACGGTATGTTTGTCTGACTTTTTGCTTTTACTTTTACGTAGAATAAGAGCACCAAGATATTCAGATCTAAAACGGCTTCGTAAATTTTTGAGAATGGTTTGTCTGTATTTGAGCCTTTTACACAAAAAATTTTGCTCAACAGCATCCAAATCAGGAAGACTGCATTCATGCATATCTTGGATGAACATCGATGGCGAAATAGGTTTTACAGCATCCTCTTCACAGATGTAAGTAAGAGGTCTTGAGTTGATTACCTTCTCACACTCAGCTAAAACCGTCATCATTTCTTCGTAATCGAGACGTGCAAGCCCTAATACTCTTTTCAAGAGATCTTTTAGAATTCGAATTAATCTCTCCCACCAACCGCCCCACAAAGCAGCAGTTGGAGGATTGAACTTCCAATCAATAGAGTTGACAGCTCCATGTTTTCGTATGCGTTCCCAGTCTAGTTTCTTGAAATAGTTGGCTGCTCCTACAAAATTTGAACCATTGTCACAGTATACAGTAGAGCATCTTCCTCTGCGAGCTGTAAATCTTCTAAAGGCCATTAAGAACGCATCTGTTGAAGCAGAAGTAACAAGCTCCAAATGGACTGCTCTGTATACTGCGCAAGTAAAAATTAAAACCCAGCTTTTCTTGTTATCCTTGAGAAATAATGGCCCAGCCATATCAACACCAATTATCTGAAAAACTGCAGCATCTTTAACTCTGTTTTCAGGAAGTGGAGGACTGATTACTTCCAAGTTCTTTGACCGAAATCTTTTACATGCAGTGCAGCTGGCTACAGCATTTTTGACCGCCTTTCTGCCGTTTAGGATCCAATACTTTTCTCGAAGTATATTTAATAGTATCTGGACACCAGCATGGCAGTTCTCAACATGTGCTTTATAAATTAGCCGTTTTACTACTTCATGTTTTGATGGAAGAACAATAGGTTTAAGAAAATCTTCACTATCCTTTCGATAAATAATTTTCGTCTTCAGCCTAATGACACCAAGCTCGTCTTTAAACGTTTGCAAAGTTTTCAATCCCTTTTCGTCTTCTTGAGGAAAAGACTCATTCTGAATTAGAAGTAAAACCTTCATTTCTGCATCATGAATTTCTGGGGCTGTCAATTCACCATGCTTCCTCCAATTTAAATTCTTGCAGTTGTGCTTGAAACGAAGGATCCATGCAACAAGACGAATAATTCTATCATAACTAGAAAAGTATCTATAGTACCAGTCTTCATCAACAATAGCTTCAGTATTTGTCAGTATACAAGTTTTTCTAGTTTTTTCCTTTTCAATTTCTTCCTCATTCCAATCGCGATTGGAGAAATCCATCATTGTTCGAAATTCAGAACCATCTTTCATCCATTGTGGACCCTCCCACCATTTTGATGAGACTAGATGCTTTGCTTTGCATCCTCTGGAGGGCAAGTCTGCAGCATTCTTCTCCCCCGTTATATGTCTCCATGATGAAGGATCACTCAGTTTTCTGATCTCCTGCACTCTATTTCTTACAAAAACGGACCAATTTTCTTCTCGCTGTATCCATGCTAGAGCCGTTGTAGAATCACTCCAATAATGAGACATAACATTTCTCCAACCAAGAGCTTCAATAACCGAATTCGTCAGTCTCGCTCCAATTACAGCAGCTAGAAGTTCCATTCTAGGAATAGTTACACCTCTTAACGGAGCCACTCGAGACTTTGCTGCAAGCAAAAATAAATTAATTTGATTACCATCCTCTACTCTAAGGAATGTAACTGCACCATAGGCATCTTTGCTTCCGTCAACAAACGTGTGAATAGTGCAGTTGCTTAAATCTTCGGAAGATACTCGAATAAACCTAGGTATCTGTATATCAGTCAAATACTTCAGTTCTTGAAACCACTGCATAAACTCTTTATGAAGCTCACCAGTTATCTCTTCATCCCAACTCATTCCTAGTTTCCATGCTTTTTGTAACATTATTTTTGGATAAAGCATGACTGGTGAGGTGAAGCCAAAAGGATCAAAAACTTTGTGGACGACAGACAACATAGTTCTTTTTGTTAATTTTTCCATATTAATGTTGTCTAACCATTTCATGTTAATCTTCAATGTATCAAGCTCTTTATTCCAAATAAGACCTAATACTTGAGTCTCTTTCTTAGAACTAGTCTCATTACAGTCGCCAGACCATTCCCATTCTCTAAGATCAAAACAACCTTTGGCCATTAAAGCTTTAGAATTAACGATAAACTTATCTAACTCTTCTTTGTTATTAACGCTGGTAACGACATTATCTACATAGAAGCTCTCTAAAAGCCTTTTCTTTAAAGATTCTTCAAATCCGCTACAACGCCGAATATGATACTCAATTACCGCAGCCAAAAGGAAAGGACTGCATTTAACACCAAAAACAACTCTTGTATGGCGAAATACTTTTAGTTTCTTACCTTCTAAGTTTTCCCACCATAAAAAACGCAGGAAATCTCTGTCGTCTTTACGAATGCTTATTTGCAGAAAAGCTTTTCTAATGTCGGCGATAACGCCAAATTCTTTTTCCCTGAATCGAAGTAAAATATCTGGGATAAGTTCCATTTGATTAGGACCACATTCCAAGCATTGGTTTAAAGAAGGATAATTTGCAAATCTAGCTGAAGCATCAAACACTGGGCGAATTGGAGTAGTGCTGCTACTAGGTTTTATTACAGCATGATGAGGTAAGTAATTGCCATAAGAGTTTACTTCGTTCTTGTGAACTTCCTCAATTATGCCTTCATTAATCCAGCTCAGAAACACATCTTCATATTTTTCATACATGTTCATCGCTATAAGCTTTGCTGTTGTGTATTCGAGCCGTTTCTTCGCCAAACTCAAGTTGTCGGGTAAAGGCGACTTATCATCAGCCCATGGCAAACAAACTTCATAGCGGCCCTCTCTATTAACTGCCACTGTTTCTAAAAAATGCTCTTTAGTCTGAATATCAGTCTCGTGTTTGGACTTCTTCTCAATAGGATCATAGATTCCAATTAAATCCAACTTCCATAGATTTGAGATTTCAGCTTCATTTACATATAGCGATAACACTGACATCGCCAAGTTTTCTTCCGAGGCTTTTCCAGGCGGTACTTTTCCCATTAAGGTCCAACCTAAGTATGTTTCTAAAGCCACGAGACCCGACGATAATACCTTTCTTTTTCCTGTCAACATTTTTCCCATGACGTCAGCTCCGACGAGAATATCGATCGCTTCACATTTGTCACCAAAGTCCGTTAAATTAATCTCATTTTCTTCTAACTCTTTCATCCAAGGGCCTTTAAAAACCGGTCTTATATTTTCACATATTGTAGACTGATCCAAAACTTCGAAATTGCAGCCAAAATTTTCTTTCAAATGTTTCAATGTCACTTTATAGCAGTTATGCTTGACCTCGTTAGTGATAACGCCGCCAAAAAGGGAATGAACCATTTTCTCTTGGCGAATTGGTATACAATTCATTTCTTTGGCTACACTTTCCAGAATATATGACTTATGCGATGCGGAATCAAAGAGCAATCTCACAGTTTTCTGTTTATTGCCAGAGATTAATTTGGCTTTCACGGTTTGAAGAAATATCTTTGGACTTTGTTTGTTGAAATTGGACATACTAACATCATTTTCTGCAGGTTTTTCTTTTCTTTTCTACAGCCCTTTTTTGTGTATCAAGTACATCACACATTAGAGGAAAATGCTTTTTAGAACAGATCACGCACTTTAGAACAGCTCTGCATTTCTTAATAGTATGAGTTGGCGATAAACAGGCAAAACAACAACGTTTATCTTTAATTATTTTTTGTTTTTCTGCTAAACTCATTTTCTGAGCTGAAAAACAATCTGAACTTGAATGTTTGCCATCACAAAAAACGCAAGATTTCTTCACCTCTCTATTTGAAGTGGCCGTTAATAAACCCGCAGCAGTAGGTACTTTGCTTTTCAAATTTTCAAAATTGTATTGCTTCCTTTTTAAAGGTTTGTTTTCTTGGCTCTTTCCTAAACCGAAACCAGCTACTGCCAAAGATATCCTTTCTTCGCCTTCAACTTCTTTTTTAAGAAATTCCATTAAATTATTTAACTTCTCTTTAGCATCAGTGTTTGAATGAGAAATGTTACTACGATTCCAAGCCTTTAAAAAATCAGCTGGGAAGCAAGATTCAACCATGGGATACAATATAGATGCACATTTATCCGTGGTTACACCTAATGTTTCCAATGCACGTAGATACAATTCAAGTTTGTCATATAGAGAAGTTAATGAAAACATTTCCTTAATTTGAACAGAAATAATTAATTTTAGTAACTGTCTAACGTATACTTCGACTAAGAGGTCCTCTCTTCCAAAGCGAGATTTCAGGCTTTCAATCGCTTTTTCATAATTGGCGCCAGTTGGCGGAAAACTTTCAACTACTTCTCTTGCACGGGAACCAGCAACCGTGGCTTGCACTAAATACTGAAATTTATCTTCCGGTGCGATATCTTCATCTTTATGCACCTGCTCAAATTGACTCCAAAAAGGAAGCCAATCTTTTAAGTCATCGCCAAATTGTCTAAATTCCAATTTTGGCAACGTAAACTTCCTCTTTGAATTGCTTAAATCAGGTAAATAATTTAGTGGAACAGATTCACCTCGACTTTGAGCTTGAATTCTAGCGAGCTCGATTTCTTTTTCAGCTTCAACTTTCATTTTTTCAAATTCAAATTCTTTATCTTGCTTTATTTTTTCGAATTCTTTATCTTGCTTCATTCTTTCCTTTTTATCTTCTCTTTCTTTTTCTTTTTCTTCTTCCTCTTGCAATTTTCGCTCGGCAACAGCATTTCCTAATAGTACTTGAACAAATTCAGGATCTTTCTTGAATTCTTCACTGTTCAATATAATATTTTTTAAACCTGAAATAGTAACATTGACTGGTACTTCTTCGCCAATTTCAGACGCCACATATATCAAATCATCTTTCTTAAATCCTTTTATTGCTTGAAACATGTTGCTACTTCCTGTCGCTCAGACGCCACAAATGTTAAAGCTACTTAAGAAAATCACCGTTTTCTTCTGCTTTCTAAAAACTAGTGTTATCTACGGACGCCAGTAAATGAAATATTCACACTTTTATCTTCAAAGCGGCTACTCAATTGAATAACACGTACTGCGTTTCTTCTTAAAATTCAACTATCAGTAAAAAAAGAACACAGCTACGTTGAATATTATTTACAAAAAGAAATCATTTAAAAAATACAAAAAACTTTATTCCCAATGGAAAAAACCTACTGCTCTAAAACAGTAAATTACTTATTCTAAAAGATTTAATACACACGAGCTCTCGATTAAACGAGACCAAGTATCATTTTTTTTTTTTTAACTAACGTTGCCATCTAATAATAATAATATTCATAAAATAAATAATAGACATAATAATACATTTTCAACATCCTCCCACCTTTTGATTATAAATAATAATCAAAACATAAAAACTATCATTCAAAACAACTCTGATACAAAGATGGCAACATTACATTTAAAAAATATAAAAAGTAAAATAAATAGTAGAATGATCAACAATATCTAATATAATCTACAAGTTCAGTCTTTCCGGCACCTTAATTCTTTTGCCAACTCTACTAAACTTCATTTGCTCACTAGTAGTACTGTCTGAAACTTTGGAGATGCTATCTGATTCTTTAACTTTACTGAGAGTCATCGGTATGGGAAGATCTTCAGAAGATGTTATCTCTAGGGGATAAACTCTTTGAATCGGGCGTAAGAGCTCCTTTTGGGAAGTTTGCACTTTAACAAGTCGTACTTGTCCGTCTTTACCTGGTATAACCTCAGTGATACGACCTAAAGGCCAGTAGATTCTCTTTTTATTATCGGCTCCCACCATAACAATTTCGCCAACAGTAACGGTATGTTTGTCTGACTTTTTGCTTTTACTTTTACGTAGAATAAGAGCACCAAGATATTCAGATCTAAAACGTCTTCGTAAATTTTTGAGAATGGTTTGTCTGTATTTGAGCCTTTTACACAAAAAATTTTGCTCAACAGCATCCAAATCAGGAAGACTGCATTCATGCATATCTTGGATGAACATCGATGGCGAAATAGGTTTTACAGCATCCTCTTCACAGATGTAAGTAAGAGGTCTTAAGTTGATTACCTTCTCACACTCAGCTAAAACCGTCATCATTTCTTCGTAATCGAGACGTGCAAGCCCTAATACTCTTTTCAAGAGATCTTTTAGAATTCGAATTAATCTCTCCCAACAACCACCCCACCAAGCAGCAGTTGGAGGATTGAACTTCCAATCAATAGAGTTGACAGCTCCATGTTTTCGTATGCGTTCCCAGTCTAGTTTCTTGAAATAGTTGGCTGCTCCTACAAAATTTGAACCATTGTCACAGTATACAGTAGAGCATCTTCCTCTGCGAGCTGTAAATCTTCTAAAGGCCATTAAGAACGCATCTGTTGAAGCAGAAGTAACAAGCTCCAAATGGACTGCTCTGTATACTGCGCAAGTAAAAATTAAAACCCAGCTTTTCTTGTTATCCTTGAGAAATAATGGCCCAGCCATATCAACACCAATTATCTGAAAAACTGCAGCATCTTTAACTCTGTTTTCAGGAAGTGGAGGACTGATTACTTCCAAGTTCTTTGACCGAAATCTTTTACATGCAGTGCAGCTGGCTACAGCATTTTTGACCGCCTTTCTGCCGTTTAGGATCCAATACTTTTCTCGAAGTATATTTAATAGTATCTGGACACCAGCATGGCAGTTCTCAACATGTGCTTTATAAATTAGCCGTTTTACTACTTCATGTTTTGATGGAAGAACAATAGGTTTAAGAAAATCTTCACTATCCTTTCGATAAATAATTTTCGTCTTCAGCCTAATGACACCAAGCTCGTCTTTAAACGTTTGCAAAGTTTTCAATCCCTTTTCGTCTTCTTGAGGAAAAGACTCATTCTGAATTAGAAGTAAAACCTTCATTTCTGCATCATGAATTTCTGGGGCTGTCAATTCACCATGCTTCCTCCAATTTAAATTCTTGCAGTTGTGCTTGAAACGAAGGATCCATGCAACAAGACGAATAATTCTATCATAACTAGAAAAGTATCTATAGTACCAGTCTTCATCAACAATAGCTTCAGTATTTGTCAGTATACAAGTTTTTCTAGTTTTTTCCTTTTCAATTTCTTCCTCATTCCAATCGCGATTGGAGAAATCCATCATTGTTCGAAATTCAGAACCATCTTTCATCCATTGTGGACCCTCCCACCATTTTGATGAGACTAGATGCTTTGCTTTGCATCCTCTGGAGGGCAAGTCTGCAGCATTCTTCTCCCCCGTTATATGTCTCCATGATGAAGGATCACTCAGTTTTCTGATCTCCTGCACTCTATTTCTTACAAAAACGGACCAATTTTCTTCTCGCTGTATCCATGCTAGAGCCGTTGTAGAATCACTCCAATAATGAGACATAACATTTCTCCAACCAAGAGCTTCAATAACCGAATTCGTCAGTCTCGCTCCAATTACAGCAGCTAGAAGTTCCATTCTAGGAATAGTTACACCTCTTAACGGAGCCACTCGAGACTTTGCTGCAAGCAAAAATAAATTAATTTGATTACCATCCTCTACTCTAAGGAATGTAACTGCACCATAGGCATCTTTGCTTCCGTCAACAAACGTGTGAATAGTGCAGTTGCTTAAATCTTCGGAAGATACTCGAATAAACCTAGGTATCTGTATATCAGTCAAATACTTCAGTTCTTGAAACCACTGCATAAACTCTTTATGAAGCTCACCAGTTATCTCTTCATCCCAACTCATTCCTAGTTTCCATGCTTTTTGTAACATTATTTTTGGATAAAGCATGACTGGTGAGGTGAAGCCAAAAGGATCAAAAACTTTGTGGACGACAGACAACATAGTTCTTTTTGTTAATTTTTCCATATTAATGTTGTCTAACCATTTCATGTTAATCTTCAATGTATCAAGCTCTTTATTCCAAATAAGACCTAATACTTGAGTCTCTTTCTTAGAACTAGTCTCATTACAGTCGCCAGACCATTCCCATTCTCTAAGATCAAAACAACCTTTGGCCATTAAAGCTTTAGAATTAACGATAAACTTATCTAACTCTTCTTTGTTATTAACGCTGGTAACGACATTATCTACATAGAAGCTCTCTAAAAGCCTTTTCTTTAAAGATTCTTCAAATCCGCTACAACGCCGAATATGATACTCAATTACCGCAGCCAAAAGGAAAGGACTGCATTTAACACCAAAAACAACTCTTGTATGGCGAAATACTTTTAGTTTCTTACCTTCTAAGTTTTCCCACCATAAAAAACGCAGGAAATCTCTGTCGTCTTTACGAATGCTTATTTGCAGAAAAGCTTTTCTAATGTCGGCGATAACGCCAAATTCTTTTTCCCTGAATCGAAGTAAAATATCTGGGATAAGTTCCATTTGATTAGGACCACATTCCAAGCATTGGTTTAAAGAAGGATAATTTGCAAATCTAGCTGAAGCATCAAACACTGGGCGAATTGGAGTAGTGCTGCTACTAGGTTTTATTACAGCATGATGAGGTAAGTAATTGCCATAAGAGTTTACTTCGTTCTTGTGAACTTCCTCAATTATGCCTTCATTAATCCAGCTCAGAAACACATCTTCATATTTTTCATACATGTTCATCGCTATAAGCTTTGCTGTTGTGTATTCGAGCCGTTTCTTCGCCAAACTCAAGTTGTCGGGTAAAGGCGACTTATCATCAGCCCATGGCAAACAAACTTCATAGCGGCCCTCTCTATTAACTGCCACTGTTTCTAAAAAATGCTCTTTAGTCTGAATATCAGTCTCGTGTTTGGACTTCTTCTCAATAGGATCATAGATTCCAATTAAATCCAACTTCCATAGATTTGAGATTTCAGCTTCATTTACATATAGCGATAATACTGACATCGCCAAGTTTTCTTCCGAGGCTTTTCCAGGCGGTACTTTTCCCATTAAGGTCCAACCTAAGTATGTTTCTAAAGCCACGAGACCCGACGATAATACCTTTCTTTTTCCTGTCAACATTTTTCCCATGACGTCAGCTCCGACGAGAATATCGATCGCTTCACATTTGTCACCAAAGTCCGTTAAATTAATCTCATTTTCTTCTAACTCTTTCATCCAAGGGCCTTTAAAAACCGGTCTTATATTTTCACATATTGTAGACTGATCCAAAACTTCGAAATTGCAGCCAAAATTTTCTTTCAAATGTTTCAATGTCACTTTATAGCAGTTATGCTTGACCTCGTTAGTGATAACGCCGCCAAAAAGGGAATGAACCATTTTCTCTTGGCGAATTGGTATACAATTCATTTCTTTGGCTACACTTTCCAGAATATATGACTTATGCGATGCGGAATCAAAGAGCAATCTCACAGTTTTCTGTTTATTGCCAGAGATTAATTTGGCTTTCACGGTTTGAAGAAATATCTTTGGACTTCGTTTGTTGAAATTGGACATACTAACATCATTTTCTGCAGGTTTTTCTTCTTTCTTTTCTACAGCCCTTTTTTGTGTATCAAGTACATCACACATTAGAGGAAAATGCTTTTTAGAACAGATCACGCACTTTAGAACAGCTCTGCATTTCTTAATAGTATGAGTTGGCGATAAACAGGCAAAACAACAACGTTTATCTTTAATTATTTTTTGTTTTTCTGCTAAACTCATTTTCTGAGCTGAAAAACAATCTGAACTTGAATGTTTGCCATCACAAAAAACGCAAGATTTCTTCACCTCTCTATTTGAAGTGGCCGTTAATAAACCCGCAGCAGTAGGTACTTTGCTTTTCAAATTTTCAAAATTGTATTGCTTCCTTTTTAAAGGTTTGTTTTCTTGGCTCTTTCCTAAACCGAAACCAGCTACTGCCAAAGATATCCTTTCTTCGCCTTCAACTTCTTTTTTAAGAAATTCCATTAAATTATTTAACTTCTCTTTAGCATCAGTGTTTGAATGAGAAATGTTACTACGATTCCAAGCCTTTAAAAAATCAGCTGGGAAGCAAGATTCAACCATGGGATACAATATAGATGCACATTTATCCGTGGTTACACCTAATGTTTCCAATGCACGTAGATACAATTCAAGTTTGTCATATAGAGAAGTTAATGAAAACATTTCCTTAATTTGAACAGAAATAATTAATTTTAGTAACTGTCTAACGTATACTTCGACTAAGAGGTCCTCTCTTCCAAAGCGAGATTTCAGGCTTTCAATCGCTTTTTCATAATTGGCGCCAGTTGGCGGAAAACTTTCAACTACTTCTCTTGCACGGGAACCAGCAACCGTGGCTTGCACTAAATACTGAAATTTATCTTCCGGTGCGATATCTTCATCTTTATGCACCTGCTCAAATTGACTCCAAAAAGGAAGCCAATCTTTTAAGTCATCGCCAAATTGTCTAAATTCCAATTTTGGCAACGTAAACTTCCTCTTTGAATTGCTTAAATCAGGTAAATAATTTAGTGGAACAGATTCACCTCGACTTTGAGCTTGAATTCTAGCGAGCTCGATTTCTTTTTCAGCTTCAACTTTCATTTTTTCAAATTCAAATTCTTTATCTTGCTTTATTTTTTCGAATTCTTTATCTTGCTTCATTCTTTCCTTTTTATCTTCTCTTTCTTTTTCTTTTTCTTCTTCCTCTTGCAATTTTCGCTCGGCAACAGCATTTCCTAATAGTACTTGAACAAATTCAGGATCTTTCTTGAATTCTTCACTGTTCAATATAATATTTTTTAAACCTGAAATAGTAACATTGACTGGTACTTCTTCGCCAATTTCAGACGCCACATATATCAAATCATCTTTCTTAAATCCTTTTATTGCTTGAAACATGTTGCTACTTCCTGTCGCTCAGACGCCACAAATGTTAAAGCTACTTAAGAAAATCACCGTTTTCTTCTGCTTTCTAAAAACTAGTGTTATCTACGGACGCCAGTAAATGAAATATTCACACTTTTATCTTCAAAGCGGCTACTCAATTGAATAACACGTACTGCGTTTCTTCTTAAAATTCAACTATCAGTAAAAAAAGAACACAGCTACGTTGAATATTATTTACAAAAAGAAATCATTTAAAAAATACAAAAAACTTTATTCCCAATGGAAAAAACCTACTGCTCTAAAACAGTAAATTACTTATTCTAAAAGATTTAATACACACTAGCTCTCGATTAAACGAGACCAAGTATCATTTTTTTTTTTTTTTAACTAACGTTGCCATCTAATAATAATAATATTCATAAAATAAATAATAGACATAATAATACATTTTCAACATCCTCCCACCTTTTGATTATAAATAATAATCAAAACATAAAAACTATCATTCAAAACAACTCTGATACAAAGATGGCAACATTACATTTAAAAAATATAAAAAGTAAAATAAATAGTAGAATGATCAACAATATCTAATATAATCTACAAGTTCAGTCTTTCCGGCATCTTAATTCTTCTGCCAACTCTACTAAACTTCATTTGCTCACTAGTAGTACTGTCTGAAACTTTGGAGATGCTATCTGATTCTTTAACTTTACTGAGAGTCATCGGTATGGGAAGATCTTCAGAAGATGTTATCTCTAGGGGATAAACTCTTTGAATCGGGCGTAAGAGCTCCTTTTGGGAAGTTTGCACTTTAACAAGTCGTACTTGTCCGTCTTTACCTGGTATAACCTCAGTGATACGACCTAAAGGCCAGTAGATTCTCTTTTTATTATCGGCTCCCACCATAACAATTTCGCCAACAGTAACGGTATGTTTGTCTGACTTTTTGCTTTTACTTTTACGTAGAATAAGAGCACCAAGATATTCAGATCTAAAACGGCTTCGTAAATTTTTGAGAATGGTTTGTCTGTATTTGAGCCTTTTACACAAAAAATTTTGCTCAACAGCATCCAAATCAGGAAGACTGCATTCATGCATATCTTGGATGAACATCGATGGCGAAATAGGTTTTACAGCATCCTCTTCACAGATGTAAGTAAGAGGTCTTGAGTTGATTACCTTCTCACACTCAGCTAAAACCGTCATCATTTCTTCGTAATCGAGACGTGCAAGCCCTAATACTCTTTTCAAGAGATCTTTTAGAATTCGAATTAATCTCTCCCACCAACCGCCCCACCAAGCAGCAGTTGGAGGATTGAACTTCCAATCAATAGAGTTGACAGCTCCATGTTTTCGTATGCGTTCCCAGTCTAGTTTCTTGAAATAGTTGGCTGCTCCTACAAAATTTGAACCATTGTCACAGTATACAGTAGAGCATCTTCCTCTGCGAGCTATAAATCTTCTAAAGGCCATTAAGAACGCATCTGTTGAAGCAGAAGTAACAAGCTCCAAATGGACTGCTCTGTATACTGCGCAAGTAAAAATTAAAACCCAGCTTTTCTTGTTATCCTTGAGAAATAATGGCCCAGCCATATCAACACCAATTATCTGAAAAACTGCAGCATCTTTAACTCTGTTTTCAGGAAGTGGAGGACTGATTACTTCCAAGTTCTTTGACCGAAATCTTTTACATGCAGTGCAGCTGGCTACAGCATTTTTGACCGCCTTTCTGCCGTTTAGGATCCAATACTTTTCTCGAAGTATATTTAATAGTATCTGGACACCAGCATGGCAGTTCTCAACATGTGCTTTATAAATTAGCCGTTTTACTACTTCATGTTTTGATGGAAGAACAATAGGTTTAAGAAAATCTTCACTATCCTTTCGATAAATAATTTTCGTCTTCAGCCTAATGACACCAAGCTCGTCTTTAAACGTTTGCAAAGTTTTCAATCCCTTTTCGTCTTCTTGAGGAAAAGACTCATTCTGAATTAGAAGTAAAACCTTCATTTCTGCATCATGAATTTCTGGGGCTGTCAATTCACCATGCTTCCTCCAATTTAAATTCTTGCAGTTGTGCTTGAAACGAAGGATCCATGCAACAAGACGAATAATTCTATCATAACTAGAAAAGTATCTATAGTACCAGTCTTCATCAACAATAGCTTCAGTATTTGTCAGTATACAAGTTTTTCTAGTTTTTTCCTTTTCAATTTCTTCCTCATTCCAATCGCGATTGGAGAAATCCATCATTGTTCGAAATTCAGAACCATCTTTCATCCATTGTTGACCCTCCCACCATTTTGATGAGACTAGATGCTTTGCTTTGCATCCTCTGGAGGGCAAGTCTGCAGCATTCTTCTCCCCCGTTATATGTCTCCATGATGAAGGATCACTCAGTTTTCTGATCTCCTGCACTCTATTTCTTACAAAAACGGACCAATTTTCTTCTCGCTGTATCCATGCTAGAGCCGTTGTAGAATCACTCCAATAATGAGACATAACATTTCTCCAACCAAGAGCTTCAATAACCGAATTCGTCAGTCTCGCTCCAATTACAGCAGCTAGAAGTTCCATTCTAGGAATAGTTACACCTCTTAACGGAGCCACTCGAGACTTTGCTGCAAGCAAAAATAAATTAATTTGATTACCATCCTCTACTCTAAGGAATGTAACTGCACCATAGGCATCTTTGCTTCCGTCAACAAACGTGTGAATAGTGCAGTTGCTTAAATCTTCGGAAGATACTCGAATAAACCTAGGTATCTGTATATCAGTCAAATACTTCAGTTCTTGAAACCACTGCATAAACTCTTTATGAAGCTCACCAGTTATCTCTTCATCCCAACTCATTCCTAGTTTCCATGCTTTTTGTAACATTATTTTTGGATAAAGCATGACTGGTGAGGTGAAGCCAAAAGGATCAAAAACTTTGTGGACGACAGACAACATAGTTCTTTTTGTTAATTTTTCCATATTAATGTTGTCTAACCATTTCATGTTAATCTTCAATGTATCAAGCTCTTTATTCCAAATAAGACCTAATACTTGAGTCTCTTTCTTAGAACTAGTCTCATTACAGTCGCCAGACCATTCCCATTCTCTAAGATCAAAACAACCTTTGGCCATTAAAGCTTTAGAATTAACGATAAACTTATCTAACTCTTCTTTGTTATTAACGCTGGTAACGACATTATCTACATAGAAGCTCTCTAAAAGCCTTTTCTTTAAAGATTCTTCAAATCCGCTACAACGCCGAATATGATACTCAATTACCGCAGCCAAAAGGAAAGGACTGCATTTAACACCAAAAACAACTCTTGTATGGCGAAATACTTTTAGTTTCTTACCTTCTAAGTTTTCCCACCATAAAAAACGCAGGAAATCTCTGTCGTCTTTACGAATGCTTATTTGCAGAAAAGCTTTTCTAATGTCGGCGATAACGCCAAATTCTTTTTCCCTGAATCGAAGTAAAATATCTGGGATAAGTTCCATTTGATTAGGACCACATTCCAAGCATTGGTTTAAAGAAGGATAATTTGCAAATCTAGCTGAAGCATCAAACACTGGGCGAATTGGAGTAGTGCTGCTACTAGGTTTTATTACAGCATGATGAGGTAAGTAATTGCCATAAGAGTTTACTTCGTTCTTGTGAACTTCCTCAATTATGCCTTCATTAATCCAGCTCAGAAACACATCTTCATATTTTTCATACATGTTCATCGCTATAAGCTTTGCTGTTGTGTATTCGAGCCGTTTCTTCGCCAAACTCAAGTTGTCGGGTAAAGGCGACTTATCATCAGCCCATGGCAAACAAACTTCATAGCGGCCCTCTCTATTAACTGCCACTGTTTCTAAAAAATGCTCTTTAGTCTGAATATCAGTCTCGTGTTTGGACTTCTTCTCAATAGGATCATAGATTCCAATTAAATCCAACTTCCATAGATTTGAGATTTCAGCTTCATTTACATATAGCGATAACACTGACATCGCCAAGTTTTCTTCCGAGGCTTTTCCAGGCGGTACTTTTCCCATTAAGGTCCAACCTAAGTATGTTTCTAAAGCCACGAGACCCGACGATAATACCTTTCTTTTTCCTGTCAACATTTTTCCCATGACGTCAGCTCCGACGAGAATATCGATCGCTTCACATTTGTCACCAAAGTCCGTTAAATTAATCTCATTTTCTTCTAACTCTTTCATCCAAGGGCCTTTAAAAACCGGTCTTATATTTTCACATATTGTAGACTGATCCAAAACTTCGAAATTGCAGCCAAAATTTTCTTTCAAATGTTTCAATGTCACTTTATAGCAGTTATGCTTGACCTCGTTAGTGATAACGCCGCCAAAAAGGGAATGAACCATTTTCTCTTGGCGAATTGGTATACAATTCATTTCTTTGGCTACACTTTCCAGAATATATGACTTATGCGATGCGGAATCAAAGAGCAATCTCACAGTTTTCTGTTTATTGCCAGAGATTAATTTGGCTTTCACGGTTTGAAGAAATATCTTTGGACTTTGTTTGTTGAAATTGGACATACTAACATCATTTTCTGCAGGTTTTTCTTTTCTTTTCTACAGCCCTTTTTTGTGTATCAAGTACATCACACATTAGAGGAAAATGCTTTTTAGAACAGATCACGCACTTTAGAACAGCTCTGCATTTCTTAATAGTATGAGTTGGCGATAAACAGGCAAAACAACAACGTTTATCTTTAATTATTTTTTGTTTTTCTGCTAAACTCATTTTCTGAGCTGAAAAACAATCTGAACTTGAATGTTTGCCATCACAAAAAACGCAAGATTTCTTCACCTCTCTATTTGAAGTGGCCGTTAATAAACCCGCAGCAGTAGGTACTTTGCTTTTCAAATTTTCAAAATTGTATTGCTTCCTTTTTAAAGGTTTGTTTTCTTGGCTCTTTCCTAAACCGAAACCAGCTACTGCCAAAGATATCCTTTCTTCGCCTTCAACTTCTTTTTTAAGAAATTCCATTAAATTATTTAACTTCTCTTTAGCATCAGTGTTTGAATGAGAAATGTTACTACGATTCCAAGCCTTTAAAAAATCAGCTGGGAAGCAAGATTCAACCATGGGATACAATATAGATGCACATTTATCCGTGGTTACACCTAATGTTTCCAATGCACGTAGATACAATTCAAGTTTGTCATATAGAGAAGTTAATGAAAACATTTCCTTAATTTGAACAGAAATAATTAATTTTAGTAACTGTCTAACGTATACTTCGACTAAGAGGTCCTCTCTTCCAAAGCGAGATTTCAGGCTTTCAATCGCTTTTTCATAATTGGCGCCAGTTGGCGGAAAACTTTCAACTACTTCTCTTGCACGGGAACCAGCAACCGTGGCTTGCACTAAATACTGAAATTTATCTTCCGGTGCGATATCTTCATCTTTATGCACCTGCTCAAATTGACTCCAAAAAGGAAGCCATTCTTTTAAGTCATCGCCAAATTGTCTAAATTCCAATTTTGGCAACGTAAACTTCCTCTTTGAATTGCTTAAATCAGGTAAATAATTTAGTGGAACAGATTCACCTCGACTTTGAGCTTGAATTCTAGCGAGCTCGATTTCTTTTTCAGCTTCAACTTTCATTTTTTCAAATTCAAATTCTTTATCTTGCTTTATTTTTTCGAATTCTTTATCTTGCTTCATTCTTTCCTTTTTATCTTCTCTTTCTTTTTCTTTTTCTTCTTCCTCTTGCAATTTTCGCTCGGCAACAGCATTTCCTAATAGTACTTGAACAAATTCAGGATCTTTCTTGAATTCTTCACTGTTCAATATAATATTTTTTAAACCTGAAATAGTAACATTGGCTGGTACTTCTTCGCCAATTTCAGACGCCACATATATCAAATCATCTTTCTTAAATCCTTTTATTGCTTGAAACATGTTGCTACTTCCTGTCGCTCAGACGCCACAAATGTTAAAGCTACTTAAGAAAATCACCGTTTTCTTCTGCTTTCTAAAAACTAGTGTTATCTACGGACGCCAGTAAATGAAATATTCACACTTTTATCTTCAAAGCGGCTACTCAATTGAATAACACGTACTGCGTTTCTTCTTAAAATTCAACTATCAGTAAAAAAAGAACACAGCTACGTTGAATATTATTTACAAAAAGAAATCATTTAAAAAATACAAAAAACTTTATTCCCAATGGAAAAAACCTACTGCTCTAAAACAGTAAATTACTTATTCTAAAAGATTTAATACACACGAGCTCTCGATTAAACGAGACCAAGTATCATTTTTTTTTTTTTAACTAACGTTGCCATCTAATAATAATAATATTCATAAAATAAATAATAGACATAATAATACATTTTCAACAGTTTTCGCGTTATTCATGTTGTGTTATTTTCTTAAAATACATCACATTCAAACATAAGGCAATCTTTCTTATTGTATGTTATCTGAAAGCAACTAGTGAAAAGAACAGTCGCTGAACGTGATATTATTCGAATTAAAAGCATATAAATTACGTGAAAAAAATTTATTGCTTAAAAAAAAAATCTAAAAATTTAAATATTACTGGAAATTTTTTTGTTTATTATGAAATATTATTTACTATGGACTCAAAAATAATGAAACAAAGTTTGAAAAATTATTTATACCAATTTCCATTTGACCAATTACAACATAAAAATGACTAAAAAATTTAATATTACAGGAAAAAAATGTGTAATCAATTATGCTAACTATTAATGAAATAATATTAGAATTTGGTTTATTTTGCTATTTCTCTGTAGATTTTAGAAACGCATTAGTTTACAACTTACTTCTTGATGCCACATTTATTCATTGTTCGATGTAAATGTTTTATTTCGTAAATTATCTTTGAAAAGTTACTTCGTAAGTGATTTTTCTTATACACCAAATACGTTAAACATTTGTATTATTATAATTAATAGACTATAGTAAATGTTATTATAGCTTTAACATACCACAAAACATTTAATGCTGCATCCAAATTAACATATATACCATACGTACTATACTTAAATTAAAATCAGAAAATTATATTTATTATGCCAAAAAATGAATTAAAGTATCTGTAACTAATGTAAGCTCAGTAACAACGCTATTGCCGAAGAATGTTCTAAAATATATCAAAAATTTCAATATATTAACCGGAAATAAAGAATATTTTGCAAAAAACAAAAATAAAGAAAATAATAATGGAAAAAAAAAAAAAGAAAGAAGTGATAAATTGCATTTTACTATATACATTTTTACTTTCTCTTACCCATAAGGTAAAGAAAGTATTGTTTTGGGGGCAAATTTTCGAACGCGAGATTTTGTTATATTTACACGTTTTGAGGTCCCCTGAATAAGAATATCATGTTTTTAGCAAATGGTCTGTGTCTATGTCTGTGTGTGTGTCTGTGTGTGTGTCTATCTGCTATCAGCATATCTCAAAAACAAATTATGGCAGAAACTTCAAACTTGATATTCTAAATGTGTATCATAATGATGCTTCAGTAAGTTTTTCGTTAAGATCAAGCAAATGGTTCGTGTACAGGGACAATCAAGAGAATTCTAATACATTACGTCTATGGGGGAAATTGCAGGTAAGTAGAGTTTAACGTCTATAGACTGCACTAAACCAAATGAAACGAATATGTATTTTTTGTAATAGAGATAGTTAGCTGGGAAAAAATTTTGTGTATGTAGGAGCCTCGCCTCCCCCTCGAGGGAAGTAAATTTTCATGATGGGTATCTTTCAAAAGAGCTCGCCAATACCTTTAAAACGAATGGTTGAACCATCGATCTGCGATAATTTAAAACAAAGTTATCGATTTTTTTTTACATCTAACGAAAAAAAAAAACTTAGAATTTTTTTTTTTTTTTTTTAATATTCAGAATAAAATGGACTTTTTTTGGATATTTGGTGCTATACTACTTCTCTAATATGGAAATCGTCTGCATTATCATAAAATATAATTTTTTAAAATAATAATTTTAATAAATTATTTTTTAAAAAGAGAATTATTTTTTATCAACCGAATTAAATTCTATATAAATGTAGGTGCATTAATGAAACGGGGGGTTGAGGGGGCGGTTGCCCCCCTCACACAAAACTATCATATAAAACTCTTCAGAAGCCTAATATGAATTGTTTAACACAGGTTAACATAACAGTACTCGTTATCTTACCTTTTAATCTGCAACCTGTATTTATAGTATTAAATATCAGGGTAAGAGAAAGTCGTGTGAGTGACACACCAGATTATTTAATATTATTTTGTTACTCCTAAGCAAGTGTTCATGAGCTGAAATGGATTTAAATAAATAATTTATATTTAACTATTTTTATCTGTATTCACTGGCAAAAAAAAATTGGGTTGGACTTTTTAGGTAACTTTAGACACAATATCTCACCTTATTACTATTTTGTAACTGAAGAGTTTGTGTTCAGAAAATTTTTATTTAAAGTACAGATTATTTATTTGTATATATAACAAATTTATATAAATGAAAGTATTGCCACAACATTAATATTTTCAATTTTTAGAAATTGAAAAATTAATAATAAGATAAATAAAATTTATTTTTTCCATTTGTTTACTAACTACTAAATATATCCCAAGTTTTATTCAATATTTTTCTATCTCAATATAATTTAGTACAAGAAATGAATAATTGTATTATGTACAACCAGTTTAATTCGCTATCATACTAATTACTATATTTAAAATCAGAGTCATAAATCTAATTTATTATAACAATGGATTTTCAAACAACTATTGCGCACAGTGTAATCTATTACCAATTAAGTCTGAACTACTTAATTTCATACAGAAAGAAATAAAATGCTTTAGGTAATGAACCATAGGTAAAAGATTAAACGACTTGTACAGTCGGTAACAAAAATGTCCGAACACTAGCAAAAATTCCTATGTAAAAAAGTACACTTCATAGGTTTAATTAAATAAATCCTTCTCGAATCCTGTTCGTAGTCAGTCTAAGAACAAGATTCGACAAGGATTTATTTAACAAAACCGTATGAAGTGTACGTTTTTTTGCATAGGAATGTTTGCTAGTGTTTGAACACTTTTGTTACCGACTGTACCGTTAACATATTCCTCAAATTTTAAATATTTTACAAATAAATGAACCTATGCCTTTACATTATCTGAAGATACTACATTTTAACAGATAATGAAATTTTAGATAACTCTTCCAATATTCTTCGCAGCAAGAAAATATTTACATAGGAATTTTAATTTACTGTATCATATTTTCAGGAAATCATCTAAATACTCTTAAAAGTTGTTGAAAATTAGTTTTCAAGAAATATTCCTTGCTATATAATTACTTAATGTACTATATCCTTACTGTATAGTTATTTAATATAATATTATATTTTACAAAAAAGCTGTTTTCTTTAAAATTAATTTTTAATACACACAAAGCATTCTTTTTATACCTTTTGAAAATATTTTTAATTTTATGAAACAATAACAAAAAATATTTATCTAAATGCTTTATTTATATAAAAGTTTTTTTTTTTTTTTTCATCCTTTTTGAATAAATAAATAAAATTCTTCTTCTATATGTATAAAATTTTTATTTTAAATATACAGAGTATTTTTTTGGAAATTTACTAAAAATTAGATTATTTTTAATTTTAAAGTTTATTTACAAATCACATTTACTAGTTTAAAAGAAACAGTATTTTCCATTGTTAACACTAAGATTTTTTTTTTCTTTTAAAACCTTGAAACGCCTGAAGCAAAACTGAATCATTTTTCCTTTTTTTTTTCAAAAATAAATGACATTTACTTTAAAGAAACAAATTCTATACAAAATACAACGAAGTAAAAGAAACAGTTTGAAGTTCTCTGTTTTTTTTTTTTTTTTTACAAGCAACTTTACGCAACTCACCTATAATGACTCAGTTTTTAAAAAACATTTTTACATAATGTTATATTTTGTATATGTATAACACAAAAGCATTTAAAACTAATTTATGATATATAAAATGTAACAAACCACTTTAAAACACGTAGATAAAATATTTTAATTAAAAACTACGCATAGATTTTCGCCATTATAACAATAACATCATCAGGTGTAATTGAGTTGCATAGAACCAGCAATATATAAATAAAGAAGTTCAAACGGTTTAAAGTTACGGTTACAATAAAAAAAAAATTTAAGTTACGGTTACAATAATTTTTTTTTTCATTTCAATATCATTTTCAGTATTTCTTTTTCTCTATGAGCACAACTGTGGACCCAGTCCGAAGTTATTTCAGCACCTCGCGACTTTCAAGACCTGCTAATGACAGAAGCAGTAAATATTATCAAGTACAATAAAGTTATTAACTACAAGGATGATGCATCGCTTCATAAAATATAGCACGCGTTGTGCTCATAGAGAAAAAAAATAAATACTGAAAATGATATTGAAATGAAAAAAAATTTATTGTAACCGTAACTTAAATTTTTTTTTATTGTCCCCAGTAGCACATAACTTTGTTATAACGTAGCAAATATGTCTGAGCAGTGAAAAATTAGTTATTGTTTACGCTTCTGATCAAAACTCATGACACAAATTAAGTAGATCGCTGATTCGATAATAAAACACTTTAATTTCACAATATAACATTTGTTCGGCTCAAAAAGCACGAACTCGCACGATCACATTTTTCTCCTCTGTTTTCATTTCGTTTTCCACAGTAGGCTCGCACAAACGGAATATCACACTTTTTCTGGAGGGGTGTGCGAAGCACAAGCATGTGCGGCACGTAATACTCATTGGCAAAATTTCAATACAGAACATCCCGCCCCACCTTGCAATGTTTTTTAAACATTCAAGACACGTATAATAATTACACAATTCTAAAATTACAATATCACAAATAAAATTAAATACTTATGAAATAAAATACACTATATACATATAACAATAATGACACATTTAATAAACACAAATAATTTTACTTATTTATTCATGGGTAGGAGGCACAACTTTGTGATTGGACGTTCATAAGTACCCAAGGCAGTTTTAACTTCAACTACTCTTACTTTTGAGTCTTTGCCTGGGTAAGTAGCAGAAATTCTGCCCAATGACCACAGACATGGGAGCAAATTATCTTCTTTTATAACGACCAAATTTCCTACCTCCACATTATTTTTCTCGAACTTCCACTTGCTCCTCTGCTGCAAGTTGCTCAAATAATCAGAGCTCCACCTCTTCCAGATCACCTGAATAAATTTTGTTAATTTTTGCCAATGATCCAGCCTATTTTCACCAATATTTGTTAAATCAGGCTCAACCATTGATGTAATAGGTCGACCAATCAAAAAATGGGAAGGGATTAAGACATTAAGATCGTTTATATCCGCCGACAAAGGAACAAGTGGTCGAGAATTTAACATTCCCTCAACTTGGATTAAAACTGTTAGAAATTCTTCATGAGTTAATTTTGAATTTCCAACAACTCTCTTTAAATAATGGATTTTACTCCAGCCTCCCAGATACCTCCAAAATTTGGGGCTCTAGGGGGGAGAAATTTCCAATCAATACCCTCTGACGACATGAAATCGGCAAGTTTTTCATCTGGATGGTTTACTAATCTGTGCAATTTTTTAAGCTCAGCATTCGCGCCTACAAAATTTTTAGCATTGTCAGTAAAAAATTTTGCACACTTGCCCCGCCGAAAAATGAACCTTTTAAGAGCTGCAATAAATGAGGCTGATGTCTTGTCTGACACCACTTCCAAATGCATTGCCTTAGTAACAAAACAGATAAATATACATACATAAATTTTATGGTACACACCTTTCCTTTGACCCCTATACTTAATATAAAAAGGTCCGCAGAAGTCCGCTCCAGTAATGTTAAAGGGAAAGGTTTTTCTCACTCTCTCCTCAGGCAAATCACCCATTAATTGGTCGATTACATGAGGTTTTGCTTTGAAACAGGTTACCCAATTATGCACAATTTTTCTACATGTGCTTCTCACATTAATTATCCAAAATTGTTGCCTGATTTGGTGCAGTAAAGTTTGAGGCACTGAGTACAGATACTTTACATGAAAATAATTAACAATTAAATCAGTTAATCTATGTTTAGAAGGCAACAAAATGGGGAACTTTTTGTCGTAATTCAAATCACTATTACTCAACCTGCCTCCTACCCTTAAAATACCATCCTTATCAAGAAAGGAGTTTAAATGTGCAAGGGGGCTGGTTTTGGATCCTTTTTTGGCACCCGTTTCCTCCTGAAAATGTTGTCTTTGAACCATTTTTATAATAAAAAATTCAGCTCTTTTCAATTCGGCAGCTTCTAAAGGACCGCTCCTCTTTCTTTTCCCCTGGCAGTTCTCTGTGAACCTGAAAATAAAGCTTAAAATACGAATAATTTAAAAATATTTGTTACTTATATTGAGAAAATTGTCAATAAAGGAGTCAACATTAACACTGAAAGAAAATAAGTTAGAGTCACTAATTTTCAGTTCCTCATGAAAGTCACTTAAAGTAATTGCTACTGGAATGTCTCTTTTAGGATAGTCATCCCCAGTAAAGAACCTTGGTCCCCTCCACCATAGTTCATTCTCATTGAGCTTATCTGGGTCTACACCTCTTGAGATTAAGTCCGCGGGATTTTCCCCGGATGAGACATATCGCCACTGTTATACATCTGTAAGTTCTTGAATTTTGGCCACTCTATTGGACACAAATGTCTTAAGTTTGAAGGGTTCCTTCTGTAGCCAAGAAGGAACTATCATTGAATCACTCCATAAGAATATGTTGTTAAAGTCCATTTTTAGAGCTGCTAGCACGCGTTCGATCAGTTTTGCCAACAACAACGCTGCGCATAATTCTAGGCGCGGTATAGTTAATTTCTTTAGTGGTGCTACTCTGGATTTACTTGTCACCAATTGTATAGAAACTTCGCCAGATTGCGACTTGGATTTACAATATATGACAGCACCGTATGCCAGTTCCGATGCATCGCAGAAACCGTGAATCTCAATTTGTACTGCCGATGGCAGCACAATGCACCTTTCTACTTTCATCTCTCTTATGGACTGCAAAGATACTGTAAATTTACGCCAATCCTTTGATTCTTTCTCTGGCAGAAGGTCATTCCAGTCAAGCCTTAATAACCAAAGTTGCTGCATAAAAATTTTAGCCTTTGTTATAACAGGTCCTAATAACCCCAAGGGGTCAAACAATTTTGCAATAAGTGATAGCAGTGACCTTTTAGTAATTTCTGTTAAATCTGCACAGTTCACCTTAAATGAAAAAGCATCTAAATTATGCTGCCAACAGACACCTAAAGTTAAGATTCCTCTCGTTCAGCAAACTCATAGTTTGCATCATCATTTTTAATGAGCTCGGGGTGATTACTGTGCCACTTGTGCAAAGACATTCCTGCAGACTTAAGAATGCCTATTAGCTCATTTTGAATAATTTTAGCCTTTTCCAAGGAGCTTGCTCCAGTTAGGACATCGTCCATATAAAAATCCTCTCTAAGTACTGGAGCTGCGTTAGGGAAATTTGGCTCTTCATCTTCGGCTAACTGTTTTAATTTTCTCATAGCTAGAAATGGTGCACTGACCGTTCCGTATGTAACAGTTAATAACTCGTAAGTTTTGGGGGGTTCATGAGCACTATTGCTCCACAAAATTCTTTGTAAAGCATGTTGACTCGGGTCTATCAAAATCTGTCTGTACATCATTTTCACATCTGCTGTGAACGCATAAATGTATCTTCTAAATCTTATCATAATAGTAAATAAATCTTCCTGAATGACTCCTCCATTATATTGGAGTGAATTTAAAGATAAACCATTGGAAGATTCACTTGAACAGTTAAAAACAACACGCAGTTTGGTTGTAGTTTTATCAGGTTTGTATATTCCATGATGTGTCGCATAATAACATATTTTGGGTTCTTTTTCCTCAATTACTTCTCTAAGATGACCCAATTCTTTATATTCTTCTAAAAAACTTTTATAAAGGCTTAAATACCTTTCATCTTTCGATAATCGGGTCCACAGCGATCTGAGTCGTTTAAGAGCAACCTCACGAGAATCTCCTAAGCACGAAGGATCAGTTTTAAGAGGCATCGATAGTACGTATCTCCCCTCTTCACCTCTCCAATGAGTTCGCGAGAAATGCTCTTCGCAAATAGAATTTTCTTTAGATTTCGTTACCCCCATTTCAACATTCTCAATCTCCCAGAATTTTTTTAAAGTTGTATTTAGATCCCCATCAAGAATCAGACCGCAGTGACCCATACTCGCACCTTGTTGCTCGAAACTACCTGAAGCAACATAGCCAAATTTTGTGTTCTGTAACAACAAAGAAGAATTTTCCGCATATATCTGTCCTGGCGTAAGTAACTCATAGAAAATCTCTGCACCTAACAATATATCTATTTCACCAGGGATATTAAAGCAATAATCCGCTAAATGGACTGTATCTGACACCTCAACATTTACATCAATTATCCTCTGAGGAACAAGGTCGGTAATTTTCTTAACTATGAACATATTTAGATTCCTCTGAAAATCTCCCGTCTTATTTGCTATGGTGGCTCTCACGCAGCCCTTTACTACAACTGACGAATCGTTTAGACACGAAATCAAAGTATTTATTTTTTCTGCTTTGAGCTGTAGACGATTTACACATTTTTCACTGACTAGGCAGACTTGACTTCCCACGTCTAACAAGCATCTACACTCCACCCACTGATTATATTTATTTTTTATCAGCGCTCGAATTGTGCTTAGCAAAACATTTCTAGTTCTTACAAAACTCGTAGCAACAATCGAGTCTGTATTCACAGATTTCACCTGAGTTACTTGACTATTTGCCCCTACTCCATACACCTGACCGCCAATGTCAATCTCAGAATAACTTGTATTTTGATTTTGCGAATTTTGTCTCAAATCCCTATTTACATTCTCATTGGAAAAGTGAAGAAGTTGATGATGTGGTTTCTTACACATGAAACAATTGCGCACTTTACATTGTCTGAAATTACAGTTTTGCAATAAACACTTAAAGCAATAGTATTTTTTACAACTTCTACCCTCTCGTGTGGCGTTAGCCTTTTAAACTGCGGGCAGTTCTGGAGTAAGTGAGATTCATTACCCTTACACAAACCGCATTTGTTATTTTTCATCTCTGACAAAAATACATTAGCACCTTTATTAAACTTACGAGATGAATTGTAATTCTCAGGCTGTTTACCTCGCGAAGTTGTGTATAAGTCAACCTCCTGCGCTAATTTTAAGGGATTAAACCACTCATTTCCTTGTCTAATACTTATATGCGACGCGACCTCTTTATCTAAAGTTTGGAAGATTTTATCCGCTACAATTAATTGGTTTAGTGTATCAAAATCCGAAACTTTTCTCAGTTTCAAATAATATTCCCAATTTGTTTTTAAACGAGACGCAAATTGCACGCATGTTCCGCCATGTTGTCTAGTCGCCTTTCGAAATTGTTCCAAACACGCCATAGCAGTGGGTTCAAATTCTCGCAAAATTAATGATTTCACTTTCTCATAATCTCCAATTTCCGCATCTTTTAAATATGTAATTATATTGGAAGCCTTTTCGCCTACTAAATTTAAAAGAATTTCCACTTTATATTTGCTTGGAACATCCTTCGCTACAAAGGCTCTCTCTAAAGAAGCAAAAAATAAACACCAGCCCTCAGGTTTACTAGGCAATTTCATAGTTAATGTTCGAACACTTTTTATTAGTGCATCTAAATTACACGACTCAGAATCTTTATCACTATTGACTTCCGATTTATTTTCAGGTTTTAATTTCTGAAGTTCTAACTCAGCTTTAACCCTTACAAGTTTAATTTTCTCCAATTTCAGAAGTCGCTGTTCACCATTTTTTCGTTCATCAATTATTGAATTGCCGATTGAAATTACCTGCCCTGGATCCGACACTTATACAACGCACTGTTTGATATAATACTATTTAATTCAGCCACGGTCATTTTTTCATTAATTTTTTCTTCTATTTCTTCGGCTATAAGCCTCAGATCGCTTTTTATTGCGTTTTTGAACATATTTATGTTTCTCAATTTACTTTATAATAAATAAAAAAGAGGAATAATCTCACTTACTCAAATAACGAACACTTAAATCACGAATACTAAATAATCACGAACAATAAAATCAAAAATAAATTCAATCAAAAAAAGGGAAAAGAACTTGCTCTTACCTCAGATCACTGCGATCCCTATTTTCTATCACTAAGCTGATGTAATTCATAGTTCCTCTCACAAATAACAAGTATTGTTCACAAAAAACACGTATTCTTCACAAATACCACTGATTTTTCACCAATAACACGCATTCTTAATTAATCAGCAAAATAAACAGCAATTCTGTTCACAGCAAGTTACTTTCCACAAATGTTCGAAAACCATTGTTCTTATTACGCAATTCGAAACTAAATTATTAACACCAATCACTCGTTAAATTACACTTATTACACCGGCTCTAGGACCAGATGTTTACCCATCTGATCAAAACACATGACACAAATTAATTAGATCGCTGATTCGATAATAAAACACTTTAATTTCACAATATAACATTTGTTCGGCTCAAAAAGCACGAACTCGCACGATCACATTTTTCTCCTCTGTTTTCATTTCGTTTTCCACAGTAGGCTCGCACAAACGGAATATCACACTTTTTCCGGAGGGGTGTGCGAAGCACAAGCATGTGCGGCACGTAATACTCATTGGCAAAATGTCAATACAGAACAGTTATAAAAACTTCATAACAACGTTATCTGCTACTAGGGGTAACCGTAACTTTAAACCGTTTGAACTTCTTTATTTATATATTGCTGGTTCTATGTAACGCAATTACACCTGATGAAGCTTTTGTTATAATGGCGAAAAGCTTTGTGTAGTTTTTAATTAAAATATATTTTATCTACGTGTTTTAAAGTGGTTTGTTACCTTTTATATATTATATATACACGTGAAATGTTTTCTAATTTTAAACTTTTAATAGTTTTTAATCCTAATTAATTTATGATAATAAAGTGAAAAATTAAATTTAAATATCCCCATTTCCTATCACGTATTCATGAGTTATTAAATGAGAAATAAGAAAAGCACATGAAACTGAATTAAAAAATTTCTATAAAACAAAACGTAAGAACAAATAATAATCCGAAAAAAAATCTGATGTGGGTACCACATGACTTCCTTATACTCCCATTGAAATTTGTAACGAAATCATTGGCACTTTGGGGGGGGGGGGGGTAACTGGTTCGCAAATAAGGTTACTGTAAATGAACTTTCCTGAAAACAACTTAAAAAAAAAGAAAAAAAAAACTATTATTTGAAGCACAAAAGTCAGGGTAACAGGATTACATACATCAGAGAACTAATATAATATCGCTTGTTCTGGAAAAACATTCCACAGCTTTTTATAGAAATCTCTCATTGTCAAATGCAAGATTAACGTTCATATGTAATTTAGGTAATTACTCGAGCGTAAATGACCTAATTATGTTCTCTTTAGCAATAGTTAATAGCGAGAAACTATCCATAATAACAATTAATTCCGTTAAAATTGAGAAAGATTTAACTAAGTCTGGCTACTCTGAAATATTTTTTCCCACCGAATTTGGTCACTAATCTCGCCAAGTTGCCAAGTTCTCGCCCATACAGATTTTGGTCTTGACGTCGCTTTTGGCGATTTGGTGAAAACTGTAGTTTATTCTTGCCAGTTCGGAAGCTTTAACTTCAAAAAGAAAAGATTTCTCGAATTTCCTGGAACGTATTGATTTCTAGCAAAGAACTAATTTCTTCGATAGTTCTATAAATGACTAACAAGCATGTAATGAAGATTGTATACTGAGGATTGATGACAGAAATTTGCCTATTTCTTTACATGCTACTTCTTATACGGTATTACGCTAAACGTGGAAACAGGTGGCAGTTTTTTTCATTTCCATGAAGATGGGCAGTAATTTTGCAGCAAATCACGCAATTTGGCATCTAAATTTAGTGAAAAATGCAGTTTAGGATTTCCAAAGTTTGGAATCTTTAACTTCAACAGCAGTTGCGTTTTGAAATTTTCCGTAATGATTGACTGGTTTCTAGCACAAAAATATCTCGAAAATTCTATAAACCACTGACAAAATTCCCCATTGTTTTTTCTTGAATTAGCAAAATTCCTGCTCAATAGTGTATTTAACCCTGTTTACTTGTCTTATGAAGAACGAATGATTGTTTTATTGAATTGACTTGAGAATATTCATTTATTAATGATTTTGGTGGTAAAAGAAATAGTTTTATTCAGCTATTTCCAGAATTTTAATTAAAAGAAGGTGCTGTCATCGATTAGAACATGTTTATGTCTTTACATATTACTTTCTATAGTCAAAAAAATGTAAGCAACTTTTATGAGAATACAATTAAGGACTCTATCATTAGCTTCTTTTGAAATCTCTATGACTGTAGGTCATATATAATAGCAAAATCTTCGTAATTTTGGTCATTATGAATATAATTTTTATTAAGATCACACAATCAACTCTGTGAAAGAAAATCATATTTATTGAAATTTTATTTTTTCGACTGAGTGAAAATAATGCCTGGAACGGGATTTCTCCGGGGTTCGACTCCCGGTCCAGGCATTATTTTCACTCAGTCGGAAAAATAAAATTTCAATAAATATTATGAATATAATTTTCGTAAATATCTCCAAAACAGAAAGTCACATAAAGATCAAAAGAAAGGTACACAACTCGGTGTTATGACAAACCTATGTAACAATCTCGGAATTTTGTATATTCCCTATATATAATCTGGGAATTTTGCCGGCAGTGTTGTAAATATTGTCTTTAAAAGTACAAGTTTCACTGATTGCGGTAAAAATGAGTCCACATACTGTTTTAAATTATTTAATGAGACTGTGAGTTTCTGGCAGATTTAAATCTAGTCCGTCTCAATTGGAGGTGGTACAAATCTTATAAATGACACCAAATGTGGTGTCATTTCCAGGTTATGTAATAATTACCAAACAAGTGGTACTGTCACCAGAATGTCCAGTTGAGGCCGCTCAATCGCGACTACACCTGCACAGAGTCGCTGCTAGGCACTAAGCGTAGGACGAGATAGGCTGAGAAAGACTAAAAAGTCTGACTTTAATGGTTTGTTTGCTTAAGTTTTATTATTTTATTGTTGAAGCGTGTCCTTTTGAAAAAAAAAAAGTGTGGGAGAGGCTCGTGAGGGTCTTCAGGCCTGATCCCTCTCCCCTAAGTTTTTCATTATTATGAGTTAATATATTTGAAGTGTAGATTATTCTTTTGAAATCTCCTGTGGCGATGTATTCCGAGATAAGGAGGCAGCCTTTCGCATCACAGCATCGGCGGCATGATTAAAAAGGGAAGGGTTTGTTGTGTTAAACTCTTTCAAACTTCGCACTTCTGACGATTTTTTTTTCCCATCGAAAGCCATAACTGAAAAAGAGTCTTCATTACTATATCTCACTACTTGAAATGGAATCGTGCATTCTTAAGGTGGAAGAGTGTCTCTCTTAAGAGTGCCTGATTTATACTGGAATCTGAATCCATTTATATTACTGCCTCAACACCGAGATGAAAGCAGTCGCCCGAATACTAACAAGCGGAGTCCCAGAGGCTGGCTGTTCATTTGATTTACTAATGTTTGGAGTTGTGTAGAAGCTGTGTATGAAGTTTTGAAACTCAGCTTAAGGGCCCTGGTCCAGCAAGATACATGTCATGATGCCTGCATTAGTCAAGACCCCCTCCTGGTTGCTTCTAGTTTTTATGGTTCATGTTATTAACTACAAAGTTGGTAAAAGATAAGGCAAAATCACTTGCATTTTTATTTGTCGAGAGAAATTTACAAGTTATTTTTAAGTTGATAAGTGTACATCTTTGTTAAATTTAAATTTTGTCAGAATAATAAAATATAAGAACTATTTTATTTACTTGTTGAAGAAAAATGAAATTTTATAAACTAACTTGTACTGAGAAGTGTGCAATTGTGTTTAAATTGAACTTTATTTATCTAAAGTACACTTTTGTTCTAAAAATAGGAGAGTGTTAGATTTAATTATACCACGTTTAAATTTATTGAAATTGTGGTAATTAAAAAAAATATTTTGTAGGTAGGATAAATTTAAATGTAAATAAATTTTTGCTTTTAAAATTTTAACTTCTGTGTATGTTTAAATTCTTAACTTCTGTTTTACATTAGATGATGATTTTAACTTTATTTAGGGAGAAATAACTTTGTTGTTTTAATTTTGTTAAAAATTCCTCTAACGGTAGATATTTTATCTTAATTCGAACTAGGGTTAATGTTTTTTAGATACCAGCAGTTCAAAGAGTCAAATTCTTAAATTCTCAACTACTTAGTAAATTTATCATAGAACATTACGCAATTAATTAATTTTTTGTTGTTGTTGTTGTTGTTTGGTGAATCTATTGTGCACAACCTGGAATAATTAATTCGCTTCTATTATGCAAAAGAAAGGTGTATTACTTTTAAGAGTATAAAATTTAGGCAGAATTTTAAATGGAAAAATTTAATTCATTTGAATTTTAAAATTAAAAGTTAAATTTGGAATTTTTCAATGCTAAACATAAGACTAATGCTAAGTACTGTTTAAAAATCATTGAGTTGTTTTGAAATTCCAGATTGTACATATCAGTTGATATGATATTCCTTGATAGGCTTTATGATTTTAATTTTGTTAATTTCTGATTTTTAAAGTAATTTCATCTATGAGAAATATAATCTGTATGTATTACACTGGATCTAATTAATTGCAACTATGTACAATTCTTATACTTGCCTTTGTGAGGATATGCAGATTATTGATAGTGAGATGAACTTGCTTATTAGTTATTTTTTTAGATGTAGTGTAGATAATGGGTGGTAATCCTAGGTTTTAAAATTTTGAAATTTTAAAGAATAGGATTGAGTATTGTTAGTATTAGATTTTAGGATATTCGCCAACTACTTTTTCTTTTTACTTCAAAATAAATTAAGCAAATAAATGAATAATTTAGGGACAAATTTTAATGTGTTCTAAGTTTGATGTTTATGCTGACTCTAGGATTGGTATTGTTCTAATGCAATGTACAAAAATTTTTAAATAAATGATTCTTTTTTAAGGCCACTGTACGAATAAGAATTAATTTTAGGGTCAAAATTTTCATTATTGTTGATTTTTATTGCTTGTGTAAGTAACCTGAAGTAAGGTGGCTCAGTGGTTGGTGCACTGATGCTGGTGATTTTTGTTTTAACCTTTTAGTCTAAATTTCAAAATAAACAGAAATCAAAAGAGTAGTGAAATAACATAAAAGAATATATCATAATAATTTCAACTAAATTTATGCAAAAAATACTTAAATAATATCATCGAATTGAAATATTTGTGAAATATTTTTAAGGAAACACCAGGAAAAAATATTTAATGAATTAAAAAATATGTCAACAGCTGAAAAAAAAAATCATTGGTTTAAAAAAAAAAAAAAATAATCATTGGTTAAAAAAAAAAAAAAAAAAAATCATTGGTTTAAAAAAAAAAAAAAAAAAAAAAAAAGATACCTGAAATTGAGCTATTTATACAAGGCGCCAAGTCGTTTTTCAGATACTGACTTGCGGTCCTATTTCCGGTTTCCGATGACCCACTTCCGCTTTTCCATTTTTTTCAAAAATTTGGAAAATTGATCTGTACACCAAACCATTTTTAGTTCTGTAGTGTCGTAGTTCTATCTTTATTAGTTTCAGAGATATGATAGCCAGAAGATTCCATACATACATACACACTGACCAGTTGCTGACAACTAATTTTTTGGACTCAGGAGGCCTTAAAACGTGTAAATCAAGTGAAAACTGGACATCGAATTTTTGGAGCGAATGCAATACTTACCTACGGTAGAAGGGTAATGGAAGTAAAAAAAAAATATATTTTTCAAAACGTAAAATATAATATCTTTACATAAACCTGTTTTACAGGGAAAAGAATGCATTTAAGCGTAAATTCTTTCCTAAAGTAATATCGCGGATATCGTAAGTTTGACATTGATGGATAATGTAAGAGAAAATAAGAAGCTAAAATGCTGTTTCATAAATAAAAATAACTATTGTGACTTTACACAGTTTCAAGTTGTATATTACTGATTTTTAAACTAGTTTTTTATAAGAGTAATGTTTCAAATTTTATATATATATTTTAGAAAGTATTTTAAAATAAACCCAAAAGAAAAATACATATCCACATGTAATGGTAATGTTACATATGATTATGTTATAAAAAAGGATGCTGGAGTTATTAAAAATTTTTACTTAATTCTTAAACTTTCATAATAAGTCTTATTTGGATGTTAGTTTGATACTCCAGAAAATCTAAAATATAGCAAAATAAATATTTAGCGTAATTAAATTTTGTTCTCAAAACTAAAGTATGTATCGTAGTTCCACATCACTTGAATTTCATTTTCGTAATGTTTTCTAGAAAACTTACCTAATATCACTCTTCGGGCAAGTTCAGAAATTGCTAATGAGAACATACGAATATATATATATATATATATATATATATATATATATTCAACAATATGAAAATAGTACAAAAAGCATCGTATTATTTATTCATGTCCCTAAAAGCATAAAATATCTCACAAGCACTTAATAATTTAACAGTTAGTAAAAAAAGTAACAATTTAAACATTTAACAATTAGATTACAGGGAAACATTGCGAATCATTTTGTAATTATTCTCTTTACTTGCATATTATTTTCAAAAACACAGTAACATAAAAATAACTGCGTTCAAAAAACGGTAACGTAACATACACATTTCGTTGAAACTTACTTGTATGGGAAATATATTTCTAAAACGTTTCTGAAACCCAACTGCACGAACGTTGAATTTCATAGTTACACTGTGTAATAAAAGTAGAAGGACAGTTGGATTTTGTAAATTATTTTCTGTATTCTTATCCTGGCTATTAGGTTTTTATACGGATTTTGTTTAACAAAGTTTTCTTTAATTTCACGTAAAAATGAAATCTCTACTACAAATGCTGATTTATGTTTCGTAGAAAAACTAATATTCATGATTTCGAGAGTGTATAAAAAGCAGAAGGACACTTTTCAAAATTTGTTATTTTGTTGACTGTGCAAGAATAAAAGAGTAAATATTGAAATTTTTTTTAACTGCTTTTATTGAGGAAAATGTATTTTGTTAAAAATTGCATAGGTATTTTCTTTTTAGACTGCCTAGAAGAATGCCTTTAATTTTTTTCCAAAAAAGGCAAATTGTTACATATAAAATTAATGGTAAAGGTGTTAGACAGATTATTCGCATACTGCGCGTCCTCCCCAATACAGTTTCTAACTTTATCAGAAAGCCAGATAGAAATAGGAAAAGAAAGAAGACCGATAGGCCTAAAAATTTAACTCCTTAGGATAGAAGAAAACTTGTTTATGAGCTTAAAAAAAAAAAAAAAAAAAAAAAAAAAAAAAAAAAAAAACAGTAGAAGTTTCGCAAAGTTCAAAATCAATCAGGACTTACTCATGCGTCAAGGCAAACTGTTTACAACTACATAACAAGATCCAAATAATTAATTTTCAAAAAGCGTAAGCATCATCTAAAATGGAAAAAAAATCACAAATTGATTACCGTTTATCATGGGTTTAAAAAGCACGCGTCATGGATCTCAGATGGGACTTTTATAATATTTTCAGGCGAGAAGAAGTTTAACTTAGACAATTTAGATGGTTGCCAATAATACTGACGTGGTCTATAGAATTTAGAACCATTTTATGCAACTCGACAAATGAGAAGGGGGGGTGATAATCTAGTAAGCAATTGGATATGGAAAAAAACAGGTCTGGTCTTTTTCAGTGGTCTTTACAAAATTATAGTGAGACTACCGGTGATGACACTGAAGTTCTGTAAAAAATCCTATCTTTTCTTTTTCTGAAGCAAAATAATGTAAAAATGTAAAATAATGTAAAACATGTAAAGATAACGAACGCTGGTCAAGAAAAATGCAAACAGTTTTGGTAAAAAAGTTACAAACCAAAATGTTTGACAGAAAACACAATCGTTTGGAGCTTGGAAATATAAAATTCTAACGTACTGCACCAGTGGCTGCGATAATTAAAAAATAACAAGCTTTTAGCTTTGGTAACACATTTTCTGAGCCGATAATAGACAGCTGAGGGAGCCTCTGTTTATTTTTTTAACAACCACCGGCAAGTGCTAAAACAATACTGAACTGCCTAGTTATTTTTATTTAAAATTATATGCAATGATACTGATGATCTACGGATGATGTTCACGGCAGAGAATGAAATTTTTTAAAACTCACCGGTGATGATGCTCTTGGCAGTGAATGTGTTAATCGCTCTGCCGAATTCCTCATGGGTGTAACCCCAGTTAATAAGAGCTGACATTAGACATTACAAATGCAAGTGAATTGTTCTATTTAATAATGAAGCAACAAATGTATAATGTTTTTCTTTGCCATAGTGCTTATATTTTAAAAAATATTTATCCTTCGAACCTTTCGTTTAATTTTTTTTATCTAAAAGTACAATGAAACAATTTGGTGTGTCACTCCACGACTTTCTCTTAAACTGAAATTTAATACTATAAATACAGGTTGCAGATTAATAGGTAAGATAACGAGTACTGTTATGTAAACCTTTGTTAAACATTTAATAATAGGCTTCTGAAGAGTTTTATATGATAGTTAGTTCTGTGTGAGGGGGGGCTACCGACCCCCTCAAACCCCCGTTTCATTAATGCACCTGCATTTATATAGAATTTTATTTGGTTATTAAAAAATAATTTATTAAAATTATTATTTAAAAAGATTGTCTTTTATGATAAGGCAGACGATTTCCATATTAGAGAAGTAGTATAACACCAAATATCCAAAAAAGTCCATTTTATTCTCAAAAAAAAAAAAAAAAGTACGATTTTTTTTCAGTTTTTTTTTTCGTTAAAAGTAAAAAAAATCGATAACTTTGTTTTAAATTATCGCAGATCGATGGTTCAACCATTCGTTTTAAAGGTATTGGCGAGCTCTTTTGAAAGATACCCATCATGAAAATTTACTCCCCTCGAGGGGGGACTTCTCCCCCAGGGAGGGAGGCGAGGCTCCTCCATACACAAAATTTTTTCCCCAGTTAACTGTCTCTATTACAAAAAATATATATTTGTTTCATTTGGTTTAGTTCAGTCTATAGACGTTAAACTCTATTTTCCTGCAATTTCCCCCAGAGACGTAATGTATTAGAATTCTCTTGATTGTCCCTGCACACGAACCATTTGCTTGATCTTAACGAAAAGCTTACTGTAGCATCCCTATAAGATACACATTTAGAATACCAAGTTTGAACTTTCTACCATAATTTGTTTTTGAGATATGCTGATAACAGACAGACAGACACACACACACACGCACACACAGAGACACACAGACACACACACAGACCATTTGCTAAAAACATGATTTTCGTATTCAGGGGACCTCAAAACTTGCAAATATAACAAAATCTCGCGTTCGAAAATTTGACCCAAAAGCTCTACCTTATGGGTAAGACTTTCTCTACCTTATGGGTAAGAGAAAGTAAAAATATCAGTCATATACTAGAGAGTACATCGAGAAGAATGGAAGTTTAATAAATTTGCAAAGAATTCATGAAATATCGAACGATAACAAAAGATTTTTTAAATTTAAACTCTTTTATAAGCGTAACGGAAACATTGTGTAATGTGCGGAGTTAGTATCAATAATTCTTTATGAAAGATTATTAAAAAATAAAATAATATACTTTCCTCTAATTAAAAAAAAAATTCTCTTCAAATAACTTAAAAATTGATATCACAATAATACCATTTTAAAATATCATTTACTCCATGTTGTGCAATATTTATATAAAATTAATTATGGAAAAGTTGCGTTTAAAATAAGAAATAAAGACATGTGTTGACAGAACATATCTGTTTGTCTTTATATATATATATATATATACTGAATAAAAAGTAGACGATCATTTCTTTGCGATTTTTAAAACCTCGTTTAAAATTCTTTAACATTTTTATATTTATCAATCTTCATCTTTTTGGCAGACAAATAAAAATATTCAATTATTTACAATTTTAATGGCGGGAAAAACAGAAAAGAAAAAAAGATGTACATATACACAATATATTTTTTTAATGAAGATGGACACTGGTCAAAACCTGCAATTACCTAAGTAGGTTCTTCTGGCAAAATACCTGTTTTCCCTGTACATGTACATATTTTGTTAATTGTTAAGGTGCTTGGCAAGTTGGTTTTACGTATTTAAATTTCTTGGAGATACATCTTTTCACAAAATTTGTAAGAGTGGACAGCAGTATGAATGAATTCACCAGCTCAAAAAAGCTCTTACTGTTATTTGGGGAAAATTCCTGTCAAAAAAAGATTCAAAATCTCATTGATTTAATGCCTAACAGATCATACGAAGTTATTAAAGCAGATGAGAAAAGAGTCCCTTACTGAAAACGTTTTATTTTTTAGGTACTAGATGTGCCCGTCTAATTTTTCAAAGAAACATTTTTGTATAAATGTGCACCATTTTTAATTTCTGAATTTTTCTACTATACAATTCAAAAGGATTGAATCTATATTTATAAAAAATACATATGATGTCTCAAGAATATAATTATATTAAAGAAAATAACCTTATATTTCAATATTTCATATTAAAGGAATAAACAGCCTTTAAGTATTACAAGTAAGTGTTCATCTACTTTGTTTATGCAGTGTATATATATTAATGTATTTCAATATATATATATATATATATACTAGCATTAATCAGCAGTATTGGCAACGTTTCAGTATAGCAACTTTAACCCGCTGAGGAAAAAATCTTTTATTCCAGATAGACCTCAAAGAAGGAAGTAGGAGACCAAGGATCCTCAAGGGGGACAGAGAACCTGTATATTTTTTAATCTACAGAATGAAGTTTCGTAGTAATTTTTCCTCTATATGTTTGTACTGAACATCACGGTAGTTAAGCACATTTAATACCGACATCCACCAGAAATTAGAATCAACTTTAGAGGCAAAGGTATAAATTATTTTTACCACTAAATAAAAAAAAAAAATAATAATAATAATAATGAAATGAGAAAAAAAAAAGGTATTCTGTGATGAATTTTAGCATTTTGGAATAACAAATAATTAACATATGACCTATACCATTAAATTTTTAAAGAAAATATATTTCTTAATACAAAGATAAATCTAAATATTTTAGTTAATTCCTGTTAATGGCATGAATAAAAATGTTGTGTTTCATTCATATACACTGAGTTTAAATAGTGTGATAAATTATAAAAGAAAAATCTGTAAGAATGCTTGCAAATATTGATGAAAAATGTTTAAAATAATATATTTTCCCATTTTGTTTTTTTTACTTTTAAAATTGTATTTTTCCATCTATCATGTTAAACCTCACGTGATATATATATATATATATATATATATATATATACATTTTTTTGAAAATTTAAATAAGAAATCAATGTTAAGCTTTTTTTTTTTTTTTTTTTTTTTGTCCTTGAAATTATGGATAGAAGAAATTTTTTTCATATTCTGTTTTTCGCTGTCACAAAGAATTATTTTATGCTTTTATTGCTATCAATGTCTTACCTTGTCAGTCGGCTTAGTGAATAAAAAATATAAAATAAAAATGAACTGAAAAGAATGAAACTATTTTTTTAAAGATATATGACATGTATTTCAGCAAAAGTATGACAGAAAAATGAAAAAAAAAGGAAGTAAAAGAAGTAAATAAACGAATAAATAAAAAAATAAAATATAAATAAACGAATATATATATATAATAAAATTAGAATGATTTAATCAAAATACGAGTTACAAAATATCGTATTTACAACTAAATTTATGTGTTTAAAATAATCTTACGCTTGAAGTTGAACAATTATTATCTTTATGAAATTGTATCTAATAGTACTTTTATGTAATTAATATCTTAATAGAGTATTTTTATGTAATTTAAATACTATTCAATCGATATTAATTCCATTAATTTAAAATTAAAGTTTCTTTTTTTTTTTTTTTAATTTTGAGAATATTCTGATTTTATTTTTTATTTTTTAATGCAAACTTTAATATTGGCCCATTCGTGTACCATTTGTTTGTTTTACAAAACGTTAAGTTTATAATTTAGAAGCAGTTCTACATTTTTTGCGATTTTTGATATAATGAAGACAGTAGTTTAGCCACAAACTATTAAATGTTTATTTAAAATTAGCTGAAATTTTTATATAATTTTTGTTACAGATGATAAAATCTTTTATAAAATCTGATGTGTAATCTTCAATATTTGTTCACATTCCTATTTTTTCTTGTGATCTTTCTATTTTTTTTCTTTTTTTTCTTTTTTAACATATTATCAAATACTTTTTTTTTTCAACATTATGCCAGAAATAATGAAATTTTGTCATTTTTTTCTCAATTTTATAATTTATAGGTAAATTCATGATACAATATATATATATATATATATATATTATTTCAAATATGTTATTTTATATTTATACACATGTTTACGTATACTCATAAAAAGGGAAATAGCAAGACGGTTTGGAATTTTGTAATGTGATACTGAAATATCAGGATAAGAAATGTTCAGATAAATTTGAAAATCATTAACTTTTCGTGTGGATTTATTTTTGAGATATTCAAGTTCGTGTTATAAATGCAAGAAACAGATACGTCTTGCGTACAGTTTTAGTGACCTATTAGCAACTAGCCAATTGAAGACTGACTCAGAAACCTTAGCAGAAAATATTAACATATAAGAACAATATCGAATTCTCCAGTATTCTAATCTTAAGTTGTCTGTGTTTAAAGGGATAGAGTATTTTTAAAAATAGTAAGTTGAAAAAATTTTCGATCAAATTTCAGAATTAAAAAAAAAAAAAAAAAAAAAAAAAGAATGAATACCTGTACAAACTTTTTGTTTGTTTGTTTGTTTGTTTGTCAACTAGTATGACATTACTCTATTGATTAAAAATATTGTTTTTGTTTACTTTAAAATAGAAAATTATTTTATTGCAGATTATTATTTAACAATTTCAATCATACTTTCTCCTTAGGCGCATGATATTTCAAAATGTATTTGAGATATGAATTTAAAATTTTTCTTAACCAGACATGTTGACATAATGAACAAAATGAACAAAAAATGAGGAATTCTGTTCAATAGAAAATATATATATATATGATTGTGGAAATATAAAACATTTAATAGCACATTCATATTTCAAATTTAATTGTTAATTAAACTCTATATTTATAAATAATTAAAACCTTTTAGTTGAGATTTTTAATTTGAATATTTTTGCATCAATTAATGGATAAAAAAGGGTATAAGGATAAAAAAAAAAAAAAAAAAAAAAAAAAAAAATGTAATTGAGATATTCTTCGCGCAGTGAGAAAGCCCTCTTGAAAATAATCTGTATTAAAATAATGTTTTTTTTTTTTTTTTTTTTTTTTTTTTTTTCTCTTTTAAAGCAAACTGAAATAATATTGTTAATCAATAGAATAATGTCACACTAGTAACTCACACAAACACAATAACTTCTTCATTTTTTCATTTTTAAAAATAGTCTGTCCAGTTAAAATTGTTTTTCTTTTAAGCGACGTATATATTGGACCATATACAGGCGTCCAGTCTTAGATCTTATTATATTCTTAGATGGATGTGATGTCATTTACGAACAACCCTAAGAGAGAGGGAATCTCATTGATGCACTTAAGTACAAATAAAAGGCCTGAACGGGTCGTCAAGACTTATTCGTGACTGATCATGACACGCGAAACCTTATTTCACCTTCAACACAGAGCAATATAACTAAAACTTGTTTTTTTTTTTTTTTTTAGAAACCTGTATATATATATATATTAAGAATGAATAAATTAAAAATTAAATAGTAAACGGCATAAGTCAAATATACATTCAGAATACAAACTCAATGTGGTATTTATATAATTTTCTCCTTCCGATACATTTTAACTGAAAGCATTTTCAATCATTTTTATAAAAGAAATAGTTTTCTAAATACTATACTATAAACTATTTTATATTATTTATTTGAAATTCTATTCAGTATAAAATGCGAAACATAAATACATTTTTTTTTTTTTTTTTTTTTTTTTTTTTTAAGGAAATATGTTGCACTTCTGTCTAAAGTAATACCAATATGACAAATATTTTTTGATATATTCACATTATTATATAATAAAGTATGGCACTCACATTAATTGAATAATTTCCTTTGGGGATGAAATTATGGATTATAAAGAGCTATGAGTTATTTAAAGCCAGTTAAGAATGACTTTCAATCTCCTGTCTTAAATAATCGTTTTGCCTCAATATATAAATGAGAGCGAACGTTATCCAGAAGTATAATGGAGAACTTTTTTTTGTGTGTGTGTGTCAAATCTACAATATTTAGTGGATGAACTGTTTAAATATCCTGTTGCACTCCATAATTTCTCAGAAAAAGCCTGTGTAAGATTTTTTAATATCATCACTTTTGCTGTAAATGTATATCCCTATTTTACTAGGCGGTACTTTATGTGTGTAATTGTCTGAAAAATAAATTTTGTATTCATCTATTTTGGAAGGATTCACAAACTTGCCGTACATTTTTACGTCTTTACCAACTTTACGTCTTTTCCCTTTTATATATTAATGTATGGAAAAAAATTATTTATATGTGCTCTTTATTTAATTTAACATTCCATAATACAAAAATATTTTTAGAAAAATATCTATGAAAGTCTATGATAATATTGATATTAAAAATTATATAGTTGGATTAAGTAGTTCTTTTATTTTTACTAAACGTTAGATAAAATTTCGATATTACGCTATACAAAATATTTTTGATATCTTTCATTCAAAGAACTCGTGTAAGACATTATTTCACGTGAATTTTACAGAATACCACCAGGATAAAAATAGGATGTGATATTTGTGGTAAACTGTGGTGGATACGTTATTGCAACAAGTATTTCTGATAAAAATTATTAAGTACCTTATGACTTGAGATTTTCATTTTACACCTATATAGGATCACATTATTTAATAAACATACTATAATTTTTTAACTATCCTGATTTTTTTTTCCAGCCTATCGACTTTTTTAATTCCTTCCAGTATTATCGATACGCAATTTTTTAGAGATATGATTACACTTTTGACATGCTTATTTTATTCATAATAAATCTTTAATAAAATACATGAAAAAATTATGTACATTATAATATATAACATATGTACATTAAAATAATGTATATAATACTTATCATTACTATTATTTTTTGTAAACAATACATTTATATATAAAAAGAAAAGAAAAACTATTTCTCACTGTATAAAAAGGTGTTTATAATTTTTAGCCATTAATAAAAAAATGAAAAACAATTAACATGTTTGAAAAAACAATTGCATGAAAAAACGATGCATGAAAAAACAATTAAACACATGAGAATTGAAAAAAAATGAACGTTTATGACATATTGTATATATTTTTTACAGTATTTAATATATATTTTGAGCCGATAGTAAAAGATTTATTAATTATTGGCTTCTAGTATTTTTAAATGTATTAATTATTTCACTCTATAAGCAAATATTTCATGCTTTCATGGCTTATTATGTGCCAGGAACTGCATTAATTATCTAAATATTTCTCGACTTTGATGCCAAAAATAACCACGAGGAACGCAAATATTTTATTGGATTTCACTTAGCAATACGTATTTTCTAAATTAATTAGACTAATATGCACGTGACTTATATTTTCTCCTAAATGAAAGGAGTAAGTTAAGCAACTAACCCTCTGATTAATTCATTTACGATATCTATATATGTCAATGGTTACAATAGATTCAAAGATAATTTTTATCCTGAGAACATCATGTATTTCCCATCTGTCATTTGAATTACTTTTTTTTTTTTTTAAAGATATGTTTTTACAAAAAAAACAAAAAAAAACTCATATAAACCAAATACTCAATTATGAATATAAAATTTATAAAAATAAATATAACTTTATCCTAACTTTATCCTAATTGATACTTACTGTAGTAAGAAGCAAGATGACAATTTCAAAAAGCTGGTTGCCGTGAGGTATCGGCTTCAATCCCAGATACCGCTTATAGGCATAAATGTTTGGTGTTTTATTTTTTCCGGAAATTTGCATAAATGCGGTATAGGACCATTTAAAAAGATTTTCACGGAAGGCACATTTTCTCAGCCCTAGGACACCAACGTAGTGAATTGGCCTAAACGCTAACGTCAATACCTACACGCAAGATAAGAATTAGAAACATAATATCTTAAATTTAAATTTATAATTGGAAAAATCGAAATATTTTTATTATTCTTTTTAAATGGTAATTTGAAACAAATATTTAGTATCATGCGATTATAATTTTAATGTACATGAAATTTACGTAAAAGTAATAAGATTAATATTTTGATTTGTTTCTACAGAAGGACATAAATGTTTAAGGCTTAAAAGTTTCTATTTGGGCTTAAGTGGGAACATGGAGTCAATGCTGAAAATAAGTTTTATTACAAAAATTAAACGATTTTGTCAACTGTGTTATTAACACATCTCCCATTGGCAAATTCACGAAAACCATAGATTCAAAAATATTATTTCTAAAATAACGGAATGTGTAAAAGTTTGCAAAATATTTACTTTGTCACGTTCTATTTATTTTTTTTAGAGTAGATGCTCATTTATATTTAAATACACTCACAGAAATTCAAATTATTTCAAGTGTCATAATGTATATGATTTTTGTAGATACGTTCACTTTGAATCAAAATTTCAAATGATATTTTAAACTTGGGGTCTAAAAAATAAATATAAACAATTACGAACATATAATTAGCATTTTAATATATATATATATATATATATATATTGTTGCGTACTTGGGGGTTCGTGAGTTGTCCGAGAATGAAAGGCCAAACTTACAAAAATTCAATAATTTATTCACAGAAAGTTCCAGAAAAATACAGGTCTGTAAACCAAGTATCAGCTTCAATTCAAACAGTAAACACAGCTTAAACAACAGCTATCAAAAGAAAATCCACAGTACAAGCAATAACACATAAAGCAAGTCTCTTTCAAAGAGGCTCAAGAGCAATGCAAGCACTAGCGAAGCCGGCTGAAAACTGAACTGAACTGACTGACTGCCTTGGCGAGAAGCGCTCCTTATATACTGTTCGATGGAACCCAGATTTTTCGAGAAAACTCTAGAAAGTGGTCAACCAATCAACTTACAGCTTCCATATTTGGTATATCCCTAATAAGGATTTTCTCGCCAAGGTCGCCAAAAAATCGCCAAGGTGGGAAAAAGTCATTGGGGCTTTTTAATGCGTTTTTAAGGGAAATAAGGCTATTTCAACGCTAAAACGACTAGTAATGCACAAAATTAGCACTTAATCAACTTACTAAGCCTCTTTGAAAGAATTTATACAAAAATAAACACAATTATTTACAATTTTGTAACAATGCCCCCCTCCCAAGGACTGCACGTCCCGGGCAGTGCAACCCTTGGTCAAGAGGTGAAACTAAACAAATTTACACAATCTAAAATACAAGAACTAAATTGCATGTAACTATAAAATAGAAACAAAAATCCAGTGAGAAATATTTACAAAATTCACAAATATGTACAAATGTTTATACACCAATATTTACAGTAGTAATGCGCAAATTTTACCAGTATTTAAATTTTAAATTTTGATATTACCGTTAATTGTGGTACTTGGCTAGCCTGTTATAGTGCACCACCTTCGGTTTTGACGAAGGTGTTTTAGTGATCCGCACCACTACATCATTCAGCCTTTTTAAGACTGTGTATGGTCCGTCCCAGTTGCACTGTAACTTAGGAGAGAGTCCTTTGCGTCGAACAGGATTCCACAACCAGACCTTCTCTCCTTCCTGGAACGCATGTTGTGTAGCCTTTAGATCGTACCTCGTCTTCATTTTCTCTGTTGCCATGTGAATCCGCTCCCGAGCAAAGTTGTGTACGTCTTCAAATCGTGCCTGGAGCGATGAAGGCGCATCGGGTGGACAACCAAACAGGAGATCACAAGGGAGACGAAGTTCACGCCCAAACAGCATCTGGGCTGGAGTATAGCCGGTGGTTTCATGGACAGCATTTCCATAAGCCAGCAGGAACAATGGCAACTTCAAGTCCCAATCTTGCTGGTTCCTTGATACTAGAAGAGAGAGGTTATTCAAGATGGTACGATTGAACCTCTCGACCATGCCGTCCGACTGGGGATGTAAGGGTGTTGTCCGGATTTTGTGTATGCCGAGTAGTTGACACAGTCCTTTGAAAACATCAGAGGTAAAGTTCCTACCTTGGTCGGTATGAAGTTGTAGGGGCGTGCCGTACCTTGACACCCATTGCTGCACTAGGACCTCTGCGACTGTGCATGCCTCTTGATTGGGAATGGGATATGCCTCAGGCCACTTGGTGAAATAGTCCATCACGACGAGGATGTATTTATTTCCACTGGAGGTCCGTGGCAAAGGACCCAAGATGTCGATTGCAATCCGTTCAAATGGTGCTCCCACGTTATACCGTTGCAGTCTTCCTCGACTTCGTTTCTGCGGGCCTTTACGTGCCGCACAAGCATCACAGGATTTACACCATTTCTCCACATCCTCCTTTGCCTTGCACCAGTAGAAGCGTTCCCGAACTTTCTGCAGAGTCTTCATTAACCCAAAATGGCCTCCGGTAGAGCTACTATGCAGTTGTTCTAAAACAGCTGGTATTTTTTATCTTGGTAATAAAATCTGCCATCTGAAGCTTTTCCCATCATCAGATTCCCACTTTCTGTATAATACGCCGTTTCTGTTATGAAGAGAGTCCCAAAGTGCCCAATAACTTTTCGTAATGGGACTGAATCTGGAAATGTCCTGCCAGGTAGGTCTGTTGCTGGTCGTCTCCTTCAGCTGCAATATTGGCTTTATGTCAGGATCTCCCAACTGGGCTTGTCTAAGTTCTTCGTCACTCCAGGGATCGGTACCTTGATCTGATGGTGTTGAGACAGTAACTTGGCAGGCAACCGGATTTATCGGCAGGTATTTCTGTTCGGCTCTAGAGCAGTACTTGCAGCTTTCCGAGCAGGGTTTCCGTGACAAGGCATCTGCATTACCATGTGGAGTCCCTTTACGATGACGTATCTCGAAGTCATATTCCTGCAGGCGTTGTATCCACCTGGCAATCTGTCCTTCCGGGTTCTTGAACTGGAGCAACCACTTTAAAGATGCATGGTCAGTCCGGAGCAGGAATCTTCTGCCATAGAGGTAATGATGGAAATGTTCTATGGCTTTTACGATGGCGAGTAGCTCTTTCCTGGTGGTACAGTAATTTCGCTCCGGTTTAGACAGGCATTTACTCCAATAGGCAATGACATGTTCTTGACCATCAACTTCCTGCGACAGAACAGCACCGACACTCTCATGTCTGGCATCTGTATCAAGTATGAACTGTCTGTCGGGCTGTGGATACGTCAAGATAGGCGATGATGTTAAGGCCTCTTTAAGTCGCTTGAACGCATTTTCACATTCATCTGTCCACAGGAACTTCTGTTTCGCTTCCGTCAGCTTGTGGAGTGGTCTGGCAATATTTGAGAAACCCTTGACAAACTTCTTTAGTAAGTGAATAACCCCAGGAAACTTCGTAGTTGATGTACATTTTCAGGGCGATTCCAGTTCTCGACTGCAGAGATCTTCTTAGGATCAGTTCTCACGCCTTCGGCCGAGATGATATGGCCGAGGTAGCTCACTTCCCGACGGAACAAGTTACACTTGCCTGAATTCAATTTGAGGTTAGCCATTCTGAGTTTCTCTAACACCTTTCGGATGTTTCGTAGATGGTCTTCAAAGGTGCGCCCCACAATGATAATATCATCCAAATACACCAGACAGGCCTCATAGGAAAGTCCTTTTAGCACTGTCTCCATCAGGCGTTCGAAGGTGGCAGGAGCATTACATAATCCGAATGGCATAACTTTAAATTGCCACAGTCCCTGTCCCGTTTTGAATGCAGTCTTCTCATGATCATCAGGATGTAATTCTACTTGCCAGTAACCGCTCTTCAGATCCAAAGTCGAGAACCATTTATTGCCAGCAAGTGTGTCTAATGTGTCCACAATTCTGGGAAGAGGGTAACTGTCTTTCTTCGTGATGTCATTCAAACGACGATAATCCACGCAAAATCTTGTTGAACCATCCTTTTTTCGCACCAGTACTATTGGAGAGGCCCAAGGACTCGTTGATAACTCGATGACGTCATTGAGCTGCATTTCATTTAGAAGTTCAGTGACCTCTTCCTGTTTAGCAAAAGGAAGTCTTCTTGGATGTTGTTTGATTGGAGGATGATTTCCTGTATCAATTCTATGCTGGGTGATGTTCGTTCTCCCGACGTCTTCAGGTGTTCGAGAAAAAAGGTCTTTAAATTCTTGGAGTAGCTTCTCCGCAGCACACCTCTGTTCACTTCCTAATTCTGCATTCTTGAGTAGTTCCGTTGTTAATTGCTCAGAAGACTTGGATTCGGTTGATTGCGTGGGGCGGTTTATGCATGTTATAGGAGTGCAGGCTGCTAACACCTCATCCTTCTTCACTGTTCGGATGTTCGGACCTTATCGCTGATGTTTGCGACTCTCACAGGAATAGTACTCTTTGAGAGATCAACTAGAGATGAAGCTACCAGAACCCCTCTTGGGCTATTGTCTGTATTCGGGTATTCAATCAGTCTATAACGGAAATATTGCTTTGTTGGAGGTGTTCCTGAAACTATTGTCTCTGTGTGTGGAGGGATGGAGATTTCAGACTTGGCTGTTATCTGGCAAATTGTCTGAATGTCTTGATTTTCAGTGTTGAACACAGCAATGTCTTCCGAACTCGAATGCAGTTCATTATTCTTGAAGTCCAACTGAAAGTTAAATTTTCTCAGGAAATCAATTCCAATGATTAAAGGATCTCTTATATCTGCCACATATGCCATATGATGGTAACTGGTATTCCCAAAAGTGATGGTCAAGTTCATTTTTCCATATATTTTGATTTCGTCTCCGGTCACAGTCTGGAGTTTAACGCAAGGCGGCGTCCAGATGATCTTCCCTTTTAGTTTTTGAGCTAAATCCGTTCTAATGATGGTCACGTTGGCTCCCGTGTCCAGAATCATCCGGCAGGCGGTGTTGTTTACTTGGCCATAGACGTGAAGTCCATTATCGCCGCCACTCATCGATGAAACATGAAATACTGTAAACTGGGGCTCTTTAATCTCAGGCAACCTCCGCCCCGCGAGATGGCCTCCTCTTAGTTTCCCTGCAGTGATGTTGAAGCCGGGTGATTTCCTATAGTTGGTCGTACAGTGCAGTTCCTCTTTACATGACCATCCCCTCCACAGCCCAGCACTTTATCTTCCGCTCCTTTATTTCCTTGTTATTTTCCAGGCTGCGCAAACTCTTTAAGATCTCTGCGATACTTCTCTTCATTTCATTTTCATAAGCAGGCGTATCATTTAATGAGGCTGCTCTTATGGTATGGCGGTCTTTACGGGAGGCTTATTGGGCTGCCTCTATCCTAAGTGCATAGCCTAAAGCTGACTCTACGTCTCTGATGTTGGAGAGTCTCAGCGCTTTTTGAATTTCTGGATCCCGAACAGCATCGATAAAATACTGAAGAGCTAAGTCGTTCCGAGTGTCAGCATGACAGTCTGAGAATGCTAGATGTGACAATCTCTGAATGTCCGCAGCCAGCTCTTGCAAACTTTCTTCCGTTTTCTGGTAACGGGAATTTAGCTGGAGGCAACTATAGTCCTTAGAACACTTCTCTCCGAAGCGTAGCTCCAGTGCTCTAGTCAGGGCCTCGAAGTCGTTCCTTTCTTCTTTAGAAACATTTCTCAGTATCTCGGCTGCATCTCCCCGTAATTCTGCTGCTAAGTGGACTGACTTGGCGGTAGAGTCCCAGCCGTTAGCTTCAGCTACGATGGAAAACTGGGTCTTATATACATGCCAGGAGGAACTGCCGTCGTAGGTAGATAGCTTAATAGATTCCTGATTCTGGCTTCTTTTATCTCTCTTTTCCGTTTCCTGGGGCAAGGAGATCAACTTCTCTTCTACTTTTCTCTCAAGATGTTCCTCTACTTTCTTCATGACTTTCTCCTCGAAGTTCTCTTCTATATTCATAAATCTCTCTTCAAAATTCCTTTCTACTTTCATAACATTCTCTTCTATCTTCATAGCTTTCTCTTTAAAACTTTCTTCAATTTTCAAAACTTTCTCTTCAAAATTTTCTTCTATCTTTATAACTTTCTCTTCTATTCCATCCATTCTATTTTCCATCACCGTTAATTTACCCTCGATTGATTCTTTCACCGTTGAAAGCTCTCTCTTCATCGCATCTTGATTAGATTTAATTTCTTCCTGAACTTCACCCAAACTGCTTTTCATTTCTTTCATTTCTTCAGTCAAACCGTCTTTCAGTTCTCTTTGCGATGTTTCCATTTTCTCTTGTGCTACCTTCATTTCTTCAGTCAAACCGTCTTTCAAATCTCTTTGCGATGTTTCCATTTTCTCTTGTGCTGCCTTCATTTCTTTAGTCAAACCGTCTTTCAAATCTCTTTGCGATGTTTCTATTTTCTCTTGTGCTGTCTTCATTTCTTTTATCTCTTGACTCAGGCTATCTTTCATCTCTCTCTGTCCCTCTTTCATTTCATTCATCTGGGTAGCTAAGCTTTCTAGAAGTTTTTTCATCTCCTGCTCCATAGCTCTCGTTATCACCATTCACAGACAATCCCACTTCTGACACCAAAAATGTTGCGTACTTGGGGGTTCGTGAGTTGTCCGAGAATGAAAGACCAAACTTACAAAAATTCAATAATTTATTCACAGAAAGTTCCAGAAAAATACAGGTCTATAAACCAAGTATCAGCTTTAATTCAAACAGTAAACACAGCTTAAACAACAGCTGTCAATAGCAAATCCACAGTACAAGCAATAACACATAAAGCAAGTCTCTTCCAAAGAGGCTCAAGAGCAATGCTAGCGAAGCTGGCTGAAAACTGAACTGAACTGACTGACTGCCTTGGCGAGAAGCGCTCCTTATATACTGTTCCATGGAACCCAGATTTTTCGAGAAAACTCTAGAAAGTGGTCAACCAATCAACTTACAGCTTCCATATTTGGTATATCCCTAATAAGGATTTTCTCGTCAAGGTCGCAAAAAAATCGCCAAGGTGGGAAAAAGTCGCCAAATTTTGCGCCAAATCCCTTACCTGCCTTATTAGGGCTTTTTAATGCGTTTTTAAGGGAAAATAAGTCTGTTTCAACGCTAAAACGACTAGAAATGCACAAAATTAGCACTTTATCAACTTACTAAGCCTCTTTGAAAGAATTTATACAAAAATAAACACAATTTTTTACAATTTTGTAACACTATATATATATATATATATATATATATATATATATATATATATATATATCGATCATTTCAGTTTTGTCATTATATCCATTATATACCGGTTGATTCATAAGTCACAGTAAAAATAAAAAATATATTATTCTAAAAGTACTGACTGTAGTTCTATGCGGTATTAAGTAAAATTTACAGAAAAGCATGGGATTATATATATATCCGGAAAAATGTTAGCGACATTTTTTCTAACGCATTACGTTGTATTCATAGTATCCGCTCACATTTTAAACAGATACGTCTGATCAAATGGCTCCAATTTGCAAATACTGAAGCTTTTTTTAGTAGAAATTAAAATGCGCAACGTCTGACGGTCCTTCTAATCAATGACGGTCTTCGCATTGAGCATTTATAGTACCAGTTACGTTATTAAAGCTACTGCACCACTGTAAAAAATAAATATTTTTACGACAAAGGCGCCACCAGATGAGTGATATTTAAACTGATTTTTTAATAAACCTTTTGTTACCTAAAAATAGTCCAATGTTTTTCCGTGCATTTCAGTGAAAACCGCATAGTCCCACGTCCAATACTTTCTGAATAATATATAGTTTATTTTTTCTATGACTTTTGGATCCCCCGGTAGTTCATTGAATTAAAACACATTTTGAATTCGTATATTACAACTTAGTATAAATTTATACAATGCATGCCTGGCGCGTAAATTATTTACTATTTATGAGCTGAGAAATGGTTTACAATAATTCGAAATTTTAACGGGATCCATTAATCTTCTGTTTTCATTTGAAGGAAATTCAACGCGGAGGAAGTGCTTAACCATTAAATCTGACAGAAGTATATATCATAGCATTTTATCGATTTAGGTTTCATGTTAAACAAATCAACAGGAAACTTGTAAAATTTCTAAAGGCGGAGGTAGTAATTTCTGCATTACGTTTCGTAAGATTGGAAAAGAGAAATATTCAAATTAATGATTTCATTTTCTTATTGTAAATTTTTGTAGTAAAATGGAAAAATTCACATAAATTCATAAAATAGTAGTTTTGAAAAATATGTAATATATATTTGTCCTTTCTTAAATAAACAGAAGTTTTGTTAGAAGTTTGCTTAATACGAATGTCATAATCACAATTCTTTGACAAATATTTTAGAGGAATGTTGACAAAAATGAAATTTTAAGCCATATATTATACTATAATTTTTAAAACTCTCAATTTTGTAGCTTATTGTCAGTAGGTACGTGTTCAAAATTATTTTGAGACAATTTTTTATTTTTAAAATTTTAAATGGATACGTGTTCTGGAGGTGCTTGAAAATCTTTAGACTTTAAAGAAGTATTAGTTAAATATAACTTTATCCTAATTGATTTTAACGAGATATTGAAAATACAAATACAATGTATAGCGTTATTCTTAGCCAAAAGAAAATAAATAAATAAGATTTCAATAATACTATATTTATCTAAATACTATTTTTAAATACTATATTTGTTTCAGATATTTTTTTTTTTTTTTTTTTTTTTGTCAAAATGTAATCTTGTAATTTACATTTTAACATAAATGTATAAAAATTAGCTTAAGTGCAGAATAGATATAACTTCTTTATAATTTTCTTTGCTGTTGGATATTTAAAATATTAATATTTTGCCTAATCAATATTACTAATATTTTAAAGTATTTCTCTTCTTAGGCAAATAGGTTAGCAACAGACAATACTGAAATTTAAAAAGTATATTTATATTATTTAAATAAAAATAAAAATAGGTTTTATCTTAAATTTTATTTATGCTTGTTTCGTTTTCGTATAGATTTGCTTCGAAGTAAATATATTATATTTGCTCCAGTGTTTTAATAATTATTAAAGAATGAATATAGCAGAGGAATTATATGTTTTACTAACAATCTATTACAATGTGTTAAAAAGAGATAAAATTGACAACTAAGGTAGTAGAACCCACGTATTTATTTTATGCTAGAAAACAAAATTATCACTTAATGTTTTTTGCAAATGTATTGTTTACTACTTAAATTAATTCAAATAAAATATGGTAATATATGAAGGTCAGTAGTAATATATGAGGGCGATTGTTTACTATGAGCGGACTAATTATTATGCGCTCTCATTGGACTCTTTTTTATTTTTTTTTTTATTTTTTTTTTTTTAAGTAGCAGTTGTTGCTAAATTAATCCGAAATTTCATTTAACATACTGTGAAAAATTTTAAACGGATAATAAGTATCATTTCCTAGAATTTCTTAATTAAATATGATACATCCACTTACAGATTTTATGTAAACCTGGGAATTCAAAATATTCTTAAGAGCATTATGGATAATTATGAAGACATTTTAAATTTTCGTTAGTTGAAACAGTTACATGAAAATTTAATTAATTTTTATAAAAATATTTTTTTTAATTGAATTGTTAATTTTGTATTTTTCTTCATTTGAATTATTTATTTACTTTTTTTAATCAAACAATATTTTATTTTTTCTAAAATAATTAATTTGGATTAAATGATTTTAGATAAAATAAATAAAAATATATGCTTAAAACTAAATAGTGCTTAAAACGAAAATAAAATGAAAATAAATTGCACCTGAATATCTTTACTATGTGAAAATATATATTCACAAAAATAGACGTAAATTTTAGACAATTTTAAAAGAATTTTTGTATCGTACATATATACATGTAGACTTTAAAAACACAGACGAAACATTTGATTACAAATCTTTCAATATAAATTTATCAAAATTTTTCCAAAGCATTATTTTTATAATTTATATTACTTATTAACACTTTTGTATTAATAGTATTTCAGGGGCTGCAGTAGCCTGCTTTGTAGAACGCCGAGTTAATAAACTGGATGTTTGCAGGTTCGATAATCGAATCAGATGACGATCGTAGTTTATATTGATGGTAGCTGGTTCAAGTAGCCATGGCCGCAATATGCTCCACGTCAATAAATTAACATATTGGGGAGATTACCGAATCTGGGGAGCCGCTATACCTTAGGGGAGCAAAAATGAGATGGCAATGCCTCCGGACCACAGGGTGATGACCTTTAACTTGTGATGTGTTCTCAATTTATGAACATCCACAGTTGACATGCTCTTGATCAGATCTAAATAATCTTCAAGAACACCGCCACTTTAGAATGTAGAAAAAGAGGGGAAAAAAAGCTAAAACCCCCATACAAATAGCATGGGAAAAAAAGCAAAAAAACTCACAATGCCAAGTGTGTTAAAAAAAAAAAAAAAAAAAAAAAAAAAAAACGCTCTCACCGGAAGTAATAAGAGGACAAATGTGACTAGAAAAAGACATCGAAGAGCGGGAATCGGGCGGGCTGGGGCATGGGTCCTGTCGTCCAGGATTAATACGTCTCGCTTATATGAGCGATTATAGAAGTTCACCAATTTTTTCAGTTTTGTTAATGCATTAAATGAATAATAAAATTTTTACTTATCTGCAATTTTTTATACTTTAAAAGACTACTCGAATGCGTATCTGATTTAAATTTAAATAGCATCATTTCACTAGTAATTTACATGCGAAATGTTGTTTTTTGAAGAAAAAGTAAACAGCTTTACATTATCTTTAAAATTTCGTATTTTAAGTTTATCTTGAATAAGAGAGCAAATGCAAATGCTTTTATCGGCTTATAAAGCAAAAATAAAAAAAAATCCAATCACAAATACGAATTTTGCTTCTATTCTAAAATCTAAAAAATAAATGCTTTACTTGTTAACGGACAGTTTCCTTTAAGCTTGGACATATGTGAATAATAACATTATAGAATAATTTTTGAGATCATTCATTTATGTATTTGCTAAAATAAAAAATATTGATATTTAATTTCTGTTTCACAAATAAATGTTCTGTTATTTATTATGGTAAAATGTTCTTAAACTATAAATATTTATCTTAATTTTCTTTAATCTTATTTTATAAACAAAAATATTATTTTAAAGTTGTAAATGTGTTAATTCTGTTTTTTTTTTTTTTTTTTTTTTTTTTTTTTTTGTACCTGAAACACTAGAGGAGAGTTTTTATTTGCAGGAAATATCATTTTCACTTTTATTTCATTATAAAAGAAAGTTAACATAATGCAGTGAATAAATCGAATATTGACTTTAATATTAAATTTCGGAAAAAACAGAATATTTTATCAGTTTTACTGTTTTAATCTCCAAGAAAATATCATCGTTGGTTATGGATTTATTAAATTTTATTTGCTTAATTGAGTTAAATTGGATTTTTTTTTTTTTTTTAATATTGCCCAATTTCACAATTTAGAAAAAATTACAAATTATTTCTAATCATGCACAATACTTTTCCCCCTGGTACATTATAGTTAAATTTATTGCCGAAACGTCAGTGGAGGCCCTCTGTTGAGACTCAAAACGGTTTTGGTCTGTGTCTGTCTGTCTGTTTGTCTGTCGCGCGATAGCGGCCGCAAAAATAGTGCTATTGACTTGAAATTTGGTACACATGTTCATGAGCCCTACGAAATCAGCTGTATAGTTTTTGGTATGTATTCCATTTGTAGTTCGTATACAGGGACACGCCAAAGTTTTTCTTATCATTACGGCCTATGGGAGGAATTTGTATGTATCGCGGTAGCGGCCGCAAAAATAGCGCTATTGACTTGAAATTTGGTACACGTGTTCATGAGCCCCACGAAATCAGCTGTATAGCTTTTGGTATGTATTCCATTTGTAGTTCGTATACAGGGACACGCCAAAGTTTTTCTTATCATTACGGCGTAAGGGAGGAATTTATATGTATTGCGATAGCGGCCAAAAAATCACGCTATGGACTTGAAATTTGGTACAAATGTTTATGATCTCCATAAAATTAGCTGTATAGTTTTTGGTATGTATTCCATTTGTAGTTCGTATACAGGGACACGCCAAAGTTTTTCTTATCATTACGGCCTAAGGGAGGAATTTGTGTGCATCGCGATAGCGGCCACAAAAATCACGCTATTGACTTGCAATTTGGTACACATATTCATGAGCTCAACGGAATTAGCTGTATAGTTTTAGGTGTGTATTCAATTTGTAGTTCCTGTACAGGGAGACGCCAAATGTTTTCTATCATTACGGCCTATGGGAAGAATCTGTATGTACCGCGATAGCCACCGCAAAAATCAAGCTATTGACTTCCAATTTTTGCCGAAACGTCAGTGGACGCCCTCTGGTGAGACTCAAAAGGATTTTGTGTTCCGTCTGTCCGTCTGTCGTGCGATAGCGGCCGCAAATATCACGCTATTGACTTGAAATTTGGTACGCATGTTCATGATCCCCACGAAATTAGCTGTATAGTTTTGGGTGTGCATTCTATTTGCAGTTCGTGTACAGGGACGCGCCAAAAGTTTTTTTTCTATCATTACGGCCTATGGGAAGAATTTGTATGTACCGCAATAGCGGCCGCAAAAATTCTCCGATTGACTTGCAAATTGACACATATATTCAGGCTCGGTATAGAAATAGCTATTTATTTTTTTTAGGTCTATACTTTTTATGGATTGTATACAGGGACACGCCAAAGTACTTCACATTACGGCGTACGAGGTGAATTGCGTTTAAACGCATTTTAACATCTTTTCTTTGCAATCAAGAAAATTGAACTAGCGTACGGGAGTAGGATATTTAAACTTATGTTGTTTGAAGAAAATATGTGCTCTTAAGCTTTCTAATTAATGTACAGGACCTTACAAAAGTGTTCTGACAATGTCACGTAGTTATCCAAACTATGTTAAATTTGGAACAATTATTAATTTTTAACGCAAAGTAAGCTGAATATTTTTTAATGGTGTATTCAATGTTTATGGTTTCTTTACAGAGACACGCAAAAGAATTTCGTAGCATTAGAGCCTATGGACAAATTTTTATTTAAGCGAATACTTTTATGCGTTTATGCTGAATTGAACTTAATAAAATAAAATACATATAAAGATGCTTAAAATTATGTTTACTTTTAAAAAAGGTTATGTATAGACTAAATAATTTATGGGACCACACAAAATAATTCCGAGTGTGTACTGTAATCATCCAAATGATGGCAAATTAGTTTGAAAAATTAATGAGTTATAATTAATTAGGTTTATTCATATTATTGGCGTTTATAATGACTGTGGCTACTTTTCCGGGATACATAAAATAATATCGTACTGTTACTGTCTATAGTCGATATTTATTAAAAGTTTATTTTAACATGGTTACACCCCATCAAATATAATGAAATTTTATTAGAGTTTTAAAAGCATGTTTTCCTGTTGATAATTGTGGGCATAGAAATGGAAATTAGTTTAAAGGTTACGCAAAATATTTCCGGTATGCTATGTAATTTTTTTGTACGAAATTTGGTAGTTATGAAATTTGGTATTTATGAATTTCAGGGAAATAATACGAGACCGTCGTTTATTAAGAATACATACTGTTGCGTACTTGGGGGTCCGTAAGTTGTTCGAGAATGAAAGGCAAAACTTGCAAAAATTCAGTGATATATTCTCAGTAAGTTCCAGAAAAATACAGGTCTATAAACCAAGTATCAGCTTCAGTTCAACCAGCAAACACAGCTTAAACAACAGCCGTTAACAGCAAAACAACAGTAGAAACTGTTTAGCAATAACACATAAAGAAAGTCTCATCTAAAGAGGCTCAAAGCAAAGCAAGCTTTTGACGAAACTGACACAGATCTGAGACTGACCGCCTTGGCGAAAAAATGCTCCTTTTATACTTTTCTATCGAACACAGACTGTTCTGGAAAATTCTTGTATCTCATAATGAGATTAGAGCTTCTATATTTGGTATATCCTTAATAAGGATATTCTCGCCAAGGTCGCAAAAAAATCGCCAAGAAGGGAAACAGTCGCCAAATTTGGCGCCAAATCCATTTCTTCCCTTATTGGAACTTTTTTTAAGTGTTTTTAAGGGAAAATTAGGCTATTTTAACGCTAAAACGACTAGAAATGCACAAATTAGCATTTTATTAACTTTACTAAACCTCTTTGAAAGAATTGCTACAAAAATAAATGCAATTATTTACAATTCCGTAACACTTTATAAGATATGCAAATAGAGTCAGAGCGGGGGTTGAGGAGGGCGGCAGCCCCCCTCAGGAATGTATTTGATTATGGTAACAAGTCGATCGAATCAATATATACGATTATATAATAAAAAATAAATAAAAATGAATAATTTCTGATGTAAATAGGACGTTGAGGCTCCTGATCAGCAGATCCACTAGTATATATATATATAGATATAAACTAAAACATTGGAAATAAATAACACAGACTGAAGCTTTTTTGCTTAAAACTACTTTTTTAGTTCGTGCATTTCAGTATTACAAGACAGAGTATAATTTCACCAGTTACAAAAAAAAAAAAAAAAAAAAGAGATAGAATATTTCATAATTCAGACTTTTATTGAATATTATAAAAAAATGACACAAATTGCATGATATACAAAAAAAAAAAAAAAAAAAAAAAAATCTGCTGTGAAACAACCACACGACTTTCATTACCTACTATGTGAAGTTTGCGTTGATGCAAACTCCATATTAATTACTTAATTAGATCATAAATGGATAAGTAAGAGAGCACAAGACATGGTTAACAATTACTAAGAGTTTATTTGAGCAGATTAATGAGAGGGTGGCCTAGCAATCAAACTAGCTCAGTCAGCGTATTACTCAATCAAAATATATGTATCAACAATTAAATTAGATAATGTTAAATATTTCGCCCCAGCAAACAATTGAAGGTGTAGAGACGATTGCACTCGTATACTCCACTGCTGCGACTTCCCCTTCGATCAGAGGATTCCCTACAGATCGAAATTCACTTTCACGAGCGCTAGCAAATATTCGTACTAACACTCATCACGACTTATGCCTCACTCCTCTAAATCTCCACTATTCAATACTCGCCAAAATAAGACTTTCCACAATTCACTATTACTCCAACATCCACACTATAATATGCTCCGACATCCACCTATCTACTAAAACCATCTCCATTTTATACTTCTTCCTACACCCTCCTTTCTCTTCATTTCAATCCATCATTTTAAAATCACTTCTAATTTATCTAACACTCAGAATCTAATTCTTTCATTGCAGCACCCTGCCGGCACAAAACTAACTCGACCTCAACTTTCACCGAGTCACTGGCGACGAAGCGATTTTAACCGTCCCCACTTTATACTTTGCTGGATCCAGCTTAATTCAAACAACTGTTGAGACGTTCTGTAGTCTTAACCTCACAACTATTACACATGTTATATGCATTTTTTTGGAGATAATGTGATGAGAAGACATAAAATTGACCAATCGAATTAGAAACTTAAAATATTTCCAGTAAGAGAAACACGATACATAGGTAAAAAGGTATAAAACAAAGCTTATGTAGCGAGTTAAAAATTAAGAAAAAATAATGGTAGAGTTATTTTTTTTATAAACATATATTTACGAGATCTTAAAATTACCTACTTAAGCAGGATGTTTATGAGATTTCCTGTAATAACTACGTTATACATGAGAAAGAATATTTGAAATGGATTTATGTATTAATTTTCAAGAAAATCGTTAGAGCCATTTTTGAGATAACTTTTACCAAAACTTGGAATACTCAATTTTTCACTGTAAATCAGTAATTACATAAAAACGAATATTTAAAAGGGAGAAAATTTGGTATGTTTGAAAGAAGTCTGTAAAGCCGTTTTTAAAGGAACGCGCTTTAAATTGAAGCTGAAATTGAGCTATTTATACAGGACGTCTATCAATGTCTTTGAACTAACCATCTATATCATTCGAAAAAGCATCTAATAGAGAGTTTATATAGTATCTCTGAAGAAATTCGTTAGATCCTTTTTGAGACACGAACGGTTTCTGATGTTCCACTCATCTTTACAATTATGTGAGTAGTTGTTGACAGTTAACCCGCGAACTCTCGTGTCCACAAAATCCATGGGATTTGACCACGTTCCCTTTTTCTTGTTCACTTGATATTTTAGAAAAGTATAAATCACCAATTAGCAAAACTCTATTTGAAACATATTTAAAATATCAGATGATTAAAAATGCCTATTATCGTATGTTTATTTTAACACAAGTACTCAATAAAAATTGGAACCATCTGGGTGTGTCCTAAAACAATTATGAAAGGACTATAAATATCATCTATGTCATTAACATTGCATTTACAACCCTGCATTGCTGTTTAATTTCGAATCATCTTGTGTCCCCTACATGTCCTTAAAGTTTGTCGCACCGATAACGAATTACCCTGTATATATAATATTATCGAAGAAAAAGTAATAATCCACCACGTATTTAATTCTGATTATATAAGTGAACTAAAATTTTCAATTTCTTTAATGCACGGAATGAAAAGAAAAATAATATTTTTATTTATTTATTTGTTATTTATTTTACTTTAGGAGAGTATCTCGAATCTGTATCTTATTTAAATTTAAATGACATCGTTTCACTAGTATTTTATATGCAAAACGTTGAAATTTGAAGAAAAAGTAAACAGCTTTACATTCGCTTTAAAATTTAACATTTTAAGTTTATAATGAATAAGAGAGCAAATGCAAATGCTTTTATAGGCTTATAAAGTAAAAAAAAAAAATCCAATTACAAATACGAAAACTTACTTTTATCCTGAAATTTAGAAAATAAATTCTTTGCGCTTTAACAGATAGTTTCCATTATACTTGTGCTTAGATAAATAATAACAGCATTATGAAGTAAATTTTGAGATCATTCATTTATGTATTGGCTTAAATAAAAATTATGTTATTTAAATTCTGTTTCACGAAGGAACTATACGTCATTCCTTCTCGTAAAATGTTCTCATTATACAAATGTTTTGGTTAACTTAATACAGTCAATAAAATATATAAGATGACTTTAATGTTAAATTTCAGTAAAACCAGAAAATTTTAATAATTATACTTTTTTAATCTCCGGAGAAATACCAATGTTCTTTATGGAATTATTAAATTTTACTTTCTGTATTGAGTTAAACTTAAAATTTATTAAATATTGTCCAATTTTACAATTTTACATACACAACATTTTTCTCACTGATACATTTTATTTAAATTTATCACAAAATTAAACGAAAATCTGTTATTATGAAAATAAAAAACACAAATTAAAGATTGCTTGTTTAAAACAAATTATCTAATTTGAGTATTTTCATATTAAAAAACAAAGGATAATTTATATGTAGCTTTTAATTAAATATATGTTTTAAAAAATTTTATTCGTGTTTTAAAGTGTTTTATTTATTAATTTAAAAAGTTACACGTGTTTTTTAAAAGTGTCTCTAAATGGGATATATTTTTTTCTGAAAGGATAATTTTACTTGAAAAAAAAAAAGAAACTGATAGAATATTTCAGAATTTATACTTACAATGAATGTTATGAAATGATTATGCAAATTGCATGGCAGACAAAAAAAAAAAAGAAAAAAAAAAGACTATCATAAAAATATGCTTTTATGTAACTGATCATTATAAAGCAGATAGCGATGATATATATATATATATAATTCTTAATTATTTAAACTTCCTATTTGATGCTTATATTAAATAGTTTGATATACGTTTCATTATTTCTTTTTTATTTCTATAAAAAAGGAACTAATTTAAGAGTTGATGATTAAAATTTCTTTGAAATTATAATCAAATTTATTATTTATGACGATTTATTATTTAAATGAAACATATTAATTCTTTAGCAAAAACTGTTGAATTTTGTGCAAAAAATCTACTAAATTTATTGTAACATAAATCATTCTATTTCAAATACCATTGCGTGCATTTTCCTATAAAGCAGAAAATGTGTTTACTAAAAACAAAACATATTATTCCGCAATTCTCTTGAGTAAGAGACATGAAATTTTGGTCAACAAATTTTGTATTCGAAATTATATTTTAAATAGTAAACAAAAATGCATTTTGAAATGCCTTTAAAGAATATTTGTTATTAAGATAAATTTTAGTCATTTTTATTGACTAAAATTTTAATATTTATCTTATCTCTTTATAATATACAATTTCGAAAATTCAAATGCAAATATTTCTAGTGCTATTCGTTAAATTCAGAATGTTTTAGGCCTGAAAAAATATTACAAATCCGAATTTAACTTAATTATTTACGTTTTTAATTATTACTAACTTTAATTATTTACGTTTAAATGTATTTTAAATTCTTTTATGTGCAGATCCATGGTAGATGTTAATGCCAGTCACACAGGAGAATGTGGAATATGCATTTTTGCTTACCACTGTTATCAAAGAAAAATCTTTAACGTACATTTAAATCATTTTTTAAGGTTAAATAAATAGTTATCGTTAGTATTAAAAATAGATGGTATAATATTTAACATGAATTAGTAATTACTATTAGAAGTAACTGGTGGAAGTGAAAATAACTCTTTCGTAATTGTGTGTTATTGAGATTACATTTGCAAAAAAAATTACGATTCTTCGTTGAACGAATAAAGTAGTTCAACTTATAATTTTTTTTTTTTTTTTTTTTTTTTTTTTTTTTTTTGTCTTGAGTTTTAAACTATTCAGATAAATTAGGGTAAATTGGGGAAAATGCGACGTTAGACAGGATCTAGTGTCACATGGTGCTTTTATAAGCGCCTTAGATGGACACAGGACACGCATATCAGTGGCATATTAGTAACACCACCTAAATTAGTTTGGACAGACAACTGAGGTCTGACAAAAATAATGCTGCCAAAATTTGAATTGATAATTTTATTCGATACATATGTTTTATGGTATGTGAAATTGAAAATGAAGCTAGTTTCTCGGTGCCACCTGTAGATTTTTCCCAATGCAAGTTATACACCGACACAATTTCTTCATTTTCGGTAGTTTCTAATTTGTTATAATTAAGTGCAAATATAATTAGTTATAATTATATTATAATTATAATTAACGATCAATCATAATTAACAATGTTTTCAAAATTCATCATAATTAATTATGTAAATATTTTATAAAGGTTACCTCATAATTATATTGGTGAAAAAGTCGTGGAATACATTGCTCCGGTAAATACTCTGTATTGACCACAATCTATACGTGATAGACAAAAACTGGCTTCAGTTTCTGTTTCAAAACACACAAAAAAACATAAGCATCAATCAAAATTTCCAAATAAAAATTTTAGTTGTAGATCTACGTAATCAATCCCTTTTCATCTGGTAAATATTAAAAATTTGACGCGTAGTTACATAAACCTTAGTTTAACATAAAGAAAAAATGATTCTGAAAATTTTGAAAAGTACATTGCTTAACGTTTTTGTCAAATCTATAATTTTACAATAAATAATTACTATTTTTAGTCTGCATTTCTGTTCTAATTTACATTCATTAATATGAATATATATAATTAAGTAAGATAATAGATGATACTTTGTTTAAGTTTTGTTCATGCCAATCATCATCTGTTATAACTATTAGATGCATATGGGTTTTCAAGCGAATCATTGTTTTTCTAAGAAACTAAATATTAAGTTCTTATAAAAAGAATGCACGATTTTGTACAAAAAATTAAGAAAAAATTACAGACATGGAAATTAATTTCTAAAGTCATAATATGTTTGTTTCTTGAAACTTAAATTTACTATGTAAGATCATGAGCATAAAACAGTTATATCCTAACATTTTTCGATGTCTATTTAAAAAATAATTTTATGATAATAACTTTTAAAACATGTATCATAGAAATTTGAGAGATAAAATACGCTTTGTTCAATGTAATATTTCATTATGAGAGAAATATTTCTTTTTTCGTCAACAAAATCGTCATTAAATTTTCAGTAACAAACAAAGAGGATTATATTTTCCGTAACATAAATCAGGTATTTATAGCAACATGTCTTTTATAGCAACATGTATTTTATTATCAGAAGAAGTAATTATTACTAGATAGAATGGTAGTCTAATCCAAAATTATGCCAATTAAGCAGCATTAAGTTCATAGCTAACAAATTTTACGAACATTTTTATAATTTGTGAGGACAACATACGAGAGAAATAAATAAATGTATTTGAATTATGCTTATTACTGATAGAAAAGAACTTTTGGAGAATTTAATTATTTAGCATTTTCGCGCTTTTGACTATTTATAACATGCTAAACAAAACTGGTAATATATATCTGCGATAAATGTTATATATATATATATATATACATATATATATGATAACTGTTTTTATTATTATTAATATTATTTTTTAAATTTCTGTTTAAGATAAATTTAAGCTAATAACATTTAAATTATTCATAATTAATATTTTAAGATAAAATTATATTTGTCCAATATTTCATTCTTAAAAAAAAACATTCCTTTTTACCGATCTTCGATAACAGAAAAAAAGAGGCGTATACAAACTGGAAAAAGGTGAAGTACCATGAATCATGTAGCACATCTTGTTCAATTAACATTTAATGCAAATTATTTATTAAGTATGTATTTTAATAATGAAATTGATTCATATACAATATCAATAATTATGCACGTCAAAAAAAAAAAAAAAAAAAAAAAAAAAAGGTAGAGAAACACTTTTTTAAACAATAAAAGCATTTGATTGTCTAGATATATAATCACAGTTACTTTCTTTAAAAAATAAATGGAGTTGTTATCGTCAAAACTGTTTCGTCTCTTTTTTTTTTTTTCTTCCGAGATCATATTTTAAGAATGAGATGCGGTAATGTCTGTTTGCAGATGATCAAGGAAACGTTAAAGTTTTGTATAACGATGGTTTAACTCATTGACAAATTGCTTCAAAAATAAATCTAGCATAATTATTGTACGTGATTTTTTAAATATTAAAAATTAAGCGAAAATAAATTACCTGGACAGGGCTGTCAACATTTAAATTTATTCCGGAGCACTTATAGCCCTGCTTTTATCTGGGACCATTTTTGTTTTAAGAGATTTTTTATTTTCGTATTTTATCGTAGTTATATATTAGAGAAAAATTTTGTTTAAAAAATGTGGTGCGAAATAAAGGCGGGGCTAAAAATGCTCCGGAACAAATTAAAATGTTGGTAACTCTGCCCGGATTACCATCGATGTTGTTCCGTAGAATCCTGCATTCTATGCACGATGGGTAGCTACTAAAGCTGTTTAATAAACGATTATGAAGAATTTTCAAAGAATTTTAAAGATGTGTCCAACCACTAAATAACTGAATTATACAAGAAAGTCAATTAAGATTTTTCAAGAAAACATATGTCATGCGCTACAGAATATAATATATATATATATATGTACTGGTATGAAAATTTTTAACTTGTATGAGACAGACGGCAAGAATTGTTATTATCACGATTTGAGTAAACGAAAGAGCTTAAATTTTCACAACGCAGACGGCTGGAGACTCTGCTATGATCTAGACAGCGATTGGTATCAATTAAAGAACTGCTATAATTATTCTTCCATGAAAAAAAAATGAAAAAACATATATTGATCTTTTAAAAATACATTTATTACCGAAAGTACCCATTTTAGCTTCCAAAGATTTTGTCTTTCTACAAGACATTCCTGCTGTTTATGCGGTCAATACTATTAAATCATGGATTGCTAAAAATTTGAAGTTCTTGGTTGGGCAACTAGATCTCATGATATAAATATAAACGAAAATCTTATGGGTTACCTCGAAAGAGATATTCATTAACAGAATTTAAGCAGACCAATAAAGAAAATGGAAGAAAAATCCTCAAAATTATACATATACCGAAATTTTAGATGATAGAAATTACAGGTTAGCAAGATAAATGAAAAATGCACACACTTTTAAAATATATATATCAGCATAGGACTAATGAGACTGAAATTTCCGGTGCTTATACCTATTTTTTTTTTTTTTTAAATAAAAATTAAAATCTACTATCTTCAAATTTTCTATAAATATTCAGTTTTTTTATCAATAATATTACATGATTAGCAAATTTTATGTACAACTACTTTATAAAAAAGAAATATAAATAAAAGAATTCGTTCTTATCTTCATATCACGGTCTATTTTCCGTGGCATATATCAGTTAATAGTTATAATACAATGGGTAATTTTTTTTTTTTTTTTTTTATCAAAATAAATATTTTTCCCTTAAAAGAATGATATTCTATGTAGAAATATTGCCAATTATACAACGTACTAGTTAAAATAATAATAATAATAATTATGTTTCGAGAAATCGCTAAATTGAGACATTAATAAACGTCTTTAAATGATTACATACACGAAGGATTTTTTTAAGTATACATATACGTTTTCCTAACTTTAATTAATTATAACATCTCGAAAATATAAAAATAAAATTTTCCATTTCTGTTTGCTGCAAGTTTAACAATATAAAATTTTTATAAGTTTTTTTTTTTTTTTTTTTTTAATGATAAGTTTAAGTTAATAACTTTTAAAACACGTGTCATTAAAAATTGAGTGATAAAAATTGCTTTGTTCAACACAATGCTTCATGCTCTTAGAAACATTTCCTGTTTTGTCAGCAGAAAATATTGAACTTTAGGTAACGGATAAAGAGGCTTATATTTTTCGCAACATAAATCAGTTTATTTATAACAGCACCACATGTATTTTATTATCAGAAGAAGTAGTTCTCCCTAGAAAGAGTGATATTCCATCCGGAAATTCTGCCAACTAGGCAGCATTAAATTCCCTGTTAACAAATTTTGCTAACATTTTCATGTTTTCAGATAACAATATAGACACAATATCAAACGTCTCTAAATATATATATATATTTCTAATAAAGGAATACTTTTCAAATATTTATTTATTTTGATATCTGTAATTATTTTAAATTATTTTGTAAAACGTTGTAATATGTTAATATATATATATATTTTTTTTTTCGTCTGTCTTTCAAATTTTTAATTTAGAAAGTATGTAAAAATATTTGAATTACAAATAAATGTAATTAAATTAGATTTCTTTTTTTTTTTCGTCATACTATTGGAGTATTACCTTTATTTCAAGAAATTTGCAGATGACTTTGTATGCATTGCTACTTAAGGACGAATGAGCAAGTGTATTCAAAATGCTAACATAAATTACTAAAACAAAGTCGTATAATCAATGAACATTTACATAACTTCGTTATTGACATTTAAGTGTTTGTTTATTAAATTATATTTAAATTTACTAAAACATGTTTAAGATCATATGCTTATGATGTTCGTTATGTCATGCATGCCCTATAAGTAATACCCAAAACAATTGTGTATTATATTTTCAGGGTCGGGAAGAATATAATTAAACATTTCGTTGTACATTCGGAAAAAAAAAGTCACCCCAATTAATTTGACCGTAAATTTCCATAGAAAATTATAATTTATGCAGATTTATATGTAATAACTTCTAGTTTGTAACGGTATAGTTAGAGTTTGCTTAGTGTGTCATCCATATATTAAAAGAGGCATAAACTTAATATTTTTTTCAATGGTAATTCTCATTTATGACTCCATATTCAAATTTCTGATATAGAGGCAGATGGAAAAAGGTACTATTTTTATAATTTCGCTAAATTTTTAATAGAGTCACAAGCGAAAATGTATTAGGAGTCCACCAACATATTTAGAAAAACTAAATTATGATCGCGCATAGAAAGTAAGTGATTCGTTAAGATTCATACCTGAAAAAAAAATAGAATATATATACATATATATTACTAAAGAAATTGTGTTAGTAACTAGTATTGCAAGCTTTGCGAATTTGTAATTCAATAATTAGTGATAAATTTGCGAAGTGATAACTGATATGTACACACTAGACGAATCAAAATGTAGAACCATCTATTTTGTATGTCAAACATCACATCTCAAAATCGTTGGTGACTATTGAACAAAAAAAGTCGCGAAGTGTGCCAGCCAACACTGTTTGTAACTAAACTTAATTGAAAACTGAATTTCTAAGTATACAAAGTGTAAGATAATAATCTAAATCTTTAAAACTGATAGTTTATATTTCTATGTTTTTAATTATTTTTCCATAAGAAAAGTAAATTGTATATTGTGAGTAGAATTAATCGAATATAAATATTATTTCGTCTTGTTATTCGATAACAGATTTTATACGCTAGAGAACTTTAAAAGAACGAAAGCCCAACATTCCATTCAATATAATATTCATTAATTATTTATTATGTAACTTCATGCTATATAAAATTTAAATAACTTGCGGCTTCTAAACCCTACAATAATCAAATACAAAAATATGGACAACGTGATTGAAAAAGAAAATTCACGGTAATAGTAAATAAATAAATCCACATTAAATTAGTTCATATACATATATAAATATATATCTATATTATCGAATGCATCTATCTGTTTCAAACAGTAAGCCCTGCCTTACTTCATTTTCTAAATACATTTAACTAGAGTGAACCATGTACGAACCATACAAAATTCAATTACAAAATTATAAACAAGGTTAAAACTAAAATTTAGCTGTGAAAAGCAACGAAATGTTACTTAATAATTAAGAAGAAGACGCTACATGTTTATATCGAACATATTAGTTTTTAATGTAAGCCCCAGCTTTACGGCTTTATTTAAAACTTTATAGTATTATGGAAAATGATTTTATATATTCGAGATTAACCCTTTGCGGCGCAAGGTAATTCGGATCATTTAAATTATACTGCCACCGGAATTCACGAACAAAATTAAATTAAAAGAAATTTTAAATTTTAAGTTTTAAAAAAAACGGCCTTTCTTGCTACGTCATAAAGGTAAATTTTTGTTAAAAAAATTCTGAGATGAGTTTTTGCAGCTGGGAGGTGGTTTCACATTTATACCACCGCGCGTTAAAGGGTTTTAAACCATTTACATTTTTTCTTCAGCAATCGTTGCGATAAATGCCATTGACGTTTTCTATACCAGCATTGCATAAAGAGGCAAATACGAAAATTTAAAAAATACTTTAAAATTATTTTAGAGACACACAAAGCGGGATTTGTTTTCTTTTTGGAATAACATATTGTAGAAAAAGATGAAGTTTAAGTACAATAAATAATACAATAAATGCTGATAATTTAAAATCAAGTTTTAAATATAATTCACTTAATTTCCCTCCCCCACCCTTGTGGTTAATACGGATTTGATGTTCACTTAAAATTTCTTATACACTAATTACCTAATATCTAAAGTATACAAACATAGATTTTTACCCTTTTTTCAAACATGAAGGTCGTATATAATAGTCATGAAAATCATCTTTAAGTGCATAGTTTTTAATCAAAATATTTTAATATTTTTTTAAATCTCAAGCTACAATAAGACCTGATTTTTACATTATTAAGCTTGCACAGTGAAAACAACAGTAAGGTTTTTTTTTTTTTTTTAAGTTTGGAGAACTATTAGTCTCAATCTTCGTTGCCAGTTTTACGATAGTTTGACATTTATCGAAATCGAAAATTTATCGAAAATATAATTTGAATATAATTGAATAATTTGAAAGCGATTTTATAATAATAATAATAATAATAATAATAATTATAATAATAATAATAGTAAAACCTAGTAGTCCTCCGTACTACACTAAATTCTGCTTTTGCCAGAATTTTATCAAAATCGTTTTTTAGTAAGGAGTACAATTAGTCTCATTATACAGATAAAACGTTTTCACCAGTTTTACGATAGTTTGACATTTATCGAAATCGAAAATTTATCGAAAATGTTATTGAATAATTTGAAAGCGATGTTATAATTTGGAAAATAATAATAATAATAGTCTTCCATATTAAACTAAATTCTAGTTTTAAAAATGGTTTTTGTTTAATTCTAAATTATTTATTTCTCATTCCTTCATTATGTTATTTATTCAGTTAATATTACGTAGTATCTAGACTTTTTAACACTTTTTTTTTTTTTTTTTAATTAAAGATTTAAAAGTATGTAACTATTATAGTGTGTAAATCGCACGATCTTCTTTAACCCTGCATTTTAATACTATAAAGATAGATATTTTGCGCTTTTTAGTTCACATTTCAGTAAAAGCGTGTTCTTTCATTTTTTAAAAGTATATTTTTATATTATTATATTTTTCCTTTCTCTTTTCCCTTTCTTTCTTTTATTTTTCTTTTAATTTTTCTTTAATTTATTTTTTAATTTTCTTTTCTCTTTCTTTTTTTTTTGCATATTTTTTTCTTCTCCCATGCAAATCTACGACGGTATACGTGCGTGTGTGTACTCCATAAACATATAAGAAAATTTATTTTCAACTTATTTCGAAGCTTTTATTTTAACGAGTTATTATTATTTAAAAAAAAAAAAAGTTTTAAATTTGAACTGTGTGTTAAAAGAAGCTAATACAGCAAATGATTAAAAATAAAGTGAAAGGAAAGTAAATAAAAAATACAAAAGTACAAATATTTAACTAAACCGATATCTTTGTGTATAGTTCAATTTCTGAATTTATTTTGATTATAAAGAAACTGAAAACTTTATTATTATTATTAGTATTATTATTATTATTGTTGTTGTTGTTGTTGATGTTTTGAATAATTATACATTTTACGATAAATATTTACAAATTGTCCTTTTTTATTGTGAATGAGTTAAAGAGTATGTTTATATTTTCAGAAATGATTGCATGGAATTTTTTTTTTAAAGATAAGTAGTAGTAGTAGTAGTAGTAGTAGTAATCTGTATAAAAAATAAAAAAAATTATAAAAGAACTTAAGTACAATTTAGCGTCAATCGTTTTAAACAAATTGTTTTCTTTGACTAATTTTTCATTGTAAAATTGTTTTTTAAATAATTATAAATTTTACATTATTTATTTATAAATTAATCTTCCTTTTTTTCTGTGAATAAGGTTAAAGAGAACGCTTATATTTTTATAAATGCTTGTGTGGAAGCAACTTTAAAGAGAAATAAAAAAAAAATTAATATGAAGAGAAATAGAATATTCATTTTCAAACAATATTTTATACAATTTATTAAATATAGATTTATGAATATTTGTTTCTAAATTAATCACAAAATTTCTATAGTAAAGAGTTAAGTTTTGTCTTCTTACTTTCAGAATTTTATAAATTACATTGCTTGTACGAAAAAAAATTTTAAAATTAAAAAGCAAAGGAAAAGTAAAGTATAAGTAAAAATGATTTACTCATTTTAAAAGAATGAGTTTTTAGAGTAATTCTATAATTTAAAATTATACTTTTATTTTAATATATATATATATATATGTGTGTGTGTGTGTGTGTACAGCCCCGGAAAAACGTTAAGTCCAAGACAAAAACTTTTCTATTTTTGCAACTTTTTATTCAAATTTTATGTAATTTAAATTCAAAGCAAGAAATAACAGATACATAAAAAATATTTCTTTAAATTCAGTTATTTTTTATTTGAAAATTAATTTTTCTTTTTTATACATGTGACAACCTGGAAAAAATAATAAGGCCAAGCTCAATTTTTATGCTTTTTTCGAAATTTATTAATTTTCTGCGGAATGTTATTGCCGTCTGCGGAGCTCTCTTAACAATTCAAGATTATGTCAGGAGAAAATTTAATTTTTTTTTTTTTTAAATAGAGAGACATAAGACATTGATTAAACAAGGCATGATTCCTAGTTTTAAAAAAATGTGCTTTAAAATCTCAGGAAATATTGATAAGTTTGAGTTGAGCTAAGATTTCAAACATCATTATTTTCATATTTACTCGTTCGAATTTAATGCACATTTAAATGTAATGCCGAATATAACAGTTTAATTTGAACATATAAAAATATAACGACAAATTCAGTTACTTTTTATTTGGAAAAAGTTTTTTTAATAGATGGACAACCGGATAAAAAAAAATCTGGAGTGACTCCACTCGACTTTCCGAACATTGAGTAATTAACAGTTTTGTAGATAAAGTAAAGAAAGAGGAGTTGTTAAACAAACAAAAGAGAGAAAACCATAATAGAGTGTTTGAGTATTTTTCTCCATCTATTACACGATGTTTTATTTAACGCTACTGAACTTTGAGCCCATAGATCATAATGATAAAGAATTTTTCGTTGTGTCCCTGTAAAAACCTATAAATGCTAAATTCACCAAAATGCTTATAGTTAGTGCAACAGTGATTTACAATACTCATATACATTTTCAGCTCAATTCAATAAGGCGTTTAGATGCTATCGTACTTTTAAAAATTTAGTCCCATAGGCCATAATGATAAAGAATTTTTCTTTGTGTCCCTGTAAAAAAAACTGTAAGTGCTAGATTCACCAAAGTCTATACAGTTAGTTCAACTGTGATCTATAACATGTGTACAAATTTTTTGCTCAGATTAATAAGGCGTTTAGGCGCTATCACACTTTTAAAAATTTGGCCCCTAAGGCATAATGATAAAGAATTTTTCTTTGTGTCCCTGTAAAAAAACTATAAGTGCTAGATTCTCCAAAAACTATACAGATTGAGTATTTGTGACCTATAATATGTGTATAAATTTTTTGCTCAATTGAATAAGGCGTTTAGATGCTATCGCACTTTTAAGATTTTGCTCCCATAGGCCATAATGATAAAGAATTTTTCTTTGTGTCCCTGTAAAAAAACTATAAGTGCTAGATTCACCAAAATCTATAGGGTTCGTACTATGGTGACTTACAATATGCGTACCAACTTTCAGGTTAATTGAACAAAGCGTTTAGACGCTAGCGGGTTCACTCACAGACATACACACAGACATACACACATACATACACACATACATACACACATACATACACACACACATACATACATCATCGTAAAAATAGTGAAAACGGACTCAGAGGACCTCAAAACGTATAGAAACATCAAAATCTCGAATTCGGATTTTTGACATGATTACAATACTTTCCTCACTATAGTGTTCGGAAAGTAATAATGGGACCAAATTCAATTATGATGCTTTTCTCGTTTCATTTATTTTCTGCAGTACTTTACTGTCGTCTGTGGAGCTGCTTTAAAGAATAGCTTTCATGTCAGAGAGAAATTGCAGTTTTTCAAAATGGGAAGACATAAGAAATTAACAATGACTGATCAAGGTTAGTTTTAAACAATGTTGCTTAATTTCTCTAGAAATAGCTAAAAGAATAAGAAGATTTAAGACTGTAGTGGATAACTTTTTAAAAAAAAATAGTGATGATTACGCTCAATTGAATGGTACATGAAGGCCATTAGCATTTAATCCTCGACAAGTGAGAGATTAATTGTCGAACAACGCAAAAAAAAAAAAAAAATAAATAAATAAATAAAAATAAAAAAAACTTTTATCTTCACAAATTGTAAATGACCTAAAGCTTTCTTATACCAGCTGAACTATGTGCATTTTGTTATCAAAGCACAGCGCTCAAACGTAAGGTTTAGTAAAATGAAGCATCAGCCACATTAAAGTAAGACGCATGAAATGGCGGGTCAAGATTTTCCAAAGAAGCATGTTGATTTTGGTGATAACTGGGAAAACGTTTTTTCTGATGAAAATATAAATAAATAAATAATAATAATCTCGATGGGCCGGGTAGTTTTATGTATTATTGGCATGATCTACGTTGGGAACCAATTTGTTTCTCAAAGCATCAGTTTAAGGGTTCTTTTGCTGCTAACGGTACAGCATCAATTTCTTTTTTAAAACCAAAGATCAACTCAGAAGCCTATCAAGATATTCTTGCCAAAAATGCATTGCCAGAGGCACTTTCCATAACATCCGGAGACTATATATTTCAGCAAGGTAATGCACCAATACACACATCAAGCTCCACAAAATCCAGGCCTCAAGCTAATCATGCCCAAGTGCTTCAATGGCCATCAAGAATCCTTGACCTGAACCCAATAGAAAAATCATGGGGCATTATTGTGGGTGACATTTATGGTAATGGGAAAACATACAACACCGTAGATGAGCTGAAAATGACCATTGAAAAGAGTTGGAAAAGCATACCAAAAGACACACTGAAGAAACTTTCTAAATCTATGACCTCGGCAATAACTCAGTTAATTGAAAAGAAGGGCATTTTTTCCCCAAGCATAGGGCAAACATAAAATTTGTTGTACACTTTTGACATATTAATTATGGAAGTAGAAGGTTGAGAGTGGCTATATTCTAAAAGTTTGATTAGCCACATTTGCAGAATACAAAAATTATTTTTTTACGATGTCGAGAAGGTAAATTAAAATTCTTTAATTTTTATGCACTTTTGCATTTGACACACATATTCTTTTAAGAACAATTTTTAAAGATATAAACAATAAAAATTATTCATATGAGTATTTTGCGAGGTGGCATTTCAGTATACCACTGGTACATAGAGGTCGCAAAAGAGATCAGGAATATTTTTACCCTGCTTTTTACTTTCCGAACACTATAGTGAGGAAAGTATTGTAATCATGTCAAAAATCCGAATTCGAGATTTTGATGTTTCTATACGTTTCGAGGTCCAACGAGTCCGTTTTCACTATTTTTACGATGATGTATGTATGTGTGTGTGTATGTATGTGTGTATGTATGTGTGTATGTATGTGTGTATGTCTGTGTGTATGTCTGTGAGTGAACACGCTAGCGTCTAAACGCTTTGTTCGAATAAGCTCAAAGTTGGTACGTATATTGTAAGTCACCATAGTATGAACCCTATAGATTTTGGTGAATCTAGCACTTATAGTTTTTTTACAGGGACACAAAGAAAAATTCTTTATCATTATGGCCAAAGGACCAAAATCTTAAAAGTGCGATAGCATCTAAATGCCTTATTCAATTGATCAAAAACTTTATACACATATTATAGGTCACAGATACTCAATCTGTATAGATTTTGGAGAATCTAGCACTTATAGTTTTTTTTACACGGACACAAAGAAAAATTCTTTGCCAAATTTTTAAAAGTGTGATAGCGTCTAAACGCCTTATTAATCTCAGCAAAGAATTTGTACACATGTTATAGGTCACATTTGAATCAACTGTATAGATTTTGGTGAATCTAGCACTTACAGTTTTTTTACAGGGACACAAAGAAAAAATTTTTATCTTTATGGCCTATGAGACCAGCGATAGCATCTAAACGCCTTATTCAATTGAGCTGAAAATTTGTATGAATATTATATATCACTGTTGCACTAACTATAAGCATTTTGGTGAATCTAGCATTTATAGATTTTTACAGGGACACAACGAAAAATTCTTTATCATTATGATCTAAGGGCTCAAAGTTCAGTAGCGTTAAATAAAACCTCGTGTGATATATGGAGAAAAATACTCAAACACTCTGTTATGGTTTTCTCATTTTTGTTTGTTTAGCAACTCCTCTTTCTTTATTTTATCTACAAAACTGTTAGTTACTCAATGTTCGGAAAGTCGAGTGGAGTCACTCCAGATTTTTTTTGGATGGAATTTAAAAATTTTACTATTATTGGAAAAAGCATAGTATAAGAGATTTCATTTTTAAAGAACCATATACATTTTCATTAATTCTATTTTTATAAAAATACTATAATTCGTTTTAATAAAAAATAATGATGAATTATGATATGTAACAAAAGCAAATTACGTAAAACACACCATAATTGAATTTTTTATTTAAATTTTTAATTTAACATTTCAGTACTAACAATTGTTGCCTTTGACAAGATAAATAAGGAATCAATACCAATTTAATAGATGGCGCCACCAGTGTATTTTGAAGTAGAGATTTCAGTAGGGTGACCTTTTTTTTATGTTGGTTGAAAAGGGATTTTTTATGAATTTTGTAGGCATATTTTAAATTTTCATCTGGCAACACTGCAAACCGGCAACCGCTATCCTCCAAACGAGTGACATCGCTCGTACGATTTCGTCCTCACTAGAGAGAGGAGTACTGCAGACTGCAGCGGTGCCATTCTCGGCTACATTAACTTACCGATTGACAACAGGTTAACCTTTTGTCACGACGCTGGATTTCTAATCGAGAAATCCCATGTTCAAATACTGCTTCCCGCACGCACTCCTGCACATCTAATTATAATAATTGTTTCTCTCGTAGCTTTTTGGAATATTTTTTATGGATTTTTTACTTTCCGAACACTATAGTGAAAAAAGTATTGTAATCACGTCAAAAATCCGAATTTGAGATTGTGATGTTTCTGTACGTTTCGAGGTCCCCCGAGTCCGTTTTCACTATTTTTACGATGATATATGTATGTGTGTGTGCATGTATGTGTGTGTATGTATGTGTGTGTATGTCTGTGAGTGACCACGCTAGAGTCTAAACGCTTTGTTCGAATAAGCTGAAAGTTGGTACGTATATTGTAAGTCACCATAGTACGAACTCTATTGATTTTGGTGAATATAGCACTTATAGAGTTTTTTTAGAGAACACCAGGAAAAATACTTTATTATTATGGCCTATGGGGCCAAATTTTTAAAAGTGCGATAGCGTCTAAACGCCTCATTAATCTGAGCAAAAAATTTTACACATGTTATAGGTCACGGTTACACCAACTGTATAGATTTTGGTGAATTTAGCACTTACAGTTTTTTTACAGGAACACAAAGAAAAATTCTTTATCATTATGGCCTATGGGACCAAATTCTTAAAAGTCCGATAGCATCTAAACGCCTTATTCAATTGAGCTGAAAATTTATATAAATATTTTAAATCACTGTTGCACTAACTATAGGCATTTTGATGAATCTAGAATTTATAGGTTTTAACAGGGACACAACGAAAAATTCTTTATCATTATGACCTATGGGCTCAAAGTTCAGTAGCGTTAAATAAAACATCGTGTAATGTATGGAGAAAAATACTCAAACATTCTATTATGGTTTCTCTCCTTTGTTTGTTTAACAACTCCTCTTTCTTTACTTTATCTACAAAACTGTTAATGACTCAATGCTCGGAAAGTCGAGTGGAGTCACTCCAGATTTTTTTAACTTCGATTCTTGCTTGTTTGTGTGTCCAGTACAAATCTTGCAACCGATTTTTAACTAACTTCCTGACTAGCTAGAAATTTAAAACTTTCAGAATAGCTCAGAACACGGTGACAATGCATTTTTTAAAAATACTTTTTCTCAAAATATTCCTAAATAATAAAGTTGTCAAATCTGGCAATTACTTAAAATTCAAATAAAACAATGGTCAGAGTAATTTGTATAAACGTAGCATTCTTAAATTATGGACTAGAGACTTTTCATTCTAAGAAGCGACGCGACGGTCATTAGAGCGGTGAAAATGGTTATGAGTGAATAAGTGTTATATCGAAGTTTTATACTATTTAATATACGCACATTAAAAAAAAGATTTAATTTATGGAAGTTTTATTTATTTTTTTTAATTCATTTATGATATAATTTTTTTACTTTCCGAACACTATAGTGAGGAAAGTATTGTAATCATGTCAAAAATCCGAATTCGAGATTTTGATGTTTCTATACGTTTCGAGGTCCAACGAGTTCGTTTTCACTATTTTTACGATGATGTATGTATGTGTGTGTGTATGTATGTGTGTATGTATGTGTGTATGTATGTGTGTATGTATGTGTGTATGTCTGTGAGTGAACACGCTAGCGTCTAAACGCTTTGTTCGAATAAGCTGAAAGTTGGTAAGTATATTGTAAGTCACCATAGTACGAACCCTATAGATTTTGGTGAATATAGTATTTTTACTCCTTATAGTTTTTTTACAGGGACACAAAGAAAAATTCTTTATCATTATGGTCAAGGGACCAAAATCTTAAAAGTGCGATAGCATCTAAACGTCTTATTCAATTGAGCAAAAACTTTATACACATATTATAGGTCACAGATACTCAATCTGTATAGATTTCGGAGAATCTAGCACTTATAGTTTTTTTACAGGGACACAAAGGAAAATTCTTTGCCAAATTTTTAAAAGTGTGATAGCGTCTAAACGCCTTATTAATCTGAGCAAAGAATTTGTACACATGTTATAGGTCACATTTGAACCAACTGTATAGATTTTGGTGAATCTAGCACTTACAGTTTTTTTACAGGGACACAAAGAAAAATTCTTTATCATTATGGCCTATGAGACCAAATTTTTAAAAGTGCAATAGCATCTAAACGCCTTATTCAATTGAGCTGAAAATTTGTATGAATATTATAAATCAATGTTGCACTAACTATAAGCATTTTGGTGAATTATAGCCACCACGAGACTTTCTTCTATATTTTCATATTCAAATTCACTCAGTAACAATAATAAAAAAAAAAAAAAAAAAAAAAAAAAAAGTGGGACTTCGACAAAATTGTGGGTAAAATGTGAAAATTTGTTTAAGTTTGTCAGAATTTATAGATTTTTACAGGGACACAACGAAAAATTCTTTATCATTATGATCTAAGGGCTCAAAGTTCAGTAGCGTTAAATAAAACCTCGTGTGATATATGGAGAAAAATACTCAAACAATCTGTTATGGTTTTCTCTCTTTTGTTTGTTTAGCAACTCCTCTTTCTTTATTTTATCTACAAAACTGTTAGTTACTCAATGTTCGGAAAGTCGAGTGGAGTCACTCCAGATTTTTTTTCTTCCTTTCTTTGTTTTTTTACATGATTTACTTCAGCTCTAATTACAAGACACATTTTTTAGTTAAAACATAATGCATTTCAACTAACTGAAACTGACTGCTTATTTTTGAATAAGTGGATTTATTACTGTATATATTGCATATAAATGAAGAAAGTATAAGATCAGAAAAAAATTTCACTTTCTTGTTTCCGATGAATTTACACGTTTGAGATTTCTTGAACACGATTGAATATTGATTGAATTTTTACTCATATTAATCGGTAGGTGGTGCTGTCATATAAAATGATATAGAAGACTGTGTTGAATTCGTGAATATTTTTGACTTCCGGTTTTCGATAAATTTGCATGATTTGAGATCTCCTAAACATGATTCGTTCATTTTTATAAAATGACTATTTGTCTGTGTATGTATGATGTGTTAGGGAAATTTTGTAGTATTTCATTAACCAATGGTCGGAATTTAAGTACGATTGATAATTGGTCAGACTTTGATTTAAATTGGTGGTGATTAGCTGTTGGAATGTATCTATCACACAATAGGTGGTGCTGCTATGTTGTGATTCACACCATTTATATTAAGGTAATAACTCAACTTCTGTAGTGTATAAACACACCAAACATGATATATTATATGGCCATTATGTAAAATCATGCTGTTCTAATTTACGTGCATATAGGCCGACAAGTGGTACTGTTGTGTTTCAATTTAGTTCCATTTAAAGCAGGCAATTACTTTGCTTTGCAAAAAAGTGGTCAAGTTTCATTTAATGGGCGTCACTTATACAGATTAGATACGTCAAAGTTTGACAGTTCAAATAAATATATATTTTTTTAATATCATTTATTTAATTGCATTTTCAATAAGTTCATATATTGACTATATATGAGTTTTAAAAAACTAAGTATTGCAAGCGATGTGCAGAGTTTGTATGGGGTCATGTATCATCATATAAAGCATTTAATAGCAATTTGGTTATATTTCACGCTTTCTCTGGATGTTAAATATTAATTGATTCAAACTTTATATGCTTTTATGGACGCATGTAATATTAATTGTCGTGTATCCATCTGTATAAATATACGTGAAAAATAAACTCGATTGCATATTCTTCCTTGTTTTTGTTATACCGTACTTGGAAAATTCTCTGCGACTCAGAATAATAATATTTATTTACTGAATATAAAGTAATATTTTTTACCTAATAATAAAAATATTCTATAAAAAATATTTTACATGAGAAACAATTAATATTATTACCACATACCTCAACTAAAAACAAGTTTTTAAAAGTTAATTTAATTAATTTTAAAACTCAATCGAAATTTATTTTCAGTTTGTAAAATATGTTTTGTTAGCACATTATCTAGAATTTGAATATATTAAAGTAATTTTACAGTAAGTTTTTTAATTTAAAGTAATTGAGAGGCTTTTTTACTTAGATTTTCTGTAGGGTGAAACATTCCTTTACAATATTAAAGTTTATAAATTATATTGAAAACAAAACTCAGTAAAAATTTTAATACTGGATGTCTCTTTCAGCTAATATTTTTAATGTCTATTTCAGTACTGCGCTACAAAAATATTCTTCAAAAGTACTGGGATTACTATAATAGAAAGGAATGTTGTCAACGTGAGATTAAACAATATTATCCCTAGCTTTTGGAAAGAAAAGAAATATGACTTTACACGGTTTTATATCTTTTAATAAAAGCTAAATAATGAAAAGTTTCCGAAGATTATAAATTTGTCAATCAGGTTGTAATTTATGGGAAAACGAGTTTTTATCACAACTAGCCTTTCGTCAGAAAAATAATAAAACTGTTTGTAAATGGCTTTAAATATTTCAATGAAAATACTTGAATGTTTAAAAACAATCTAACAGTTTATAATACTTAAAAAAAAAAAAAAAAAAATCCTCCCAGGGATATTCAAAGCTACCCTAAATAGAAACCCCAACCAATATTCATTATGTGTACATAATGCTTAATATCTTGTACTCTTTTTACGAGAGTCAACAAATGTATTCATTTAAAATCCGTAATTCATATAAATTTCGAACATATTTTCGTTATGCAATTGTCTGATAAATCGTAAAATATCGATATCAGTAATAATAATATTATTAATTCTTTTTTTTCATTCTTAAAATTTTAAAGCATAAATTATTTACTAATGAAAATATTTAAAGTTCGAGTGTAGCAATATTTCTGTAAATTCGTATAAAATTAATCTATGCTCATTTTTCTTGTAAAATATCTTGTAATATATATATATATATATATATACATTTTGCACTGTTAGTACATTATGAAGTAACTAAATATTTAAATATACAAAATATATGTACATTATTGTTTAAAATGATTTTGTTAGCTATAGTCCCTAAAATGTATCGATTTTAATTATTTAATATTTTTTAAAAGATTTTAAAAACTTAGATTTTGTTAGCCATAGCTACAAAATTGATGTAAGTTTGTATATCTTCAGGATAATTAAGGTAATCTCTATTGGAAAAGGTAAATTTTAGGTATAATTATTTACAAATTTAAAGTACAAAACCTCTCTAAAAATTTTAAATTACTCTCATACAGGATTCGTATGTATTACCTGAGTCTCACACCAAGTATTCTGAGACAATAAAATTCATCTTAATCAGAAAGACTTGTTTTATAACGAAAATCGATCTCAAAAATTACTGGTATAAGACTCAGGGAAAATATATGGCCCGTACGAACCCTGTCATATGAGAAACAGAATTTTAAATTTTTATGTGGTTTTACAATATAGAAAAATAACCATTTCAAAAACTAAATTTATGATTGTGTATGTATTATAAATATTAAAGATGATTTTGATTATCATCATTATTATTTTTAATACTTTGAAAAAAAAAAAAAGATAAAAACACATTAAATCGTTGCTAAGTCCGAATGAAGAGGCATAACCGATATGAAAAAGAAAAAGAAAAAGAAAAAAAAAAAGAAGAAGAAGAAGAAGAAGAAGAAAAAGAGTTGTATTTACACATTGGAGCTATAAACGTAGTTAAATATAATTTAAATTCTTATTTTTATTTATTTATTTATTAAAACACTGCATGAAATATTATTTTACAGCCTTTATACAAAATTAAGCGAAGGAAAAATTCTTTTTTGTCAGTACTTAGACAATTTGTAATGATCACTCAGCATATAGAAATACATTTCAGCTTAAAATTTGTTTTCTTGCTGTTACTTTCCAAAGAAAATTTGTAAATATAATGAATTAAATAGTCAAGACAGGCTCGAAAACTAATATAAATTAAATCATTGTATGTATGACGTTTTCATAGTTTTCTTTTTTCACACAATGGGTCGCAAAAAGCAGCATACCTTAATCCGTTTTTGACTGAAATATATAATAAATATTCTACTTTAGTTTACAGTATAACAGCCGCTCTTGAAATACTTTCGTGATAACGAGATCTTGAAAACATTTTATAAAAATTCCTTTTTTATGATAATTTGTATTTACACTTAATTTTATTGAAAATAGAAGTAAAAGTTTTTGGTATAGATTTGGTTATAGAGTTGTGGCGTTTGCGTCCCTGCAAACTCCATCTTAACTTAAATACTTAGATTACTAAGAAAACCAGAGACGTGAATTGAACAAACAATAAGAGTTTATTTGAACCAGAAATAGGAAACAGATGGAAATAGATCTTAGCTCAGTCAGCGTATTACTAAATCAAAAATATATAAAACAACAATTTAATTATCTTAATTATCTCACCACAGCAGATAGTCGATGGTGTAGAGACGGTCGCACTCGTACTCCAATACTACGGCTTCACTATGGGTCAGAGGATTCCCTTCAGACCCAGCTTGAACTTCCCGAAAACTAGCAGGTACTCACACCGACACTCATTACTACTTAACTTCACGCCACTAAATCTCCACTACTCTACTTCTCAATATCCGTCAAACTAAGATTCATCACAACCACTATAATATCCACCAACATCCACACCATCTACTAAAACCATCTCTATTTTTATACTTCTTCCTACACCCTCCTTTCACTACATTTCAATCCGTACTTTTAAAAATCACTTCTAATTTAACTAATATTCAAAATCTAAGTTTTTTAATGCAGCACCCCGCCGACACAAAACTAGCTCGACCTCAACCTTCACCGAGTCACTGGCGACGGAGTGATTTTAACCGTCCCCACTTCCTACTTTGCTGGATCCAGCATAATTAAAACAACTGTGGTGACGTTCTAACATCTCAACCTCACAGTCCCCCTCCAAGAAAAAAAATTTAGTCGGGAAAATCCCCAACGGGTTTGATCGAGTAAATTTAAATAGCTTCATTCCATATCTAACTATCTCAAATCTCTGAAGTGTGAGTGCAGCCGTCACTTAAATTTTAACCGGGTGAGAAAAACTTAAAAATTTGTTAAATCCCTGAGCGAAAACTCGGGGACGCGAAAAAAATTAATTTAAGATTTTAAATAAAAGGCGTACTTTTACCCCGAGAACTCCGGGACTCTGACTGAGCTAAAACCAGGCTTACAGTAGGATTTACAAACGTCTCCCTGTTAGGCCAGGAAGGCAATTGTATGACTTTAATGATATATTGTAGAATTATAAAGAGACTCGCATGTACAAATGCGATAATTTCTTGCTGTAGAATAGAGTCTGTTGCACAGATTGTTCATATCTCACAAATAATCTTTTTTTAACATATCTAAGTGAAGAAAAAGTCTAATAAAATTTAATGGTATTAAATAGGATGTGGAACTTGAAAATCTATCCTGCAGATGAAGTGGCTAGCAGTTTAATTGTAGTCAGGAAAAAGTAGACGTCGGAATGTGCAGGCTGTCCACATCCAGGAAAAAGAACTTTCTGACATCAGATTAAGAGATCTTTCACTTCAGATAAAAATACTTTGAACATCAGATTAAGAGAAATAGTCCATCAGAGTGTGTCTGAAATGGGAAAAACTTTTACAGTATGCATAGTAAAAAAATAGTTAGAATTCATCTCTAGAAGAAACTGAGACATGTTCGTCTCTATTAACATAATAGATAGGTTACATACAGAAATATTTCTCCCTCCTTAGCTAAAGCATAAGCGAAAAAAACTGAGCAGTTAGTCTTTTTAATGTTATATGGTTAAACACGCTTTTTATGCTTATAGCTAAAAAAAACATTGTTCCCCCTCTAAAAGTACATACAGATAAACTTTTAGACAAATATTCAACAAATACAAAATATGCAGTTTATAAATACATCATTTATAGAAATACAAAAGAAAAAGGGGGGAAATTTACAAAGGGTAAAAAAAAAAACAGTTTATATTACCAGCTTTCTGCAGGTGATGGCTACAAGGTAAATGAACTTAATACATACATAAAATAGATATTTAAGAGAGAACAAAAATGTTGACATTGAAGCAGAATATTAATTTTGATTTGAAAGTTCATGGCTAAATTAAATTTTGTATTTTTAGTTTGGGAAAGTCCATAACTTTCGTAAGAGTTCTTAAAAGATAAAGTCCCAAAAAGGCTTCAAAGTATGTCGAACATTTTGTACAGCTCTGACAGAAATGCACTTGTAATAGAAAACAAATATAGAAAGGTATCACCTGATGTGAATTTGCAGCTGTAACTTCAGAAAGCTTAGAGGTCTTGGTGAATGTGCTCGATGTACTCGTCAGCTAGGCCGCAGGGTTGCAGGCTTTCAGACCGGGGTCTAGGGCTATCCCAAAAGGCTTGTACAAAGGCTTGCTCGGCAGGTGATTCATTTGGCTGAGCATGTTGTCGGAGTCTGGCTTGATGCCGGGTATTGAATCGGTGGTGTAAAGAGAACTCGTCTGTGCCGACCGAGTCAGGAGCTGCTAGGAATTTCTCCATGTGCCGTCCGCTAGCTGATGAAGAGGGTGGAGGTCTTTTTCGAACCCTTGCCTTTCTCTTAGGTCGGAAAGAGTCAGTGTGCACTGAATCTGGAACTGCTAGTACCTTCTGTGGGCAATGTGTTCCAGAGGACTTTGAGGAGGAGGCTTGTGGCCGTTTTAAATATTTGTTCCAAGCTTTTTTCTTTTTAATCTGCGGTATAAAAGAGCTATTAGTAAAAGAATAGTCGCGTTTGCGACCAGTTTGCCTAGAAAATTTCACATTAGAAAAGTTTGATGACCCACTACGAGCTCGCTTTTGTGCGATGGGTTTGCTAACACTAGATTGGTCAGCGGAAGTGCCCTAAACAGGTTGTTCGGGTATTGTAGGAGTAGGTAGTCTATCAGCCGTAAAAGACTCAGGAGCACTCGGCTGGGAAGTGAGGTTAGGCGTAAAGACGGACTGTTCGTCAGGTGGGTTTGAACCCGGCACGCTATTAAGAGTTTCAGCATATGATTGAGTGCGCTCTTTAAAAATGCGTATCTGGTCAACATTTATGGTAGTTGGGGTGCCGTTAAAATCGATTGTCAGATTATTATGTTCTACCTTTAAAACAGAGAAAGGCCCAATGAATTTTGGCCCAAATTTAGCTACTTTAGAATCTTTTTTTTAGCTAAGAAAATGTGATTCTAGGAGTATTTTATCTCCCACTTTTACTTCTAAAATTCTACGTTTAAGGTTATAATATGCAGCCTGCTGCTCTTGAACTTTTCTCAAATTTCTCTGAACTTCTGGTAGCAATTCTTCAATATTTCGCGTAATAAATTGAGATGCGTTTTGCTGTACTAATACCAGTTTTTGAAAGGGGGTCAGAATCTCTCTGCCCAAAAACAATTCAGTGGGAGTTTTTCCTGTTGCATCACTTACCGCTGTACGAATCGCATAGCCAAAATGATAGAGAAACTGATCCCAATTTTCATGATTTTGACCAATGAACGTCGCAATCATATTAATTAAAGTTCTATTAACACGTTCGGCCTGATTAGCTTGCGGCCGATATGGAACCGTGAAGACATGTTTAATTTCGAGTGTATCGCAAAGTGCCTTAAAAACATTACTTATAAATTGAGGACCATGGTCCGTTACAATTTGAAGGGGGGCGCCGTAACGAGAAATATAATTATTAAAGAAGGCAGTGGTCACTGCTTGTGCCGAAGCTTTACGTAAAGGCACAAATTCAACCCATTTACTAAAATAATCCACCATAACTAACACATAACGAAATCTATTTGGTTTAGAGAGGGGGTAAGGGCCGATTAAGGCGAGTCCAAGAATTTGATTTGGAAAATCAACTTTAATAGGAATTAATTTACCGGCCGGCTTTACATTTTTATAATTATATTGCTGGCACAAGCGACAACTCGAAACATATTCATTAACAAACTTCCTCATTTTAGGAAAGTAACAGGCATATTTGAGCGTTTTATAAGTTTTCCTAATGCCAAAGTGCCCCGAAATTGGAGAGTCATGAAACTCAAATAGGATGGCTTGACGAAGAGATTGGGGAATTACAACTCGTAATTCGCCATAAGATGATAATAATTTTGAATAAAAAAGCAAGCCATCGATTAAAGAAAAAGTTTGGGACCAATTTAAGGCAATGGCTGATTCAATTAATGAAACTCACTCAGGATCTTCTAAATACTGATAGATTAATCCAAATTCGGGATAATTTTTTTGTTCTTGGATTAATTGATCTCTCGAATTTAACACAGATGCTGGCATAAGCGCTAAAGCTACTTTTTTCTTATCAGATACGAATTTATCGTTTAAGGTAGTGACCAGATTTGTAGACGCACCTTGGTTTACTTGTTCACTTTCAATTTCCTTTACACGGGTTTCAGTCACGTTTGCTAATATTTCGGATTGAACCGGTTCAGCCTTTAAATGCGAATGATGAACATATGAGGCTTTAACAGTAGAATTTAACTGATCATTCTTTTCATTTAAAGCAAGGGATTTATCTAACCCATTGGATTTAATCGTATTTTCTTGAGTTTGAGTAGTACGTGAAAGAACGTCAGCTACGATATTGTCAGAACCAGGTCGGTGTTCGATGATTATATTAAAGTTAGATAAATTAAGAGTCCATCGAATCATGCGAGGGGAGAGGTTCTTTCCAGTTGTTAACCGAGTTAATGCCGCATGATCCGTAACAACTGTTACTGGAAGTTGCGTAAAATATAAACGCAATTTTTGCAGTCCCCAAAGCACTGCTAATCATTTACGTTCAGTTACTGGATAATTTCTTTCTGCAGCGTTAAGCGTACGGGACGCATATGCTATTGGGCGGCCTTCGTGGCTTAAAACGGCACCAATGCCGTACGAAGAAGCATCAGTAGCTACTTGAAATTTAATATTATAATTAGGATGAGCTAGTACAGGAGGAGCGCTAAGTATAGTTTTTAACTTATCAAATGCTTCTTGTGCTTCATTTGACCAGTGAAATTTAACTCTTTTCCTTTTGAGTTTAAAGAGGGGCTCGCATATGTGAGCAAAATTAGGTATAAATTTCCCATGCCAAGCACACATGCCTAGAAATCTCGAAACTTGCTTGGAAGTAGTAGGAGGGGGCATGTTTAAAACTGGCTGAACTTTTTCATTATCTACAGAAATACCAGCAGGCGTTATTTTGACGCCTAGGTACTTAATTTCCTGTCGTGCAAAATGGCACTTAAAGGAATTTAAGGTTAATCCTGTATTTTGCAGTAGAGTAAAAACAGTTTTTAAATGATCTAAATGCTCATTGTAAGATGAGGACGTGATTATTATATCATCGAGAGAAACATGTACAAATTTATTCGAAACAGGTTTAAGTATAGTTTCCATGGCTTTTTGGAATGTCGCCACAGCCCCTGAACATCCGAAAGGCATTCGGTTGAAACCAAACGTGCCGTTTTTAGTTATAAACGCTGTTTTTGATATATCAGCGGGTTTCATTGCAATTTGAAAGTAACCCGATGTCAGATCGAGAGTAGACATAAAATTTGTCGTTGTGATATGTGCTAACAAATCATCAATTATAGGCAAGGGATACTGAGGATATTGTGTGATAGAATTTAGCCTACGGTAATCTATTGCAAATCTCCATGCCTCAGGATCAGTAATAGGTTTACCATTTTTCTTACGACATAAAGCAACAGGAGATGCGTAAGGAGAAGTTACAGGCATAATAATATCATTTTTCAACATTTTGTCAATATGCCAATTTATAATATCTTGTTTGGCTTGATCATAACGATAAGGCTTACTAAAGACTGGTTTATTAGTTCCAGTGTCAATTTCATGGCAAACAACATGGGTTAAGCCAGGTGTCTCAGAGAATAACTGTTTAAACTGATTAAGAAAATTAACAAAATCAATTTTTTCAATATGAGTGAGGGCACTTTCCTCTAAATTAACAATTAACTCTGTCGGCTCGACAGGTTTAGAATTTGACTTAGAATCATCAATATGTAAAGATTTATTGGCAAAATTTATTTCAACATTATTTGCTTTCATAAAATCTAACCCTATAATGCAGGGATGCTGAAGATTGTCGATGACATAAAAAGGCCAATTAACACTTAAATTATGAATTTTAACATTCAGGCTGACTTCGCCTCTATTAACACAGGACTGGCCTTGAGCCGTTGTAATATTTATTAGTAGGCCGACTCGCCGTTGTATAAATTTGTCCGCTTTAAAGGTTTAAAGTCAAAATACTTTTTATAAGTTTCATATGCTAGAAAGGAGCGTTCAGCACCAGTGTCCCAATAAGTAGGTATGAAAATATCATGAATTATTGCATTTAAGTTAGGAAGGTCCACCGGACTGATACAAATAGTGTCTAAACATATGGAGGTGGTTGAGTTATTCAGTGGCTGTTGACCCTCCTCACAAGAGCCACTTACTCGTTTAACTGACGACTCTGGTTATTACGAGAGTTGCGAAAATTTCTGTTATTTCTATCAGCTCGAGAAAAGTTTTGAGACTGATTTTGATTAGAACGATCGTTCCGAAAATTTTGAAAGTTATTACGCCTTGTCTGCGGCGATTGACGTTCTTGTTGATATCGATTGAAATTTTGAGGGGGGGGGGGTAAAATTTTCACGCCTAGAATTTTGCATATTTCCGTTACCCCGTTGGAGATTAAAGGTGTTTTCCGCCCTTGGAGGGTGTCGTTCTTGGTATTTAGCTAAGGTTTGAAACAGACTGTCGTAAGAGGTGACAGGTTTCAGATCAAGGTAATCTTGAATAGGAGTAGTCAAAAGCGGGGTTATAATTTCCATTGCAGCGGCAAAAGATAAAACTAAATCCAGCTGCTTTATAATGTCGAATTTACGTAACAAAAATGTGGTGGGTTTATCATAAAACGACATCTTTGTCGTATAAAGTTCTTGATGGAGTTTGGTTTTATCCACAATAGAAGAGAATGAATTTTTAATTTTGAGCTTCAAATCCTCATACGTAGGATTTTGGCCTAGAGCTCTAGAGGCAATGGTGTCATACCAGATTTTAGCATCTCCTTTTAAGGAGTATTTTAATAAATTAAATTTATCAGCTTCGTCAATTTTACATATATCAAAATACTGTTCAAGATCTTCAAAAAATTTAAGTACATTGATTGAGCCAGTAAAATAAACCCGAGGGGGGGGGATGTCGAACTGAGTTGGGCGCCACTGTGGCGTTTGCGTTCCTGCAAACTCCATCTTAAATTAAATACTTAGATTACTAAGAAAACCAGAGACGTGAATTGAACAAACAATAAGAGTTTATTTGAACCAGATTAATGGGAGGGCCGCCTGGAAATAGACCTTAGCTGAGTCAGCGTATTACTAAATCAAAAATATATAAAACAACAATTTAATTATCTTAATTATCTCACCACAGCAGATAGTTGATGGTGTAGAGACGGTCGCACTCGTACTCCATTACTACGGCTTCACTATGGGTCAGAGGATTCCCTTCAGACCCAGCTTGAACTTCTCGAAAACTAGTAGGTACTCACACCGACACTCATTACTACTTAACTTCACGCCACTAAATCTCCACTACTCTACTTCTCAATATCCGTCAAACTAAGACTCATCACAACCACTATAATATCCTCCATCTACTAAAACCATCTCTATTTTACCATGTTTTTTTTTTATTTTTATTATTAACTTCGATTCTTGTTTGTTTGTTTGTTTGTTTGTTTGTGTGTTTGTCAGGGACAAATCTTGCAATCGATTTTTAACTAACTTCCCGACTAGCTAGATATTTGAAATTTTCAGGACAGCTCACAACACGGTGACAATACATTTTTCTAATAATTTTAGTCAACTGCTTCAGGTTCCGCTGCCTTCGGCAGCGTTTATATGATTCAGCAGAAAATTTATTTAACTAATTTCCCGACTAGCTAGACATTTGAAACTTTCAGAATCGTTCAGAATAAGGTTAAAATGCATATTTTTAATACCTTTAGCCAACTGTTTCGGGTTGCCGCTGCATTCGACAGCGTTATCAGTAAAAAGATTGCAATCGAGTTTTTCCTAACTTTCCGACTAGCTAGACATTTGAAAATTTCAGGATAGCTCAAAACACGGTGACAATACATTTTTTTAATACTTTTAGTCAACTGTTTCAGGTCCCCACTGCCTTCGGCAGCGCTTATATGATTCAACAGGAAATTTATTTAACTAACTTCCCGACTAGCTAGACATTGGAAACTTTCAGAATAGTTCAGAACACTGTGAAAATGCATTTTTTAAATATTTTTAACCAACTACTCCGGGTTCCTGCTGCCTTCGGCAGCGTTACCAGTACAAAACTTGTAATCGATTTTTCACTAACTTCTCGACTAGCTAGACATTTGAAACTTCCAGGATAGCTCAGAATACAGTGACAATACATTTTTTTTTATACTTTTATTGAACTGTTTCAGGTCCCTACTGCCTTCGGCAGCGTTTATATGATTCGAACGAAAATTTATTTAACAAACGTCCTGACTAGCTAGACATTTGAAACTTTCAGAATAGTTCAGAATACGGTTAAAATGCATTTTTTTAATACCTTTAGCCAAATGTTTCGAGTTCCTGCTGCTTTCGGCAGCGTTATCTGTACAAAGATTGTAATCGATTTTTCCCTAACTTCTCGACTAGCTAGACATTTGAGACTTTCAGGATAGCTCAGAATACAGTGACAATACATTTTTTTTTTATACTTTTAGTCAACTGTTTCAGGTCCCTACTGCCTTCAGCAGCGTTTATATGATTCAACAGAAAATTTATTTAACTAACTTCCTGACTAGCTAGACATTTGAAACTTTCAGAATAGTTCAGAATACGGTGAAAATGCATTTTTAAAATATTTTTAGCCAAATGTTTCGGGTTCCTGCTGCCTTCGGCAGCATTACCAGTACAAAGCTTGCAATCGATTTTTCACTAACTTCCCGACTAGCTAGACATTTGAAACTTTTATAATAGCTCAAAACACGAGAGCAATGAATTTTTGAAAAATTTTATCCAATTGCTCCGGGTTCCCGCTGCCTTCGGTAGCGTTTATATGATTGAACAGAAAATTTAAAACATGGTATATAAAAATATATTTTTATCTTGTAATTATTTATACTTCTTCCTACACCCTCCTTTCACTACATTTCAATCCGTACTTTTAAAAATCACTTCTAATTTAACTAATATTCAAAATCTAAGTCTTTTAATGCAGCACCCTGCCGACACAAAACTAGCTCGACCTCAACCTTCACCAAGTCACTTGCGACGGAGTGATTTTAACCGTCCCCACTTCCTACTTTGCTGGATCCAGCATAATTAAAACAACTGTGGTGACGTTCTAACATCTCAACCTCACAGAGTGATAAATCATTACTCTAACATTTCCATATAGATTATTTGATTTTTTGATTGACAAGACTTATAGAAAGAAAAATGATATTGGTATCATACTTTTGAAATAAATCATTCTAAAGATCATAGAAATTCAAATTCCGACAGGAGATGCAGCATTCATGAATACTAAACATGCATTTTTATAGTGCATTGTTTTTTTTTTCATATTCCATTTAAGTTTTTTTGTTCAATCTATCGTTTAGTTTCACAAGACAGTTTCATTGTTCAAACAAAATTATATTCATGAGAATATAGTTATAAAAAAACTACTCTTATGAAAAGTTGATCAAAACTTTCTTAACAATTAGCAGCATCTGTTTTCAGGTTTTCATGGAATATAAAAATTAACCTACAAATTTACAAACATAATAATAGTTTCTTTTTTTTTTTTTTTTTTTTTTTTGAGCGTATAAAAAATTATATTATTGAAATTTTTCTTCGCGTTAAATTATACAAGCTATATTCGCCTCAGACGAAAATATTTATAGAAAAACAAATCTGCTGCATTATATATTCACTTATAATGATCAGTTTAGAGACCTCATTTAAAGTACCTTTGTAGGCAAATTTACGCCTTAGCATTTTCTGCAACATGGCAACAAAACACAATCCCCTATTAAGTTTAAGATAAATATTAAAGAATTTGAGATTTTGATGTTTCTATACGTTTCGAGGTCCCCTGAGTCCGTTTCCTATTTTTACGATGACGTATGTATGTTTGTGTGTATGTATATGTGTATGTATGTCTGTGAGTGAACACGTTAGCGTCTAATCGCTTTGTTCGAATAAGCTGAAAGTTGCTATGTATATTGTACGTCTACATAGTACGAACCCTATAGATTTTGGTGAATCTAGTACTTATAGTTTTCTTACAGGGACACAAAGAATAATTTCTTCATCATTATGGCCTATGGGACCAAATTTTTAAAACTGCGATAGCATCTAAACGCCTTATTCGATTGAGCTAAAAATTTATATGAATATTATAAATCACTGTTGCACTAAATATAAGCGTTTTGGTGAATCTAGAATTTATAGGATTTTACAGGGACACAACGAAAAATTCTTTATCATTATGATGTTATGGGCTGAAAGTTCAGTAGCGTTAAATAGAACATAGTGTATATTTTTTTATTCTTCTATACATCTTTGTTTCCGAGATTTTTAATTTTAAAATCATTTTAATTAATTTTTTTTAATTATAGTATTTGACATTTATTTTATTTACAAAAGCTAGTTTAACCCTCCATCTCTCACGCCTATTTTTGTCACCGGATTAATCGCGGGGTGTTGTTAACACCCCGACACTTTTATCACAATCTTTAAGTTAAAATGAATCATAGTAATTCTGTAACTTACTCGTAATAAAAGTAGCTTACTTTAACTTATTTTAAGTAAATAAATTCTAAAATACATGAAACACATAATTTTATAAAAATTATATCAAAAATGTTTACATATGCTACTACATAGCAGTTAAAAATTATTTAAAAGCAGATATACATTTACTAGTTAAACGTTACTTGTATATAAAAAAATATTGGTGTGTTTTTTTTTTTGCTATTTTGAAATACACATTAAGTTTAATTTATGTATAATGCTTTGATAATGTTATTTATCAATGAAGTTTGGACAATTGGTTGACATACGTTTTAAGCACATATTCTTGTTGCCAGAAACACAGTAGCAAGTAGTTTTTATATCCTTTACTCGAGGGCACATCACACAACGGCTTTCTTTGGTTAGTTGGTGCTTAAGAAACTTGTACTAGGATTTAAGCTCCTTTTCAAGCTTTTATTAGTATTTGAAATTTGTGCTCTTTTATCTATGTGAGGTTGTATAAGGCTGAATCTAGTTTTTTCTATGAACTTCGAACGTCTGATTTCTGTATATGGAAACACAGAATAATTTAACACGAAGCATTAGTATCTGCTATTTTTAGTAAATGAAGGAACATTCGAAGCGACCAACGATTGAAAATTCTTGATACGTCGTACGTATTGCATAATTGTTTAGCTGTATTGTCTCCGCACTTAGTAGAATTGTAAAATTATACAATTTCAGGCTTTATTACTCCGGGTTTTGTTTCGATTATTGTATCATCATTGCATTGTAGATAGAAGAATTATTGCACTGTAGATAGAATACCTAACAATACATACATAATAGAATACATAATGCATTGTAGATAGAAGAATTACATTTTTATTCTTTTTCTTACAATAAGAAACTAGAGTCATTCGCACCTTGTTAAGAAAACCAAATACCTTGGTGCTATATAAAATCTTTCAGCAATTTCTTTTTATTTTTTCTTAGAGTACCGATCAATGTTCACTTCTTCTTCAATAACTCCTCAGTCAATGAAACACTCGTGCACCAATTATCACATGTAATGTTACTTTCTGAACATATATATTTTTGCATAGCCTCATAACTATATCTAAGGTGTCATAGATCGTTTTGAATGGTCAATCTGGTTGAGCACCAACATAAGGCTCAAATTTTACAATATAAAACGTTTTAGCATCACATAATGCAATAACTTTAAACCATATTTTCCCGGTTTGTTTGGCATAAACTGTAAAAATGGACAACGTCTTCTACATTTCAGTAACTGCTCGTCAATCGGCACGTATTCGCTTACTTAATAATATTTTCATGAAACTTTAATAACATGTCTCTGACATGACAAAACTTATTCAAAGATCTTCTTTCATCACGATCTAAAATATTATCAAAACGCATTACAACGTAATGGAAACGAGAAACGATTCTATGACATTGTTTTGTGAAATATATTAATACCAAGACGGGAAACATCCCATAAATCACTCAATTTCCTGTGAATGGATTTACACGGACTAGTAAGAACTAATAAACGAAATACAACATTTATTTCGGTTGCATTTGTAAGTTTGCAGTCTTTCTCTCTGCAAAAATTAAATTATGTTTTATTTATATGTATATTTGTGTTTTTAACTACATCTTCGACAATATCATCAGACAAAAGCAGTTTGAAAAATTCAATAGGCTCTTTAGAAGACTTAGCAGCGCCCGGCAAATGAATCACTATGTTCGAGAACACTATGTTGAATCTATGTTGAATAATTTCACAATAAATTTCTGTAAATAGAAATATTCTGTAGAAAAATTACAAATACTTCATAATTTCTTGCAGCATTTTTTATAGTGTACCAATGCGCAAAATGCAGCAAATAGAAATATAAAATTTATTAATATAAAAATAAACTAAGAAAGAAATTGAGAAATGAAAAATGAGTATTAATCCTAAAATACACGGAGGTCTTCGTCAGGGAAGCCCATATATAAAGAAAGGAAAAATTAAGAAGTTTCTTAAAGGATGTAGACCTTAAGTCAGAAAAATATCATCCTTAGCACCCAACACCTTAAAGACGAAAACACAAAATATACAGCAATCGAATCCAGAATTTATGTTTAAATATTAAAAATTTACTTTTCTTATATTGATTTTATTTAAAATGAAGTAAAACGATCTTTCGAAGAAAAAATAAAAAATTAAGCCATGTATTAAAGTTAAAATAATTGAATTTTTAAAGGGATTTAAAAAAGTGGCAAATACATGAAATTACATTGAAGTTCCATTTTATAAAATATATATATATTATTAAAGTCAAAAATAATTCTATATTTTATCATTATTAACTTTTAATAAATAAAAAAAAAGCTACCATTGAATAAAGACACGATGTTATAATGATATGTTTTCAACTTCAAAATAGTTTTCGTTTAACATAGAAAGTGTTCACTGGAAATAGCATGCATTTAACATATTAAGTATCATTGCATACAACACAACGTTTACCGCTGAAACTTATTTAAATTATTCATATTTGTTTATTTAGTATACACGTAAGAATCTTGCGTGTTTTTAATTGCAGTCTGCATTAAAGAAATAATGCATATTGACAGAGATATAAATGTAAATTTATGACATATATTTCTAGTTGTAGATTGAAATTTGTAATGTGTATACGTTAATGTTGTGCTTATATTTAACTAATTATTTTTAATACATTGAATAGACTTGAGTATAAAATGAAAAAAAAAAAAAAAATGAAGGTATATTAAAATTTTGATATTATTATTTAAGTAATTAAACGTTAAATAAACCGTTACGAATTAAAAATTACAAGATTATACTTAATTATATATAAAAATACCCATTGTTTTCCAAAGTGCTTAATGTTTAGCATATATACATACATATAGTAGTAAAATTAGTCTTAAATTTAAATAATTTTCTACTATACAAACTTAGATTGGTTGTAGAAAACGGAGAAAAGTTTGAGTACTGATAAAGATTCTTTAAGCGGATTGGCAAATAACCGGCCGTATGTCGCTTTCGAATTTGCAAAGTTAACTATTCAAGAAATAACATAAAAAATACACGCAGTCTATTTTTTAAAAAAATTTCCAACGATTTACTTTGAGTAACAAATAGAACGATGCCTCACACACACACAAAAAGAAAAGAAAGGAAGATACTAGTTGGATTAGGTGACTCTGCTCAGTTACCCCTCATAGTTTTTGTTTTCATAAATTTTACTGCAGCACTGCAAATAAAGGTGTCTTAATTTAAGACATAAAAACAACTGAAAAATCATTTAAGATACGTAAATGCCTTAATATACACCTAAGACATTATAGATATCTTAATTTAAGACAGAAATGTGTCTAAAATACCTATTCAGACACAAAAAATATCTAAAATGCATAACTATGAGAAATTTCAGACAGCAAATGCGTCTAAATTTTCGTCCATTTTGGAAATTCAGACACTTGCATTTCTTGGCATTTTTTCTTATATGAAATCTACTTTAAGCAACATACTTAGCCTATTTAAATTTCTTTCCTCATTCAATAAATATAATGCATTTTACATACTAAGTTGTAAAGCGTAAGCAATTTAAACAATATTAATTTAATTTTTAATGAATATTATTCTACATAGATATGTGTATATTTGCATGAAATTATGTTTATTATAACTCATAAAGCAATATATTATAACGCAAAAATTATTCGGTAAAAAAAAAAAAAAAAAACTATGTATTTAAAGCTAATATTTGATATTTAAAGAAAAAGTATTAATATGAAAGCAAATAACTTACAGCTAAGAAAGCGAATCTTGAATAATTTGTGCATCACTGTTTTTTATTTATTATTCTTAATTTCGATTTAAAATCTGTTTTCTTCCACATATTTACTTGTTCTTAAGCGTAAAACAACGAATTTTTAGGTATTCAAGATAGTATATTATTAATAGTTTTATAACAATAAATACGAATTATAACATATAATTGCCTGTTTTGCTAATACTGACTTACATATAATTATTAAAAAAAAAACCGCTCGTGTATGAAATGGTGGCTTGATTGGCAAGGTACATGGCATTAACAATGACTTCCGATTCTTGGTTTCGTATTCCGCGATTGATGTGAGTTCGATTCCAGTGCTGGGTGAAAAGCATTTTTTTTTAAATATTTTTTTTTTTTCCTTTTTTTTTTTTTTTTTTTTTAATGCTCTAGAGAATTCTAAAATCTATTTTTAACAGAAAAAAGGAATCGCAGGCCACCTTTATTTATTTATTTATTTATTAAAAAGCCTTAAAAATAGCGGTGTTTTTAAGCCTAACATGACGGTATTTCTAAGCCTAAAAAACATGGCGGTGTTTTAAGACATCTTAATGTCTTAATTTCAGTTGCAAAAAAGTGTCTTAAAAAGTAAGACATTTTTTTTTCGCTTAAAAAATGACCATACGTTTAAGACACTTTTTTAACTGAATTTAAGACGTTTACGTTTACAGTGAGGGCATACTACATTTGTGTCAAGAGAAATAAATTTGACCAATCACTTGATACAGTCACGGAGTGAAATGCCCCACCTAAAAGTTCACCAACGGTTTAGTTCGATATATTTACCTTATTCTTATTTGTTAATTAATTTTATTGGGCTTAGTTTCGCCTTTTAGTTTTTATGTAATTTTACAATATTTTCAAAGTAATGATCCACATAATGCAATTTCACATGTAATATTGCTTTATTCTGCTCAGTGTTACCAATTCTAGGGACTTTTTTACTCAACATCTAATAATATTTTCAAGTGAAATGTTTCCCTAATGACATAGAAGATTAATCGTCTGTCATGTATATAAAACATCACTCTTCAAAATTATTAGTGATTATTCAATAAAAAAAAAAAAAAAAAAAAAAAAAAAAAAAAACTTGGCAACGCTGTTTCTGCTATGTTAAGGAAGTCTTAAATTTCGAATAACGTACAGAATATTCGTAGTTAATTATGCATGTTCAAGTCAATATCACATGTGATATTTTAAAAGTGATCTGAAATATTTAAGTTGAAAATATCTCTCAAAATGGACCTATTCTGCCATATTTATTAAAATTTTATTTTTCTGACTGAGTGAAAATAATACCTGGACCGGGAGTCGAACCCCGGATCTTTGACTTACAAGGTCAAGGCTCTACCAATTGAGCTATCCAGGCCGACACCCCGGTCAGCATTACTCACTCAGACAACCTTTAGGCAGAAACATCTCTGGTCTATCATGTAGATAGCTCGACAGAAATAAGCCGCAGGAAATGAAAAACACCATTAGATAATGGGAGAAAGAAATACAATTTTTTATTAAAATCACACAAAATTCTATTTCTTTCACAAAATGTTTTCTGTCATAATAACAAAATTGCAAAATTTAAATAAATTACGAATTTTTTTATATTAGAAAATTTAATAATGCTCACTTCAGCATCCTAAATGGTATTTCAAAAGTAGTCTGACATTTTTATGATTAAAATATTCCTCAAAACGGACATTTACGGGAAATTTTACCCTTTTCTTCTATGTTAAGAAATTCATAAAATTCAAATAACTTACGAAAGTTTCAAAGCTGAATTTTCTCAGTTAATTATGCTCTTATCATAATTGATATTTTTACAGTAAAAATATTTCTTTTACTGCACGTTTAAGCAAAATTTTTCCCTATTCACCCATGTTAAGGTAATCGAAAATTTCGAATAACATACGAAGCTTTTAAATTAGAATGTTGCATAAAAGTAGAATTATTGCCAGTGTTGTACGTGATATCTTAAAACTAATCGGACTTTTGTGCGATCATTTTTGCTAGACATTCCGTGTAAACACACACACAAACTAACACACTATCAAGCTGACAGACGGATATCATACAGACGGACAGCCCTACAAAAGGATTGTGATTTTCGGATTCCTCCTACCTCAAAACGTGTTAAAAATTTAATAATCGACTTTGAAAATTTTACTGATTATTTAAATTTTCCATACTTATAGTATGACGGGAAACTAATATATACATATATTGCCTCAACTTTTACGATTGAAAATTACTACTTTTCTGGTTGTGCGGTACTCGGTCTGCATGGTTTCCAGATAATTTTAAAGTTTGACAAATGCATTAATTATTAATATAACTGAAAATATATTCTATCACAATATTACATACAAAAGAGGATGCTGATAAGAGTTCATATCATTTCATATAAATAATAATAAGAATAATATATGAATTTTTATAAGTTATTTCTAATTTAAATCTAAAAATCCTGATCAAACCGAGAAAAAATTCTGTAACCGATATTTAGAATCTAAATTGTGACTCCACTAAAGGTAGTTCTATGTCATCTTTGTAGTATGCCATTCATTCTAGTTCCCTTTGAAAGCGAGTTCTAGAAGCCCCTTATATAATTCTAGAGCGTTTCCTTATATTATTAAAGTCAAACTTTTTTTAAAAATCTCTGCAAATAAATACAAATACAAGAAGCGAATTTTATCAACTATAATCTTGGTTTCTGACCCTATTCTAGATAATAAAGCGATAATTTCGCGCAATACTTCGCATTCATAGCATTCATAGCGTATATTCATAGCGCGCAAGCATTCATAGCATTCAGAATACTGTTTCACCCCCTAGAAATGCATGGACGATAAATTATCGATCATTTCGTGTATTCAACTTATTGGCTTGCTTTGTGTACATAGCTCAAAAATCTATATTTCTAGTTTACGAATTTAGAAAATGACCATTTATTCGTTCTTGATGAATGCGGTATATATTTTTAATCGGTGTATTTTCTAAATACTCTTCCTAATTTTCTTATAAAATTTCATTAGCTTTTAAAATATTTTATATGCACTTGAAATTATTAAAAAAAAAAATCATATATTTAATCAACATCTAATTTTCTAATTAAATACTTCGTTAAAAATCTCGTTTTAGACCTTTTTCATTACTTTTCATTAAATCTAGAATATTTTACTATAATATTAAGACACTGTTTCTAAAAGGTTAATAATTCTTGAAATATTAAACAAAATACACTCTTTATAAATTTGTGCAAGTTAATATTCTCTCTCAAGTGTTGATTCACTGCCTAAACTAATTAAAGTGTCTGAGAATGATTGATGAATGACAAAGAAAGAGTGTTTACTTAGGGAGGTAAAACTACTTAGCATTTTCATCGTACTCACAGTCTTTTATTAAAAAGAAGATTTAGAAGTGTTATTCGTGCTGTAAATTAATTAGTAGTCTTTACTCTATTATCTAGCACATTTATGTAAGGGAAATGGGCTTAAGGCATTTATGTTATAGTGTGTCTATGGTATAGCAATTATATTTTCTTTATCACTTGTAGTTTTAAAAATGCACAAATACAAAAAAAAAAAAAAAAAAAAAAATTGGTGTTGAGGATAATTACTGCTAGGAGCCCTGATTTTTAAGGCCAATGGATAGATTCTTCTCTAGCTTCAAAATAAATATTCTTAAACAAATTTATCTAACATAAGTTGAAATTTCTTTATTTCAACAGGCCCACCAGCGGTCCATGAATCTGGGAGATGGGAGGTGCAGGGTTCGATCCCAGGTGTTTTCTGTGATTTTCTTCAAAACATGCGCAAATAGGAGCTAGGGATCCTTAGACAGAACCCCCCCCCCTGATTATTTTACTGATTATTTAAATTTTCCATACTTATAGTATGACGGGAAACTAATATATACATATATTGCCTCAACTTTTACGATTGAAAATTACTACTTTTCTGGTTGTGCGGTACTCGGTCTGCATGGTTTCCAGATAATTTTAAAGTTTGACAAATGCATTAATTATTAATATAACTGAAAATATATTCTATCACAATATTACATACAAAAGAGGATGCTGATAAGAGTTCATATCATTTCATATAAATAATAATAAGAATAATATATGAATTTTTATAAGTTATTTCTAATTTAAATCTAAAAATCCTGATCAAACCGAGAAAAAATTCTGTAACCGATATTTAGAATCTAAATTGTGACTCCACTAAAGGTAGTTCTATGTCATCTTTGTAGTATGCCATTCATTCTAGTTCCCTTTGAAAGCGAGTTCTAGAAGCCCCTTATATAATTCTAGAGCGTTTCCTTATATTATTAAAGTCAAACTTTTTTTAAAAATCTCTGCAAATAAATACAAATACAAGAAGCGAATTTTATCAACTATAATCTTGGTTTCTGACCCTATTCTAGATAATAAAGCGATAATTTCGCGCAATACAAAGCATTCATAGCATTCAGAATACTGTTTCACCCCCTAGAAATGCATGGACGATAAATTATCGATCATTTCGTGTATTCAACTTATTGGCTTGCTTTGTGTACATAGCTCAAAAATCTATATTTCTAGTTTACGAATTTAGAAAATGACCATTTATTCGTTCTTGATGAATGCGGTATATATTTTTAATCGGTGTATTTTCTAAATACTCTTCCTAATTTTCTTATAAAATTTCATTAGCTTTTAAAATATTTTATATGCACTTGAAATTATTAAAAAAAAAAATCATATATTTAATCAACATCTAATTTTCTAATTAAATACTTCGTTAAAAATCTCGTTTTAGACCTTTTTCATTACTTTTCATTAAATCTAGAATATTTTACTATAATATTAAGACACTGTTTCTAAAAGGTTAATAATTCTTGAAATATTAAACAAAATACACTCTTTATAAATTTGTGCAAGTTAATATTCTCTCTCAAGTGTTGATTCACTGCCTAAACTAATTAAAGTGTCTGAGAATGATTGATGAATGACAAAGAAAGAGTGTTTACTTAGGGAGGTAAAACTACTTAGCATTTTCATCGTACTCACAGTCTTTTATTAAAAAGAAGATTTAGAAGTGTTATTCGTGCTGTAAATTAATTAGTAGTCTTTACTCTATTATCTAGCACATTTATGTAAGGGAAATGGGCTTAAGGCATTTATGTTATAGTGTGTCTATGGTATAGCAATTATATTTTCTTTATCACTTGTAGTTTTAAAAATGCACAAATACAAAAAAAAAAAAAAAAAAAAAAAAATAAAAAAAAATTGGTGTTGAGGATAATTACTGCTAGGAGCCCTGATTTTTAAGGCCAATGGATAGATTCTTCTCTAGCTTCAAAATAAATATTCTTAAACAAATTTATCTAACATAAGTTGAAATTTCTTTATTTCAACAGGCCCACCAGCGGTCCATGAATCTGGGAGATGGGAGGTGCAGGGTTCGATCCCAGGTGTTTTCTGTGATTTTCTTCAAAACATGCGCAAATAGGAGCTAGGGATCCTTAGACAGAACCCCCCCCCCCACGAAATCCCCTTAGGAGACCACTTGAGGCATGTTTTGAAGCCTAGTGCCTAGTGCAGTCAATTTCCCTAATCCAAACGCCAGTACCTAATTTCAATAATGCTTTCGCTATCTTTATTATCTCATAAAGACAGTAATTCAGAATTTGATTTTATATTTAACTTACTTAACTCTAAAATATTATTAATTTAATAAATATAATCTGTAAATTTAAATAATATTAATTTTAATAGTTTTAAGAAAGGTTTTTACTGTGCTCGAGATACTGTGATAAAGGTAGATAAAATTATTATGCTTATTTCCTATTTTTGGTGATGTGTTCACAATTTAGCATGAGGGACGAATTTAAATTTATAAATCTAAGATTATCTTCATTAAATAATAAAATTATTCAAAAATAGGCAACATAATAATATTTAACTCATAAATAATTTAAATAGAGTAAGCATGTTTCGATATTGCTTAGTTTTATGGTCATATTTTTTTACGAAGTGTACTACTTATTTTTATTGTTAGTTAATAATTCTAGGTTAATATATATATATAAACCTCTCAAAGACATATTTTCCATCAACATATCTTCGTTTATTAATATTTTAGAAAACATTTTCAATTTGCATGCAAATATATGATGTCAGATAAGTAGATTTTTCTTTTTATACTATAAATTTGTTTTTTATGCACTCTGCGTAAAGCATCATTATTGCGTTAGATTATTTCTTATGATAAAATAATTTTATAAAATGGTAAATAAAATTTATTTTCATCAAATAAATTTTTACAAAGATAACTGTTAATTTTATAGTGTTGCAGTAATAAATTAGTAATTTAATAATGTTATGGTATAAAATTTAGTACAAACAGACAATGGTAATTATTTTCGGATATGCTAAAATAGAGAAGTTTAATAAAAAATTAATATTTTAAGCAAATTTCTATAACCAAAAAAACTTACAGCAACATAAAATTCTTTACAGCGACCTATAGACATTCTGAAGCTCATTTTTTTCTAAAAATTAAATACGTAATTATAATATTTTTATATCAATATTTAGTATAAAACTGACAATTCTGAAATTAAAATAAGTAAATATATTTTATTAAAAATTATTGTTAAATACAAACGCTTAAATAATCTTGAAATAAGTAGATAAATATGTAAATAAACAAATAAAACAAAATAAAATAGAATAAGAAAAAAAAAATAGATTTCTTTTTCCAATTAGTTGTTGAATGATAGACACGGTAAATTTTATTTTTCTTTTTTTTTCCCTAAGGAAGTAAAATAATATAAACATGTAAATTTCCGAAAATTTCAAAATCCTAATATATTTTTTTTTCATTTTCCATGATATAGGTCAAAAATAAATTGTAGATACACAGGGTCGGTAGTACTTTCTACATGAGCTAGAACCAAACAATGCAAAAGAAAACAAGAGGAAAAAAAAGTAGCAACAAGTGATTATTGCAAAAACAATTTAGTGACTTGTTTTACTTGACAAAGCACTTATGCTACAACAGATGTTTGGGATTTTGTCCAAAAGTTATGCATTGGTAGAAAACTACACTCTTAAATTTCTGTAATATTCCAGATCAGATGATATCGTCTGTCTGGGAAGCAATAAACCAGATATTCACAAACAAGTCCTGAAATTTTTCCTAGAACCGTTAAAACCTGAAGCAACACATTCTACCACATGAAGAAAGAATTTGAATCATTACGATGTTTTCTATTTTCAAATATTCTAAAATGCACACTTTCTGGATGTTCATTCACAAGAAATGAGTCATATAATGTTATATTTTTAACAAATATACTAGAAAATTAATGAAAGAATGTTATTGATAGAAGTGCACGTTTCAACAAGAAGACGAGGTTCTACATAATCTTCGATTCTTACATAGCATCCAATATTTTATTTTATTCTGGAGCACTTTTAGCCCCGCCTTTATTAAGCACCACTATTATTTTAGAATATTTTTCAACAATATATAACTATGATAAAATAAGCAAAATTTAATCTTTAAAAAAAGTGGTGTGGAATAAAGGGTGAGCTAAAAATGCTCCGGAATAATGAAATTGCAAAGAGAAATTGCAATTTTATGAAATTGCAAAGAGGATGAAACCAACGAATGTAAGTAAATCTATTTTGGATTTACTCGGATTTTTTATTATTATTAAAATCTATATATTCCGAATATTTACGGAAATCAAACTTGTTTTATTTTTGGAAGGCGACCTGGATGAATGATTAGTATTCTGATCTTCAATTGTTTAATATTCAGTTCGAGTCCAGAATTCCATTTTAACAGTAGGTCCTTGTTTAATTTGTTTTTGTGAGCAAAGTATAATCGTTGAGGACAACCCAAATCGAATAGAAATTTGGAAAAATTTTTGAAATATTTAACCCTTTCAGGGGTATGGTAATTACACTCACTTCATAAGAAAAACCCCCAACATTTATTAACATGGTTAGAAGAAAAGGAACCGCTAAGTTTTTCCGCTGAATTTTTATTGATCATTTCGAGAACAAGTTTTGGCATCTGCAGTAAAATAATTAAATTCAATATACCCCATTGCTCTCCAAAGGCTTAAATGATTTCGCACTTTTAATTAATATATATATATATATATATATATATATATATATTTATTTAATGTTATTTTGATTTTGGTGTTTGAATTAATATATGCATATATATATATATATATTTGAAAGTCCTATTGAAAAATAAAATTAACTCCAAACTCATATTTAAACATAAAATTCAAGAATAAAACAAATCAACAGAGACATAACAAAATTGATAAACAAACTAAAACCAAATAGTTTACGAAGAATAACTTTAACATAAACCAAAACTAAAAATGAAACAGAGCGAAATTGAAAATAATATGGAGACAGGCGGCATGGCTTACAACATGCACTGCAGGGTTAAACTAGTTCTACGCATGCAACGTTCCCCTCACATGTCAAGACAAAATTAAAAAAACTCATGAAACCAATTGTTTAAACAGTCCTTTCTTTCCAACAACATTTTCAACTCATTACTCCTTTTAAACTGATTCACGAGTTGGTACGTCATACTTTTCACTAAACCTCTATGGAAAACCTGCGTTATGCTCTGACGACACAATTCTGCCATATCCTCAAATGTCTCTTCCAAGTCTGAATTTAATCTACCTATACGTACTAAACCATTTTTTATAAAACGCCATTCTTCTGAATGGCTTAAAGCGAGGCTTCTAGACTCTTTGAAATATAAAGATTGCAGGCTATTTCATTTAATCAAAATAATTATTTAATAATTTATAATCATTTTAATTTCAAAGTAATAATCTTCAAACTGATATTTAATTATTCTTCTTACCTGTAAAATTCTTCGACGTTAAAAAATGAAGACTAATAACGGACACTTGTTTTTCTAGAAATAATAGCTTCTTCTTTAAGATGAGAAAAGATATACAGTTTATTAAATAAAATATTTACATGATGAAAATAACACTATTTACAAAAAGATATTCCTTTCGTGCACATCGAACATCCATTTCATTCTATTTTTAGCAATACTATTTCTAATATTATACTTTCAGAAAAATGGATTTATAATAAAACTAATCTAATCTATCAGCTACATTTTCTATTTCTTTAACTGTAGCTCTATGAATAATAAAATTAGGCCAAAAAGGCCCCGAGAGCATTCTATTTCATTGTGTTGCTCTCTTCACTAAAGACAAACTAAAAACAAAACTAATGTCCCGCGAGAGTAAACAAAAAATGTTCTACGAATCTCATCTCAACGGGACCTCTGGCGCCCTCTAGTGAGGCAAATGTATATCAATACCTAACATCCTCCCACCTTTAATTTTTTAGGTGAGAGCTAAAAAATTAAACAGTTAATTAATTAAGAAAATTTAAACTTATAAAACTACATACTAAGAAAAAAAAAAAAAGCTATAAACTGCATATAGTAAAAATTTAAGTTACAAACTAATGAAAATAAAGAAAAATAAAAATAAAATATTTTAAAGTTCAATGCAATTTTAAAACAATTGTGATTGTCTTTCGAAAAGTTTTTTATAGTTTTTGACCACTTTCAATTTATTGTCTCTTTTGCTGCTTGTGTCACTGGATCCTCAGCATCTGATATCTCTAAGGGATAGAGTTTTTGAAGTGGTCTAATCAATGTCCCAGAATGCATTTTCACTTCCACAACCCTGGCACGGCCATCTCGGCTGGGCAAAATTTTCACTACTCTTCCTATTGGCCAATGTAGTCTTTTCACACTGTTGAGTTCTACTAGCACAATGTCGCCTTGTTTAGCAGGTTTACACATCTGTCTACTCCGTTGTACCAACTGCGCTAGATACTCTTTTCGAAATCTGCTTTGTAGTTGCTTTCGAACACTTTGACAGTGCTTGTATCGTGCTCTCAGTTTTTTGGCATCAATGGCATCCAGATCTGGTACACCAATTTCTTGAATGTCTTGCATAAAACAGGAAGGTGTCAAAGGAATGAACTTGTCTGTTTCTTCTGATAGGTATGTTAAAGGTCGACTGTTCATTATGGCTTCAACTTCACACAAGATAGTAGAGAGATCTTCAAAATTGAGTGAAGATTTTCCAAGAGTTCTCTGTAGAAGGTTTTTTACACTTCTAATTAGACGCTCCCACCATCCGCCCCACCAAGCAGCGGTTGGGGGGATGAACTTCCATTTTATTGGAGCTATGTCATCCGTCTTTTGAATTTGATTCCAGTCAAGAGATTTAAAGAGATTGTTGGCACCGTGCAAGTTAGTTCCATTGTCACTGTAGATTGTCGAAATTCTTCCTCTTCGGGCTACAAATCTTCTTAGCGCTTGTATGAATCCCTCTGTTGAAAGATTCGTCACTAATTCTAAGTGTATGGCTCGATATACTGCACAGGTAAAAATGACTATCCATACTTTGGATTTATTTTTCAGGTAAAGAGGACCACATAAGTCGATGCCAAGTACTTCAAAAACTTTTGAGTCTCTGACTCTGTCAAAAGGTAAATGAATGGGAAGAGTAACAAATGGTTTTTAAGAAAACATTTTACACTTTGTGCATTTTATCAATTAACTTCGGATGTTACGCTTTGCAGAAATAATCCAGTAATGTTCACGTAAGATCGAACCAACTGTCTGAAGTCCAGCATGGCAATTCTTCAAGTGGCAGTCTCTAATTAAGCACCTTACAACATAATGTTTTGATGGCAACAATATAGGATGCTTGAAAGAAAAAGTGTCTTCTCGATCTAACAACTTTGTTTTGACTCTTAGAATATTGTCTTGATCTTTCATAACAACAAGTCCTTTTATTGTTTCTCGCACATCACCAAAACTTTCTAACTGTATGCGTGACCAGAGAAATTTTTCCGCCTCTTCCTTTTCTTCTGCCGAAAGTTTAGCTGGGAAAATATTTATTTCTACATTTTGTTGCAAATCTTCTTATCCAACAAATAATATTTAGAAGTTTACAAAATTTCGAAGTTCTTTCATAATTCATAAATGGATCTACATTTGGACTCGAAAATAATGACACTGCAGTTTTCTTTCTCTCCGACATAAATAAGACTTCATTAGGGACAATCTTCGGTTGGGGCCAGTTACATTTTTCATCTTCTAGCCATTTAGGTCCCTCCCACCATCCCGATTCAAGAAGGTATTTAGGACTACAACCACGGGAAGGCAGGTCTGCCGGATTTTGACTTCCTGGAACTAAGTACCACTGGTTAGGGTTCGTAAGTTGGCATATTTCTCTGATTCTGTTGCCCACAAAGGTACCCCACTGGTCATTTCTTTTAATCCAGGCCAAAACTGTCGAAGAATCAGTCCAAAAGTAAGTTGGTACTGTAGGGATATCCAAAGCTTCTATGTCAAAGCTTCACCTTGATCATCTGGATCCCAACACACAGGCAAGCAGCTCAAGACGACGAATCGTTAGAGCCTTTTTTGGAGCCAACCGTGATTTTGCTCCCAAAATCTGAATTGAAACTCTTTTTTCTTCTTCGCACCGTAGAAAAATTACTGTTACATAGGCACTTTGACTTGCATCGCAAAATATGTAGGGTCCAATCTTCTTTATTTCCATAACCTATTCTTCTCGGGATCTTCAATTCTGTTAGCTGTTTTAATTCGCTGTACCATTTCTGAAAGTCTCTTTGAATTTTCTCTGGAAGCGGAGTGTCCCATGCTGATTTGCTGGACCAAGATTCTTGAATTATTATCTTGGCTGGTAACAACGCTGGAGCTAGAAAACCGATGGGATCGAAAATTCCTTGAGTTATGGATAGAATTTGACGTTTTGAGGGATTCACTATTTCTAAGTCAAATTTACTGCAGACCATCAAGCTATCATCTGTTCTGTCCCATTTAATTCCTAAAACTGGAATTGGAGTTGAGAAGTCTTCCTTTTCATTTTCTAAAGACAACTTTTCTATTTCTTTTACAGGACCGAATTGCCACAATCTTAGGTCCATTTTAGCTTCAGCCATGATTTCTGTTGCCTTAGATTTAAATTCTTCTAATTCGGACGTGTTGTTTACAGATGTGACGTTTCTGGTGAGTTGTCTAAGAAACATATCGTGGGCTTGCTCTCCTTCTTCTCTTTTGGTTAAGATTTGTGCAGGGTCGTTGATACCTATCGTTTCGAGTTGTCTCAAGTCTGGAACATTCCAATCTTTTATGTACAGATTTGTCATTAATACCGCTGTACCGCTATTCAAGCAACCCTGAGATGGAAGCCCTGTTTTTCCACAAACTGTCCACCCAAGTTTGGTTTCTATCGCTGTGAGTCCATTTTCTAATTGCTTGACTCGACCCGTTAACAGTTGACCGTAAACGTCACTCCCGATCAGGAATTCTATTTCCGTACTACCAGGGCCGATATCGGACAACCACAGATTATTTTTTTCTTTAGTTCTCTGCATAGATTTCCCTTTGGAATTCGAGGAATTTCTCCACAAATTTTTTCTTGTTCTAGAAGATCAAGCTCATGTATGGAACTGACTCGATTATTCGATGCACCTACAGTGACTCTAAATATGTTATGCTGTTTAGCTTCTATCTGTGCACCTCCAAAAACTGTATGGGCAATTACTTCTGTTCCAATGGGTTTGAGCTTGAGCTCTTTGGCAGTTTTCCTCAAGATGTAACTTTTCTGCGAACCACTGTCCATAAGACAACACACCCTTTTTTGGCCTTTTTCCCCTTTTATATTTATTTCTAACGTCATAAGGGCTATTTCCTGGGAGCATTGTTTGGCGACAGTGTTCTGTATTACTTCGGGAGATTTGCTTTTAGTATTTTCACCCCCTTTCCTTATCTCTGGACAAAATAACTCCGTGTGTGGTTTCGAACAAAAGTGACACCTTATAAAAACCTTGCACGTTTTTGCCCGGTGTCCAAAACGTAAACATTTCCTACAGCAATTTTTTTCTTTTACTTTATTTTTCTTTTCTTGAAGGGAGAGCGATCTGGCTGTTATGCAGTCTTTACTCTCATGCGTTTTTCCGCAAAATATACAGCTTAATTCTTTTGCAGCGAATAAGCCTGTAGCAGTGGGGACCCTGTTATCTCTCTTGTGGAATTTATTTTTAACATTTTCCCTGGGTGAATTAATTTCAAAACCCGACCTGGCTAATTGTAACCTTTCTTCACCTGCCACTTCCCTTTTCAAAAAATTCAGCAATAGTGACAAGTTCGATTTCTGTGTGATTTCCTTATCATCTAACTCAGTAGAATCTTCCCTGGCCCCAACATTAAGCCTTTGAAACGTTCTAATAATATCTTCGGGTAAACAGGATTCTACCATTGGGTACAGCCACGCAGAGTTCTGATCAATGTTTACACCCATGCTTTCCAGCGATCTCAAGTGTGCTTCTATCTTGGTCACTAAATTACACAAATTTTTGCTATTTCCCCTAGTCTGTACATTAGCTGTAATTAATTTCAAAAATTCCCGAACATATACTTCGATTAAGATATCTTTATCCCCATAGCGTTCTTCAAAGGCCTTTACTGCCTTTAAATAATTTCCTGATGTTACAGGGTAACTTTCGAGTAATTCTCTGGCTCGAGTTCCTGGTTCTACGCACTGTAAAAGGTACTGAAATTTGTCAGCGTTGTCTAATTCTTCATCTTCATGAATTTTCTTAAATTGGGCCCAAAAGGGCAAATAATTTATCAATTTCGAATCAAATTTCTTGATAGCTAATTTTGGTAATTTATATCGCTTTGTTTTCAAGTTTGCTTCGTTTTCTATTTTATTTTGGCCTGTGTAATTAAAATTTACATTTGAATTTAACTTTTTATTAATTAGTCTTCTAACTGTGATAAATTCATCGCAGTATGCTTCGCTTTCTTCCGCTTCTTTTATAATCAAAGCTTCATCGCATTTACTATCTTCCGACATAATGTCTAATATTTCATTATCAAATGTCTTTAATTCTATCATTAAACCCTCTAATTTATTTAAATTATCTAAAAGTATACCCCTCTCAAGATCTTCTTTATCTAGTTCTGTTTTTAAAATATTTAAAGTTTTAGTAAAGGAAGATCGTAATGGCGTTCTTCGCCTTTTTTTTTTTTCCATTTCTGATTTTTAAACAAAACAGAACAGTTTTCTGTTAATTAGCCAATTATTCGTTATTTATGCCTTTTAATTTGAATGTAAAAACTTTCACTTTTCTTTTTACCAAGAAGAAGAACAACTTGTAAAAAATTCTATTTTGAGAGCCATTTTCTTTTCATAAAATGTAAAAAAAAGAAAATAACCATTTATTATTTTTTATTTTACTCTTATAGCAATATTTATTTCCAACTGCATAATAATTTTTATTTATTTATTAACTGTAAAAATTTATTGAATTAAACAATCACCAAATGTAATCCAAAAATAAATTAAAATCGAAGCTTCTATCACTTGCACATTCTGTTTTCATTCATAAATTCTAAAATAATACTTTATTTCATTATCATTGCGAAACAAAAAATAAAACAATAACCATTCACTGCAAGCGACATCATCTAATATTTACCATGAAAAAAAAAATACCTTTTATTATTTTCTTCATCAAATGAATTTAATGCTTCTTTTTCAAGGTTAACTCAATACTCAATTGCTTTCTTTATTCTAATTTAATTTATTTCAATCATAAAATCAACTATCTTATTTTGACCTTGATAAATTTAAGTTTTAAATGTACAAATAGAACAAATAAAAAATCTTGTTTTATTTCAATCAATCAGACACTTTTTATTTTATTTACTTTGAAAAAGGAATATTCTAAATAGTTTTCAATCTAAGGTTTCTTTTGAAAAACATTTCATATAATAATAATATAATCTTTAAACCAATTTTTTGTTTCAAATGAAAATAATTCTTTTCCTTTCAGTTAATATAAACAATATTAATATAAACAATATATCCTGTATTTAATATAAACAATACATCCTGTTGTGGCGGATGCCATAAAATATGCTATAAAACGCCATTCTTCTGAATGGCTTAAAGCGAGTCTTCTAGACTCTTTGAAATATAAAGATTGCAGGCTATTTCATTTAATCAAAATAATTATTTAATAATTTCTAATCATTTTAATTTCAAAGTAATAATCTTCAAACTGATATTTTAATATTCTTCTTACCTGTAAAATTCTTCGACGTTAAAAAATGAAGACTAATAACGGACACTTGTTTTTCTAGAAATAATAGCTTCTTCTTTAAGATGAGAAAATATATACAGTTTATTAAATAAAATATTTACATGATGAAAATAACACTATTTACAAAAAGGTATTCCTTTCGTGCACATCGAACATCCATTTCATTCTATTTTTAGCAATACTATTTCTAAAATTATACTTTCAGAAAAATGGATTTATAATAAAACTAATCTAATCTATCAGCTACTTTTTCTATTTCTTTAACTGTAGCTCTATGAATAATAATATTAGGCCAAAATGCCCCGAGAGCATTCTATTTCTTTGTGTTGCTCTCTTCACTAAAGACAAACTAAAAACAAAACTAATGTCCCGCGAGAGTAAACAAAAAATGTTCTTCGAATCTCATCTCAACGGGACCCCTGGCGCCCTCTAGTGAGGCAAGTGTATATCAATACCTAACACCATTTTTAAACACGTTATTTTTAACTGAAATATGTAAGATAGATTTAAAATGCATTAGCTAATTGTTTTAAAATGAAAGTTGTTTCTTTTCTCATATATTCTAGTTACCAGATTTTCATTTTCTAATTTTATATTTACGTATTTACGTCTAAATAATTTATATTTTTACAATTCATGGAAGAGGGTTCCAACTTTAAATTCTTAGGGTAGTAATGAAAATCAATATCTGATTATATATATATATATATATATATATATATATATATATATATAAGGTACTTGTTCCAATGATTGACATGTTCCAGTAATTGACATGTTTCCCCAAAATAATTAATAAATAAGTAAAAGAAAAATAAGCTAATATAAAAATGCATCCATCTATATTTAGTCCATAAAACTACTGATTTATTTTTGATTAATCCATTGCTCACCAGATGATATTTTTATCATATAATGCAAGTAAAGTATGTGAAGTGAAAGAAGCAGACATTTTTTTTTTTTTTTTTTTTTTTTTTTTTAATTCAGCTTACTTGGAGACTTAAGGTGAGTCAATGCTATAATCTTGTTACATCTTAATCAATTTTAGCAATATATCTAAACAGTTGCAATTTTTAATCTATTAATATATATATTTATTTATTGAAATGTAAACTTAAGTTTTTGTTAGTATTTTTTGTGAATGAATAAGCTATGCCTTTTACTGGATCATTTATTAGACTATACACCAGTTAATTGGCATATGGTGTCATTCACTGGTGGTTGGTTGACATTCTTTATTATTACGCTTAAATATATAAAATTAGAAGGGTTTTACATGCAAATAAATTTAATATCTGAACCTTTTTTTATTCAGGGTTTTCAGTAACTGACACTACTTTATGAGAAAGATGTGAATTACTGGAACATCTATGCTAAATGCAGATGCATAAATTATTTTTTTTTCCAATGCGAGCCAAGCACTTCAAATATTCTTCACAAATAATTACCTTTAACAGAAGTTGATAAGGCTTGGAAATCCTTTTAAACATGCTTTATTTTTTCCGAAAAACAAGACAGATGTTAAACGGAAAATGAAAAGTTCTTAAAAGATACCATTTGTGGCTACTTCAAGCAAATGGCAAAATATTTTAAGTAAAAACAAGATGAGAAAGGAGAAAATGAAACAACAAAATTAGAAAGAAAATTAGCTAGTGAATTACGGCGTGAAAATAAAAAAAATAAGTGTGAATAAGAAAGTCAGAAAAAGGCCTAGGCCGAAATTATATAAGAAATTGGAAAGTGAGGACTTTGAATCTCATTCAGAGGAAATTTTAAAACCAAATTCATCTGATAATAATGTGGGTAAAAATGAAGTAAATGAAGATAGTGCCCCTGATAAAAAATTTGTACTGGAAGCAGAAAGCTTCTATGCAGTATACTATGAGTAGAAGTATTACATTGAACACATAATTTTGTTTCCAGAAGCAGAATCACATGTAAAGTTTTCGGCAGAAACAATAGAAAATGTGTAAAGAAAACACTGTTTTCTATGGACCCATCAATCTTCTTGCCAATGAACTGTTTAGTTTAAATATTAATGATACTCGTAAAATAAAAACTGCTTATAGACTTTTTAAACAAAATACATAATAGACTTAAAGAGTCATATCATTTTTTTTTTACTTATACTTTTAGATATTAAAATAAATACTATTATACATATATATATCGTTTTTAAATTCATATTATTTTGTTTTTTACTTATACTTTTGTATAGTAGAGTAAATACTATTTTTTAATTTAATATTTTTTAATTTCCTAAAGCCTTGTATTTTTCATTTCATATTTGCAGTTAGCATATTGCATCTTAAAATGTATTTTATTATTACCAATGTCTTGTATGTGAGAATATAATGTACTTTTGGTAAAATAATCTTTAAAATAAATTTATTTTAAACAAATATGTTATAGAAGAATTACTTTGTATTATTAAACCTCTATTAAGCAAAAGCTTTACATATAAGAACTTTAATATTGCATGTCAAACACTGGAGCATAGGGTGCCAATTACTGTTAAAATGAGAAACTAGCAGTGTCGATTACTGGATCATTGAGTGGGTGTAAAACAAAAATTCATTAAAAATTTATAATTATTGTTAAATGTATATATTTTAACACACATGAGGTTCTGAAAGTTTATCGTAACACATATATTAACTTAAGGTTTCAAAAAATAGTTTCTGATGACTAAAACATTAAAGACATCAGAAATTGCTCTAAAAGTGTCAATCATTGGAGCACTTACATATATGTATATATATATATATATATATATATATATATATATATATATATATATATATATATATATATATATATATATATATATATATATATATATATATATATATATATATGTCACTTTTAAATTAAAATATTTTTTTTAAAGAATAAGAAAAATACATAAATTAATTACATACATCGCTTTTATTTATGTTTTCCAAAATAGAATCACGCAGAAATAACGCGTAGTCTCACGTCGTAACACTAAACTATTTAAAATAAGTTTTCAGCAGAAAAGAAAAATGTCAGAAATGAAAAATGTTTTTATTTCTAAAATCTTTGTGCGTAGAAAGTAATTTGTCTTCGTTCCATAGTATAAGAAAAATGAAGAAATATGTACCGTATACTATAACAGTAAAATAATTCTCTTGAGGATAAACTAAAATATTTCTGTAAGATTTTAATTAAGTGTTTCCCTTTTGAAGTTTTATTTTTTATTTTTTATTTTTTGTCATTAGAGGAAAAACATTTTTTCAAAAGCTCCATATAGGGATTGGTGCTTCAATTTATTTTTATTATTATTTTGTGTCTATGTATGGATTGAAGTTATAGATAATTTTATGTTTAATCTAATATTTTAATTATTAACATATAAGATATTCATTAACTAATGTATAACTGAATTAAATTCAGAGATTAATGTCGAAAACCCCTCTTATAGACGATTGTACATGAAATTATGAATAACCATTTGCGACATGTATGTATGTGTTACTGTATGTTGAATTATAGTATTTATTCAGATATTCAACCATAAGTGTGGCGTTGGATGAATTTCTAAAAAAGTAAATAAATGATGTATTATATTGAAATAATTAAAAAAAAAGTTTTCAATAATTATAGACATTGTAAAGTTCAATGCTGAAATTTTTAAAAGTACAACTATTAAAAAAAATGTTGCTCGTTTAATCAGTATTCATAATACTATAAAATTTACCATAGTAGTTACTACGATGTTAAAAATTTTGTGAAAATGTCATATCATTCTCAGCAATGAAATGCTTAATTTTGTCAAAGCATATTAGTGAACAAATTGACAAACATTATCACGATTATTCTTCTTACATAATTTACAAATAATTAAGAACGAGTCTACATGAAAAGCGTATGTGAATGCATACTGTCGTCAAATTATTTTAAGCTTTAGGCATTTATGCTGAGTTACATGTATGATGTTGTTTCTAAACGTTTTCTAGAAAAAAAAAAAAAAAAAAAAAAAGAAAAGAAAAGAAAGAAAGAAAAAAAACGAAAGAAAAATGCTTAAAGGAACTCCAGACGTTTATTTAAAATACATTATTAATTCTCCAAATGATTTCTGATTCCCCAAAAAATTTTCGCTATGATATTTAAATATACTACATATCATTAACTTATACTATTTTATCTTGCTTACTATTAAATGATTTTAATTCATTTTTAAATTATAACATAGGATTTAATGTTCAATATAAATTTCTGTTTTTTACTTTCTCTTACTCGTAAGGTAAAGAAATTGTTTTGGAGTCAAAATTTTTAAATTGAGATTTTGTTGAATAGATACGTTTTGAGATCCCCTGAATCTAAAATTCATGCTTTTAGCGGCTGGTCTGTAGTATGTGTTTGGGTGAGTTTCTGTGTCCCTCTTATCAGCATACCTCAAAGGCAAATAATAGCATAAAGTCCAAACTTGGTATTCTAAATGTGCATTATATAGAGATGCTACACTAAGCTTTTTGTTTGAGACGAAGCAAATGATTCGTGTACAGAGACACCCAAGAGAATTCAAATAACGCCTCAATTCAACGTCTATAGGGGAAATTGCAGTTAAATAGAGGAACATCTACAGACTGAACTAAACCAAATCAAATAAATTTATATTTTTTTATATGTGAAAAAACATGTGTCATGTAGAATATAGAAGGGAAATCATTGTTCGTTTACAGGGCTACACAAAATAACTAGATTATAGTGCGGCAATAGTTGAAAATTGATGGAAGTGTATTTCAAGTTGCGCCGTGTATTATTACTGTAGCATTATATTTAGATGCACCCCGTGGTCTGTACATAATCTTCAAAAGATATACAGGGCTGCAAATACTTAAGTGATAACATTCTCTTTTATTGGTAGTGGAAGGGCTGTACTATAATATTTCATCATGTCCAGGAAAGTTGCTCAAGAACTGAAATGAATTCCTCATATATATATGGTAAATAATGTATGTTTTTTAGCTAAATATGCATCAATTATTTTTTATATATTTACACGTTTTGAGGATTCCTGATTACTGAAGTCATGTTTTGCAACGTTTGATACTTGCCTATGTTTCTTAGAGTAACTTAAAATGAATAATTTTAGGAAATTTAAACTTTGTATTTTGAAGTTAATATGAGTTTATTGGTGGAAATGTTTGAAGACAGATAAGTTTCAAGGTATGTTGCGTGTGAAAGTTGTCTGAATAATTTTAAGTGAACTTTTAATCACATATTTAAATTCTACACTCATGTCCATAAATTAAGGATAATTCAGACTCACACTGAAATTGAACTTTAATGCAAAAATTTCATTTGTGGAAATACCACACACATCTTTGAGAATAATATGCAAATTATAGGAAGCCATCAGATGACGCCGATATGACGTTACAATGACGAAAGTGTAAGAAGGGGTAGATAACGAATGGAAGCAAAGAAGGAAAATTCTTCACAAGCGTTTTGTGTGTCGCTCAGTGCCTTAACCGAAGAGGTACGACACAGAGGATGCATGCAGATAATTTTTTACGTGGTAGAATTATCGGCCGACTATAATGTGGGCGTACTAAGATAGAAGTATCGGGGGAACTTAGAATCGGACAAAGTGTCATCTCTAAGCTTTGGCAACGATTCCAAAATGATAGAAATGCCAGTCGACGTTACAGTACTGGTCGGCGACGAGTTACAATGCCGAATGACCACCGGTATTTGGCAGTAACTGCCAAAATAAGCAGATAAAGCACGGCATCAGACCTGTCTCGTCAGCTGCCTGCAGCCACGATTGCCACAGTTTCAAGACAAACCGTGTATGGACTTTTAGGAGATATTGGACTATATGCTCGCAGGCCTGTTAGATGTGTTCCACTCACGGCAATGCACTGTGCCAGCGGTTAACTTGGAGTAGAGAACATGCAATGTAGACAGCGGCACAGTGAGCTTGTATGATGTTTTCCGACGAGTCCAGGTTTAACTTGCAGTGGGATTCACGCCAGACTTTCATATGTAGAACGTCAGGTATCCGTTACCACCAAAACAAAGTCATTGAACGACACCGTGTGGGGCAGGAGTGCTCGTTTGGAGGGGGGGGGTCATATTGGGCACCAGAACAGACCTGTATGTTCAAATCGGAAGAATGATAGGCCAAATTTATCCGGACATCATTCGGGAACAACATGTACGTTTGTTTAGGGATGCCATGAGCCCAGAATTTGTGTTTATGGATGACAATGTGCGTCCTTACCGTGCAAACGTTGTACACGGATGCATACAGTCTGAAGATATAACCCGCATGGAATGGACAGCATTCTCACCTGACTAGAATCCGATAAAGCATGTGTAGGTCATGATTTTCCGATAAGTTGTAGTTCGTCAACCACCTCCTACACGTGTACTGGAACTTCGGAGAGCATTGCTTACTGAGTAGAGTAACCTTCCCCAAGATCAGATCAATAATTTAATACTCAGCATTCCTAGGCGTTGTGAGGACTGTATTTCATCATCTGAGAGACATACAATGTATTAACCATCATACCAACCATGTAATGTTAAGATTTTGTAAGGGAGATATTTTTTGTAATTGCTTCAGGGAGCAAAAATCGTAGTTTTTATAAATGGTGTGCTACATAAACCACCTTTTTTTGTTCTTGATCTTTTGTTTATTAAATGGACTTTATGAAAAAGTCATGTTTGTTTTGCTTCTGAACCTTTACTTGCCTCAGCTAGCATTATCCTTAATTTATGGACATGAGTGTATATTAATGTAGGCGCAGTCATGAAACTAGGGGTTGAGTGGGGCGGCAGGCCCCCTCACACTGAACTAATTATCAAATAAAATTCTTCCAATAGCCTAATTTGAATTGTATTAAATAGCTTTACATAACAGTACTCGTTATCTTACCCCTTAATCACCAACCTGTATTTATAGTATTAAATTTCAGGGTAAGAGAATGTCGTGTGAGTGACACACCAGATTATTTTTCTTCTCTTGAAACATCCATCATAGTGTAGAAGAGTATTTGATCTATAGACAAATTTTATGTATGGACGATTCGTGAGATGCATTCAATCCCACAAATGAAATTTGTATGAGACAACATTGAAACAACTGTAGGGTTTTTGTTGGCCAACGGTAATAAATGGCCGTTGGCCAGATTGATGGCTCAATCGTTGGTAAACCTTAACCCCTTATGCAGTATTTTACTTTGGTAATACATTTTGGTATTTATTATTTATCATTTTTATATTTTATGCGAATAATGAGCATTTTATATAATCGCATCGACATTTTTACGAAATGGTTAAAAATGAGTCATTATGTGCAAATTTAGCGCATGAAATATTGCTGGACTCGTCACGTTGTTCATTATGGTGGACAAATCATAGCTACCCTAACAAATAAAATGCCAACAGATGGGACAAAAAAAAAAAAAAAAAAAAAAAAGACTTTGGGGCAACTGCAACTGTTCCAACTAACCAAATGCTAACTGCACGAGCCATTATCTTCTATTGAAAAGACAACTGATGTTTATAGAGAAATAATTCTTTTTTTTTTTTTCTTTTTGGCCACCATGTGATGGTTTACCTGAGAAAATCTCAATTTTCAGATAAAGGAATGACACTGACGGAATTGAAAAAACTGACCAACATATGTATGAAATTGTTAATTAAATGCTGGCAATTTTTTCCCAGTAAGTGATAAAACAAAAGGGAATATAAAGACTTTTAAATATTCGACGAAGTAATTGAACCCACAAAATAAAATGCGGCAAGATTATTGGTATTTACTTTTTTATTAGTGTATTTCCCACTATTAATAATATACTCTTGACAAGCGGATTATTGTATTCGAATGATAATACATGTAATATAAAAAGTTCAAAATCAAACAAATTGCCGTATATGAAATAAAAATTTACCAATAAATTAGAGGCGAACATGACGCGATTGAGTTTTACAGAAAAATAAAGGGCGCTGAAGAGTAAAAAGTGTAACTTTCCAGACGAACAATTTAAAGTTTTCAATGGTTCTTTTCCAAACTTGAGTAAATACTTCAAGAACTATTAGAAATACCCCGACAGAGGGCAATCAACCGAAGAGTAGTTAATTGTGCAGTTAATCATAAACCTATTACCACTGTACAATATGGCATCGTATCATATATCATATAAATATTTTTTTATAAAGTGAGTCAGTGAGTGAGTTGGTTTTACATCGCACTTATACTGCGCTATGGGCAGCTGGTGACAGTCTGCAACACACACTCTGAAGGTGATCCAGAGACATGCCTCTCCAATTTGATTCTCCATGAAGGGGTTGGCTTACCCGCTTTTGACTTTCCCAGAGATCATAGTTGCTAACTTTAGCAATGTCTGGCTACAGAAAAATTTTAACAGAGTTTTTTAAATATATTTTTCTAGTTTTCACTCATTAAATAGATAAAAATATTCTATTGAAATTTACTGGTAGCCAAACAGTGCTAAACATCGCAAATATGTTAAAGGTGCAATTTGCATGGGAATATGGATGACATAGCAGCATAGCGGATTTTAGGCGCACCAGCCACCATTAATGTGTACAACGGTCTTCGGCTGGTTTGCAATCTTCCAATTACGGACTCAGTACTCTATTTACAAGGCTATCGCGGCTTCTTTTGCAATTGGAAGAATATGCTTTTGAAAAACTGTTGAAATACAATGGCCAATTTTGCCAATTTAGAGAATCTTTTAATCAATATCTATCACTAATTTTTATTTGTAATGTTTGCCTATTCACTTTGAAGATTAATCATCTATTATGCATACCGAACATCACTCCTGAAAGTTATTGGTAAACTTTGAATAAAAATGTCCCTATATCTAGTAACACTAATAATGACCGTCTTGAGGTTAATACTTCATATCTGTATGTAGAGTGATGAACAAAAACTTATATTAAAACTTAACTTAAAAATTACCTTAAAAAAAAAAAAAACTTACTATATTTTACTAAAACTATAGAAATATCTTCTTTGATTTTTTAAATGTTACTTAATTTTAATTAGTGGGAAAATTTAAATATATATATATGTATGAGATAACAATGAAAACGCCTTTTTATTAAAAGTGAATGAGATTTGGTGTTCTAATGTTTCTAAATTTTTGGCTCAAGAGAATATTTAGAAAACCTGCTTTTGTGCATTACACTAAATTAGAAACACGTGACGAATGCAAATGTTTTTCAGTTTTCTCGAAAGAAATACGTATTTATATACCACAATCAAGCATATTGTTTACTTTAAATAATTAAAATAACATTTCCAAGCTGTTGAAAACTATAGTTTACACTATTTAAATCTTATACAAACATTTATTTAAAATTTTAATTAAGAAATTTTATAGGATAATATTTAAAAATAAAATAAAATAAAATAAAATAAATAAATAAATAAATAATCAATATTTAAAAAAGAAAGAAAAATATATTTTTATGAGAAAAATCACAGTTAAAGTTATTTTATTTAAATGTACTTTACATAAAAATGGTTAAATTAAATTTTATATATTTTATTTATTTTTTTATTTATATTACTAAAAGTTGACATTTTTTAAGTATATCAATAATATTATGCTCTATGGTTTTCAATTAAAAATTTTATTACTAATAAATACTTTACATATACCCTAACAGCGCAAAATGTTCCAGAAACGTAACAATCATATAACAGTGAAACATTATAAACATTTCCGAAACGTTTAAAAACGTTCAGATTGCTTTCCGATTAGTTTCAAAAACGTAGAAATGTCCGCGATCGTAGCAAAAAATCAGATAGGTAACAGAAACGTTACAATCACTTAACAGATAGAAAATCAAAAAGGGCAATTGTTTCAGAAAGGTATCAGAGAGCATACTAAAACGTGCTACGTTTTTGAAAGACTGTAAGCTTTTTGCAACATAACTGAAATATTCTGTGCTGTATGGGTAATGGTTTAAATTTAAATTTATATATTATATTTATTATTTTATTTACTTACTAAATTTGACAGTTTTTAAGTATATCAATAAATTTGTGATCTTTTATTATCAATTAAAAATTTTGTTATAAAATATTTTTAAAAACAAGTAAAATTTACGATTAAAAGTAAAGATATGAAGTTCTAACTCGAAATGGAAAATTCATTAACACATTTATTCCCCACTGAAGTTAAAGTTTTAATAAATTTGTAAATTAAAATAACGATAAAAATTCAATGTTTTTAATAAAGCATCTAATCAACTGTTTAAAAAATGAAAATTAACTGTAAATATTTTTCATAATTAAAGAAATTTAAATTTTTCCTGTAATTACTTTACTTGAAAATTGTATAGATTATTAAAGTTTCAAAAAGCTTACAGAAAAAAGTTTTAGCACGATTTTTCTCAATTGTAATTGATTTATTAAAAAAAAAAAAAAAAAGTTTCTAAGTTCATTTTTTTTTCGACATAAAAAGATACATATTTCTCTATTTATTTAATTTTGGCATCAACTTGTTTTTATTTTTAATAATTTTAAAGTTAAAAGAGTTTATTTATATATGTTTTGTTCCAATTTTCTGATTGAACTGGGAAACTATGGCATTAGTTATATTTTGTCCTGATTAATAGGTGCACCAAATGTTTGATAAAATCTAATAATCCGGACTAAAAATCCAAACAGATACAATGACAGTCTTTCTGCTTTATATATATAGATCGAAACAAAAATGTTTGCACATTAATTCAAGGTGATAGATAAAAATTGGTAACGATGCAGAAAATGCCGGCAGAAAGAGATAGTATGACCTGTCGTACAAAGAAATAAAAAAAAAAGATAATTACTCTTAATTTGTGTCTCACACGGTAAGTTAAAAATATCAGTAGTTATATTTAAAGTAATTATATTAAGTCATTTAAGTAATTATATTTTTAGTGCTAGAGGCCTATTTCAGTCGGTACAGCGTTGTCGAATTTTTATACGTCACTCTTAATAGTGCTAAGGGCCTATTTCAGTCGGTTTATTGAATGGGGATTTATTGAATGAAGTCCCCCCAAGGCACAACATTGACATGAGTCCCCCCCCAGGCCCAACTTTGACATGAGTCCCCCCCAAGGTACAACTTTGACATGGGTCCCCTCAAGGCCCAGCGTTGTCGAATTTTTATACGTCACTCTTAATAGTGCTAAGGGCCTATTTCAGTCGGTTTATTGAATGGGGATTTATTGAATGAAGTCCCCCCCCAGGCCCAACTTTGACATGAGTCCCCCCCAGGCCCAACTTTGATATGAGTCCCCCCCAAGGTACAACTTTGACATGAGTCCCCCCAAGGCCCAACTTTGACATGAGTCCCCCCCCAAGGTACAAGTTTGACATGAGTCCCCCCCCAAGGCACACCTTTGACATGAGTCCCCCCCAAGGCACACCTCCCCCTCATTGGGAAAAAGAGAAAAAACGTTGTTTTGCGGCTATAAGACACTTTGGACCTCCAACGTTATTTGTTACAGTATCTGCAGCTGAAACACATTGGTTTGATTTAATGAAAACTTTATCATGGAATTTAGATCGTCACGAATTAACTAAAGAAGAATTTGTCGATATTAACAAGTTTAGCAGTAGGCCTCTGGCACTAAATTAAAATCTGTCAATGTCAGATTTTCATGTTTTAAATGATGAAATAATGTCGTGTCTGTATAATTTTTATTTATTTAAAATATAGTATAGTTACTGAAATAAAAAGTAAATGCTTTTAACATACGTAAAATATTATTTCAATTATACCGTTAATTAAGAAATAACTTTCTACACGAAAGAGTGAAAGAAAAAAAATGCTTATCGTGCAAGGCATATACAGACAAATAATATAAAATAAATAAAATTAAAACGCCATCCCCCTACTGCTTTTGATGTAATTTGTCGTATAAACATGCAGCTTGTGCAAAGCAGTCGGTATCAACGCCTATTTATTAATGCTATAGTTTAACTTTGTTAAAGGGGTCGTCTACATACAAAAATTTGCATTTTTCTTTTTTTATTTCTTTTCCTATATAGTAACACCTACATTTGACTGCATATTCAAATTTCTGAGATCAAGGCGGTTCAGAAAAGAAAAGTGTATGCATCTTTAATAAATTTATTGATAGCGTAAGACGAAAAATGTATTAGGTTTTGCATAAATTTAGAAAAGTTAAATTAAACCTCACACAAAAATGTATTACATTCATTCAGATAATGACCGAAAAAAGTATGAAAATTTTAGATATATATTAAACTAACGTTAAAAGTAAATAAAATAGCTTTAAATATAAAATTAGCCATTTGCCAGTTTTAATTTAATATCACTACTGTGATCAGTATTGCCAAATTTAGGGGCTGTTGGCGCAAGCGCACCACTTATGCATCTCCGCTCCGAAAGAATGTTTTGGTTTTTGGTAGAAGGCCATGAGAAGCCAAGTACAACAGACGTGTGCAAGAAAGAACTTTTAAATTTATTGACGCGCACAATTATTATTTTATGTTCTACCTATTACGAATCTTATATTTCTTCTTTGTACATAGTGTAAATACTTGAAGTATGTGATCGTACAAATTAAAAATATTAAAGCAACGAAGATGATCAGTCATCAGTTCACATAGTGAATATACAGGGGCTTTTCTTTATTTAGTATCCACCACTAAATTTTAACTGTAATGTTTCTCTAATCACTTCGAAGGTTATTTTTTTTTATTATGTGTATCAAATATCACTCCTAAAAATTATTGGTGGTGAATAACAGACTCCTTAAATTTGTCAAAACTGTTTAGAGCATTTTAGAGCGTTATTGCGGGGAAGTGTTAAACGATATTAAAGGAATTTTATATGTAGGTAATTGTACCTGTACTTAAAGAACTATTTTAATTTTTATATATTCAATGTGTATGATAAATATCTAAATAATTATAACACATAAACCGTATTGCATTGTTTTTTAAATATTTTTCTTAATAAATGTGATTATTATGCAGTGATTATTCATCGTTAATTGATTATAAACAATATTAGACCTTTTATTTCAATAATAGATTTTTGCGAAAAAAAAAAAAAAAAAAAAAAAAAAACATTCAAACACCCAGGAACACTATTTTTGATTCAGTAAAAAAATGTCATTGGCTATATTACTATTTTGAATAATATGCCCCAACTTAACGCGTTTCTTTAAAACATTACGTTTAACTTGATGTGTAGTAAATTTAATATGGATATCAAGATTTATAAACTGTGAAGAAACTCTGAAAAACTATGTAATATTTAATAAAAAGTGTTAACATACTCTCCTATTTTAAAGAGCAAGCCACGCCTTTGCGTGTTACTTCTTACCATTGTTGCTAGATCTAATAAGATTTTTTTATTCACTAATCACCAATAATTCTGAGATGTTATATTTGATATACATAATAGACTATCGGTCTTCGAAGTGATTAGGCCAACGTTACAATGAAAAATTATTGGTGATTATTGAATAAAAATATCTATCAGATTACAGAATAAAAAATCCTCCAGATCTGGCAACACTGCTTCTTACATAAGATAACACCTGACCACAGACTAAGGAAACACTTAGACCCGGCGAGGCGGTTCTAAAAGTGAAGTCTCAACTGTAACCGAGCCGCCATATTGGTACAAGCAAAACCACAGACCACTGAGCTGAAATCACTAGACTAGGCAAGACGGTTCTAAAAGTGAAGCCTCAACTGTAACCGAGCAGCCATATTAGGAAGAGCAAGAACAGGAATAAACTAGACCCGCAAGACGACTATCTGGTATGGGGAGAAAAAGAAGTACAGTAGGTAGCAAAATTATTCGAACGCTAGCAATAATTCCTCTATGAAAAAAGTACACTTAATACTATTTTGTTAAATAAATCCTCGTCGAATCATGTTCTTAGACTAAGAACTATCTGCTTCAAAAGGGGGGGGCTGGCCCCTCTCACACAAAAATATATGTCAAATAAAACTGCTTCTGAAACTATTTTGAACTGCCGAGCTCGTAATTGGAAGATTGCGGGTTCGATACTCGAGTCAGCAAAAGACCGCCGTGTACACTAATGGTGACTGTTGCACGTAAAATCCGTCGTGGCCACAATGTCCTCCATGTTCCCATCAAAATTATACCTCTGGGAGTCACCGAAGTGGGGGAGCCATCCCCTCCGTGGAGGATCAAAATTGTGATGGCATGTCTCTGGACCATTCCTAGCGGTGCGTCCCAGACCATCGTCAATTCCCCATAACGCAGTACTAGTGCGACATTAAACCCAACCTACCTACCTACCTAAGTTTAAAAAAATCGTAGAAAGTAAATTATTAATCATTAATAATTTATTTTTAGTCCTTATTTATTAAGAATGAAAAAATGTATCAGTAATTGGATAATTGTAGCATTTTTTAACGATTCTGTATTATGATCTGGTCAGCCTAAACTAGACCCGGCAAGACGGTTCTAAAAGGGAAGTCTCAACTGTAACTGAGCAGCCATATTAGTACAAGCACCTCAGTTACTTCACTTTTCCTCATACCAGATAGTCGTCTTGCCAGGTCTAAGTAATTCCTTAGTCTGTGCACCTGACAGTCTCCTAATACCAATAAGAGCCGGCCAGGTGGTTCGGTCGGTAGGACGCTGCCTTCCGAATCTACTGGTCCCAGGTTCGAATCCTGGTGCGGGCATGGATGTTTGTGCTGTCTTATGTCTTTAAAATATTGTGTACTTGTATAATAAAAACTTGTAAACCCTTGTAGTGTGGATTTTTCGAGATATAAGCGGCCTTAGAGGCAAGCAATAAATCTCAGTACTCATCAAACCAAACCAAACCAAACCAAACCAATAAGATATTAAGTATCACTTTTACTCGAAAATCAGCGATAGAAATTAGTTGGAAATAGGGAAAACCATGTTTTTGATATGTTCATTCTATACGTGCAAAATTAATACAGGTCATAATTTATATATATTTTTTTAAATATGAATTTATCAATAATTATCATAATCGAAAATAAGCATTTTATTGGAAACTATGAAGTATGCTTGGAAAATTCAATTTTACGCATTAAACAAAAATAAATATGAATTAATAAGTTTTTGAAAATTTATGAATTAAAGTCTGTCACATTAATTTAACATTTGCATCTTCAAATTTTTAACAGAATATAACTCTATGAAAAGTTGAGAGAAAAAATAAATAAGCTATCAACCTGCTAAGCAAAATTTAAATATATCGATAAAAACTGAAAGTATAAATATGCCGTAGCTGCATTTTTATACTACGATTTGCAGCAAAATTAGTCAGAGGTGGCAGGGTAGCTTGGTCGTTATAGCGCCGAACTCGTAATTGGAAGATTGCGGGTTTGATACTGGAGTTGGATGAAGACCGTCGTGTACACTAATGGTGGCCGGTGGACTTTAACTCCGTCGTGGATCCAATGTACTTTATGTTCCCATCCAAATTATACCTCTTTTGGTCACCGAAGCGAGGGAGCCATAAAAATTTTAATGAGATTTTTCTGGACCACACATACAGCTGTATCCCAGACCATTGCCAATTGCCTATAGTGTAGAACTGGTGGTGTGTAAAACCAATCAACCAACCAACAAACCGAAAACTTGTTAATCCTGAGATATGCAGCTGTTAATGCTGAAACATCCCCTTCTCTTCTCTCACTGCTATTTCTATAAATTCATAGCAGACCTAAAGGATACTCAATAGGACGGCTTTGATTCCGATGCGAAAACACAGTACCAATCTTATAATAAAAATTTATTTTTGTTTCAAATATGACTTTCCTGCAAAAATTTATATTTCCAACTGAGGGAAAATAATGCCCGGACTGGGAGTCGAACCCCGGATCTTTGACTTACAAGATCAACTCTCTACCAGTTGAGCTATCCAGGCCGACAACCGGTGGGCATTACTCACTCAGACAACCGTTAGGCAGAACAACTGGTCTATCATGTAAATAGCTCGACAGAATAAGACGCAGATAATGGAAAACACCATTAAACAATGGAAGAAACAAATACATTTTATTAATATCACACAATCAACAGATTGGGAAGAAAATTATATATCTCACTCATTTCACTTAGATAAAAAAATAAAATTTTTCATAGATGTATGATTTTCTTCCCCAATCTGCTGATTGTGTGATATTAATAAAATGTATTTATTCCTCCCTTTGTTTAATGGTGTTTTTCATTACCTGCGGCTTATTCTGTCGAGCTATCTAAATGATAGAACTGTTATTCTGCTTAAAGGTTGTACGAGTGAGTAATGCCCACCGTTTGTCGGCCTGTATAGCTCAATTGGTAGAGCGTTTACCTTGTAAGTCAAAGATCCGGGGTTCGACTCCCGGTCCGGCCATTATTTTCACTCTTTTGCAAAGATATGTGATTTTCTTCCCAATCTGCTGATTGTGTGATATTAATAAAATGAATATGACTTTGCCTATTAATTAGAACAATTATGTATTTAAAAAAAATCGTTTCACTCTTGAATTCTCATAACTAGTATAATTCTATTAGACGATCAAAAAGTCCCTTACACATCTTAAGCTTTATTATAAAATGAAGAAAGTCCATATGAGTCTGCGGTTTGCACTAAAATGCGGGTAAAATCCCCCCTCCCCTCAGATGGCGCTATTTGTCTCTTATAGCGTTTCTTATAGATTTGCTTTAATATCTCGATATCACTACTTAGCCCTTCATGATTTATTGTTATGGAATTATGCAACAGACAATCTGTATACTTGTCCTGTAGTTGATATTGATATATAAATGGTTTTATCTTTGTTTTATGTCATTAGAGGCTGAAAAATAACTGTAAATGTTTCTACTATAAGCCAAAAAATTGATAACAAACACAAATCCTGAATTCATCAAGTATTGATGAAGAAAATTGTGAGTCAGATAGGGATTGCTTGTGGATCAGTTCAAGTTATGGCAAAGGAGGAGCTGCATCGCTCTCTTATCACTGACAAGAATCGAGCGCGGTTCTAAAGATGCAGGAAGCTTTTGATGCGGACTGCAACTCCCACTAGGAATGCATCTTTTTTTCTGAAGAAAAACTGATCTAGGGGGAACAATCATACAATCGTCAGAATGATTGGATTTTGCCAAAAATATTTCAAACAACTCTTACACGATTCACTTTTGTCAAAACACTAAAACATTCATAATGTGGGAAGGAATTTCTACAACTGGTAAAACCTTTTTCATTCTGATCTGTTCTGCAGTCAAAATCAATCGAGATGTGTACCGAAAAGAGATTCTTGAGGATGCTACACTTTCCTGGACTTTCTGGTGGAGGTCACATTGGAAACGAGGTTTTGATATTACAGTATCATTTGAGCGACTGGTCTAAAACTAATTTTTCCGAATTCAACTCGACTAAAGCATGCCCTCCATACTGAAGGGATCTCAACCTTTTTGATTACGGTATATGGTCGATTTTCAAGGCATGGGCTTGAGAAAAACGTTACGAAAATTTGGATGCTTTGGAGCATTCTTTTATTCGGGAATTTAAGTGAATCACACCGAATGATCTGGTATCAAAGGCCAAAAATTTTCAAAAAAGTTTGCGTCTCTGTATCACAGAAAAGGGAAAACACTTTGAGGAAAATTATTTATTTATTTTTCAAACACATTGCTGTTAATCAATGGAGTATTCGTATAACTAATTCAAAATAAATTGTTACGTTATTAATGGTCACCCTGTTTATATTTTACATAAAAACAGTGAAAAAAAGCTGGAAGATCAGGGTTTGCAGCAAAATGTGTGTTGCACCCAATGAAAATGCATCTAATGTGATTGCGTAGAATCGGATTTTGAAGTGTATTACAGCTCTGTGAAAAAAATACAATAGAATCGTTAGTCTTTAGTCTATCACTAAACTTTAAGTGGTACTTCCTTGTGTATGATATATTAAATCACATATAATGTTAAATATGGAATTGGGCACAGACATTTGCAGTCACACGAGAAATGAACACACACGCATAACACACACACACACATATATATATATATATATATATAGAGAGAGAGAGAGAGAGAGATATCAATTGTACACATTTTTAAACCGAACTAGATATTTTTACATTAAAAAAAATTGCTAAATTGAAAAAAAAAATTATAAGAAAATTGTTTACGAATTTTCTTCCTTATTCTTATGCTAAATTTCAAGCGAAGTTTCTTTTTCTTTTATAAATTTTGATATATTTGATATGATTTTAGAGATGTTGATCAAAATATTCATAATCTTTACATGGATTTTCTTGCATAAAATAAAAAATCGCCAATTTTCTTTAATTAAGTATTTTACTAATTTTACAAGATAATATATATAATTTTAGAGTTAAATTTAATTTAATTTTGGTAATATTTTCATTGTAAACTGCAAAAAGTCATTTTAGAAACTTCTGGCAGTTTTTTGTTCGATACTAATTAATATATCATCTTCTACTGGCAAAGTTAATAACTTGTGCTTGTGTACTTAATCCATATAACAGCGGTGACCAAACGATGTGTCGCATAATGATTAAAGAAGCATATGAAAGAAAATTTAATTCTGCTCACGTATCTTAGCAGATGTCTTTTATGCTATAGTACTGATGCTGTATTTACATTATTTAAGCCGGAAATTTTTTGTGCATTATCAAAAATAGCAAAGATAAAGAAAACACGTTTAATTAATAAAATGTGTTGTAGTTTCATTGGAATTATGTATTAAATTAAAAGTTAGGCTAAACTCAGCTTTAATTAATTAGGATTTGTTAACTATGGTATTTTTTTTTTTTTTATATATATTGAATAGAAATTCTATTGTATTCATATTACATAATAACGAGAAAGCAATATTAGTAAAAACTTGATATTAGGATATTCACAAAAAATTTTATAATTATAAAATCATAGAAATTTTTTTTCAATATTCATCGAAATAGGCTTTGTCTGTATTTTAAAATAAAGATTTAAATAAGACATAAATTATTAAAAAGAAAAAGAAACACACAATTTTATTAGAAAATGCAGTAGAAATTTCATTTTAGTATAAGTAAATATGGATATTAGGAAATGTATGCAAAAATTCAGATCTTTTAGATGTTAAGATGTGGGTTAAAATTCGAAGATAAATCGTAAAGTACAGTGTTAGAGATTCAGGTTCCCTACATTCATACTCTTAATTCCTTTACTAATTGAAAAAGTATTGTTATCGTAGGTATATATGTATTAAAAACTTTCACTCCATCAAATGAGAAAAAGTGGGTGAAACTTCAATTCATAGATTTGACCCACACACATTAACATCGTGCAAAGTTAAATAAAAGCATCTAAAATAAATGTTTAGGTGCAATACATACCTGGTAACATTAATAATATATTCCGGAGTACCATTAGCCCCGTTATTATTATTATTATTTTTTTTTACACCAGTACGTTTTAAAAGCATATTTATAATCTTATTTTATCGTTATTACAGTCGGTAACAAAAGTCTCCGAACACTAGCAAAACTTCCTATATGAAAAAAGTACGCTTAATACAGTTTTTTTAAATAAATCCTTGTCGAGTCCTGTTATTAGACTGACTAAGAACAGGATTCGACAAGGATTTATTTATCAAAACTGTATTAAGTGTACTTTTTTTATATAGGAATTTTTGCTAGTGTTCGGAGACTATTGTTATTCCGTAACATTTCGATTTTGGGAAGATATTGGGGTGTGTACATTATTAGATTCCTCCATAAAAATGCTATGAGTCAGTTGTTGACAGGATTGTCCACTACTTGTTACGATGATATTTTTTGGTACCAGTTGCAGGCATCCACAAAAAGTATTATATGTCAATATAAAATTAAAGTTATAGAATCATGAATGGATTCCGCATACTTATTTTAGTCATATGAAAGCAAAAGCTACAACAGGAAAATAGTTTAAAATAAGCAGAAATAATATAAGCACAATTTTATTTCCCTATTCCAGACTGCAATCTATGTAATATTTCTCTAACGTGGATCAGTTACAACTAGAGCCCCTTAAATAAATAATAGGCCGGCGCATCACCGCCATTTTTTTGCCTCGTAAGAGGACAGCATTTCCGCTTGGCGATTTTATCGCTTCACTGGTGGTTTTAAGAAATTTTCATCTAAAAATAAAATCGACCAAAAATGATAAGCAACACAAGTAATCTGTTTCTGTTTCTTAAATAATTCATAACATTTGAAAGGGGAAAAAAAAAAGAGCGTACCAATTAAAATTGGAAAGTTTTTCAACGACCCAATACTATCAGGACACGGAAACAAGACAACTTTGGCGAACCAAAAAAACGTCGCCAATACTCTACAAACACACAGTAAAAAAGGGTTTCTTAAAATAATTTATGGTTATTAAAATACATATTTAGATTTAAATAATACTTTTTTTTAAATTTTTTACTTTATAAATGTCAGAAATGCAAAGAAAAGTATAAGTGAATAACAATAAAACTTACTATGCAAAGCTGTGCATTAAGTCCCGGGATCCAAGAATGTGGACGACAATTCGCAGCCCATTTTCTCCTTCTTGCATTATCCGAAGGAAACCTAAACATTTTGTATCCTTTTCTGGAGTGTTTACAGCAGTTTATTGCTGAACAACCTCCCATATTGCAGTTTATTTCACTAAAATTACGAGCAAGACGGTAGAAACAATGGATGCCGTTTGTTTATCACGCTGGGTACATGCGGCAACCCTAAGGCAAAAAAATGTCGGATGCGCCAGCTCGTATATATAGGAGCCTTAGTTACAACTACTTTTGTAGAAACGATACGATAGTGGTGAAATTAATAAAATACGCGAGGATAAAAAAATAATATTTAAAAATGAACAAATGCATGCGAACTCAGCTCAATGAACTGACGACATTTGTTTGACGATATAGTTAAAAATGTGTTTTTAAAAGTTGCTTCTACAGAATCTTTGCAAGCGCCTCTTTTAATTTAGCATTATTTTAAAGATAAATACAGAATATGAATCATTATCAATCTTTTATCCAAAATCATGCCAAAATAAATAAAATGCCATCACACTCTTGGCGATACAAATTTAAAAGGGGGGTTCTTTTCTAAAACCGCACTGCATGTGGAAGTAAGAAAACTGGGTCCTTAACCATGAATTTTATTTTGAAATTTTATTTTGGTTTCACTATTGCACAATATTTATTTGGTTATAATAATAATTTAGCGTCCTGTAAATTAAAATTTTAATTAGAATGTGAAACTGGTATAATATTCATGAGTTTCAAATTTTACAGTTAAATTGGAAAAGAATTAAAGTGCTAAAATTTCACACGCGTTTGCTAGTATTGAATAAATATCATTTAAGGAAAGATAAAAATCAAGATGAAGTTAAACAGAATAAATTTTAAATTACATCTATAAATAAATAACCTGTCTAGATATTTTCATAAGATTTCTAGGAAAAAAAAAAGAATTAGTCGTCTGAAGACAGCATCGTGCCAAACTTTAACGAAAATTGGAAAATGTGCCTCGGGAACATGAATTTTACGAAATAATTCTCATATCTAAGCCTGCAGTTGACAGTTCTCTTTGTTGTATATTGTGAAATGATGTTAACAACAATTTCAATGCAGAGATTAAAATTCTGCCTTCAGGGTTATTTATTAAAAATTTTTTGCAAATAACATTGAATGGAAAAAATTATAGTGTATTTTCGTTATAAAAATCAAGCCATAAAATTTAAAACGCTACATAATAGCTAATAATAAGATTTTAGACACACACACACACACAAAAAAAAAAAAAAAAAAAAAAAAGTATATTTCAATTTTTATTAAAATAACACAAACAACTGTGGAAGAAAATCATATTTATTGAAATTTTACTTTTTCCGACTGAGTGAAAATAATGCCTGGACCGGGAGTCGAACTCCGGATCTTTGACTTACAAGGTCAATGCTCTACCAATTAAACTATCCAGGCCAACAACCAGTTAGCATTACTCACTCAGACAACCTTTAGGCAGAAATATCTATGGTCTATCATGTAGATAGCTCAACAGAAATAAGCCGCAGGGAATGGAAAACACCATTAAACAATGGGAGAAAGAAATACAATTTTTATTAAAATCACACAAACAACTGTGGAAGAAAATCATATTTACTGAAATTTTATTTTTCCGACTGAGTGAAAGTAATGCCTGGACCGGGAGTCGAACCCCGGATCTTTGACTTACAAGGTCAATGCTCTACCAATTAAACTATCCAGGTCAACAACCAGTTAGCATTACTCACTCAGACAACCTTTAGGCAGAAACATCTATGGTCTATCATGTAGATAGCTCAACAGAAATAAGCCGCTGGAAATGGAAAACAACATTAAACAATGGGAGAAAGAAATACAATTTTTATTAAAATCCCACAAACAACTGTGGAAGAAAATCATATTTATTGAAATTTTATTTTTCCGGCTGAGTGAAAATAATGCCTGGACGGGGAGTCGAACCCCGGATCTTTGACTTACATGGTCAAGGCTCTACCAATTGAGCTATCCAGGCCGACAACCAGTCAGCATTACTCACTCAGACTCGTCTATTTCATTTTCATAAAATGATTCTCTTTAAATGTATGATTTTACTTCTGTCATGAATTTTGTGATATGTTTCTATGACCTTTATTTCATAATTCATGTATGTACTCGTATGTATATATTTACTATTTGTTGTGCCCGTTCATCGTACGGGAATTCAATTATTATTCACAATATTTTATTCCTTAATTAAATTTTATTCCTACACAAAACTTCTTTGCTTAATTAAAGCGAACTATGCTGATGAATATATAGAATATATTATTATAGTTATTTAGTACAATTTGTAAATTTTCTCTCATATATATATAATTTGAAAAATTGTTTGTGCACTGATTTGTACATAAAATTTTCTCAACGCTCAGAAAACCTAATTTCTATCACCATTTACGTTCCGAAAAATAGGTTCAATAGCTAATAAAAGAAAATTCTCAACAAGAGTTCTATACTAAATCTGTACCTTCCCTGTACTCAATTGCATCGAAAATAAATTAGTTTTTTTTTTTTTTTTTTTTTTTTTCATTGAATTTTCGTAAATGCCTGAAACTATAGCGATATTTGAATTTGATATTGATAACAGGGAATTACTTAATAAATATGCAATAAAATAAAATAAAATAAAATAAAATAAAATAAAATAAATAAATAAAAAGAGAGAGAAAATAAGTATATTTTGGAATAGCTTTAGTAGCCCCACTTGACAAAATTTGAAATTTGGCACCGAAGTACCTTCGTCATATCACGGCAAGCTCTTTTCTAACGTAACTGCGATAGCCATTTTAATTTTTCGCCCAAATGGAACAAAAATTAATTTTAATGTCAGCAAGACGATTACTGTAATAAAGCTGTGACTAACAAGGAAACATTCAAAAGGTGTCATCTTCAAAAAGGATTGAAAAAAATGTATGTGATTCTACTCTTTATAAAACACCAGAAAATGAAAAAAATATCGGCTGAAATTAATTACAGCGACCACATAAAATTATCAAAATTAAGCATATTTGGCGATTTAGCGCTGTTAGGCGATACGTTTGCTAGCACCGAGATAGCTGTGTACAAACAGAACCGTGTTTTGCTTTTCCGCCAAGTACTCAAAATCAATCGCCTAACAGTGTGAAATCGCCAAATACGCTTAATTTTGGTAATTTTTTGTGGTCGCTGTAATTAATTTCAGCCGATATTTTTTTCATTTTCTGGTGTTTTATGAAGAGTAGAATCAAATATATTTTTTTCAATACTTTTCGAAGATGACACCTTTTGAATGTTTTAAAGTCATTTAAAGAACATAGTTCTTCCTGATAAATTAATATTACTTTACCTACAAAATACTTTAAATTAAAAAAACAGTACTTTTTTTTTAATGTAGAAACTAATATACAGTAACACATTAACCTTTACCGATTGACCAATTATTACACTCGTCGAAACATTGCTTTGTTGCGGGAATGTAAGCAAGAATGGATGCAAAAGATGATCCATCTGATTGCAGGGAAATATTTTAGACAATTATCCCGTTATTGGAGATTATTTGGTTGGAATGACAAATTTTTTCTTTTCATTTTTTTCTTACTTCCACTTACCCATAAGGTAGGGAAAGTATTATTTTCGGGTCAAATTTTCGAAAGTGAGTTTTTGTTATATTTGCACGTTTTAAGGCTCCCTGAATGCGAAAATCATGTTTTTAGTTGTTGGTGTGTGTGTGTGTGTGAGAGAGGGAGAGAGAGAGAGAGAGAGAGAGTCTGTGTGTCTATCTGTTATTAGTATATTTCAAGAACAATTAGCCCCAGAAAGTCCAAACTTGGTATTTAAATGTATGTTACAAAGGGACGCTACACTAAGCTTATCGTTGAGATGAAGCAAATGGTTCGTGTACAGGGACACTCAAAAGTATTCAAATATATTACGCCTATGTGGGGAATTAGAGGTAAGTAGAGTTTAACATTTATAGACTGCACTAAACCAAATTAAATGAATATATATATTTTATATGCGTAAAAACATGTCTCATGTAGAATATGGCAAGGAAATCAGTCACTGTTCATTTACAGGGCAACAGAAAAGAACTAGATTTTAGTACGACAATAGTTGAAAATTGATGGAAGTGTATTTCAGGTTGCGCCGTATATTATTACTATAGGATTATATTTAGATGCACTATGTGGTTTGTACATAATATTCAAAAGGTATACAGGGCTGCAAATATTTAAGCGACCACATTCTTTTTTTTATTGTTTGTGGAAGTGCTTTACTATAATATTTTACCATGTCCCGGAAAGCTGCTCAGGAATTTAAATGAATTCCCCATAGACGTATGATAAATAAGGTATGTTTTAAAGTTAAATATGCATCGCTTATTTTTTTTATATATTTACATGTTTTAAAGATTCCTGATTTCTGAAGTCAAGTTTTTTAAACTTTGATCTTTGTCTGTGTCTCTTAGAGTAACTCAGAAAAGAATAATTTCATGAGATCCATAAGTTGTATTTTCAAATTAATGTAAGTTTTTTGCTGGAACAGTTTAATCAAGACTGATAACTTTCAAGGAATGTTGCGTGTGAAAGTTGTCTAAATAATTTTAAGTGAACTTTTAATTTTAATAACAGATTTAAATTCTGTGTAAATATAGGTGTAGTAAGGAAACGGCGGACCATTCGCACATAACTAATTATCATATAAAACTCTTTCGAAGCCTAATTTGAATTATTTTAACATAGGTTTTCATAACAGTGCTCAATATGTATACCAATATATACTCAATATTTATTACAAAATAAATATTGATCTTATTTATTTAATTATTTTCACTTATTTATTATTATTTTTATCATTATTTAGTACGAAAGAGAACTTATTCTCCGCGATTTTACGTTGTCGTCATTTATGGTATTCTACGTTGAATTTTATGTCCACCAGACGAAAAAAAAAAGAACATTCAAATACATTATTACTGAAAATAAAGGCAAAATTTCTAATTTCTAATAAATTCAAATTAAGGGAAAAAGCTGAAAAAAAGCCTAAATGTAATAATATAATAATAATATTAATAAAAAGGAATAGAAATTTCTGAAAGTATACAAACTTTTTGACATAAATTTATCTATAAAAAATTTATTAAAATAATAAAAAAACTATGTATCGAGAGATCCTATTATTTATGAGTCAAAGATAAATTAATAAATAAGTGAATTTCTTTCTTTTTATGTCAAAATAAATAAATAAATAAATAAATAAAAACAAAAATCGTTCTAAAAAAGTAAAATAGCTTCAGTACAGTACCCCTTTACGAAATTTGAAATTCGGCACCAAAGTATCTCGGACGTTTCTCACCAAGAACTTTACTTACGCAACTGCTATAGCCATTCTAATTCATTGCCAAAATAACAACAAAAATTTAAAAGCCGTGAAATGGATTTTATGCTATAGTTAAACCAAAGAAATTTGAAGAAATGAATATAGTTAGTGATGCTAGGGAACGATTTTTTTTTTCTCATCCAGATAGTACATGCAGTTGTTATTTTTTAATTTAAGAAATAAGTATAGCAGTTATAAGTAGTTTACAAAAATAGTGTCTTAAAAAGAACGAAATAATAAATAATAATAATAATAATAATAAATCTTACCTCTGATTCATTACTGCTTGCGATGAAATATGTTCTATATATAAAACTTTCTAAGTTTTAGGGTGAAATATAAACATAAAAAAAAAAAAAAAAAAAAAAAAAAAAATACATCAAAAAACAAAGTAACAATGAACAAATATAGACATTTTAAAGTTTCTAAATAGCTATATATAATTTTTATTTGTTTACAAAAGAGTTTTTTAATGATAAGTCTGAAATTAAAAATTTGAAAGTTTCAATGAATATAACATTAAGTTTGGTACAAATCTAATCGTGAGCCAAGTGTCACTGAATTCTGTCTAGCTGTTTTCAGGTGATACTTGACAGAGTAAAAAAAAAGTAATATATATCGTCATCCCCCCTCCCCATGCACACAGAGAAACTATTCTGAAACCATTTCTGTGGTTTCTGATGTCTCAAACGTAAAAATAACACAATTTCTTCTCCATTCAATGCGATTTACTGACAGATGCTTTTTACACATGCACAGGTGTATTTTATCCATATCTCTAAATCTAAACATATTTTTTTAATTTTCAATATATATAATTTTAAGTTGAGTAAAGGTTTAAATTCCTGACAAGTGTCGTTGAATTTCGTCTAGCCGTTCTCGCAAGATACTAGAACCAAAATAGCACTACAGACATAAAGACACAACGACCCACTTACATACACAGACATAGAAATTTTTCTGAAGTTCTAAATTCATTTTCGGTTTTCATAGTGGGTGAAACGTGAAGGTATCATAAAATATTTTGATTATGAAAAATTTACAGACAAAACTCTTATCTTATTTATATAGATATCGATAAGTAATAAATAAAATTTAATAAAGATTTGGGATTTTTTTAATTTAGGGAGAATAATATATACAGTTATCTGGTGCAGAGAACCAACAAAAACAATATAATAAATATTTTCTTAATAATAAACACACTGTTAACCAATGCATAAAAATTGTAATTTAAGATTACACAGTTTAATATTAGATACTTAAAGATATTCAAATACAGTCGGTAACAGAAGTGTCCGAACACTAGCAAAAATTCCTATGTAAAAAAAGTACACTTCGTACGGTTCTGTTAAATAAATCCTTATCGAATCATGTTCTTGGACTGACTAAGAACAGGATTCGACAAGGATTTATTTAACAAAACTGTAAAAAGTGTACTTTTTTTACATAGGAATTTTTGCTAGTGTTCGGACACTTTTGTTACCGACTGTACTATGTCATTTTCAAAAATATATTATAGTTGAAAGTGGATGATCTTTAACACACACACACATATATATATATATATATATTAATATATTCTTTTGTGTCAGAGTTTAATTATTTTCAAACAAAATAAGTAAACTAGAAAAAAATATCTATTTGAAAATATTTTTATAATTTCTTTTAAAATTGAAAAAGAACATAATTAAAATACAAGTTATTTTATCTTTTTCAGAATTAATGTTTTATTATTTTTCTTTTAATTATCAAATTTTAAAATGAAATATTAATAGTAATTAATGCTCAGTAAAACTTTTTTTTTTAAGTATGAAGTTATTTAACTCTTTATTTTATTAAGTTATACATTCCAGGCCCATAATATTTCTTTTTGCAAGAAGTTTGTAGTGGGAAGAAAAGAAAACAAAAACACGTATATGATTTTCTTTACTATAATATACAATGGGCATTCAAAAATTAAGTTACACTTGTTCCTCCACGGATGGCAACATTGCGAAACAAGTCCGAAACTTGCGCAGACGATAGTTCAGTTCCACGGTATCCAACGGTAGCAATTTCATTCAGATAGTGACAACGTTGGTGCGTAGTACAAGAAGGAAATGGCGCGTCAACTGAAAACTTACTCAAATGTTGAAGTACGCGGGACAGTACATTTTTTGTAGGCAAAACGCCTCACGAGTGCAGAGATTCATCGTGAAATATCGGCAGTCTATGGCCTACACGCAGTGTCACGTACAGATTTTGCTGCGAATAATGTCTTCCACTCGCTGCATCATATCTGGTGTGCTCACTGTTGCTTGTCTTCCTTCCCTTTCCGCATCGGTTAAGTCTGTGCGACCATCTTCAAACTGCAGGCACCATTTCCCAATGGCTGGACGTGACATTGCGTGTGGTCCATATACTGTCGATATTTCATATTGAACCTCTGTACTCGTGATGCGTTTTGCCCACAAAAATAACACTGTCCCGCGTATTTCAACGTTGGAGTAAGTTTCCAATTGATGCACAAATTCCTTCTCGTACTACGCACCAACGGTTGTCACTATCCGAATGAAATTGCTACCGTTGGAAGACGTGGAACTGAACTTCGGACTTGTTTCGCAAAGTTGCCATCCGTAGAGGAACAAGTGTAACTTGTTTCTGTTTGTAACTTTGTTTGTAATGTTTCTTTTTGTTTTGCCTTGTTTAAAAAGGACTGTTAAAATAAAAAAGCAAAAATATATATAACGCATTGCTGACGTGGACCAGTTACGATTATATTTTGTCGAAACGATACGTTATTGATGTAATTGATAAAATACGTGATGATAAAAATGACGACATTTGTCTGATGAGATTATTTTATAGAAAAATGTATTTTTATCAGTTGTTTCTTCAGAATCTTTGCAAACATCAGTTTAAACACAGCAATATTTTAAATATATATGCAGCAATTTAAAAAATATATATTGTTATCACAAATTGACTAAAAAACGCAATCGAAAAAATAAGAGTCAAAATAGGAATTAGATTATATACATATATATATAGATATCAAAATAAATAAATGAAAAGTCGTCGACAACAGAGCAACAAAAATTTAAAAGGCTTCATGGAGGCCTATACTAAAACTGCACTGCCAGCGAGAGTAGGAAAACTGGGTCATCAACCATGAATATTATTTTGAAACCTTTCTTTGAATGATTTTGCTTTCACTATTGCCGAATATTTATTTAGTTTTAATAATATTTTGGTTTCTGGTAAATAAAAAAATTAATCATTTGGTGAAATTGTTATAATATTTATGAGTTTCAAGTTTTAAAGGTAAATTAGAAAAGAAGTAAAGTACGAAAATTTCGCACGGGTTTGCTAGCTATCAATATTTTGCTGATCTAGATGATAATAATGATATATATATATATATATATATATATATATATATATATATAAATTATACAAAAAAACTGGAAGTAGAATTTAGGAACGAAAGCTCTCTACTCAGATTGTTATCATAATCTTTATTTTCGTGATTTTTCATAAAAGGCCGTCATCAATATGTAGATAGATAACTAGTTTTATAAGACGATTTATAAAGTGCATAAAATTTTAATAATAATAATAGTAATTATAATAATAATAGTAATTATAATAATAATAATAATAATAATAATTATTATTATTATTATTATTATTTTACGTATTTATTTATTTTTAATATAGCATAAAGTTATCCATGCAATAGATTACTAAAATTCAGCATGAAAACGCATTTAATACAAAAATAAAATTTAAATTTTATTGACCTTATATTTCGTTGCTTTATATTTCAAGGAAGACTATATTAAAAAACACAAAATATTGACTTAAAATTAATTTTATTTACGATGCATTATTATTAATATGTCTTAAGGTATGTTTAAATTACTTACATTAAACCTTATTAAATTTTAGCTTAAAATTTATCATTATCATTTAAAATATATTTTATCATTTTCACAAACATGTGGGTGTGTAGAAGCTATTTTCATATTTATGATGTAAATTAATGTACATAGGTAATAGGGTGGAGTAAATGATCGAAAATTTAAAAATATTATCCAATTAAATAGCACTATTTGCTAAAAGTTGTGTATTGATACGTATATGATATGATATTTTTTTTAGAATTTTCCTAATTCATCTTCATTTGCTTGCCGCACGGGCCTTGAAGCCCAAACTTCGCTTATAGCCCAAACTTCAAGGCCCATGCGAGAAATGAAGGTGAATTAGGAAAATTCTAAAAAAAAAAAATAAAAAAAAATATCACATTATATACGGATCAATACACAACTTTTGGCAGCTAGTGCTATTTAATTGGATAACATTTTTAAAATTTCGATCTTTTTCACCCCCCCCCTAATAAATGGTAAACTACATCACTATTCTAATTTTATATATTTATATATAAAATTTCTAGTAAAAATATAAATTTTTATGTAGACTTAAAATCTGACAGATGTATTACGAAATATGTCTGGTAATATTAGAATAACATTTTGAGAACATAAAGACTTTGTTATAGATGTAAAATTACTATATTACTTTTTTTTTTTTTTTTTTTTTTTTTTTTTTTTTTTGTATTGCAAAAGAAACAGGTATCGTTATTATGAAAGTAATCTAATAACAAACGTGAAAATGTTATTATTAAATCCATATTTTACGTCTTGGGGTAATATATTGGTACGATAATGTGGTTTTACGATAATATTCGCTCAGCAAAATATTTTGCTGTAGTTAATATACAGCAACAAGAATAAGTATAAATATCTTGATGCAGATAATTTTATGCAAATAGAATTTGTTTCTCAAAATCAATAACGGCAAGTCTTTTAAGGATACGGTAAGCTCTATCGTTAGCACAAGTATTTCAACTTATAATCATTAATATAATGTATTTTGGAAACTGAAACTAATAATAAAAGCAAATTGGAATAATTTGTTCGCAAATAAATTTGACGTAAATCAGCCTGTTTATAAATTTAACTATTTATTTTCAAGTGCATTTTAATGGTTTAGAAATTAACAAAATTTACAGACAGCCAAAATATCAGCGTGTGACAACGGAATATATGTATATATTATTAATAAAATCTTATTAATAAATTATTTAGCTTAACATTTATATTTTTATTTCTATTTTCTAAATATAAAATTGACACGGTAGTTTGGAACATAATTACACATTTTGTTTATAAAAAGTTATATTAATGTGTAATTATGATTGAATATAATTTTAATGTTTAAAAACAGTTTAAGTTTAAAAAGAAATGTAACTATGAAAATTTTAATTTATTATTTTTTAAGTAGAAGTTGAAATGATTAAAGAAACAAAATGCATTACAGTATAACACTGTTATTTCAATATTGTGTTTGTGTCACCAACACTGCACTAGACAGCTCAAGGATGACGTTAATGAACCCAAATTAGTACATCACGTTCCTTATTTTTACCATGTTTTTATTAACTTCGATTCTTGTGTGTTTGTCAGGGACAAATCTTGCAATCGATTTTTAACTAACTTCCCGACTAGCTAGACATTTGAAACTTTCACAGTAGCTCAGAACCCGGTGACAACACAATACTTCGAAGTCAGATTTTCGAATTTTCGAATAGTTTTCTTTTAATTAATTAAAATGTGAAAATGATAAGCTCCTAATAGCAATAAAAATAGTCATTAAAATATTACCTATAATTTATTTGTTGCCAAAAAAAAATTTACGAGTTCATTTTCTTTCGACCTAAAAATAAATACATTTAATTAAACGTGAGCGTTAAAAAATTGTTAAAAGTTAAATTATGTATTTGGCAAAAATTGACGTCGTTATCATTTTAAAGATTTTCTACACAATGATAAAGTGCTAATGCAGTTCATGATGCAAACATATGTTGTTCGGAAAGGATTGATATTTTATTTTTAAAACCAACTTTTTTTTTTAAATTGAGATTTCCGGTAACTCTTTAACCAATCACATTAGAACGTCCATCTTTGGAATATCGATAATAAGAATTTTCTCGCTAAAAGTCGCCAAAAAGTCGCCAAGGGCAAAAAGTTGTCAAATTTGGCGCCAAATCCATTACCTGCCTATTGGAGCTTTTTAATGCGTTTTAAAAAGAAGTTTAAGCTATTTAAAAACATGGTATATAATTTTTTTTTTTTTTATTATAATTATTTTCCATTATCTTAAATATTAATTGCAATATGAAAATCTTAAATAAATATATTTTTGAATAATATAATAGTAACTAATTCATTAAGTTTGACATTATTCTTTATAGTGTTCCAGGGTGAGTATATATATATATATATATTATTTTAGGATACGATATGTATTTAATTGATCCCATGTTTTTTCTTACACCCGGAATAGCAATAACCTACAGGTTATTTGAAAACTTTCAAAGTGTTTAGTGATATTAATATTAGTAAAATATATCGAGTAGAAACAAAGAAATTAAATAGTTAATAAAATCTAAGAAATTTTAAATGGTTTTGAAAAATATTCTAACCAAGAATCTTCTTTTAGTTTAAGTTTTTAACAAAGTGTATTTTTACTGAAAACTTGAATGAAACGTAAAATAAATAAATAAATAAATAAATAAATAAATAATAAAAATTGATTAATTAATTAAAAATAACTTAATGTACACTAAAATATAATTACACACACACATACATATATATATATATATATATATTGCAATTCCCTTTAACGAATAAAATATAAATAATATAAATAAATAAATAAATAAAATTTCGCAATATGCACATCAAACAAGTACATCTCACTTCGTTTCATTACATCACTTGAGCACTGAACCGCGAACATTTTTTAAACAATCGCTTAAAAAAGCATTTTTTTTTTTTTTTTTTAGTAAATCCTCGACCTCGGCTTGAATGGTAGAGACTTAATTCAGTTTATCGAAGCATCACACAGTTAGTCTGCAGAAATCATTTTTTAGTTCCCCACCATACTATAGGTATGGGGAACTTAGGTAATCGTGAAAAATTTCGACCTCGGTTTTTTGACTTTTCTACACGTTTTCAGGTGTGAGGAATCCGAAAATGACAAAATTTCTATGGTGTCTGTCTGTAGGGTGTCTGTTAGTCTGTTAGTCTGTTAGTGGGTCAGTCCGTTAGTTTGTTAGTCTGTGTACACGATATCTCAAGAACAAATTGTCGCAGAGAGGTCAGATCAGTTTTAAAATATTACTTTCGACACTGGCAAGAACCCTATTCATTTGCAACATTCGAATTTAAAAACTTCGTAAGTTATTCGAAATTTACGATTTTCTTAACATGGGAGAATAGGACAAAAAATCACTTAAACGTGCATTAAATGAAACCTTTTTACTGTAAAAATGTCAGACCAGTTTTAAAATACCAGTTTTGATGCCGGAATGAACATCAGTAACTATAAATATGCTACTTTGGAAATTTCGCAAGTTACTGGAAATTTACGGATTTCTTAACATGGCAGTATAGGGGAAAATTTCACATAAACGTCAATTTTGAGAGATATTTTCATCGTAAAGATGTCAGACTACTTTTGAAACATTATTTAGGACACTGGCATGAATATTAATGACTATGAATTTTCCAATATAAAGATTTCGTAAGTTATTGGAAATTTACGAATTTCTTAACATGGCTGAATAGAGCAAAATTTCACATAAACGTCAATCTTGAGGGATATTTTCATCGTAAAGATGTCAAACCACTTTCGAAATAATATTTAGGATACTGGCATGAATATCATAGACTATGATTTTTCCAATTTAAAAAATTCTTAAGTTATTTGGAATTTACGATTTATTTAACCTGTCAGAATAAAGCAAAATTGAGCATAAACTTCCATTTTGAGGATCCTAAATACGTTAGACAACTTCAAAATTACGTTTATGATATTTGTTTGAACATGATTGAATACAAATATTCTAATAGGAAAATTTCGTAAATTATTCGTAATTTACGATTTTATCAACATAGCGAAATTGTAAATTTTTCATATAAATATGAATTTGAGGATTATTGCATTGGAAATAGTAGCATGAAATCTAAACAACGGAATTGACCTCGATAAAATAAATTAATAGATTAGAATAAGATAAATATATCGAAGTGAACGGTGGATAGCCTATTAGGCGGGGATTTCATTCTCTCACTGTATGAAGCTTTGGTCAAATTGATTTCTTTTAACATTATTGCCGAAACGTCAGTGGAGGCCCTCTGTTGAGACTCAAAACGGTTTTGGGCTGTGTCTGTCTGTCTGTCTGTCGCGCGATAGCGGCCGCCAAAAAAGCGCTATTTACTTGAAATTTGGTACACATGTTCATGAGCCCCACGAAATCAGCTGTATAGTTTTAGGTATGTATTCCATTTGTAGTTCGTATACAGGGACACGCCAAAGTCTTTCTTATCATTATGGCCTATTGGAGAAATTTATATGTATCACGATAGCGGCCACAAAAATCACGCTATTGACTTGCAATTTGGTACACGTGTTCATGTGCCCCGCGAAATCTGCTGTATAGTTTTGGGTGTGTATTCCATTTTTAATTTGTGTACAGGGACACGCCAAAGTTTTTCTTATCATTACGGCCTATGGGAGGAATTTGTATGTACCGCGATAGCGGCCACAAAAATCACGCTATTGACTTGCAATTTGGTACACGTGTTCATGAGCCCAACTGAATCAGCTGTATAGTTTTAGGTGTGTATTCCATTTGTAGTTCGTGTACAGGGACACGCCAAAGATTTTTTATGATTACGGCCTATGGGAAGAATCTGTATGTACCGCGATAGCCACCGCAAAAATCAAGCTATTGACTTCCAATTTTTGCCGAAATGTGAATGGAGGCCTTCTGTTGAGACTCAAAAGGATTTTGGATTCCGTCTGTTTGTCTGTCTGTCATCCGGTAGCGGCCGCAAAAAACACGCTATTGACTTGAAATTTTGTACACATGTTCATGATGCCCACGAAATTAGCTGTATAGTTTTCGGTGTGCGTTCCAGTTGTAAGTTCGTGTACAGGGACACGCCAAAGCTTTTTTTACCATTACGGCCTATGGGAAGAATTTGTATGAACCGCGATAGCGGCCCCCAAAATAACGCTATTCACTTGCAATTTGGTACACATATTCATGAGACCATTGAGCAAGCATTTGACGAAACTGATATAGATCTGAGACTGACCGCCTTGGCGAAAATAATGCTCCTTTTATAATTTTTTTATCGAAAACAGACTGTTCTGGAAAATTCTCGTATCACATCAGCCAATGCGATTAGAGCTTCCATATTTGGTATATCCCTAATAAGGATTTTCTCGCCAAGATTGCCAAAAAAAATCGCCAAGGAGGGAAATAGTCGCCAAATTTATTTCTTCCCTTATAGGAGCTTTTTAATGCGTTTTTAAAGGAAAATTTGGCTATTTTAACGCTAAAACGACTATAAAGGCACAAAATTAGCATTTTATCAACTTACTAAACCTCTTTGAAAGAATTTATACAAAAATAAATGCAATTATTTACAATTTCGTAACACTTTATATCATATACAAATAGGTATACAAAGAGAGATACAACGGGGTTTGAGGGGGGCTGCCGCCCCCCTCAGGAATGTATTTGATTTTGGTAATAAGCCGATCGAATCAATATATACTATTATATAAGAAGGAATAAATAAAAATGACCTATTGAATAATGTCTGATGCAAATAGGACGTTGATGCTCCTGATTTGCAGATCCACTAGTAATATGTCTCGCACTAGAAATTTCTGAGAACATAAATATGATGGGGAACTGAGCAGAGTCCACCTATGCCAACTAGTTTTTTTTTTTTTTTTTTTTATTAAGAAAAAAAAATAGAATTTCGTGGTGAGTAAGAAGTAAAAATAACAATAACACAGGTCTACAGAAATGAAGTTGACAAATTTTGATTTCATGATTTTAGCTGATCTTTATGTTTTTTGATGTGCTGAAACCGAAAATGCAACCCATTTTTCTCTATCACGTATAGATTTTTGTCAATACAGGGTGCTTACGGACACAATTTCTTACATATACCATCATAACAATAGGTTGGTTGATTGGCTGTTATGGTTTTACGTTGCACTAGTGCTGCACTATTGCAACAATAGGTATCCATGATTAAATAATCAAGGAAACATGCTTAGCGTTGATAATTTTTTGTGGTCGCTGTAATTCATTTCAGCCGATACTTTATTCACTTCCTGGTGTTTTTTGAAGAATAGAATCACATATATTTTTTTCAGTATTTTTTGAAGACGACAAATTTTGAATGTTTCCCTGTTAGTACATTTATAACAGCACCGCATTTATTTTAATATCAGCAAATTCATGCTGTCTGGAAAGAGTAGTAATCCATACAGAAATTCTGTCTCGTTACCATCATTAAACAATCAATTAACAAATATTACGAAAAAAAAAATGTGTATTTCTCGAAAACAAGGTATATACAATAATAAGTGTCTTCAAAATGTATTTATTACTAATAAAGATTAGATTTTATTTATTTTTATTTATTTATTTATTTAATATTCCTTTATTTTGAATTTGTGTATGATTAAAATTCTATGACATTTTGAAACTAAATTGAAATTGATAGCACGTATCAGTTATGTATTTATCAAAAACTAATTTATATAAATAATATTTTTCTATATTTTTGTTCAAGATAAATTTAGGACAGTTATTTTTAAAACACGTATCACTGGATATTGAGTGATAAAATTTGCTTTGTTCAACAAATGTTACATTCTTTAAGAAACATTTCCTCTTTTCTCGTTGTAAAATATTGTATTTTTGGTAACAGATAAAGAAGCTTATATTTTACGTAACATAAATCAGTCTATTTATAACAGCACCGCATGTATTTTATAATCCGATGATGTAATTTTCCCTAAAACGAGTGATATTCTGCCAACTAAGCACATTAAATTCGCAGTTAACAAATTTTACGACAAATATCTTGTTTTGAGAAAAAAAAATTATAAAGGCAATTTAATAGATATCTCAAAATATATTTATTTGTATAAACTTTTAAAGTACTTTTATTCGTATAAACTTTTAAAGTACTTTTATTTGTATAAACTTTTATATTTTCAATTTTCATTTACTTGATTATTTAAAACTATTTCAATTTACATATTGTTTCGTACTTGGGGGTTCGTAAGTTGTCCGAGAATGAAAGGCGAATGTTGCAGAGACTGGTAACTTTATTTACAGAAAAATCGAGAAAATTTCAGGTCTATAAACCAGGTATGAACTTCACTTTCGCCAGTAAATGCAGCTTAAATAGCATCTGTCAACAACAAATTCACAGTACAAATTGTATTAGTAACATACAGAAATCGAGTGCAACCCAAAGAGGCACAGAGCTCTTACAGGAGTAATGAAAACATTGGCAAAATTCAACTCATTTGGCGCCAAAGCAACTCCTTAAATATCCGCATACAAAAATGTGGAAAATTCCAGAAACTTCGCAGCCAATCAACTTTGAGCTTCCCTATTTGATATATTGATAATAAAGAATTTCTCGTTAAGGTCTGCAAAAAAGTCGCCAGACGCCAAAAAGTCGCCAAATTTGGCACCAAAGCCGTTTACTGCCTTAATGAGGCTTTTTAACGCGTTTTTAACTAGAAATGAGCTATATATATATATATATGTATAATCCTCATCAATGTTAATGAGATCATTCCATTTCTCTACCCAAGTTTCATTTTAGTAATTATATAAAAATGTATTACTAATACATTTATATTTTTATGCCGGGTCTTTTTGCTACTGAAACAAAGCAATTTTCTGTCTACGGGTTAATATAGAAGGATATTCAATAAATTTTTACTTGTTAACGGATGTGCATTTACTATGCTAACATAATTAAAACGACATATCAGGTGATTTCAAAAATCCATTAATATTTGAAAATTCAGTAATTCACCGAAAAATTTAGATAAAAAGATAATAATTCACACACATGTTTAAAATAACATTTGCATGAATTGTGTGTAGTGTTAAGAGTTTTTACTTTCTCTTACCCATAAGGTAGAGAAAGTATTGTTTTTGGGTCAAATTTTCGAAAGCGAGATTTTGTTATATTTACACGTTCTGAGGTCCCCTGAATATGAAATTCATGTTTTTAGCCAATGGTCTGTGTGTCTGTGTGTGTGTCTGTGTGTGTGTCTGTGTGTCTGTCTGTTATAAGCATATCTCAAAAACAAAGTATGGGAGAAAGTTCAAACTTGGTATTCTAAATGTGTATCAAATAGGGATGCTACAGTAAGCTTTTCGTTAAGATCAAGCAAATGGTTCGTGTACAGGGACAATCAAGAGAATTCTAATACATTACGTCTATGGGGGAAATTGCAGGTAAGTAGAGTTTAACGTCTATAGACTGCACTAAAACAAATGAAACGAATATATATTTTTTGTAATAGAGATAGTTAACTGGGAAAAAAAAAAAATTGTGTATATAGGAGCCTCGCCTCCCCCCCAGAAAGAGCTCGCCAATACCTTTAAAACGAATGGTTGAACCATCGATCTGCGATAATTTAAAACAAAGTTATCGATTTTTTTAACTTTTAACAAAAAAAAAAAAAAAAAATAGTATTTTTTTTTTTTTTTTTTGAATAAAATGGACTTTTTTTGGGATATTTCGTGTTATACTACTACTCTAATACGGAAATCGTCTGCATTATCATAAAAGATAATTTTTTTTTTAAATAATAATTTTAATAAATTATTTTTTAAAAACAGAATTGTTTTTTAATAACCGAATTAAATTCTATATAAATGTAGGTGCATTAATGAAACGGGGGGTTGAGGAGGCGGTAGCCCCCTCACATAGAACTAATTATTATATAAAACTCTTCAGAAGCCTAATATGAATTGTTTAACAAAGGTTTACATAACAGAACTCGTTATCTTACCTTTTAATGTGCAATCTGTATTAATAGTATTAAATTTCAGGGTAAGAGAAAGTCGTGTGAGTGACACACCAGATAATTTCTTATCTTTTTCTTTTTTTTTCCCTTGAGTATTTATCTTCTGCTTTTATTCAAGTATTTATAAAATAGAAACATATACATATTACGAGACGTAATACATGCTTATAATAAACATATGGGTATATATGATCTATATGATACTTTATTTTAGAGGTACAAAAACACAATGCAAACAAGAAAATGATAATTTAGAATCTTTTATCATTTTTGGGATCTTGATTTTATACATATTTGGTTAACTTACAAGCCGAAAATGACTAATAAGTTTAGAAATGAAAAAGTTTTTGCTTGAAGTTACAGAATTGTTATGTTCTGTTCGAGAAAGGAAGCGGTTCGAGAAAGGAGAGGGCGATTATCGAGTGCAGTTGGGACTGACTCACAATGAAGAAGAAGACTTACAAAAAGCATTCTTCAGAAGAGTAAAATACTAACAGTCATTGGCTCATTTAAATTCAAATAAACGTAGCAAGTTTTTAATTTGCTAATATTTTACTAGAATTCACTGTATGGAATATTTAAATATATCAGTTCCAATATCTTAAAACAAATCCAATTACTTACTTTATTTATTGTAAGATACTTTTAAAATTTGAAACTCATAAATATTATACTGATTTCACCACATAATTAAAATTTAATTTACCAGAAGCCATTTTATTATTAGAACCAAACTAATATTGTAGAATAGTGAAATGGAAATCATTCAAAGAAAGGTTTCAAAATAAAATTCATGGCTGAAGACTCAGTTTTCATATTTCCGCAGGCAGTAAAATTTTAGTATAGGACTCCTATGAAGAGTTTTAAATTTTTGTCGCCATGTTGGCTATGCTTAGATTAGCTTACCTTTACAAGAAAAAAAAAAGAAAGAAAAAGAAACGCATGCATTCAAATGTAACATTAATTCACATTGTTGCCAACCGGCAAAATTAAAAAAAAAATCAAATTATTTATAAATGTGTTAAAGATTGTATTTTAAATATTTTTCTTTTAATTCATCTATCAAAAAAGCAAATATAAAGAAAAAAAAAATGTTGCATTTTAGAGTTGCAGAATATTAATGAAATTGAACAGACGGTATTTCACATGACGCATTTCGAACTCAAGAAAATGTTACAAATTTCACTTATGAGCAAAACGGTTTTTATGCGTGCAATATTTATAAACACGTAACAACTATGTACTCAAACAGTTGTAAATAACAGATATTTAAATATCATGTAACAGTATTTATTATGTGTCTGCAAGACATGAAAAATGGTGCTTTTATATAGTTTTGTCCACTGTACGTTTAAGGTGTCAGGAACGTTTGACTGGAGATAATATCAGAAAAATTGCACATAATTTCATTTACAATATTTAAAAAAATAAAATAAAATAAAATAACTACTTTTAAATCTTTTAAATTTACATAGGTATTATGAAACGTTTTATCTCTCTATTACAGAAATTAAAATAATTTACATTTTCATATGAAAATGTCAGAGCGGATTTTTTGCAGATGTATAATCTTGAATGCACAATATGTCCTTGATTTAGCCACAATTTAATAAAGTTTAACGGCTTTTACATGAAATATAAATATGTGAAATGAAGAAAAAATATTTTTTTAATTAAAAGTTTTGTAATTATAAGCGTAATTACGAAAAAAAAAATGATAATTTTTTTTTAAACAATAGTTTTATATAGATTTTTTCTGTTTTATCTTTTACAATGTTTCTTGTTTTCATCTATTCAATGTTTGAAAAGGTTTTCACAATATATATATATATATATATATATATATATTAGTCAAAAGAACGGAGCTTCCAAGAAATATTACTTTTTGGCATTTTAATTATAAGGTATTTTTCCATGCGCCCATTTTCTTTAGTTCATCTTATGCAGCCTTTGCTTGTAATCCATGTATGCTTATATCAATAGAAAAATATGCCTTACATTTTGAAGAAACCATAAATAAAATTTAAAAATTACAAGTATTCCAACAACTGTAATAGAGCGATAAATCATTTTTCAACATTTTTTTACAAGTTACAAGTTTCAAAAAAATAATTATTTTTCAAGTTATTGTAAACAGAATGATGATTATATTTTACTGATGTTTTCAACGTTCAAAGGTAACTGATCCTTAAACTAATGAACGCTATTTACCCAAAATAGATATAGTTCATATAAAATCATACCACACATAAAGAAATATAAACCTTTAGAGCCAGAATAAGTTATTTTTGTAATAAATCCAATAAACATTTTGATAGCTATTTTAGTACGTCTTGTTTAACTCAGCCTATACTATGACGTATTAATTGTTTGAAAAATCGAAATTTCACAGAATTTAAATTTCGGTTAAGCAATAAAACAGGCAAGACACACCTCATCATTTCATAAATGATGTAGTTTTATAATAATAATAATATCTAATTTTCGAAAATTACATACACCTCCAAGTTGCAGATTTAAAAAATTCATCTTAATATCTTCAAGATTTTTCTAAATTGATATTCAGTGTCAAGAGTTATATTTGTAATAGTTTTCAGGTTATACAAGTTTATCGTTTACCTATTCTTACTATTCAAGAATTTTCATGAAATTAGGCAGGTTAATATTCATGTCCTCCTTGTGCAACAAAGTCTACAACTAAAACAATGTCCACTCATCAAATAGTATTTCTACCTTATAATAGTATATCTTCCATTTTATTCTAGCATATGGACGGTTCATTGTAAATCTCCATATTTTATAAAATACATATTTTTGCTTAATTGTATCACATTTAGTCACAGTTTTCATTATAAAAGTGAAGAAACATCAGTATTTGCATTAAAATCCCATAAATGTGGGTACTTGTTTTACTTCAGAAATCTAAAACTTCTAAATATTCATTATATAAATGAAGTTTCTAAGTTACTTCACGTTATCTTTTTTATAATTTATAAATTCTTATAACTCTGATCTATATTCGACACTAAACATCGATATCATTTACTGAATTTTGACTTTTTCCCTACACATAAATATGCAATAAGTTCATTATTTCAAAATCCATTTACTGGGAGATAATTCACTTTTACAATAAACGACCCATACCATACTACTAATTTTTGTTTCTGTGTTTACAGAAAAATATAATGTGCATTATTATTTTTTTTTTTCATCAAGTCTACAAAATTTGTCCTAATATTGATTTTTTTTTTTTTTTAACTATCAGAACCTGACAACCACTATTCCCACTATTTTAAATACAATTACAGCCGATCTGTTTCAAAATGACATGTTTCTTCATTACATTCCTGTTCATTTCTTCAAATAGCACTGCTCTACATGAAACATTTCCCCCAACATAATTTCTTCAAATTATTATGTAAAAAGACCTCCTAAATCTGAATATGGTGCCAATTTTGCCCATCACTCACCATTGTTTTGGGACGCTCCCCTATTTTTATTACTTTTCGGTAAATTTATGGCTATGTATTTGTTTTAGAGGGGGAAAGGATTATTTCAACAGTTAAATATCTTCAGAGGGACACAGAAGGGAAATCTTCTAAAACCTGAACATTTGTAACGAGGAAGAAAATTAGAGGGGGGATTTGTCACCCGAAATGATAAATTACATTTGTTATATTTTATTATTATTAATAATTATTATTTTTTATTGTACATTTTTTTAGTGTTAAAATTATCCTTTTCCATCTTCCAAATCAAATTTATGGCCATAAAATTACCTAACAGTGATAAAAATTGGGGGAGGATGGAACGTCCTGAAAATTCGGTGGGTAATCTGGCAAAATAGTAGTCATGTTCGGATTCAGGACGTCATTTTACATAAGAATTTAAAAATATGATATCAATACTCGATTTTATTTTCCACAGTGCAGTGTAATTAAGCAATTACTTTTTTGTGTATTTATTATCACGAGGTCAGACTATCTCATCACACTGTGTGGTTCCAGAAAGATGTCCAGAGAGGTTGTGGTCTCATCGGTAACTATTACACTGATTTGTTATTCATTATAACTTATGTAAACTGATTTGTATGAGTAGCTACATATGTAATAATATCGATTTCAAGGGCTACCTTTTATTTAGAAGTTTTGAAAGCCACAATACAACTGTGCATTGTTCCTGCAAATTTTTTATGTGACGATATTAACTTTTTTAATTTTAGGAATTTATTAATTTTAGGGGTATCGTACAAAATATTTAAAACTGTAGAAAACACTTTAAAATAATAATAACTATACGCATTTAACAGAAAAATCTTATTCAATAGCTCACCTCATTCTTATTCTATTACATTAAAATTTAGAAAAAATCCAAATTATACGTTTCTGTACCAACTTCATTTAAAATTACTTTTAACAATTCGTCGGAAGAGCCAGTAAAATGTTTTATAAAATAGAATAGCTAAAATAAACAAATATTTATAATTAATTTAAGTAAAATTGTAAGTATCTGAAATTACACTAGCTACTTTATACAAAATTGCTGTACAATAACGAAAATGAAAATTAATTCTACAATAATAATAATGAAAATTAATTCTACAACAATAATAATAAAAATAACGCTTTTTTTGTTTTTTAAATCAAAGATAAATAATGAAAAAATACTGAAAAAAAAGGTAATGTCATAATGATATTTTCATAAATCAGTTTTCATATATATATATAGAAATTCAAAATCAGGTTTCATTTAATATTTATTATACAATTTAATATACATATTCAAAGCCAGTTTACATTTAACACAGAAAGTGTTCAGCATATATTGTTCATTTCACAATTTAAGTATCATTGCACAGGTATTTAGCGAAATGTTTACTGCTAACATTCATTAAAATTTTTCATATTTGTTATTTGGCATAAACTTAAAAGTCGTATATGATTTTAATTGTAATTTGAATTAATAAAATGAATTATTACAAATGAAATGAAGTTAAATTTATTAAGTATACCTCCAGTTATAGAATATAATTTGTAAGATAGGTAGGCATATGCTATGATTAAATTTCTGCATGTTTCCAAGAATTTTAATCGACTTCAGTTAGAATAATGAGCAATGAAACAACGTGTTTATTTATTTAATTTTTTATAATATTACCCACGCCGTTCAAATTTGTATACTGTGTTATCAAATATACTAGTTTACCATCGCAAGACGTGTAAAGAATAACATGATTTAACGTGTAGGAATTATATAATAACATGAGAAACGTGTAATAATTAACACAATTAATTATAACGTGTAAGAGTTTTTTATCAGTATTTAAAGTAGAATTATACATTGCGGTCTATGGTCTAAAGCTATTTAAAGTTGATGAAATTGGTTTGAAGTTATTTAAAGTTAGTAATGTTATGTTCTTTTTAAACGTTAAAAAAAGAGCAAACAGATACATATTTGACATCACCAGCTCACAATATATAGTTTTTTACAGGAACGTATATATATATATATATATTGTTTTATCAGCCATTTTCCTTTTATCTTTCTATTTTTTTTTTTTATGCAAGATTGGAACTAGTATTGTATATTTGCTGAACTAGCTATACAATATTCGAAATCTTGCATCTCATGTTGACAGTACAGCTAGTTTCCTGATGAGAACTGTACTGGGTTTCAACATTTTTAACTCTATTTTTCCTTCATGCATTCCTTTTTATTTCAATAGTATTTTGGTTTATTTCTTGCAATTCTTATCTTGTGTTGCTGAATTTATTCGATAAATGGATTAAAAAAACTATCTCATTGTTTTAGGCATTAGTGATATCTACGTCATTTCTCTTCTGTGTAAGTATTTTAACATGATTTTACTAATCGGTGAATTTTACTTAAATGGTATTTGTGACAATAACTTTATAAGTAATCCTTCTAAATATTAATCTCATTGTTGGTATTTTCATCTTTCTCTTATTTGCTGAGTATTGTAAAGGAATTAAATTATTTATTGTATATATATATATATATATATATATATATATATATATATATATATATATATATGTATATATGTATATATACTATGTATACATTACGATCTGTTAAATGATATAGAACTTGGGGAGAGATATTCAAACACCATATTACGATTTTCTTCTTTATTTATTTAACACTTTTTTTTATTTAAATGTCTTTAAACATTCGTTAATTATTAAATATTAAGAAAGTTAAGTGGAATCACTCCAGTTTTTTTTCCCTTTTCAAATACAGACATACAGCAGAAAAATAAATTGATATGTTTGTTGAACATTTATTTATTTATAATTGCCATGTCTTCTATTTTTTCCGGGAGACGTTTTGCCTTATATATATATATATATATATATATGTCTAATTTGTTTATTCATATATAATATAGTACATGCAATATAATATATAATATATAATAATAATATATAGAATATATAATATAGCACACTGTTAAAAAAAAAAAAAAAAAAAAAAAAAAAAAAAAAAGGTGATAAATCTGTTTACAAAATTCGAAATATCTACAGCTGTGTTATTAACATTGTTATTATTCTGGTGACGCTCATAGTTAATAGATTAAAAATTACATTATTTTCCATAAAGTCCATTGCAGAAGATAAATAATTGAATATAGAAAGAAATATCTGGTTTGTGGTTTAATTTTTGGGGACATGTGTATTTTTCATCCACCTGTAATACATCCTTAACACCAATTTTCATTTAATTTTCTTTTATATTAATTCTTTTATTTTCTTCTTAATTTTCTAAATCTAAAATTAAGTGAATTCTATCTTTCTCACAAAGTTTGCTTTCGAGGAAAATTGAACTGATATCAGTTTATTAAATTTCGCACGTTTTAAAGGCATAGATTACAAATCTCCCATTTTCCATGAAAAACGTAATACCAGGCAAAATCACCAGGATAATTTTCCATTAATTTTATCATAAATAACAAATATTACATGATTCTATTTTAAGACCGTGGTTATAAGTCCCATAAAGTTTGGAAGCTATGTGAAAAGTCAATGGGTTGCTACAGTGTGACGTTATACCCATTTCACTCCACTCCACTCGGCTTATAACAATGTTATCCAAAATTTATTGATTGGTTGCACAGCGAATATGAAAGGTGACTGGTAGAGCTATTTTCTATTAGTGCTGTTATTATCTATTTAAATACTCTTGTCAAAAATGTGACAGCTTGCCTTTAAACTATTCCTAGGGGTGAATTTCAGAATGCCATCAATCACCCATTGCTTAATTGTAGTGTGAGTTTAGAGCCCACATAGCCTCTTCCATTTGAATATCGTAAAAGTTTCACAGATATCAGTGTACAGCTGGTAAAATTCAAGAGTGAAAAAGTTTTATGAGGATCTTCATTGAAAACTGTTGTAATTAATTTAAATTATTAAATTATTAACGATTAATTAAATAATAATTAATATATATTCATTAATTAACGATATATATTTCATAAATATGCATATTAAATCACTAACGAAAGTAATGAGTTCATTAAAAAATAAAATAAAATAAAACAATGACGTTGGGTGCCAAAGCCCACCCTATCAATAAATTCTATCAACGTCAATGATACAATTAATTATTGGTTTACTGTGCCACACAAAATTATTCAGAGAAATAATGAGATAAAATTAAAAATTTATGGAATTGAAATTTCAATTATGTTATTCGTTTTACACACTTTCCATTAAAATTAAAAATATTATGAATTCGATTCGTCTATAAGTCTGAATATCACACTGTTTACGCTCTAATTTGGATAATATTTCTAGAATGCTTCATACTATTCGTAGTATATCTTATGCATGCTTACTAAAATATGTAAAGCATATTCTTTACGAAATAGTATCTGTTGGAAATAATAAAAATAGCACAACTAATTTCGCTAGAGGTATTCCTACAATTTCAGATACATTATTTATAAATACAGTGATTTTTTCAACATATTTTAATATCCTTATGCTACAGGAAAATAATGAAATATATATGCTTTATATAATTCTTCAAATATTTTTTTCTCTTTTTGTGGAACAAAATACATGCAATATATTTCGGCTTGCTTTTCCTTAAGGTGGTTCATCTAGTTTATGACGTATAAAAGAAATATTCACAATATGAATTTTCAGTATTATGGAAATACTTTTTACTATGCTATATGAGGTGTATGCAAATTTTAGGCGGTATATGAAGCAACTCAAATTAAATCTGTTTAATTTGGGCTGTTTCTCGCTTTAAAAGAAAGGGTATATAAGGTAAAGACAACAGTGGTCGTCATCCCTAAGATTTGCACCAGGATTCGTCACTCTCACAAAAGACATGTTAAAATAACCGGTCATTAACATCTATGAATTTCAATTCACTCGGGCTATGTTTTCCGGTTCAAAGGTATCTAACGCAGGTGCATTCAAATTAATAGATGTAATTAAACATTTATTTTAACATGTCTTTTGTGAGGGTGACGAACACTGGTGTCTTTACCTTATATTTTTGAGGTAAATTAACAAAAACAGAATATAGTTAAATTTAAAACAGAAAATAATAATTAGAAACAAAATAGATTTTTGTAGCCCAGATGCGTCATATGATTATATGGTGACATTATTTAGGCAAATAAATTTGGTAAAACTGCATAACCAACAAACAAACAAAAAAAAAAATCTTGCACAGTTCTTTGCCTAGAGAAAAACACTTTGAATTGTTTAAGTCAAGTTATAAAAAACAACAATAGTAATAATAATTATAATAATAATAAATATATAAATAAATAAACATAGTTTCTTTCCACTTTAAATTTAAAAAAATATATGTACATTTATATATTTTTATTAAGTTTCACTATAGTTTTAAATATTTGATAAGTGTTTAATATTATAATTAAATATACACTTTTAATTAAGGCATAATTAGGTGCGACTTAAAAAATATTTTTCTAGGGGTTTTTTTCTTCTTTTTTATAATTATTATTTTTTTTTCTATAAAATTAGAATGCTTTATAATGTAATATTGTGACATAATTTCTAAAAGATTAATAAATCTTGAAATATTAAACAAAATACACTCCTTGTAAATTTATGCAAGTTAATATTCTACCTCAAGTGTTGATTCACTGCCTAAACTAATTAAAGTGTCTGAGAGTGATTGATGAATGACAACGAAAGAGTGTTTACTTAGAAAGGTAAAATTACTTCGCATTTTCATCGTACTCGCAATCTTTAATTAAAGGAGAGATTCTGAAGTGTTATTCGTGTTATAAATTAATTAATAATTTTTACTTCATTATGTAATACATTTATTTTGGAACATGCTCTCAAGATATCTGCATTATATTATGTTGTAATAGCGAATATATTTTTTTTTATCCTTTCGTTTGTAACATAGACATTATTTAGAATCATTCTTAAAATTTATATCTCTAATATTAAAATAATCTTGACTTACAATTTATTTAGTTAAATTTTGATTTTATATGAATTAAAATAATAATAATAATAATAATAATAAAATGCAATATATATATATATATATATATAGAATTAATTTAAAGTAACAGCAGATCCAAATTCAAGAATTACAAAAATTAAACCTATGTACGTCCCCAATATTCGTATAAATAATCCTAATGAATAAAAATTTTGACATATCGTTGTAAAACCAAGTAAAAAAAAATGAGTAGTATTGCATGCATATATGTTTAAATACAGTTGTTGACAGATTATTCGCAAATCAAGAATATATATATATATATATATATATATATTTAATATTGTCATTGATTTTTTTCGAAATTACTATCTGTCTTCTGAAAAAAGATAAGACGATTTTTTTTCTTATATAATCTTATGAGGTATTAAAATGTATTTAACTAAAATGTTTTAAACTTAATCTTATCTATATAATATTAGAAAAAGTATTGTTTTTTGGTCAAATTTTAAAAGAGTATTTATGATACATTAGCATGTTTTGAGGCCCACCAAATCCGGAAATCATGTTTTTTTGGTTAGTTTGTGTGTCTGTACGTGTGTTGAGATTGAAACTCAGCATAACTAAATAAATGTATTAGCAAGAAATCTAAACTCGGTACTCTGAATCTGAATCATATGATGGTGCTACATGATTTTTTTTTATTGACATCAAACAATGAATCGTGTGCAGAAAATAATTCCAATATACTAGGGTTATTAATTAAAAAAAAATGGAATCGGATTCCACATATAGGTAAGCATTTTTCTTACTATGCTGAATGTAAATACATTATGTGGTATTTACATAAGTTGTAAAATATATACAGGGCTACCTAAAATTAGACTAATATACTTTTCTATTGAATGTAATTGATGTAAGTGCTTACGAAGTCTGCAAATTGCTAATCAAAGTCTGCAAAAAGTGTTTAGGAATGAAAGTTAATTTTCAATACACATATGGTAGACGAATATTATTACAAGTGCTATATTCACTACAGTTTTTTTTTTCTCTAATAGTTTTTTAGCGTTTGATATGTGTCTCTGTTCGTTATCACCTTAAATTTAAACTAATTGAACAAAATTTGTTTTTGGCAGACCGTATGTGGTTGACAGTGTAACATTTTGACCCTGATTGTTAAATACTAATTATTCATTGAAATTAGTGTTATCTAGAAAATTTGGAATTAAGTTTAAATGTAATATCACCTTTAATATGAATGTACGTATAATATTAATACGGAAATTTTAGGCATTTGTTGTCCCCTTTTCATATAAAGATATAAGAAATAAATGTGTTTCTTAAATTATTTGGAACATTACAAGCGAATTCCTGTGAAGTACTTGTTATTTTACACCTTAATCTGTAATAATTCTTTATAATACTGAAACACATAAATTGTGCCTTTTTGTGAAAAACACACTTAATTGTTCTTGTAATATCTCTTAGAGATTTTATAACACAATTATGAAATTTTGTACATGACATTATTAGTATATGGAAAACTTTTTATTCAAACCTTTTTTATGCGTTCAGAAAAAAGAAAAAATGTGTAATCTCTATGGATTTTATAAATTGAATGCATAAGAAACGAGAAATTAAAAAAAAAGGCACCTGTACACTATAAAGTCAGTATTTTATTTTTTAATTTTATAATTTACTCGGACAAGTCTTAAACGAAGTCTAATTAGTGAGTGTAATATCTAAACAATATTAAAATTATTTCAGTATACTTAATAACGAATTTTACTTCAATCGAGATCGTTGACAAAGATGGATAAATTCATTAAGTTTATTTCTTATTTCAGAGTAAATTTTACAATTATTTTGAATAATAACTTATTAACATATCATAAATATATTGTATTTTTCATTCCATTTAATAAAAGTAAATTGTTACATAGACAGCTTACACGTTATTAACGGACAATTAAATTAAAAGATTTAAACTGCTTTGCGATATTTTTTTTCTGTTTTTGTTTTATAAATGAGGATTTCATGATTTTTATGTTTGTAGATACGCTTAGGTTAAAAAACAAAATACATGCGTTTATTTAATACCCTTTGGAATCTCTCTCTCTCTCTTTTTTTTTTTTTTTTTTTTTTTTTTTAAATTAGGTATTAGTATTTTTGCGAAGCATTCAATTTGTATGCAAATATACGGTTGCTGATAATTGAAGAGCAAACATTCAAACCGTGTTCTCTCCAAAATAATAATAATAATAATAAGTTAGTGATCTTTCTTTGAGGTTAACATAAAAATTGTATGTCTAGATATCTTCTTAGATATGTCTACATATTTTCCTAGTATATAGTGATACATCTAAACAAATGATAATTAGGTTTTAAGCTTAGTTATTTTTTAATTTATTGTGCTACCTGAAAAACTGTATTAGAATGAGAAAACATGGTTTGAATGTTTGCTCTCAATTATTTTTCCATTTCTATCGCATATGTCATCTTTTTACAAAAGGAATGTTCATGTAACATTTAATACATTAGTATCCGCTTAGATTATCTCTCGGAATGGAGCAGTTTTAGCAAAGTGTAATTTAATTGTTTAAATCATCAAAAGTTTTTTACATGTGACGCCTGTTAATTGGTTGCCGTAACAAATTAGTAAATTAACAATTTTATTGCATAAAAACTATAAAATAGCTAAAAAATGATACTATTGTTTAATTATACTTAATTACAGAAATCCATCAACATTTTCATGATTTCTCTCTCTTTTTTTTTTCTATGATACAAGTCAAAAACTCATTATATCATTACAGGGTTAAAAATGTATTCTACGCGAGCTAGGATCAAAAGATGCAAAAAAAAAAAAATAAATAAATAAATAAAAAAATAAAAAAATAAAAATAAATCAGTAGATGAATAAAAGAAAAAATGAAATAAAAGAAAAACACCAATAAAATAATGTAACAAAAACTTTTCTGTGTCAAATTTTACAGTGACAAAAACACGATTGAGGTCAACATTGTCTAAAGGTTTGACCACGTGATTCACATCGATTCCAAATATATTTATATATATATATATATATATATATATATATATATATATATTTATATATCAAAATGTGAATTTGCGCTGGATAAATAAACGCCGAAATAGTATTCAACTTTCAGTATGCCAAAGGAAATAATCAAAAATGCTGAAATCAGCTTCAGTACAATGATTATATATTTTTGGTATTACCTTTTGCATTACGTACGTTGATGACTTTTCCAGATGAAAGTTATATATTTCTGGAAGACTGCAGATTTAATAGGTCCATCTATCTGAAAAGCCATTAAACCGTATCACCGCAACAGGCCCATCTCAGCAAGACCAACCCAGAAACAACAAATTCTAATGCATAGAAAGGGAATTTTGGTTTTTACAAAGACCTGTAATTTCGAATAGCCTTTGGCCATTACGCTTCTTTAATATTTATTTCACAAGAAATGCATCATGCATTTTTTTTTAACGATTAGATTAGAGAAATCCAGTTAATTCCTAAAAAAACGACGTGAAAGTCTCTTGTTCATGGGAGTATTAGTGTTGTCGAAACTTCGAGGTTTGCTTAATTTTTCTTCTTTATGTTCATTTAATGAAATTTGAATCAGAGATCAGAGAAAAATACTTGTATATGACAGATTTCTATTTTAACTTTACATGAATTTATTTATTTATTTATTTTTATTTTATTTATTTATTTTTTTTATTAAAAGAAAAATGATTTAAATAACTCAAAAATTTAGTCAACGTAAAATTTATTCTACTATGTGAGGCCCGCATGGTGATCTAATTAAGGTTACCAAATATAGTTACTTCAGTTACCAAATATAAGATTTGAATCCCTTGGATCCCACAGACGGTCTTAGTGGTGCAGAATAGCTTTATGGAGTAAGTACAGGTCAAGTCAACTTTTCTCAGAAAAAATGAATGCTGAGTAACAACCCAAATTCAACCAAACCTACTAGGCAAATTAAATAAAATATTTTGAAAATCTCTAAAATATTTAAATGATCCCACACTATTGCAAAAAAAGTCTTATTTTTCGGAAAGTCCTTAATAATTTCATTTAAAATTAAAAAAAAAAAAAAAAAAAAAAAAAGAAAAAAAGAAAAAAGAAAAAAAAAAAAGAAAGAAAGAAAAAAGACTTTCTTTAAATAATTTACATCAGTTTGTTTTTCATTTTATATTACTATTTTGGTTTTAATGCTTTTGAATTTAACAAAATGATATTAACGTCTTAAAATGACGTTTCCAATCCGTAGCCGAGAGTTTTTTTCCTGAAATCTGGTGTATCGGAAGTGCTTGATTCAGTCCTAAGTTGCGCTCTTCGTTCCAGATTTTCAGAGTTTTTTGTGGTTTTCTCCGAAACTTATGAAATTTGGTCCAAGATAACTTAAAAATGTCCTCACGGAGGACATTCCACCTAGTCATAGGAATCAAGCGTTGTCAAAAATCCTTATTTCCAAACACCAAAGAATCTTTACATCAAAACTTGAAATGAAACATATTAAAGATTAGCAGAAACGCTTAAATTAATTACACTGAGAAAACAATATACCACCTTCATCAAGAATGATTAAATGGTCATTTTCTAAATCCCTAAACTAGAAATATAGATTTCCAAGCTATGCGCATAAGGCATGACAATAAACTTAATAGACGAAAGGATAGAGAATTTCTAGGCTACACATTTCTAGATGGTGAAAAAATATTCGGAATATTCTGAATCTTTTGTATTGAGGGACATTCTCTCTTGATTTTCTAGAACTGGGTAATAAGCCAAGATTATAGTTGCTGAAATCCGCCTCTTGTATTCGCATTTATTTGCAGAGTTTTTTTTTTTGTTTTTTTTAATAACATTGCCCTCGATAATATAGGCAAACTCTATAGAATTCTAATAGGGCTTGTAGAACTCGCTTTCAAAGGGGACTAGAATTTATAAAGATGACATAGAAATATTTTTTATACAGCCACAATTTAGTTTCTAGATGTCAGTTACAGAATTTTTTCTCAGTTTGCATTCATTTTCAACTTAAATTATGTAACCTTTATTTAAGTTTTTATAAAAAGACTCATTTAGATGTAACAAGTGAACTCACTTTTTAACACTAAATTATTTAAATTAATTTTCACAAGAAAAGAAGTATGACAGAAATATAAAACGCTTTTCTTTTTAAAATCTTTGTTTTTAGACTGTAATTTATCTTCGTTACATAGTATAAGAAAAATGAAGAAAAGTATACTGTAAACGACAACAGCAAAATCACTCTGTTTTGGATAAACAAAAATATTTGTTTAAGATTTTAATTAAATGTTTCTCTTTTCAAGTTTTTGAAAAAAAAAATCCTACACTGTTAATATATATATATATATATATATATATATATATATATATATATATATATATAGCAGTACTTTTCTGGAAAATTTCGTGCAGCTAAAGTGCCCAATATTTATCAGTAATGTTCTTTAAAAATATCAGTAACCCTCAAACATACACACATTCAAAATAAGATTACATTCTTGAAATCAGGAACTTTTATGGTCGAAAACCTGGTTCTTCTTAAGAACCTCTCCCAAACTTATTAAAACCAGGAACGTATCTAATGCATAAGAATAACGTTACTGAAAATTTTTACAGTGTACGTCTTCATAATGAAAAAAAGAAGAAGAAGAAACTCTATATAGGGATTAATGCATCTTATGCTAATGGAAGTTACAGGTTGCCATATTGGAAACATCACATATTATTTACGTAAAAAGCCGTCTTATTTTTTTCCCCTTTCAGTATATTTAATATAACTAAAATAACATTGTCTATTCCCTTTCATTATTCATTAATCTGCAATTTCATTTAAGTTTTAGCTTTGAGTTACTGCAAACCATAACTTTTATCCTGTTCTCTCGGCCGGGTATTATTACAATAAAATATAAACGAAATAAAAAACTCATTTTTCATTGTTTGATTACTTAAAAATTTTATCTGATGCATTGCCGGTCTCATCGTAAAAAGTTTGTTCGTTAATGGCGCAGTAGTCATTACAAGTTGTTTAAATACTTTTATTAGAAAAAGAAAGTAAGATCATGCGGTACGCATTAATCATTAAGAATTTCCAACTGTACGTAGTCATTGTATAATAAAACTTCAATGTTATTTGCCTAAGTTATCACACAACGTACAGGCAGAAGGACAGATAGACTAATTGAATTAATAATCACTCTTAAACATTGTTAAATAACGTTAAAAATGCTTAATGCAACAGAAGCCCTTAATTTACAATTGCAGCCTTTAATGTATTTGAATATTTTAGTGTAGCCCTGTAAATCTTTAGGTTAAACTTTTCATATTCTATACAAATCATTATTTTAGCGTATTAGAAATAAATGTGAATTTTACAAGGATTTTTGCGTAGAATGGAATTTAAATGATATTTATAAAAATATCGCTCCTAAAACGCAATGCATTGGTATTATTATTATTATTATTATTATTATTATTATTGTTGTTGTTTGGGGGGGGGGGGGGGTTCTGTACACAAATCAGTTTCACGGAATCTATTAATGTTATTTTAAATAGGGGACATTCCATAGTAAACTTGAATAAGTATATCATTTTAATAAAATTCTGAACATATGTACGGACGCTGGAGGCGGGCAGACGGACAGACGGACAGACGGACAGATAGGCAGTCGGAAAGTCAGGCAGACAGATACACTAATTCAAATCACATTCGTTCTTAAAAATTCTTAGAAAGTGTTAAAAACGCTTAAAAAATTGGAATTCCTGGAAGTTTCCAATAATAGCCCTTAATATAACTGAATATTTTTGTATGTCTCTGTAATTTTTAATTCTAACCATACTATATATTATAGAAAGCATTCTTTTGAGCATATGAATAGTATATTTGAATTTATTAAGATTTGTGTAAAGTAAAGGTATTAAAATATGGTTTATAGATATACATCTCATACGAGTAAAATGCAATGCTTTAGATTATTTTCTTGTGACTCTGTACACAAAAAAGTGGTGGTATTTACCCCCATGAACACCCGATACTGAACTTGAATAGCATATATCAGTATCAAGATATTGGATTTTTACGGGTGTTAAAGCGCAGACAGACAGACAGGCAGAAGGGTAGACAGACAGACAAACTGAAGTCAATGACACTTTTCAACCTTCTTGGAAAGCGTCTGCAAAATTTTATTATGTCGCTGTGATGTGCTTTAAATATGAACCAATCTTTTCTTTCCTCATTTAGGAATGTCATGTAAAAAATTCTAAAATGATTTCAGCCAAATATATTTATTGTGCTAAGCAGATCTCTGCATTTGGAGAGTTAAAATTTAATTACGTATTGATTCTCGTGATATCAAGACGTTTTTGTAAGTCTCTGTAACAAGTTAAAAAGATGTATATTAAATTGGCTTCCTAATATTTTATTAAAATTAAGATGACTGTTCCGTGATAATAAACTTTGCAAATATATTCTTACATAGTTTTCTGCTTGTCATGATGGATTGTTTCATAATATGTTCTGATGGAAATTCTTTCTATCATAGATTCGAATCCGAAACTACTTTATCTCTATCTGAAGTATTGATTCAATATTTTATGCATTTTTCACGGAAGTTTCAAAATAATCAGATTTTTTTTTTTTTTTTTTTTTTAAATCATGGTCTCGTATTACTTTATCTTTATTCTGATCTATACAGTTACAATTTCCAGCAAAAATGTGAAGATATAGGTAATTCTGCTTTAATTTCATATTAATTTTAAAAAGCAATTGAAGTTTATTGCAGCTTTTACTTGATATGATTAGACATAAATTTCTATAAAAGTAAACATATTAGTTAGTTATTACATTATGAACAAAAGTGAAATAAAATTTTCGATAAATGTCTAAAATTGTACTCACAAAGTATGCTATACCAATAATGAAAATATTATATGTGATATCCATTTGTATATTTACAATATATGTTTCATAGAAATATTAATCATATTATAAATATAATTGTAAATGTCGTTTTAGAATTATTTAGTAAAAAAAAAAAAAGTAGATGTATTACAAGTATATCTTACAATTTATACTTTGTAGTTAAAAAATTAAAAGATAGCATAGTTTTTATTTTATTATCAAGACATTATAAAAGGCGACTATGAAAACTATTTAAATCTTAGAAACATATATGGACTCCTACAAAATAATACAATATGGTAATTTATTATAGTTACTGTTTTATGCAGACATTCCAACATTTTAATTTACTCTGGAGCACTGTTAGCAACCACCCTTTTTCATACCACTTTATTTAAAGCAAAATTTTCTTTGCATGGGATTAGAATAACAGAACAAAATACCCTCTTTATGAAATGTGGTATGAAAAAAGGTTGAGTAATAAGTTCGCTCCGGAAAGAATTAAAAAGTTGGCAAGTTTTACTTGTAGAATCACCAATAATATTAAGATATAACTGGCAAACGGATAATATATTATGTTCCATTGATAATAGGTATATGACAAAAAGGTTGAAATGGTAATATTTGATAATATAAAGGACATCTTTATGACAACACTTTTTACCCTGTATGAAGACAAATTATTAAAATTTACATTTAAATATTCTCTTAAAATTGATCCTATATTCATTAAAACATTATATTTGTTAAATTTTTCTTTTCACTACGGCAATGCATTCTTGCCGCATTTTACTTCTTTTTTTATGTTACTCAAATTTAATTAGTGGAAGAATTTATATACATAAGAAATGAGAATAAAAACGTAATATTAATTAAAAGAGAGTGAATCTTGTTGTTTTATTATTTTTTTTATATTTTTAGTTGTAGAGAAGAATTAATTAACTTGGCTTTGTGCGTCACTCTGAATTAGAAATACGAGATGATTGCACCAGTTTCTCACTGTTCACTGGAGAAAAAGTTGGTATATGTTAAAAATAAATATGTAACTAAACCTAAGCTTACATTTTACATGGAATTCTCAATAAATATTTACCAGATTATAACAAATTATATTTTGGATTATTTAGAAATTAATTTCATTTAAATTTTTAATTAAGAATTTCGGAAAAAAAAAATGTATGACCTATTTTAAACATTTGTAAGAATAAGTACTCAAAATCATACTAATCAAAAAATATTTTTTTTGTTAGAAAACTTACAGATGAAATTATTCAATTTAAATGAATTTTACATTATCAGCTTCAATTTTTATCAATATATATATATATATATATATATATATATATATATATATATATATATATATATTGTAACTATATTTCCAAAATAATTGTCAAGATTACCAATTCAAAAAGAATAATAATAAAACTTTTGTCTGTTTTTATTTTCAATATAAATGAATATATAAATATATATATTCATTTACATTGAAAATAAAAACATATTCATTTTATAAATATATATATATATACAATAAAAATGTATATATTTAAGCATTATATATGTTTTTTCAATATAAATTTGCAATTTTCCATTATTAAAGCTTTTTTTTTTTCTGAAGAAAATTAAAAGTAATGACTAAAAATATTAAGTTGAAGATCGAATTGGAAAGTTTGTTACTGCACTGTTTTTCTTTGAGACTTATTTTTTAACAATGAGCAAATTAGAAATATATATATCTACCTATTATGATTAATAATATGCATATATAATACAAATGAGTATGTAATACAAATGACTATTTAAAAATGCACATTAACTGTAATTATTAATCAAAGTTAACACAACCTTATTTTTCTTCTTCTTTTTGCGTAAAATATAATAATGCGTAAAAAATGCGTAAAATAAAATATTTCAATAATTTAAGGTGCCTGCCTACTGTCGGAGGAGATTTATTTTAATAATTGAAAAATTGCCTATTTATGTGCATTACATAATAGAATATAGTTAAAAACTGGGAAAAGCATGAAAATATTATGCAAATTTTAAAATATTTTGATATTTAGGCTCAAAATATACATAAAATTTGCGACGATAACATTTTACATGCTGACGATACATTTTACAAAGACGATAACATTTTACATGCTGAAAAAATGATGAATTTACATGACAGTTCATAACTTCTATCGACAAAAAAAAAAAAAAAAAAAAAAATGTTAGATTCATTGTGGTAGTTAAATCCTTAAGACAACTCATCTAGAGTATTTTGTCAAAGTTTCGTAAGGTTTCAAGTATAACTTTTGGAGTTTTGCGATAAAGCAAAATGTTAAAAATCTCATTTTGAGAAAAAGCAGAAAACGTAATTAAAAACCAGATTTTACCTATTAAATAAAAAATAATTTTAATAAGTTCCTGATTTATTTCAAAGTTTTTTTTTCTTTTTTTTTAAAATTTATTTTATATGCAGTAACAAATTTTGATGCTTATATTGAGTAAAACATTTATGTAAACAAAAATTTACGGTCACTTCCGGTTTAAAAAATTGCGAGTGACTAATATTAAAGTGACTGTAACTCAAGTTCTAAGCAAGATAGAAACAAAATTCAAACTGATTTAGAATGCTAAAATATCAGGCTTTAATTATAAACCAAAAGTAGAAAATCAGAGACTTTAGCGAAAATTGCATTTAAAGGTAGCACCTTAAAATATACAAAGTTCTTCGATTATTCTTTCGACTTTTCATTTTCTTCGATTATCTTCATTTTAATGTTTCAAAAAGCTAAAATAATGTGTATTAAATGAGTATTTTTTATAAATTAACTTTATTTAAAATTTATTTATCTGTAAATCCTTTTAGCTTACAAAACTAAAAATTAATAATAAGATGGAAGTTTCATTTTTTTTAAGGTCCTACTTATTTATTTTTATTTCCAAGATAATAATATTAATATTCTGTGCCTTAAGTATTTACATACAAAAATTTTATCTCATTCATTATTAATAAAATTTAATACAGTATTATGCATACGCACGATTCGATGATAATATACATATATATTCAAAATCGTGATGTAACCCATATATTCTTTCACAAAAAAAAAAAAAAAAAAAAAAAAAAAAAAAAAGATGCCAACAAATAAATTTTTCTGTTAAAAAATAAGCTAAAATATCTGAACATATAACTGTAAAATAAATATAATTTGAGCAATAAAATTAATTGAAATTTAAATACATAGACTGGCATAAAACATAGATTCCGAATTCGCAGTACAAGAGTTATCTATGCATGTCTACAGTATGAATGTGACTAATAATTAGAACAGGCATCTATTTAAATAGTGTCTGTTGTCCACTTGAGTTTATTAATAAACATAATTCTATAGGGTAAATCAAAACTTCCTGCACTGAGAAAATAAAATATATACCGCCTCCATTTCAAACAAATAAGTAGTCATTTTCTGTATCCATTAACTATAAATTCAGATTTACGAGCTATGCGTATAAAATAAACTAATAATCTCGATATACGAAATAATCGAGGATTTCATGCCTATACTTTACTAGATGGTGAAACAGTGTTATTAATAATATTAATTGTATGATTCCATTGTATTGCAAATAATTCTCCCTTGATTTTCTATAATCGGGTTATAAACCTAGATTATAGTTATTTAAGCTCATCTCTTCAAATCGCCCTTTTTTACATAGATTTTTAATTATGTTTAATCCCGATATATTGGAAAACACATTAAAAATCTAATAGGATTTTTTAGAACTAACTATCAAAGGAAACTAGAATTTATAAGGAGGACATAGAACTATTTTTACTAGAATCACAATTTAGTTTCAAGGTGTGAGTCACAAAATTTTATCCCGGTGTTCATATTTTGAACATTAACATAAAAAGAAAATAAGTGACATATGAGCGTGTAGTTTGTACTAGAAAGCTTCTCATGATAAAAATTTATTTAAGCAAATAAAAATTAGATCCATACTTTTCTCTGAGATCAGTTTTATAGTGTTTTTTGCAGTTTAGATATGACAGCCTCGATCCTACGATTTAGACCCTCTTGATATCTTCTTGTGGTACCATGTAAGGTTGAAAGTGCATACTTTCTCTGTAGCTGATACAAAATTATAGATGACTTTACCTTTATTGTAGTTCCTTAGAATCCTGTATTGCAACCGAAAAGTTTTTTGATAGGCTGCATATTAATGTTTATTTATTTTTATTTTATTTTTATCTTTCGCTATTAACTTAGAATCTCAATTTGATTTAAAGGAAACATGTTTCCAATATTTTTTTTATTTGCTGACATTACTATTTAACGTGGTTGGATGTAAAAATTTTTCTAACGTATCTTTACTTCCTGGTCATTAAAGCAAATCTTTCTTTACACAGGTAATAACAAATCAGAACCACTATGTCACGAAATACGTGACTGACATGATAACTTAAAAAAATAAAATAAATAAAAATCTGAAAGAGCAGAAGTGTTAAAGGCTGAATTACAACCAATAAAAACGTATCTAGTGCATAGAAGTCTATTCCGAAGTGTATCTAACTTTCTTAAATAGGGAAAACAATAGAATTATTAACATTTTGTCTATGTATACATTTTTAAGTTGTAATCTACGAAGTATAATAAATCAAATGAAAGATAAAATCATTTATGGAATTGGGTACGGAAATTTGAAATCATCCAATATATGGACACACACACAGGTTGTTTAAAAAAGAACTTCCCAACTTTGAAATGACTTATTTGCGAAACAGTGAGAGACAGAAAGAGTAAACAAGTGGTATATTGAACAGGCAGGTCTGGAATTTTCTTTATTAAAAAAAAAAAAAAAAAGAATATTTTTCTGGTCTGGACCTTTTTTAACTTTAAATTTTGGGTGAAATCTTTGAATTGTCACTTTCGGTCTTTGGCCTAATCGGTGTTATTCTAGTACAATAAAAACATGTTGCTTCAAAGAATATGACATGACTCTTCAATTATTTTAATAACCAATTCGTTACTGTTCTCTTAAACATGTCAGCAATGTAACAGACTGACATTTTTTTTCTGTACTTCTAAGTATTATTTAGAGCATCGCTTGCTTGCAGCGCCACCTTTTTGCCAATCTTGAAACTTAATGGTGATTGTAATTAAATTTGCGTGTTTAAAACGATATAACTTTAGAACAACTAGTTAGAATGGCATGATATTTTACAAGAACACTCGTAAGGCAATGAAATTTTGTATGGCAAAGGAAAAAAACAAATTCCGGCAATTGCCGATAGAACTCAGTCGAAATGTTCCAAAATCGCTTTCATCTCGAGTGAGGAGCCTGAATAAATTCTTTAAACACAGGAATGTTGTTATCCGAAAGGAAAGAATAGACTAAGAATAGACTTCTATGTGAAATTTAATTTTTCCGACTGAGTGAAAATATTGCCTGGACCGGGAGTCGAACCCCGAATCTTTGACTTACAAGGTCAAGGCTCTACCAATTGAGCTTTTCAGGCCGACAACCGGTCAGCATTACTCACTAAGACAATCTTTAGGCAGAAACATCTGGTCTATCATGTAGATAGCTCGACAGAAATAAGCCGCAGGTAATGGAAAACACCATTAAACAATGGGAGAAAGAAATATAATTTTTAAGTCAAAGATCCGGGTTCGACTCCCGGTCCTGGCATTATTTTCACTCAGTCGGAAAAATTAAATTTCAATAAATATGATTTTCTTCCAATCAGTTGATTGTGTGATTTTATAAAACAAAATATATTTGACATCTAAGTGTTTACGTCAAATTCATTAGCGAAAAGACAAGAAGACGTGTTTATAACGAAGACAGTGATAGAGATAAAAGAAAAATAAGAGTTTCAAGAAACAAACACTTTTCAGGTTATTAATGCATATGTTTTTCGATATGCCCTCCGCCTGGAGGGTATTTGTGTTGATGCGATGAATGTGGTGCGTGATTGTTGCCTTTGAGCAGGTCATATTCGCAATCCACCCACAGTAAATGACAAGTGAAAAGAGAAATTCATGAAACAAACGTCTTTGGGATAAACAACGCACATTTTGAAATTAAATTACACTGCCTCACGATTGTTCTAGTAAAATATCAAGTCATTCTAATTGGTAGTTTTAAAGTTGGCTCTCTTTGGAATCGCAATTTAATTATAATCTTTCTTTATTTCTGTGCAAACAGGGGTATAACAATTCTAGGTCTGTTCCACCCAAAATAAAACTTGTTTCACCTTTTTATTGCTCACAGTTTTTAATTACGCCACTTTAAAATATTACCATTTCTTATGTTCCTACTACTATTATTATTACACATATCACAAAAAAAAAAAAAAAAAAAAAAAAAAAAATATATATATATATATATATATAATTTCATTACTATAATTTTATTAAACAGTAGTAAAGTATTTTTATAGCTTACATTTTAATTATCTCTTTAAATTTATTTACAACAAATATTATCTTGCTTTTATATATTTTGTTATATTTTATATGCTTTTACAGGTATTTCTTGAATGTATATAATCTATAAGCTCTTTTTTTTTTTTTTTTTTTTTTTTTAAAATAAGTAATAATTAAAAAAAAAAAAAAAAAAAACTTTGAGAACAAATGAATATCAATAATAGGGAAATATTTTTACAACTTTCACATTAATTCTTCTATTAATTTTATTTACATGAAAGCATGTCTTGCTTATACATTTTTATAAATTTTATATGCCTTTAAACATACTTATAAATAAATCCATAATGTTTTCAAATAGAAAAAAAAATTTCATTTTGCTCCAGTAAAATACTTTTTTTTTTCTAATTTTACAAAATAATATACATAATTCTAATGTATTTCAAATTAATTTTGATAATGGATTTATTTTAAACTAAATAAATAAAAGTTATTTTTGTAACTTCTGTCTATTCTTTGTTTAATGCTAATTAATATTTGATTTTCGACAGACAATGTTAATAACATGTGCTCAAGTACTTAATCTATAAAACAGTGGTGACCAAACGACGTGTTGCATGAAAGAAGCATATAAAAGAAAATTTAATTCTGTTCACGTATCTTACCAGATTCTTCTTTTTAAGACACTAGTTATTTACTTACTTTATATTCTTTATATTATTCTTTTTTTCTCTCTCTTGTAGTATTTTACATTACAAAGAAGAAAAGACTAATTAATGAAAATAGCTTTAATTAGTAAAATGCGTTGCAGATGTAACTTGAATTATATATATGCATATATATATATATATATATATATATATATATATATATATTGACATATTTTAAGTTATGTTAAGCGCAGGGATATAATATTAATATTTGTTACATAAATTTCAATTTATAAAATATTAATCAAATCATAGCCATGCTACATAAAAAGAAAACTGAAATATTCATATACTTCTAATATATTCGCTAAAATATACTTATTATAATCAGAAGAATTGTTTTCAGTATAAATCTCGAGTGAGCTTTCTATATTTTTACACCGGAGGTAAAGGGAACCATGTCCATTTTATGAAAAGAGCACTTTGTGTAATTTTTTTTGCTTTATATAGAGGCATTAAGCACTAATGTCTAGTTACTGTGTAAGAGATAAGGCAGTGGACAATAAAGCCATGTTTTTTATCTTTATTCAGGCCAAATGTATTTCATTGTAGCACATCAAAGACTTAGTGTTAACTTAGCAAAATAGAGGTGTCAATTACTTTCGGGATAGAGATATACTTTAGAATAAGAGCCTTAAAAAATGTTAAAGATTCCACTGTATTGCAACATATAATTGCATGTGAATGTAAAACGTGCACATTTTATTGCCTCTATGCTTTTAAAAAATGCTGTGGAGAACTGGGATTGTGAAACAAAAATAAATATATAAAAAATAAAAGAAATAAAAAACTTTGTAAGTAAACTAAATAAATTGCAAAGTAGCAACAATAGTTAGGTCGAAATAATATTACTATATTTCGTCAGACGAAAAAAAGAAGGCCCAAGTGCAATAATCAAATTAATAACGTTAATAATTCGAACAGAATTTATTATTATTATTATTTTCCACTTAAAGCAATTGTCGTGAGTTTTTTTTTTTTTTTTTCTTTTTTTTAATCTATAGCATTTGAATACAAATTTCTTAAATTCGTAGAAAGAGTTACGAAAATTCAATTAACCATAATTAAATACAAAACAAAATAACCACGTTCTATCTTTATTCTAATCAATATCCACATTCAAGTCGGTACTCCGCTATTGATGTTGTACAGCTACCTGTAGTCTCAGCGCGCTCGTTATACACCTTTCCACGGAGAAGCTATGTGCAAAACCTTTTCTACCGCGCAATCGCTCCTTGCTTTACCTTACACATATATACCACTTCTTTCTTTCTTTTACTTTTTTTTATTTTTTAGATAATACATCTGGCAAGCTCTATTTTTAAAAATATGCATACATCAGGGTTTTCTTCTCTTTTCTTCTATTATTTTAAAATAATATTATGTAAAAATAAATAAATATAATGTCACTTTTAAGTACCTATTAAATAAAAATTGTGTGTATAAACTTTATAATAAATTTTAGGAGACCATTAAAAACAAAAATAAAAATAAAATAATTTCTTTGTTTAAATTCTCCTCTTTAATATTTGGTCATTACATTTCTTTATTTTTAAGGAAATCAAATAATAAATTTCTATCACAAAATTATAATCAAGAAAAGTAGATTTAATGCATTTTACCTTGAGCTCAAATTTCTTTTAATGTTTATAATTACATCATACAATATTTTCAGAACATAACATTGATCTTAAGAGCTTTTTAGCCGAAAGCATATAAAGGTATCATAATTCATTGTAAACATTCTTAGAGTGAATTATTTATTTTTCTTTCATTCCAATAAGCTAATGTTAACCTGGAAATTTCCTTACTTCTTAATACTATTAAAGACAGCGAAAATTATGTTTTTTTTTTTTTTTTTTTTTTTTTTTTTTTTTTTTTTAGCTTTCACTAAATGCGTTTTAGTAGTACCACTATTTTGAAACATTAAGTAAGTAATTAGATGCTTGTTTTTACTTTCTCTTACCCATAAGGTAGAGAAAGTATTGTTTTTGGATCAAATTTTCGAACGCGAGATTTTGTTATATTTACATCTTTTGAGGTCCCGTGAATACGAAAATCATGTTTTTAGCAAATGGTCTGTGTGTATGTCTGTATGTCTGTGTGTCTGTGTGTCTGACTGTTATCAGCATATCTCAAAAACAAATTATGACAGAAAGTTCAGACTTGGTATTCTAAATGTGTATCGTAAAGGGATGCTACAGTAAGCTTTTCTTTAAGATCAAGCAAATGGTTCGTGTACAGGGACAATCAAGAGAATTCTAATACATTACGTCTATGGGGGAAATTGCAGGAAAGTAGAGTTTAACGTCTATAGACTTAACTAAACCAAATGAAACGAATATATATTTTTTGTAATAGAGATAGTTAACTGGGAAAAAAATTTTGTGTATGTAGGAGCCTCGCCATCCCCCTGGGGGGGGAAGTCCCCCCTCGAGGGGAGTAAATTTTCATGATGGGTATCTTTCAAAAGAGCTCGCCAATACCTTTAAAACGAATGGTTGAACCATCGATCTGCGATAATTTAAATCAAAGTTATCGATTTTTGCTTTTACTTTTAACGAAAAAAAAAAAAAACTTAGAAAAAAAATCGGTTTCCCCCCCCCCCTTCTTTTTAATGATGAGAATAAAATGGACTTTTTTTTTTTTATATTTGGTGTTATACCACTTCTCTAATATGGAAATCGTCTGCATTATCATAAGAGATATTTTTTTAAATAATAATTTTAATAAATTATTTTTTTAAAACAGAATTATTTTTTAATAACCGAATTAAATTCTATGTAAATGTAGGTGTATTAATGAAACGGGGGATTGAGGGGGCGGTAGCCCCCCCTCACACAGAACTAATTATCATATAAAACTCTTCAGAAGCCCAATATGAATTGTTTAACACAGGTTTACACAACAGTACTCGTTATCTTACCTTTTAATCTGCAACCTGTATTTATAGTGTTGAATTTCAGGGTAGTAGAAAGTTGTGTGAGTGACACACCAGATTATTATTTTTTTTTTCAAGTGTAGAGAAACGAAAATTTTATAATTAGATAATATTTAAGTAAAAAAAAAAATAATAATAAATAAAAAAAATAAAAAAAATATTTGTACGGTAATGCAATTAAATAAAATACCAGTTTAAAAATTTGGTGTATCTCTTTTAGACATTGTGTGATCAGAAAATATAAAAATTGATTTAACAGATTACACACTTAAAATTTCTTTTGTAGACAAAAACTGATACATAATCTTCAATTACTTTTCTTGCCACTGCGGGAGCCTCTGCACAAGTGCTGATTCAACAAGTCCACTGTCGAATTTGGAATGATAACCCTTATGGTTGAAGCAAAATAGCGATAGGTGTACGCCAAATGAATGAAAGCTTATCAAATTCCAAACTGTTGGTTTATTTGGCACTTCTCCAAGACTTTGGAATCGTCCTCAATAAAAGGTGCAAGAAAAGTAATTGCGATATATATCGTGAGGACATATAAACATTATATAGAGATAATAATAAAGCACCAAAGAGCTGGCGTTTAAAAGTAATAAGTACAAAACTTTCAATACATACTATAAAATGCAAGAACTCGCAACCATTTTTTCTGATCGAAAGAAAACACGTCCCTTTGTCAGACAAACAAAGTAGATACAAGTGCTGCAAACAAAGCCGCTTTGATAGTTCTAATCGAAAAAAGAAAAAAAAATCCTTCGTTCAAGCACTAGTCAATTCTATTTTGAAGAAGTGAGGAAAATTATATAAAATATGCGCATCAGTTTTTTAAAAAATCCTATACACTTTTCTTCTGTTGTTGTTTCATTTGCCACTCGGAAATTTCAAGCCCCGGTAGTGGAACATACCAGATTTAAGGCAGGAGGGGTGCGTCTTCCGTTTTTCAGAGGAAGAACGACTTAGCTCCAGAAGCTGGGGAAAGATGGCAGCACCAGCAAACCACACGAACTGGAATTCTGATCCGGATCAAGGCCGAGTTAAACCCATGTTCCGGTACCCTCAGGGGTATAATCATTTATGGGAACTTGGGGGACTTAACGGGGAATTTAACGTGCACCAGTCGTCATTAGCGTACACGATGGCCTTCGGACGGCTCGAGGACCGAACCCGCAATCTGTGGATCACGCGAAGTCGCTGCTTTTACCGACCAGGCTACCGCGGCCACTTATTTTCTAAAGGGTGTCTTTAAGCCAGCCTGAATTTTTAAAAACAATTGATGGAAATTTTATAAAACATTGTTTAAGCGTTGTTCTTTTATATGCTCAAATTTTTGAATTAAAAAAAAATATCTATTATATGAAACAATACAGAAAATATGCATTTTTTTAGCTTTGAAAACCCATCTAATCACTTAAAATATTATAAATCGCATATTCTTTCCTTCCCCGTTACATTGTCATAGACAGTAGTGCTCTGACACTCTTAATTTCAACTAGAACAGATAAATCAAATAATCAGATAATCAGGAACAAATTAAAAAGTAAAAGTAAAAGTAAATGTTAAAGCAACTTAAAATGTATTTTATTCTGTTCACTTTAATGGTACAAAATATTATTTTCAAAAGCATAGAATATTTATATATATATATATAAGCAATACCTAAAACATAAAGATTGTGCAGATTCTTCAACATTATCAAACATTTTTTTTTTTTTTTTTTTTTTTTTAATCTCCTGCAAATGTGTAAAATGGTTATTATCATATAGAATTCGTTACTGTATAAAGCCACTGGTTCGAAATCTCGCTCAAAATGCAAAACATTACTTATACAGTCGTTGAAATTTTTTTTAAACAAACAAAGAAACAAAAATATATATGTATAATATCAGTAGTATTTAATTTATATAAATTACAAAAATTAGCAGTATTACACACACATACACATGTATATATATATATATATATATATATATATATATATATATATATATATATCCTAAAGGTAAGTATAAAAAAAAACATTTAAGAAAAGCACAAAGAATATTAGTATAAAATTTTCGAATGATGTAAAAGGTCTTTGAAATTTATAGTATAAAGAAAGTCATTCTTTAAAATATAATATTATAACATTAATAAACTTTTTTTTTTTTTTTAATGATCTTAAAATAGTTGAATAAAATTGTTAAAAGAATCGAATAACATGCAATTGAGTAAAAATCAATTAACAAAAAATAAAATTCAAGATGAAATGCATCTTTAATTTACTTCTATAAATTAATAAACTGTCGAAACTGTTTGAAGAACTTTTGAAATATCACGAACGGAATTAGATTCATCTGAAGACATCATAGTGACAAACTTTAACGAAAATTGGAAAATATGCCTAGGGAACATAGATTTTAAGAATCAATTTTCTTACCTAATGCTGCGATTGACAGTTTCTTTTTTATGTGTAATGTAAAAGGCAAATATATAATGCAGAGAGTATTTTTTTTCTTTTGGGTTATTTTTAAAGCCAATTTTTCATATATCATTTAATCGTAAAAAGGATAATAAATTTTCTTAAAACAAATAAAATTTTCTGTTTTGAAATTTCACATTTTGAGTCAGTAATAAAATTGTAAATAAAATTCAGCTTTTTTGTTTGTTAAATAATTCTCTTGTAAAAATACTTTGGATTAAAAATATATTTTCTATTTTAAAATCATATTTATGTAATCATCATTTCACAAAAAAATTAATAAATAAATAAATAAAAGGAAATAAATAAATAAATAAATAAATCTGTCTATAAATAATAATTAAAACTCAATTGATATTTAGAAAAAATTAATTTAGAAACACGATATACACAGTGATTCAATTTAGAAAACAATCAGAAATAATTATGGAATTTTTTCAAAATTATAACAAAATATTTTTAATGAATTTTCAACTTAAATGTACAACTTAATGTATTATTAAACAAAAAAACGTAAGCTGCATATTTGTTTAATAAAATATAAGTTGGAAAGTTTTAAAGAAGTTGTAAGTGCAATTTATAAATATTCAATTTTATTATCCGATAAATAAAGACATGGAAATATTGTAGCCTTTTCCAAAATACATCTTTTATTCTATATCCGAAACACATCTTGTAATCTTATATGCCAAATGATTCTTGTATTCTAATGTAATATAGATGAACTTTAAAAAATAATTTATTTTTTTTAATATATTTGTTTGGGTTATTCATTAATGTATTTATTTATAGAAACATTCTTTTTAAAATACTTTAGAAATTTGAAAAAAGACGCAGTTAGAATCAAAGAAAAATTTGAAGAAAAAAAATATATATGTATATTGGATATTTGTTGTTTGATATCACTTCTCTGAAAAAAAAAATCGAGTTCTGATACCATTCTTGCTAATTCTTATATAAAATGACCACCTGAATCCGAATATGACTCCCATTTTGCACACTCACCCACTTTTTTCTAGAAACGCTACCCCCTCCCTCAAACTTTTCCGGGTTTGATAATTTTATGACCATGAATTTTATTTGATGAGTGAAAAAGAATTAATTTAACACCTAACAACAAAAAATATGAAGTTTAAAAAATAACGTTAATAACAGATTTATAAAAATAATACATATAATGCATAATTTCAGTGGCAAATCCCCCTTCTCGACCCAAAATTTTCCCCTTGCCACGAATGTCCATGCTTTACAATTTTCAAACTCTGTAGCTCCACAGAAGAAATTTAACGGTTACAATACCCCCCCCCCCCTCTTCATAAAAATAAAATTTATAGCCATAAAATTCCCGAAAACTAATAAAAATAGGAGTTGTTTCTAATAAACGGGGGGTAATAGGGCAAAATGGGCGTTATATTCGGATTCAGAAGGTCATTTTACATAAGAATATGCTGAAATGGTGCCAGAATCAACTTTCATGCCGAGCAGTGTATTTTGTATAAGACTTGATTAAAAAAAATAATAGCAATAATGATTTTTTTTTTTTAATTAACTTAAACAAAACAAAAAGTTATTTAATGTATATGGAAATCAATAAGCCTTAAGATATTTTTAACGTATTTACATTAAAACAGGGAATTTTATAAAAAATTTATCATTATCTTTAAAAATATTAGTTTATTATTTTCTGAAACAATAGTGTATGTAGTAGTCATTAATTTTAATATTTATATTATTAATAAATATTGATTTAAAATAAATTACATCTGTATAATCAATATTTTATGCTGTAAACGTTAAAATATAAATAAGAATGTTTATGCAGAATTTAATTCAGAGTGAAGTAGTATAAAGTATATCTTGTAATATAAGTGTAAAATATTTAATACCAGTACTTATATATGCATTTCAAATTGCTATGTTAACAAATCATTTTCGCAGCACTGCAAAATAAATAGGTAGAGTTATTGTGAAATTATTCTATTAACAGACATGAAAGAGTCATTACTGAATCAATATTTTACTCCTGGAGGTAATTTATTGTTACGATAACGTGGTTTTATGATATTAATTCAGAAAAATGTTTTGCATAATACACAACAACGAGGAGAAGAAGAATCATCTTGATGCATGTATTTGCATGAAAATTAGATTTATTTTATAAAATAAATAACTGTAAGTCGTTTAAATATACATTGAGCTCTAATATTATCACGGATATTTTAATTTATGACTATTTTCAGAAGGTGCTTTAGTTTAAACTTTGATAGAAGTTGATAAAATTAATAATAATAAAATAAAATGATTTGCTCTTAAAACACTTACAAGGAGAGGTCACGACATGGAAAATACAAATCGGGACGAAATTGCGCAGGATTGTAGTATACTATGAGGGTAACAACATATTAAAGCAGTAGGACCCACTATCCACAAAATTTCGAGAAAAAAGCATTTAAAGTTTCAGTAATCTTTAAATACAAGTTATTTCGTAAGCGAGTAAGTGCCCCAGTGGCGTGATCCTAAATCGCGAGCCTCCCGCCCAGATGACTTGGGTTCGAGGCTATCTGCGGGACTACTTGTTTTTTTCTTCTTTAACTTTTTATGTAATCTTAACTTTTTATTTATTTTACTTTATTTTACAATTCAATTCAAAATTTGAAAACTTTAATAAAAAATTATTTAATTTTCTTGAGTATAAAATAACTTTTTCTATTTTTAATATTTATAACTTAAAAATACAATAAATTTATATAACTTAAAAAATAAATTTTAGTTTTATTTTAAATTTAAAATAAGGTAAAACTAAAGAAACTGTTTTTAATTATTTATCTAAATATTTTATTTCATTTTGGGTATATTTAATTTTATTTTTTAAATTACAAAAAAAAAAAAAAAAAAAAAATAAAAAAGCAGAGAAATGATGATTTTAATTGCATATATAATTACTATCCAAATTAAATAATTACTTTTCCAATCAATAGTTTCTTAAAAATTATAGCATAGGATTGCGATGCTTTTAAATTATTACAGGTAAAGAAATGTTATCTTTAAATGTAGATTTTAAATGTTATGGAAGATCTTTTCTTTTTCGATAACGACTTCCTTTTTTTTGTAATCCTTCTGTGCACAAAATAAAATTCCACCTGCCTTTTATTATTAACAAGCTAGAAGTGTTTGCGTAATTTATACACATTCAAACCGAATCAGGAAGCTCAAACCAAGATTTATGTACACCTGCTAACTATTTTACACTTTGTTTACAGCTTGTTTATTTTTTAATTATTTAAATATTTGTCTGTTTTTCTTTATGTTTCTTATTTAGGGTTTTGGAAAACAAAACTTTATTTCTTAAGTTATAGAAATTTATTGTATTTTTAAGTTATAAATATTAAAAATAGAAAAAGTTATTTTATACTCAAGAAAATTAAATAATTTTTTATTAAAATTTTCAAATTTTGAATTGAATTGTAAAATAAAGTAAAATAAATAAAAAGTTAAGATTACATAAAAAGTTAAAGAAGAAGAAGAAAAAAAAATGTAGTCCCGCAGATAGCCTCGAACCGAAGTCATCTGGGTGGGAGACTCGCGCTTTAGGATCACGCCACTCAGGCGCTTACTCGCTTGCGAAATAACTTGTATTTAAAGATTACTGAAACTTTAAATGCTTTTTTCTCGAAATTTTGTGGATAGTGGGTCCTACTGCTTTAATATGTTGAAAAAAAAAAAAAAAAAAAGAGTAGTCCCGCAGGTAGCCTCGAACCCCAGTCATCTGGGTGGGAGACTAGCACTTTAGGACCATGCCACTGAGGCGCTTACTCGCCTACGAAATAACTTGTATTTAAAGATTACTGAAACTTTAAATGCTTTTTTCTCGAAATTTTGTGGCAGTGGGTCCTACTGCTTTAATATGCTGTTACCCTCATAGTATACTACAATCCTGCGCAATTTCGTCCCGATCTGAATTTTCCACGTCGTGACCTCTCCTTGTTAGAATTGGAATTAAAATACAATTAAAACTTCTTTAAAGATTCATTTTCAAGTTTTCTTTTAATATTTTAAACTCTGACATAATCTACAGAAAGCGAAAGAGCAGTGCGTTATAATTTAATAAAATATTTAGTTAGATTTTTTATTAAAATTGTGTACTACAAACAAACACACACACACACACATATATATATATATATATATATTAGAAATGACACTATAAGTCAGGTTAATTATACAGATAATTTTTGAAATTGAAGAGACTAATTGATAAACGTATGTAATTAACAAAATTTTCAGTAATTATTGTTAAAATAAAAATTAAATGCTTAAAGAAATAAAATGTACTATTGTTCAGATTTTGCTATAATAATTTCATTATCATTCTAATTATTATTTCCGTTACTAATAGTCCATTTGACAATTATACTGAGATGCTAAATAATCTAAATCTACCCAACCATCATTGTTGTCTGCTGTATATTAGAATTCAAAAATCGGGAAAAAAATTCTTGCAAATAGTTAATAAAATAACTAATCTATTTAAAACTGACTTTTTTTTTAACTAGGGTAAGTGCACCAGTGATTGACACTTTTAGAGCAATCCCTGATGTCTTTAATGTTCTAGTCACCAGAAAAAAAAATATTTGAAATCTTAAGTTAGTACATATGGTATTAAAGACATTCAGAACCACATATATGTTAAAATATATACATTTGATAACAATTTTTCTTTCTTTTCTTTTCTTTTTTTTTATGAATTTTTATTTGACACACACACAATTCTCCAAGTAATTGACACTGGCAGTTTTCATTTTATCAGTAATTGGCCCCCTTTGTTCCATCGTTTGACACTGCTAGTTATTAATTTTGCCAGTTTTTAGCACCCTATGCTCCAGTGTTTGACATAAAATGTTAAAATTCTTATATGTAAAATACACGATTTTAATATTTTTCTTATTTATTAATTATTTCGGAATAGATGACAATTACTGGAGCATGCCAATCACTGAAGCACCTGCCCTATATGTTAGTTTTTCTTTTGTATTTATTTTTTGATTTGTACTTTTATTTATTTTAATTTTTCTTCTTCATCTTCTTTCTTCCTTTTTATTACTTTCCGAACACTATAGTGAGGAAAGTATAGCACTCATGTCAAAAATCCGAATTTCAGATTTTGATGTTTCTATACTTTTCGAGGTCCCCTGAGTCCGTTTACACTATTTTTAGGATGATGCGTGTATCTATGTGTGTATGTATATGAGTATGTATGTGTGTGTGTATGTCTGTGAGTGAACACTCTAGCGTCTAAACTCATTGTTCGAATAAGCTGAAAGTTGGTATGTATATTGTAAGTCACCATAGTAAGAACTCCATAGATTTTGGTGAATCTAGCTCTTACAGTTTTTTTACAGGGACACCAGGAAAAATTCTTTATCATTATGGCCTATTTGGCCAAATTTTTAAAAGTGCGATAGCGTCTAAACACTTTATTAACCTGAGCAAAAAAAAAATTGTATACATGTTATCGGTTACAGTTGCACGAACTGTATAGATTTTGGTGAATTTAGCATATACAGTTTTTTCACAAGGACAGAAAGAAAAATTCTTTATCATTATGGCCTATGGGACTAAATTTTTAAAAGTGCGATGGCATTTTAACGCCTTATTCAATTGAGCTGAAAATTTATATGAATTTTATAAATCACTGTTGCACTAACTATAAGCATTTTGGTGAATTTTACAGGGAAACAACGAAAAATTCTTTATCATTATGATTTATGGACTCAAAGTACAGTAGCGTTAAATAAAACATCATGTAATATATTGAGAAAAATAATCTAACACTCCATTATGGTTTTTTCTCTTTTTTGTTTGTTTAACAACTCCTCTTTCTTTACTTTATCTACAAAACTGTTAATTACTCAATGTTTGGAAAGTCGAGTGGAGTCACTCCAGATTTTTTATTTATTCATTTATTTTGTAATCATTAATACAAATATTTTACGCGTGTTTCAAAACAAAGGATTTTTAAAGGGTATTTTTTTTCAAATTTTAATCTCAGAATAGGAAAGTTAATGTAGTTAAAATAGCATGATAACTTTTTTCATTATATATTTTGCATTTAGATGTATATGTATGTAAAACATTTTACATATATATATTTGCCTTTACATTTTATATATACATATATTATTAGCGTGTATATTTTGTATATATATTTTGCATTTATACAGCGTAGTTCCGAGTTTATGAGACAAACTTGCAGTGGAGGTAGAGAACTGCACAAGAATTCAGAATCGTATAGGAACGTCGTAAACGTTATTTTAACCCTTTAAGAACTGGATGTTTTGGGCTACTCTGTGCTACTAACACAGCCTACTGTGTAAATTCTAAAATCTTGCATGAATCATTACTTCGCAAAATCACAATGTTCTCAATATTGGAATCACTACGATAAAATACATCAATAAAATCATAGTTTATTTATTTATATAAATATTAGCATCTAAAAACTCTTAAAAAATAAATAAATAATAATACTACATTCGAGAGCCACATTCACATCCACGCAAAATCATCCAGTTTTTAAAGGGTTAGAATGCTGTTTGCACCCCATGGGTTCCAAAAAATTCTGAATCCTTGTGATGATTTCCAACTCCCTTCCAAGTTTGTTCCATGACCTAAGAATTAACCTGTATATATATCTTTATATATATATTTCTTTTGTGCGTGTGTATGTCACGGAACTCCTCCTAAACGGCTGGACAGAGTTTAATGAAATTTTTTTGTGTGTCTTCAGGTGGATTCGAGAATGGTTTAGATTTACAATTCAGTCCAAATTTTCGAATAGTTTTCTCATTATTATATAAAATATGAAAATAATAACCCCCTAATACCTTATAAATAGCCATTAAAATATTAGCTATAATTTAATTGTTGCCAAAAAAATTTACGAGTTCATTTTCCTTCAACATAAAAATAAATAAACGTGATTAAAAAAATAATTTAATTAAACGTGAGCTTTAAAAAAATGTGAAAAATTAAATTATGTATCTCACAAAAATTGACGTCACTATCGGTTTAAAGATTTCATACGCATTGATATAGTGCTAATGTAGTTAGTTCAATGATTTAACAGAAAATTTAAAAACATGGTTTATAAAAAGTTTTTTTTTCTTATAATTATTTATATTATTAACTTCTCGTGGCGTAGTTGAATTTTACATATTGAATTTATTATCTTTATATATATATTTCTTTTGTGCGTGTGTATGTCACTGAACTCCTCCTAAACGGCTGGACTGAGTTTAATTTTTTTTGTATGTCTTCAGGTGGATTCGAGAATGGTTTAGATTTACAATTCAGTCCAATTTAAATTGTTTATTTAATTAATTTATCACTTATAAATTGTTGTTGATTTTTGAATGTTTCACATTGGATCCGGTAGACTGCGCTACGATCGTAGTATCGAATATTCAATAATACGCAAGCGAAGTGATGACGTCACTGGCCGTCCGTGGATGCAAGAAAAATATTTCCTATGTTAATCGCCCATTGGATTTTTTGTAAAAAATTACTAAAAATCGAGGAAAATTACTTCCCGAATCTAATCCCCATATTTGGGTATAGATATGTATTAGTTATCATGTGCATGCGTGAGATTGAGTTTTTTTTGTTGTAAAATTGATAAAATTTGAATTTTTTATCTCAAAACTCTGTCATCCTTGGCGAATAAAAAAATATCGCCATATAATCTGGCGAACATATTTAATTTCTTTAAAAAATAATGGTTATTTCAACAACTTATATTAAGGGAGCAATGAATAATATGAAACAATTTCGTACAATACATATTTCGAAAATATACATCTGGCATGTATATTTTCGTATTACGTTTTTGATCGCCAAATACAAAAAACGCCAAGAAAGACAGTGTTTTCAAATTTAAAATTAAAATTTTGTCAATTTGAGAGCAAAATAACTCAATCTAACACATGCATATGATAACTAATACATATCTATACCCAAATACGGGGATTAAAATCGAGAAATAATTTTCCTCGATTTTTATTAATTTTTTATAAAAATTCCAATGGGAGATTAACATAGGAAATCTTTTTCTTGCATCCACTGACGGTCAGTGACGTCACACTTTGCTTGCGTATATTCTATTGTAATTCCAGTTTGTCCTGACAGTTGGTGCTGCGATCAAATTCAGGAAAATATTTTGTAACTTCGTGTTATTATTGTTATACAAAAAATTGTGTCCTAATTGAAATATTACATCAAGATGTAATTAGTGTTTGAAGAGTTTTGAACTGTGCATAAAAACTATACATTTTGCAAATTTAGTGCGGAATTGAAGTGAGAATTTTATATAATTTTCTATCAAATTTACACGCGCGTTGATTAACAACCACCCTGACCTACAAATTTATTTGTGTAGCTAATTTATTATATTTCATTTATTTATTTTTTGAATGGAACACCTTTAGTATCGGATCCCTTTGGCAAAATTTGAAATTTGGCACCGAAGTAGCTCGGACGCTTCTTGCCAAGATCTTTAGTTCCACAATTGAGATAGCCATTTCAATTCATCGCAAAAATGACTTAAAATATTTAAAGTCACCAAAGGGGTCCCATAATTTTGTGCGTGTGTATGTCACTGATATTTTATTTATTTACTTTTTGTATGGAAAATTTGCCACCGAGGTAGCTCGGACGCTTCTCGCCAAGATCTTTAGTTCCAAAATTGAGATAGCCATTTCAATTCATCGCAAAAATGGCTTAAAATATTTAAAGTCACCGATGGGGTCCCATACTTTTGTGCGTGTGCATGTCACTCATATTTTATTTATTTATTTATTGTATGGAACACCTTTAGTATCGTATCCCTTTGGCAAAATTTGAAATTTGGCACCGAAGTAGTTCGAACGCTTCTCGCCAAGATCTTTAGTTCCACAATTCAGATAGCCATTTCAATTCATCGCAAAAATGGCTTAAATATTTAAAGTCACCAAAGGAGTCCCATACTTTAGTGCGTGTGTATGTCACTGAGCTCCTCCTAAACGACTGGACCGATTTTAATGAAACTTTTTGTGTGTCTTCAGGTGGATTCGAGAATGGTTTAGATTTACAATTCAGTCCAATTTAAATTGTTTATTTAATTGTTTAATTAATTGTTAATTATGTCTTTTACGTTATAATCGGGATTCACAGTCACCGTTCACAGCGCTCCATACCTGTTTCACTTATATACCACATCCTTACACACTTACAATAAGTTAGTTATTTTTTTCTAGCAAAATATTCTCTAGAAATAATTTATATGACAAAACAACGTTTGTCGGGTTAGCTATTATTAAAATCTATCTATACATATAATAAAATAAGATGTTTGTGTGTGTGTGTGTGATTGTGTATGTATTTCCAGAGCCTTTTAGGAAAACGGCTGATGGCTGAGCTACACAAATTTGCATGCAGGTTCGTAATGACCTCCCCTGATGCACCTCGAAGCCGGATTTTCGATTTTCTTATTAGTTTTCTTTTAATTAATTAAAATGTGAAAAAAATAACCTTCTGATTTCTGATAAATTAGCTATTCAAATTTTATCTATAATTTAATTGTTGCCATTTTTTTTTTTTTTTTTTTTTTTTTTTTTTTTTTTTTTTAACAGAATAAAAAAAGAAGAAAAAAGTACACTTATTTAAAATGAGGAAAGTAAATTAAATAAATTAGAAAATAAATTAGAAATATCAGTCGTATCGTTACAAATAAGATACCAAATAAAAGAAGCAATTTTTGTGAATCCAACTGATTAAAGAGCTTATATATCGGACAATTAGATTTTTTAAAATTAACTAATGTATGAATTGTAGGTGGCAACAGCAGGAGGTTGTATGAAAACCGTTTGGAAAAAAAAAATTAAATCTACTACTCATTAAAAGTCACATGTTTTCGTAAGTGGGATTAAAAATTGCAGTTTTGAAATCTTTTTAAATATCACTGAGGAGATCCCATGTTAAAGCTGTGGCGAAAGTTGTCGCCAATCGAAATACATTTACTTAAACGTTTCAATTATTCAATTAAAAAGAAATCATTTTAATATAGTGACCAGCGAAGCGGGCAAAGCCTGCTACTATATATATATATATATATTTAATCTCTCACATATAATATATAAATTTCTTTAGAGATTAATTTGGTTCAGTACCGTTTGTTTTAATATATTTATCCTAATTTCACGTTCGAAACTTTTATTATAAAAATCTAAGATTATAATTAATATATAATATAAACAAATAAAAATATCCGTTTTTTTTTTTTTTTCTGTCAAATGAATTTAAAAGTAATTCGTTTGAGTTTCTTTAAACTTCGGCTGTATTGAGTTTCACAAAAGATTCGCTTTCGATTGTCGAATGAGTTTCATTCAGATTTTTAATCATCTCATGTTGAATCATTGTATGTTTTCAAAGTAAAGAATTCTTAAGATTTATTCTGAATGAAAAGAAGGAAAATTGAATCTCAGCCTATTTTATTCTCTTTAAGTTGCTGATGTATCAAAAGGATATTGTGACTGCTTTGCGATTAATCATGCATCTTCTTTTCTGTGAAAAGTTATGATTTTTCAGTATTAAATAAAATTGGTTTATGGCATGAATATTGCTATTTTCGAATTTATATTTAAAAAGACTTTTTAAAATTAAAATATTATTTATTGTTTGTTAAAGACAAATTTCATTTCTTTTCTGAATGTAAAGTTATAGTTTTGAGAAATTACATTAAATGATGTTTATCAATCTTATAACGTAAAGGGTTCTGTAATAATTGGACAAAAAGTATTTCTTTTTAATTTGCATATGCATATGTACGCACACATATTAAGTAAATAAAAATTATAGCATTTTAGTGTAAACTTAATGATTTTTCTTAGTGAGGGTTTTGTATGCTCCGTATTCATTCCCCGAATCTGACACCATTATACCTATATATTAATCTTCCAGTGTAAGTTTCCATTATCAGCTAGAATGAAAATTGCCAGATAAAGAAAGTGATTGGGTAATCAGTGGGAAAAGGCGGGGTGGTAACAACCTTGTTAGTAAAGTGACACGTGAACTCTTTTCTTAAAGAAGGAATTATTAAAAAGAAATATAATTATAAGATTAAGATAAGATCATTTTTGAGTAAAAATAATAATAATAATAATCAACTTAAGCAATACCGATCACAGAGAGAGAGAGCGATCTTGTAGCATTAAAAGTATTATTTCACCAGACATGTTCAAATTAAATTATTTCAGGATATTTCATACCATTTTTGTTACATATTTATTATAAATTCAAAATATCCTAAAGTTCAAAAACTTCTGAATAAATAAAGAATAATAACTGCTACTTTTTGAGATTTTACGTTCTTCATATCATATATTTATTTATTTATTTATCTCAGGAACTGTCTCTATATTTACCTTCATGATAACATTAAAATCCGTAATAAGATATCTCTAATGTATTTTTAAAATAATAATGAAGATAATAATAATAATAATAATAATAATAATAATAAAGCATTTAAAAAAAAAATAATGTTACGTTTCATATAAAATGATGTTCATAATTTTTTTTAAATGATGCATGAAACCTACAATAGGCTTTTTTAAAGTTTAATATAGTTGATTCTATAAAATTTATGTTCATTCCCGGGTATATAATATATATATATATATATATATATATATATATATGTGTGTGTGTGTGTGTGTGTCAGGGTTTAAGCTGAGTAAAAATTTCCTTTAGCAAAAAAGCTAAAATCAGAAAAAAATGCTTTAGCAAAATGCGAAAATGCCAGAAACAGTAGAAAAAGATGAATATCAGTTCACACATTATTCTAAACGCCTCGACATGTTTGACTTTCATTTGTAAATTAAGCTTAAAAGTTTTTAATCAGGTCTTTAAAGAGTTATACACAGAAGATATATATATATTTTTTAATTGAAATAAAAAACAAAAAAGTAATTAATAATTAAACTTACCACTGTAACCAGATCAATTCGAATATAGTACAAGCATATATTTTAACACATTTATTAGCAGACATGAAAAATATTAAAATTTTTAGATTATCACTTTATTTTGTAAACTTTTTTAAAGCAATATGAACATCTTATATTCAAAGTATATTATTTTTCTGGAGATATAATTATCACTATGGCACGTAAAACTACATTAAGCTTATACTGTACATCTGAAAATAAAAACATAACTTACAAAAATTAAAAAGAAAAGTAATATAAGTGAAATTTTTTATTACTATTGAAAGCTTTTTGGTTTACAATTTATAATTTTTCTTTCTTTCATATTAGACCACTTTACAAATGCCTAATGCTCATTTACAAATCGATTTCCTGTATGCAATTCTTATGTATAGTTCGGCATTTGATTTTCCTTATATGCATGAAACGATGGATTTTTCTTGATCAATGTTGCAATTTTTTTCCCATGAAAGATTCGTTATAATATTTTCAGAGATTTTTTTTTTTTCAATTTGTCTTTAGTAAGATGCTTTAGCAAAAAAGCGAAAACATGTTATTTCATTTTCGCATTTTGGATAAGTCTTTTAGCATTTTGCGAAAAATGCTACCGCAACGGAAACACTGGTGTGTGTGTGTGTGTGTGTGCGTCTGTGTGTGTGCGTATCAAAGAACGGTAATACTTTTTATTCATAATAGTTTTGAAAATGATATGTGAAATCTCAGCGGGTTTTTTACTATATTGTATCATTGATTCAATGAAATACAGCCTTCATTCCCCTCTATTTTTATCTATATATATATAATCCGTATATACAATTAATGATTCAGAATAATTATTATATGTCTGTATCTAGCATCTGCAATCAGTAGGTTCAAATTTTTTCGCGAAAATAGTGTTGAAAATCATCATAGGATGCATGATCTACATATAATATTGCCATCTTCTTTTTACCTCTGTCGGCTATTTTCGGAAGCTAATAGAACTGGATGTTAGGTATATTTGTGCTTTTTTTTTTTTTTTTTTTAATAAACCTTATGGATAACATTATATTTTTCCTTTGGTATAAAAGGCTATGTGATTAACCCGTTTCACACCTGAATTCGCCTTTACCTCCCCCCCACCCGAAGAACGCGTTTAGGAATTCGTCTTTACTTCATTTTAAAGAAAATATTGAATTTATCAGGTTTTTGTATACGTACACAGAGTTTGACAAAGTCTAACCATATCCTTTGTATCTTGAGAATGCACAGAGTTTCTGAAAAAATGTGAAACACGCATTCCATCAAGTGTTTGATCAATTTTGCTAAAAAAAAAAAAAAAAAAAAAAAAGGTCAAGGATGAACAGTGGGCTACTAGATGGGCAATATTTGAAATTTCAAATGGAAAAGAAGGGGTCCATTTTGCAGCTTCTTGGAAAGATATATTGAAGATAAATGTTTTGGTGAAAAATTTTTGTCTTTCTAGGAATTTTTAGAAAGATATGACAATTAAAATTTTCGTGTAAATTTCATCCATTTCCCATTGAATTTTGAGAAAAACTTTGAAATTCTGAATATTGTAAAAATCTTAAAAACAGTTCAATAGAGGTTTTATTTGATTACAAAAGGGAGCTAGGGGAAGTGACATTCAGGGGGTGGTCAACTTTGAAAGTCTGAACACAAAGTTCTTTCTTAGTTCGTTGACAATGTTTTCTCAAAACATGTTTTTATTATATTTACATGTTTTTATTTAGAATTATTTTCATGGAGATTATATCTAATTAAACATTCCACAAAAAGTCCTAGCTTGTTTAGGCAAGAAAATTTTCTAGAAGAAAAATTCTGTATATGCATATTAAATAAAATGTTTAAAAAATGGGAAATATAAAAAATGAAATATACGAAAAAAAAAAAAAAAAAAAGGTGGGAAGGGGGAAAATTGGAAAAAAAGTTTAACGTCGTTTAAAAGTAGTTTGCTGCGTGAGTTAGTGTACTCCAGTTTTCACTGGCGGCAAGTTAACAAAAAATGGTTCTATATATATAACTTACATATTTAATTGCATTTATATACATATATTATTATTATTATTATTGACTTCAATTTATGTTTTCATGTATTTTTTAGAATCTCTTCGTTTTATTTCATCGCTTTAGTATATATTTATTTGTATTTTAAAGAATATATTTTGTTTTATTTTTTATTTATATTTTATGTGTACATAAATATTTGTTAGGCAAAACTGTATATGAAATTGTGCAAATTGTTCATAGTAAGAGTAAGGCTCATCTGTGCTGTAATTTTTGTAATAAAATTAACCTTTTCATGTAAACTGTATTGTAACATATATGACACTTCCGAGTGGTTTATTCTTAATTTTAAGGTATCATGAATAATTTAGGAACTTTTTTTTTTTTTTTTTTTTTTTTTTTTTGTGTGTGTGTGTGTATGGAATAATCTATTTTTTTTTTAATCGGGTAGGCTAATCGAAATGTTGTATGTATTTTTTTTCTTTTGCGTAGTTCTATGGTATTAGCATAAATAATTAATTAGTAGAAGTTGTAGAGAATCTGAGTGGGCCATGATTCTCTAATGTAGATCTTAAATCCTAGATTTTAGATCTTACTCAATCTTAAGTACAAACTTGAATACTTAATTGCTTAACACTAGAAGCGCCAAGATTTCTCCCTACCTAGAAGCGCCAACGTTGACTGCTCCGTGAATTAAATGCAGATTTGAAATAACATATGTTTAATAAAACTTTACACTATTTTTAATTACTTTATAGAATATTTTTAAGAACTTCTTTGGTGAAAAACATATTAATTTTTATAAAAATATACAATTATTTTATAAGAATTTCCACTTACTTTCTATAAAAAAAACATTTTATTGCTTTTTACAATTTTTACACAGCACAACTTTATCTACATCAGACGTACATTTCCCACACACATAATACGATCATTTTTTACACGTATCACTTGTTTTGTTGTTGTTACAATGTCCTATCTGGCACTGACGTCTTTTCTTTGAGAGTCTTATGCTGGGGCTGGGAATTTCCACAGGCAATTTTGAGCTCGTTTTTCTATTTAAATGAATTTCGCTTAATTCCTCCGCTAACTGAAATAGGATGTTCCGCCGTGAAATGTTTTTATTAATTAATTCTTGATAGATGACAAAAGCATTAATTGCTGCTAAGTCTAGTACATTATAGAAAGTATGTACTGGCCACCTTCTCGAAGCAGCCCGAACAGAATATTTTCGCGCCATCTGGTCGACAATATCAACACCGCATTTAGTTTTATTGTAGAATTCTACAAATTCTGGAAGTTTCTTCTTATGTTCCCAATCAATTTTTACATCTGGATGCAAGGTACTTAGCAACAGAACATTTTTATTTTTTTGCCTTGATAAACTGTGAGTGTAGATTCTCCATTCTTTAGTAATACAGATTCATACAGTGCAGTTTTAGAATTCCTTACTTCGAGAGGAATTTCTTTTCGATGTCTCCTTACTGTGCCTACGAAATTCGTTTTTTTCTTTTCGAGTTTTTTAGCTAGAGATAATGATGAAAAATAGTTATCAGCCGTCACATTTCGGCCTGTATTCAAGTAAGTGCTTAGAAGGCGCATAACTACACTTTCAGGAAGACTTTCGTTTTCATTTCTTGATTCATCTCTTCCAAGATACGGAAAAGCATTGAACATAAACTTTGAATTTACATCAACTAGCATCCAAAATTTGATCCCGAATTTGTCCGGTTTGTTTGGCATGTATTGTGTGAACTTGCATCTAGTTTTCGATGGAAACAGTTGTTCATCCACAACTAAATATTCACCCGGGTTATAGGAACTACCACAGTTTTCTATAAATTTGTTCCAAATATCTGAAAACCAAGCAAATTTGTCAGTTTTTAAGCGTTCAGACCTCGTTGATTTCATGTCAAACCTTAGATATTTCATTATATCTCGAAAACGATTACGAGGCAATGTTTTACGAAAAAAAGGTGGGCCCCACGTATTATTCCAGAGAAAATCATAATCCATATCATTGGATCCGTATGCTCCTCTAGCATATATGATAGCAATAAAAGCATCAAGTTCTTCTGAAGATACACTCCAATTTTCTTCAGTATGTGAAACTGCATTTGCTTCAGTGCATCTTTTTATATGGAACAACATCGACTCATCTACAAACAGTCTCCATGCACTGGTCACATTTTTACCGACTTTTCTTTTTGCATAGGATGTTGGACCTGGTACCTCTTTCAGCACATTTTGGGAACCATATTTCCCAGATTTTCTTTCTAAGTCAGATATTACTGTCCAGGAAGTTCCGTCTTTTGCGATATATGTAGATCCTTTTACATGGTTTTTGATATTACATCCGGTTCTGTTTCCTGATTTTGAAGAATCAAGTTTTCTTTTTGATCCTGTATGTTTTGAAGTACTGGAACCTATAATAAAAAATATATAAATTATTATGCGTACATTTTTATCATTAATATTTTTCAAAAAATCAAGTACTTCAAAATCAAAACATGAAAGAAAAGAAAAGAGTAAAGAAATATATTTTTTTACATGTTTCAGCAGATGAAGAAATTCGACAAGGCTGAATGTCTAGGTCCGTTGCCTGCTCATCTACACTTTCCTCAAAACCACTAGACCTGTTTTTCTCAATATTTCCTAAACATTCATAACTGATTTCATCTAAATTGCTTTCTTCAACTTCGGAATCATCGTCGGATATCTCCTGTAAAACTCGTAAATACTCATCTGGACTGAGATATTTTCGTCTTTGAGCAGCCATCATACCGTCATTGAAAGAACAAAATTTCACAACTCAGTGAACAAATGCAAAATTCAAAATGATATCTATTACAAGTCGCAAAAAGGCAGGTGTGAAAGAATAAGAGAAAGAAAAAGTTGTGACTCATTTCCTTTTTCAGCGAATGAACAAAGCGTATTATCTTTCGATATATTTCGAAGAAAAGAACGAACAGTAGACAGGTGTCTTGAATGAGGGGGGGGGGGGATTCCTGCTTTAGCAACAATAAATGAAAGGAATGTGTAGGAAGTATGTTTTTCTGAAAATAGATATGTTTGAGAGTAAAAGAAAAACTCAATCGACTCATTTTTAATGGCAGTCAATTTGACTGTTCGTGGCGCTTTTAGGTATAGCTAAGCATATCTCTGTTAATTTTAATTCAACTCATTTCATATTTTGTACCATATATTTTCAGGTTATTTTAGGCAAGTACAAAAAGTTCTGAGTTCGTAAGATTACAGGATTTTTTTTAAAATACAAACAAAAAGTAACAACAGTCAAAATGACTGCTCTGGCGCTTCTAGTGTTAATTAACTAGAAATAAGAAGAGCTCGAGACAAAGTTAACAAATAAATAACACAGTTTATTTAGCATTCAATATATAGGAGGGCGTTGAGCTAACTTATTTAAATAAATGACTTCAGGAACTAACTTTAAACAAGATATAAAATAAGAAGTTGTTTTATCTCACCAACGCTGATCTTCGTGGCGACTGCTCCTTACTACTACTAACTTCTCTCACTTCAGAGTGTCGAGCGGATTCCCGATCACGACGGACTCCTACTGTAATTTACGCCACAATACTACACCTCTCTACCCTCACACGCATAAAGCTATCACCACCACCATCAATATTACTCTTAACTCCACACTAATCAGCTACCAACTCAGTACCATTCCATTACATCACATCCTATATCTCTATCCTAGCAATTCACTATCCTTCCTTTTATACTACATCCTAACAAACATCCTTTCCCTTCATTTCAGTTAAAACTTACAATCACTTCCCATTCATCAAACATTCAGATCCTAATTATTTCACAGCAGCACTATGCCGACATAAAACTCACTCGACCCCAACCGTCGCCGAGTTACTGGCGACAAAGTAATTTGACCGTCCCAAATTTAGATTGCTGGATTCAGCTGAAATTCAAACGGACTGTGGGGACGTTCTATACTCTCGACCTTACAGTCCCCCTCCAAGAAAAAAAAATTAGTCGGGAAAATCCCCAACGGGTTTTATCGAATAATTTTAAACACTAATCTCATAGGAGTGAGTGGAGCCACAACTCAGTTTCTGAAATTTTAAAATAAGTCAGAAAAAAAAAAAAATAAAGCTTAATTTTCTGAGCAATGAACTGCTTACAGCTTCAAATATAATGGCGATTAAAAAAAATTCCTAAGCGAAAAACAGGACCAACCTCGCAAAAGAAATTTAAATTTTAAATTAAAAAGGAGGACCTTTTATGGCCTGAAACTCCGGAAAAAAAAAACGCCTCAAATATGTTAGCTCAACTATACAATGGGGCTTACAATCATCTTTCTGTTATTCCAGAAAGGGAAAAAATAACTCAATTTTAAAGTTAAGTTGAAGGAGGATTAAGTACAGGGAGTTGCTTTAACATACCAGCAACATGAAGAAAATTTTTATTGAGATAAAAAACTTCAAATTCTGTCCGAAGCAAGCCATCCTTCGAAACTTATGATGTGGAATTTCTTCATCCATCAGAGCCAGTCTAGGCTTAACCACATCAGCTCGTAAAAGTAACTTTAGAGTGCAGATTGAAGAACAATTCGGTCAGAGAAAACGTCAGGCATCAGAATAACACTTTCGACATCAGATTAGAGCATCAAAGATATTTCTAAAACGGAAACTTTTTTTAAAATATAAATCAAAAAATAGACTTAAACTACAATTTGTAGATAGATCAACGAGACAAATTGTCTCTGACTGCATAAAATAGTTTATATATAATAATTTTTCCCCTTGGGCTATAGCATGCGAAACGACAAAAAATTAATTTGTTAGTGATTTTAGTTTAAAGTTACGCGTGATTTACGCATATAGCCAAAAAAAAATATTTCGCCACTCAAACACACACATTATATATATATATATATATATATATATATATATATATATATATATATATATATATATAACTTTTAGTGGAATACAAAAGTTTTAACAATAAAAAATATTCATTTTATACACTTATCAAAGTTCATTTTAGTTATATATACAAATACAATATGTATAGAAATACAAAAAGGGGGGGGGGGGAATATTTGCAAAGGTTAAAAAAAAAATTTATATTACCCTTCTGCAGGTGATGGCTAAAAAATAAAAGAAATTAGTATACATACATAAAATATATTAAGAGAGAACAAAAATGCTGACATGGAAGCAGAAACATGATTTTCGAAATGAAAGTTCATGTACTAATTTAAATTTTACAGTTTTTAGTTTGAGAAAGTTCATTTCTTTCAGAAGAGGTTCACAAGTCCAAACAGCTTCAATATATGTCGCACATTTTGGTACAACTCTGATAAACAAATACTTGAGAAAAAGCAAAATAAGAAACGATACAACCTGACCCAGGGTTTCCGCTGTAAGAAAATTAGCATTAAATATGAGAGTCCTGCTGGTCATTGCACTGGCCGCAGAAATCACAGGGCTGGAAGCTTGCAGCAGGCGATCAGGCGTTGCGAGGGCACATTCCTGGGCGGTGATCGAACCCGGCACGCTGTCGCTGTCCGTAGCATCAGAGGACGATTCCACTCGCTCTCTACTCATGAGTGTTGAGGTCGTGGAGGGCTTACGAGCTTGAAAAAAGTTCAAAGAAGTAATGGAAATCACATCATTTACTTTTAACTTTGTAAAGAAATTTTTAGAAGCAGCGTCACTTAATATATCATTGCCATTTACAAGATTTTCAGTTATTTTTTTGTTTAAACTAGTGGATTGTGTCGGCTTGACATGTAGAAAACTTAAATGTCCTTTTTCACTACTTTCATTTAAATTAGCTACTCGCTTATGAGAAGCATCGTTGTTTAAACCACTATTTTCCGTTACTTGTACCACAACATTTTCATTTTGACTAATAATTAAATCATGTGGCTGACCAGTTGTAAAACATAAATTTAACTTATTTGCTAAAGATTGAGTACCGACATTAATGTTAACATTTTCTGCGACCATTTTTCCTGTTTCATGAGATAAATTTCCGGACTCGACCGGTTTAGCATTTGCATAAGATTTATCAATAAAAATAGCAGAATCTGCCGGCTTGATAGTTTTAGAATTAAACTGTAATTTATCATGTGGTGAATTTAAACTACTAGAAAAGTCTGTTGGCTGAATAGTTTCAAAACATGCAATTGAGCTATTGACGGAAGGATTAGCCGCTACGTTTAAAAGGCTTTCATTCTTCTCTAAATTTGAAGGTAACGTAGAGTTTAAATTGGAAACGCATTGAGAAGAATTTAAATTGGGCAAGTTGACTGAATAAATAGAAAGAGAATTTAAACATATAGATTGAACTTCGGTATTATGAGAGTGTGTTTGATTTCCTGCAACAGTTTCTGGTTGATTTAAATGACTGTTTCTCCGCTGCGAAAAGTTAGCTTGTTGCGGTCGGTTGAAATTAACATTTTGAGGGGGGGGGCGAAATTTTCTCGCTGTTCATTTTGAATATTTACGGGTTCTTGCCAGCGATTAGACTTATCCGCCGGTTTAATAGCGTGACGTGCTTGATATTTATCGAGAACTTGAAGAAGAGTATCAATAGATGCGGTTGGCTTTATATCGAGGTAATCTTGAATTGGCACCGTGAACAGCGGATTTATAATATCAAATATTTCTAAGAAGGATAAATTTAGTTGCAGTTGTTTAATTAAATCGAGCTTACGCAGGAAAAAGGTCGTCGGTTTATCAAATACAGACATTTTAGTAGTATACAGTTCCTGCATCAATTGAGCTCTATCAGCACTCGAGGAAAATGTGCTTATAATTTTGATTTTTAACTCTTCATAGGCTGGATTTGACCCAAGTGAATGGCAGGCGATTAATTTATGCCACTGCCTCGGTTGTCCTTCTAAGGAAAATGCTAACCAAGCATATTTTTTGGATCGATCAATGTTATAAAAGTTAAAAAAATATTCAAGCTCCTCAAACAATTGAAGCACACTCGTGGTGCCGTCAAAAATTACTTACTCGGGGGGGGGGGGGATTCGAGCGAATTTGGGCGCCACTGTAGAGAATCTCAGTGGGCCATGATTCTCTAATGTAGATCTTAAATCCTAAATCTTAGATCTTACTCAATCTTAAATACAAACTTGAATACTTAATTGCTTAATTAACTAGAAATAAGAAGAGCTCGAGACAAAGTTAACAAATAAATAACACAGTTTATTTAACATTCAATATATAGGAGGGCGTTGAGCTAACTTATTTAAATAAATGACTTCAGGAACTAACTTTAAACAAGATATAAAATAAGAAGTTGTTTTATCTCACCAACGCTGATCTTCGTGGCGACTGCTCCTTACTATTACTAACTTTTCTCACTTCAGAGTGTCGAGCGGATTCCCGATCACGACGGACTCCTACTGTAATTTACGCCACAATACTACACCTCTCTACCCTCGCACGCATAAAGCTATCACCACCACCATCAATATTACTCTTAACTCCACACTAATCAGCTACCAACTCATTACCATTCCATTACATCACATCCTATATCTCTATCCTAGCAATTCACTATCCTTCCTATTATACTACATCCTAACAAACATCCTTTCCCTTCATTTCAGTTAAAACTTACAATCACTTCCCATTCATCAAACATTCAGATCCTAATTATTTCACAGCAGCACTATGCCGACATAAAACTCACTCGACCCCAACCGTCGCCGAGTTACTGGCGACGAAGTAATTTGACCGTCCCAACTTTAGATTGCTGGATTCAGCTGAAATTCAAACGGACTGTGGAGACGTTCTATAGTCTCGACCTTACAAAGTGAAAAAAAATATTTCTTTGTTTTATCTTGCTCTCTTGGTTAGTATCAAGGTAAGATAATGCTATACATTTTTGCAGAAAATAAAGTGCATGAAAAATAATTTGAAATTTTTTTATCTATAGTATATGTATATCGTATTTATAAGTATTGTGTAATCATATCATCACTTGTCACATCCATGGCATTAATAGACAATACATTTAGTGACACTTTGTTTTCAGTCATCAATGTATACTGAGAATTTTTTATGAAGTGCATTTTTACTGACAATGTCAGTTGTTAACGGACATAATGACAAATATGAACTTTTCCCCCCGAAAAATCAGGGACATTAAGACTTAAGGACTATATAGAGTATATAGGTCTTAAATCTTATATTATATTCCAAGATTTAGCCATTTGTCAAGTTTCCCTGAAATATTACAGTATGTAACGATAAACAGTGTTTAATCAATTTATGATAGTAATATGATTTTAAGTTATATAAATTATAGAATATTCTGTAAAAAAAACACTTACGCAGAAAATAAAAATCCTTTGTTTCATAAAATTTAGTATAAAATACCACCAGACGCAAAAATTTCTGTTTTTCGGGAAGTACAAGTGTCGGCTTCTTCGCACTAAGTGTATGTTTGTCATTGTTATACGAAACGGTTACCTATGAAAAAAAGAAAAAAGAAAAATATAGAAAGTATCGCTGGGTGGTTGAGGTGAAAGTGCCATTGTACGGAAACGGTGTATGCCTTTAATGGTTTTATGTTTGTTAAAACCATCACAATGAATTGTCACTGTGGTATAGGTTATGATGTAATATACTGAATTTTGGTGCGGATACTATTTCGAGAAGTGTTTGTCTTGTGGATTGATATTCAGTCTGCTTTCTGTTTTAGGCAGATTCATGTGAACTAGCACTTAACATTTCAATTAAGTAAAGGTGAAAACTTAAGGATTGTGCAGAATACCTTTTATTGTCTGCTAGTAGTGCTAGTGGAAATTTTCCCCATCACGGTAGGAGCTGGTAGTTGTCTTGCACTTCTTGGGTCAATGTCTGATCTTGGGTGATAAGAGTAATTCCTGCAAGTTTTTGGCTTCTTTACGAAAATATAGTTTGTTCTGGTCGCTGGCTGTTTTGTATTTATGTATAGAAGAAATTGAAATAATCAAATAATAAAAGAAAAGGAAAAGAAGTAAAACTAAATAGAAACTTTGTTAAAATCTGCTAATAAACTAAAATTTAACTGAATACTTGAAAACTTGTGACATAATGATTCAATGTTGGTCGCATATTATCTTAGCAGATTTTGTACAGATAGGGTTCTTGGATTTGTTCATTTGATCATTATTATTATTATTATAAATTTTGCAGCGAGACGAAATTTATCGCAGGGAGAACTTAGGCTTTAAGACTTTTTAAAACTCCCGTGATAAAGTAATTAATAAAACAGTTTTTATTCTGAGGAAGTTCTAAAATTTAGTAAAAAATTTATCAAAAAATCAGGATGGAAAAAGAAATTATTTATTTCAAACGTTTTGAATAAGGTTTGTTTAATAAAGATAAAATAAAATAATGAGACGTTTGATTTTTTATTTTTATTTCTCTCATTTGAAATTGGATGGACGAATGCGTGTTTTGTCAGAAAAAGAATTTAAAAAGAAAATAAGGAATAAAGGAGTTTTTTATGTCAAACAGGCTTCAAGAAATATTCCTTTTTTTGTTTCAAATGTGTTTGAAATTTGTAAGTACCGAATACATTATCAGCAGACCACCAGAAGTGCAAATATTTACCCTTGAAATAATAATAATAATAATAATAATAATAATAATAATAATAATGTTGTGCCAAATTCCTATAATTTGTTAAAATCTATGTCAAGTTTCTTTGTTTAAATTTTCCGAAAAATGATAGTGCTTGTCATTGTGTATTAAATACACATTTAGTAAGTACCGAAAAACAGGTGTGTTAAGATGCATACACGTGTTCTCAGATCGCACAAATCGCGAGAAAATTCCCCCGCGAAAGTCGTCAGCATTTCACTTTTCTTACCTGTACAAATATTCTTAATATATATTTGGAATATTTAAGGGGGGGAAAAAGCATAGTAATAATAATAATAATAATAATAATAATAACAATAATAATAAGACAAGAAAAAAGAAAAAGAAGTCGCAATGCATGTTAAAATGTCTTCTTCAGTTCCAATCATTGCCTTTAAAAAAACAAGATTAATTTTTGTGTGACTTTGCAAAGGAACAACAACCTTTTATGCCATAACTTATGACAACACAATGTTGTGCATTTAAAAGCAATGATAATTTTACATTGTTCAGTGAAATTACTTAGTTTAGGTAATTTTAATGATGTGATAGAGTAATAAAGAAGCTTTTGTTCACAGACTTGTTTTGAGTTGTTTTGTATTTTCTTGTACATAAACCATATTTCAAAACTTAATAAAATTCTTCACTAATTGTGTGACGACCTAGTGGTTGTCATGATCTCATTTAACCTAGATTAAGCTTAACTTAATTAAATTATGAAGTATTGACAAAGTCAGATTTATAAAATAAATAACGAGCTTTTATTTAGAGCTTAATGAAAAGGTGGGCGTTGGACTATATTCACATTCAATATCTTTATAAACTTAAAGGGGCAGACTTCATAAATACTATAACCGTAATTTGATAACCATAAATAATCTCAACAGCTTCACTTAACATCGTTACCTCTCACGACTATACTCATCTTTAGTTAGTGGGAGGATTCCCTAAACCACTATACTACTCGACTAACTATCTTCTACTATAGCTGCTCGCTACTAACTCCTTTGACCTCCTACTACTTCTCATTCACTGTCCACCTCTTACTTTTCTTCTAAGCTGCTACCAAGTCACTACCATTTCACCTTTTATATCCATCTTACTTTATAAAATTAACATATGGCAAATTATCATTTAGTTTATCATAGGAACTAACTCCATTAATCAACTGAATCCTAAAACTCTGCACACTCACGTGTTATTCGTAAAGTGCGAACTTTGTTTGTAGCGTTACGCTAACATACCATTACCTCACAATTGCTCCGTATTATTCCGATTTAGATAGTCGCAATAACACTTCTAACTGATACTTATTTGAATTAAGTTAATAAAAAAAAATCTCATTTAAGCAGATGACACACAGACATTGATAAAAATTTTATTTTTCGTATCGAAAAACCTCAAAATGTACGCCTATACAAATAGGATATCGTTTTCCGCTTCTTTTTAACACACTTTTTATTAGCTTCACCTGTATGTATATTTGTATGTATGCTTGTACGTATAATGTATGTTTGTGACCGCTATGGGATCAAACAAAAAATCTGTATTGTAAAAAAGACTTTCCCTACGTGAACGCTGTGGCTGTGAGGTAAAGTTCCGCGCTACGAACCTAAAAGTCTAGCGTTCGAGCTCAGTCAGGGGAGATTTTTTAAAAATGGTTTTTGTTTAATTCTAAATTATTTGAATTAAAGATTTAAATGTATGTAAATATTATGCTGTGTCACTCACACGATTTTCTCTTACCCTGCATTTTAATACTAAGATAGATATTTTGTGCTTTTTAGTCACATTTCTATAAAAGCGTGTTCTTTAATTTTTATTACTTTCTCTTACCCATAAGGTAGAAAAAGTATTGTTTTTGGGTCAAATTTTCGAACGCGAAAGTTTGTTATATTTACACATTTTCAGGTCCCCTGAATACGAAATCATGTTCTTAGCAAATGGTCTGTGTGTATGTCTGTGTGCCTGTGTGTCTGCGTGTGTGTGTGTGTGTCTGTCTTTTATCAGCATATCTCAAAAACAAATTATGGCAGAAAGTTCAAACTTGGTATTCTAAATGTGTATCATATAGGGATGCTACAATAAGCTGCTCGTTAAGATCAAGCATATGGTTCGTGTACAGGGACAATCAAGAGAATTCTAATACATTACGCCTATGGCGGAAATTGCAGGTAAGTAGAGTTTAACGTCTATAGACTGCACTAAACCAAATGAAACGATATTATATTTTTGGTAATAGAGATAGTTAACTGGGAAAAATTTTTTGTGTATGTAGGAGCCTCGCCTGCCCCCCGGGGGGAAGTACCCCCTCGAGGGGAGTAAATTTTCATGATGGGTGTCATTTAGAAGAGCTCGCCAATACCTTTAAAACGAATGGTTGAACTATAAATCTGTGATAATTTAAAACAAAGATTTTTTTTTTACTTTTAGCGAAAAAAAACATAGAATTTTTTTTTTTTTTTTTTTTTTTTTTGAGAGTAAAATGGACTTTTTTGGATATTTAGTGTTACACTACTTCTCTAATATGGAAATCGTCTGCATTATCATAAAAGATAATTTTTTTAAATAATAAATTTAATAAATTAAAAAAAAAAAAAAAACAGAATTACTTTTTAATAACCGAATTAAATTCTGTATAAGTGTAGGTGCAATAATGAAACGGGGGGTTGAGGGGGACGGTAGCCCCCTCACACAAAACTAATTATCGTATAAAATTCTTCTGAAGACTAATTTGAATTGTTTAGCATAGGTTTACATGACAGTTCTCGTTATCTTACCTCTTAATCTGAAACCTGTATTTATAGTATTAAATTCCAGGGTAAGAGAAAGTCGTGTGAGTGACACACCACATTGTTTAAAAATATAATATTATTATTATATATATATATATATATATATATTGGTACCTTTCCGGTTCTTTGTATTTCATATTGCTCCGTGAATCCTCTTGAATTAATCATCTCAATTTCCATTCATGTTATGATTTCGTTGCAATGTCAGCTAATTATAGCTTTTTCAGAGTACTTAACGTATTTAGAGCTTTTAGAGTTGCAAAATTTGTATGAAATTTAAGAAAGTTTGCTGCACTACATCATAATTTTTATGAATATTAGTTCAGATATTTTTAAATGTACATTAAATGAAATGATAAATTACGAATACTTCTTGTTTTTAACTTTCGATAGTTAAATTTGTAAAAAAAAATCAATAATATTCATTGATCCGTCGATAAAATGTAGATTCCTGAATATATATATATATATATATATATATATATATATATATATATATCGAATCACATTTATAAAACTTTGGCAAAAATATTAAATTGGCAAAAAAGAGACTTTGTCAAAAATATTAAATTGCATAACCAATGAATATTCTTACCCAATTCTTTGTCAAAAAACAAAAGAAATAACTCTTAGAGACATTTAAATAATTTTATAGAAAATAATATATATATATATATATTATTTCTTTCCACTTTATACTTGAAAATCATTCTTACTATTCTGATTGAACTTATTTTTTTTTTCCTTTTAATATGCCATATCCATGTAGTATTAGAATTCCATTTACGCTTTCAATTAAGACATATTTAACTGTAATTTTAAAAAGTGTTTTAAAATTACTAAGATTTTCTTTTTAATAATATTTTTTTTTCTGTTAAATAATATTAGAATTTCCTATAAGATAAAAATTGAAACATTGCTTCTGAAAGATTAATAATTCCTGAAATATTAAACAAAATGCACTCCTTGTAAATTTGTGGAAGTTAATATTATCCCTCAAGTGTTGATTCACTGCATAAACTAATTAAAGTGTCTGTGAGTGATTGATGAATGACAAAGATAGAATGTTCACTTTGGAAGGTAAAATTACTTCGCATTTTCATCATATTCACAATCTTTAATTAAAGGAGAGATTCCGAAGTGTTATTCGTGCTGTAAAATAATTAATAATTTTTGTTCCATTTTCTAATACATTTATTTCGCAACATAGTCTTAAGACATTTATATTATATTATGTTGTACGTTTATAGCATAGCAAGGACACAGAATAAAAATTCTTTAGCATTATTGCCTATGGGCTGATTTTATTAAAATTGCGATAGCATCTAAATGCCTTATTTTATTGAGATTTAAATTTTTATTTATTTTTTTAGATCACCGTAGTATGAACTGTATAGATTTTGAAGAATATAGAACTTGCACTTTTCTACAGGGACAAAAAGAAATGTTCTTTGTCATTATGGCTCATGGGTTCAAATTATCTTAAGTGTGATAGCGTCTAAATGTCTTATTGAGCTTTAATTTATATACATGATATAATTCAGCGTCGCAAAAACTGTATACATTTTGGTGACTCTAGAATTTATATATTTTTCATTGACACAACGAAAAATCCTTTATTACTATGGTTTACGTGCTCAAAGTATTTAAAGTTGAATAGCGTTAAATTAAACAACATACTTTATGAAAAAAAGTACTCATGCACCCTATTATATATATTTTCTTTTTACTTCCTTATACAAAGTATAGGAAGTATAGTTATCCCGATTGGTGAAATAGACTTTATATCTCTTATAGCTCAAAAACGAATCATCGTAGAATGTTGCAACTTTATATGTGTCACTGTCATGATGTCTAGTTGTACAACTGCAAGTTTCGTCTTAACACGAGTTCTCGGTTTATATATATCAGCGATTTTACACGATTTTTCGTGACGTCTGTGTGTGTGTGAGAGAGAGAGAGAGAGAGTATGTACGTATCTCACATAACTCGAAAACGGTTGGACGTAGAACGTTGCAAGTTTTCTATATAGGTTTGTAACAATATCAATTTGTGCACGTCCATTTTTGGTATTTCTGTAATTTTCCATTTTGGAGATTTTTAAGAAAATTATATTCATAATGGCAAATATAAAAAGGTTTTGTCCGTATTATATGACCTACCATCATTTTCAAAAATATAGTTGCAGTTAAAAACCAAATTTAGAAGCAAATTATTTGTTTCTATAGCAAAACATACAAAAAAAAAATGTGCGAACAGCCTTTGTAATAATGAATTTTATTTCGAAGTAGATAGTTAATAAACATCATTAAATTCATATTAATATTTATTTAAGTGGAATTTTAAATTCCACCTGGTGACAATTTTACATTCTGCATGATTGCCAATTAGCATATATCATAAATATAAAGATCTCCGCATTTAATAAAAGTACGTTGTTAAATATGCAGTATATACGTTTTTTAAAGTATAATTAAACGAAAAGAGTTTTTTTTAATTAATTATCTTTTTTAAAATTAATTATCCTTTATTTTTAATTAATTATCTTCCTGTTTATAATTTTTTAGAGAGGAATCACAAGTTTTTTTTATGTCTGTAGATATTTCTAGGTTAAAAAACCTAAATGCATTTGTTTTATATGTCTTGGAAGCTCATTTGTTTCTGCAAAACTTCGGTTATTAATATTTTTGAAAAACATTTTTAATTTGCATGCAAATATATGGTATCCGATAATTAGTTTTCCGTTTTTATCTTTCTTGTAACGTTTAATACATTAAAATTGTGTTAGATTATCTCTTGGGATGCAGAATTTTACAAAGTAATTTAAGCTTGTTATCATTAAAACTTTTTACAAGTGACACTTGTTAATTTGCTGCCGTAACAAATTAAGTAAATTAATAATTTTATTGCATTAAAAAAAAAAAATAGCTAACCCAAGTAGCACAGGAACGTTCTGTGAACGTCTAATAACGGTTTCAATAGTTCAAACACCGTGTTTCGTGTCAAAAAAACGTTCTAAAACACGTTCAGAAATAGTATTATTTAGAACGTTCTGAAAAAGTTTGATTTGTACCATCTATAAAACGTACAATTCTAGTTCTATATAGAACGTTCAAGTGTGACACCGTCATAACACGTTCTGTAACAGTGTAATTATAACGAATATGACAAAATGACTTTTTAGTACTATTGGTTGGGAAACTAGGTTAATCTTTAAAATTTTTGACTTCAGCTTTTGATTTTTTTACACGTTTTCTGGCGTGAGGAATCCGGAAGTCAAAAGGTTGGTATGGTATCTGTTAATGTGTATCGGCACCTATTAGTGTGATAGCCCGTTAGTTCATGTACACGATATCTCAAGAACAAATGATTGCAGAGAGATCGGACCAGTTTTAAAATATCACTTATAATATTGATAAGAATCTTATTGAGAGATTTGCAACATTCTAATTTAAAAACTTCGTGAGTTATTCGAAATTTATAATTTTTAGCATGATAGAGAATAGAGCATTTTTTACATTTTCAGTTTAACGTTTTGTTAGCACGTCAGTAAAGAATGCTTCCCAATAATCAGTAGCGGTGAGGTGAAAAAAAATTACAAAATTTTAAACTCATGGAAAAATTTTGTGGATTTTGTATTTCAGGAATCAATGTATGGAATTCAACCAAACTTGTTACAATATTAGATGATACCCTAAATTGGAGTTTATTTGAATTTCATTTGGGATATATCGTCCGATAGATTACGGTGCTATGCAATGAAACCCTCCATTTATGGGACGGCTATATCTCAGCTTCAATAGTGTACAAATGTATTAAACATGATATATTGGCATATATCATCATAACCTCTGCTAATACAATTTGGATGTATACATTTTCCAACAGGTGGCGTTGCTAATCTGCCATTTAATCATTTTAACGGAAAGGCAATATTTTAACACTTGTGATTTAACAATAAATTTTGTGATACACTGAAGTTATAAGTGAAATCGATTTTATGTAAAGCTTTACTGGTCCATTTTGGATGCACATCGGCCAACAGGTGGCGTGGCTATGTTCCAATTTAATCTCATAACGGAAACGAAAAATCTCAACTTCTGTCATTTATAAATATTGTAAATTTGGTAAGTGAAATTAATATTACGTAAAACTCTACAGATTGCCTTTGGGTGCATATCGGACGACAGGTGGCACTGCCACGTTCCAATATTTTCCATTCACAGAAAGGCTATCTATCAGCTTCTGTAATATATATACTCACCAAACCTTCTGCGTGGCATACATTTGATATATATTATTGATTCAATTTGGCTGTATAACGAGTAATAGTCAAACAGTTTTTTTTTTATTATTATCATTCATAGGACATTGTTTTTTCCCCTAGGAATAAGTATACATCATCCCTGGGGGATGGGGGAAGGGTGGATAAAAATTTTCACAATAATTATCTTTGAAAAGAATTCGATATCAGATCACCTTTAAAACGAATAATTGAAACATCGTTTTCTGATGATTTAAAACAAATTTACCGTTTTTTTTTTTTTTTTTTTTTTTCATTTGTAATAATAATGATAATAAACCCTTAAAAAAATACATTTTCTAAGATCTTCTATACAGCATAAAAATGATTGTCTTCTGTCATGAAAATCTGTGCATTCCCCCAGAATCAAAGTTTAGATACAAAAAGCTAATCACGGATATTATTGAATAAGTAATATAGTGCTTTACGCGAGTTTCAAAGAAAATCACAGGAAAACTCCGAAAACCTAAGTCGACGAGCGTGACCAGGAATCGAAGCCAACACTTCCCGTCTGTAAGCTTCGAGAGTAGAACCTCGCGGTCTCTAATACTCATCGGGAAGTTACAGAATGAGTTTTTTTCTTCTTTTCTTTAAGCATAATTTTAAACTTTTATTATATTTTATTTATGATTCTATTTAAGTTTAAATGTTACTGATAAATTATCAATATTGATAATGTTGTTAAATCGTTACTCTGTTTGATTGTTCTTATTTTATTTTATTTATTTTCACTGAATATTTTATTCAATACTGAAATATACACTAAAACAAAATATGCTTTTCCGTTTAATTCGAGATTTTAAAATGGAAAAATAAAGTGATCTCATAAGTTTTTCAAATACTTTATAAAAATTTAAATAATTGTTTAACTCAGCTCCATTTTTCCTTAAAATATTGACCATATGTTTTGTACAGCTATAAATGCTTAATAAATTTCTGTTTCAAATGTTGAACTTTGAAACATGATTATTCCGGATGTAAGGAGGGAAGAGCAGATGAAACTGACATCTGTGGATTGCATTTATTTAATTCTCGCTGACCGGGCAAATTCAAAGGTCTTGGGAATGTCGTGCCGTTATGTGAAGCGGTAATTTTAAAACATGTAATGTAATCTGTTTTGTTCAGTTTTCGCGTTATAATGACTTGGATAAGCTTTAGAAAAGGTAAAAATGTAATATTTTTAACCTGTAATATTCTCTATTTTCTATTTATTAAAGTCTTATTTTAATATCAATTAAACAATCATTTTCATATCTGCGTAAGTTCTTAAGCCTAACATTTGATACTTGTAAGTAGCTTTGTATCGCAGAAAAAACTGCTCCTTTTACAGAAAACCGCTTAGAAATTATGGATTCATTTTATTAATTCAGTCTTCTGAGATGGAAATTGTTAAAATGACTATTTTTGGTTATTATGCTTCTGAATGAAGTAACATAAAGAATTTAAAAGATGAGAGCTAATTTTAAGTGAATGCCCTTCCAGACTGGTCATTATGTATTTTAAAATGCTAGTTGGAAGGGTGTTTTCTTGGAGAAATTCTTATGAAGAAAATGAGGAAGGTATGTAATTCTTTTTTTTTTTTTTCTTTTCTTTTTAAATTCTGAAGTATTTATTTAATGTTTATATGATAATATATATACAATCTAGGTTATGCAAATTGCATATTTTTAAAATAATATCCTAAGTTTCACCGACTTACAATTTTAAATATCTCTTTACTGTTATATAATAAATAAAATATATGAAATTGTTTAACTGCATAATAAAACAAAGATTCAATTCAATTTTATTCCACATCTTTATAAAAAAAGATATTCTGCTTAAAAAAAAGGACGATTTACTATATTATTTAGTAATACTAATAATATTTACATTTATCAATTATTTAATACGCCATGATAGCATAATTGCATCAAATGAGGTAAAAATTGCGTTGACTCAATTTAAAGAAATTTAAACATTTAAAAAATACCAATTACATTGCCATGTGGAATAAATTTAAATACCTGCAAACATCATTTTTGTAAACTGCTGCTGTAAACTGAAAATATGTATACACACATGCACTGAAATTTAAAAATATGAAGTATGTTAAATATTTTAGAAAAATATTTTGATTAAAAATATATATATGTATTTAAGTATTTGGAAATTTTTAAAATTTCCTCCTTCTAACTAATTTTTAATTTTTTGTTTCAATTTCTTATTATTATAAATTAACAATATATTCTAAACTCAATTATATATTATTTTAGCGGTGTATTGGTACATTCATTTTTGAAATTATTTTTTATGTTGAAATATTAAAACTTTCTATAAACTTCAGCATTCAAATATATTTATAAACTATCCATGGACTTACAAAGTAGTACCCAGAAATGTTTAGAATATACAGGGTGCAAAGTCGAGAGCAGGTCTTTATTTGCGCAACAATTGGTCTCAGACGTCCTCCAATAAGAAAATGTATTTTAAAAAAAATGTAAGAATTCATTATATAATATGACATGTTTAAATTTAAAAAATTAATTTATTAAAAATCACAAAAACTGATAATTTTTATACAATTTTCATGACACTAATAGTGAAAGTTGAGTTCCAACCTAAAAAATATAACACAAAAAGTTTCACTTTTGTGCACCCAAAATTGTCTGCGATAGTTAGTTTCAAAATTTAGGATTATTTCGCATTTTCTCGGGCTTTATTAAAATGCCAATGAAAAATTCTTTAATAAATCCAGGGAAAATGCAAACAAAGTCCAATTAGGACTTTTAAACCGATCCCTTATTGAAGGCCGAAATATGTTAGAAAATCCAAACTTTAAATATCTTGTTCCATTTTGGGAGAATAGAAATGAAACTTTTTGTTAGAATGAGTGTCAGTTTTCTAAATATGACTATAGGGATCTGTGACTATGTAAAAATCTAGTTTTTGCAATTTTGAAAAAATAGATATTTTAAATTTAAACATGTTATATACCACAAATGCTCATATTCTTTAAAACATTTTGTAACTGAAACTATATATTTGCGACCAATAGTTGCGGAGATAAAGGTATTCTCGTCACAATGCTTTGCACCCTGTATTAAAAAAAAAAAAAATAATATATATATATATATGTATAAATGAATTTTTTAATCTTAGTTAAAGCCAAGCAACAGATATAAGATCCCTGAAACCACATAGGTCAATGAGAAGGAAATTACAACAAATTTAAATAACCTGGGGAGACTGATTGTGATTTATTGGAACATTTATTTTTTATTTATTGATTTTTATTTTATTTAACTTCAGTCTAATCATAAATTTATTCCTATATTGTTAGTTGCAATTTTAATAATTTTGCCGGTGCCTAAAAACCACATGAAACTCAAATCAAAAGTTACAAACAAGCAACGAGGAAATAAAAAATTAAGACAGCATTTTAAACATTTTTTTTAGGAAAAGCTTAGAATGGTAGAAAAAAAAAAAAAAAACTCGTCAGGGGTGACCCTTTTCGTCGTTGAGCATCAATGTACGATTCCGTTCGTTAGCAGCTATAATAGCAAATTGCTAGCGGGCACCCTATCGTACAAGAAATTAATTGAAGTTAGAAATGAAGAATAAATTGGAATAAATTATTTACTTCAAGAAATCAGAGAATTAAACAGAAAACAACCATGAAAAACAAACATCAATCATAGGATGACGCATTCGGAATCACAATGATTAAAACCAGCAAAATAAATCAAGAGTTTAGTTGTACATAGCAGATGAAGAATAATGATACAACACAGCAACAGGGATATAAATTACTTTTTTTTTAATTCAAATAATGTTTGATAAATTTTAACATACTTACTATTCCTTTAATTTCAACGTATATGCATGAAAAATTCCATATTTTATGACAGTAATTCCCAAAAAGTGTCATAACATGTCTATATCCCTTAAAAAATTCCTTAAACTTTTGCATTTTTAAAAAATTTCTTTTTTCCCCTAATCTGAAGATAATGACGTTATAGTATTAATTACGAAACTTTGAATAAACACCATAAAATGCAAGAACTCGCAACTGCTACAAACAAAGCACGGCTTCTACAAACAAAGCGGCAACGCATTCAACACACTCAACGTGCTTGTTTGCAGCTCTCGTGCCTACAATGTTCGCCTGATGAAGGGTTGTGTCTTCTTTTGATCCGAAACAGTTGGTGCGAGTTCTTGCATTTTATGGTGTGCATTCAAAGTTTTGTAATTAATACTACAACTTCATTATATTCAGATTAGGGGAAAAAAAGAAATTTTTAAAAAATGCAAAAATTTAAGAAATTTTTTAAGGTATAAAGAGACGTTATGACACTTTTTGGGGAAAACTGTCATAGAATATAGAATTTTTGATGCATATACGTTGAAATTAAAGGAATAGTAAGTATGTTAAAATTTCTCAAACATTATTTGAATTGAAAAAAAAAGTAATTCATATCCCTGTTCATGTGTTGTATCATTATTCGTCATCAGCTATGTAATTTTTACTTCTAAACGCTCGTACTGAGGTGATTTTTTATAATGACGCCATAATTTTTTTTTTTTTTTTTTAACTACACTATTTTAGAACGTTTACAGTACGTTTTCTGGAACGTTCTGAAAATGTGTATAACGTTTTGAAAACGTTGTAAAAACGTTTAGAACGTTCTGAGACCGTATACATAGAACGTTCTCAGAACGCTTCTATAACACCGATGGTGATAGTTACACGTTCATTGAACGTTCTCTGAACCGTACTATTGTACGTCTTCAAGATGGACAGATAGACGTCTATAACACGTTCAAAGTGAACGTTCTTAGAACGTGTTTGCAGAACACTTTTTGAACGTTCAGAGAACGTTTCGGTGCTGCTTGGGTAAAGAGTGATAAAATTTCAAGTTATAAATTACAAAAGTTCATTAACATTTTCATATTTCTTTTTTCTTTCATTCCCATGATACAAGTCAAAAACACATGAAAGCATCAAGGGGTTGAATATACATTCTGCACGAGCTAGGGTCAAAAGTTATGGAAATATTTTCCTAACTCGGTAGAGCATGGTGAGCTCCTTAATCAAAATTTTAAAAGCAATTATTTATTTTCAAATCAAAAGTATTGAACAAATTATGAGCTTACCTTTTCTGTTCTGAAGAGTCTGGCGTCCCAGTGATGCTATCTTCTTAATATTTTTATTTTATATATTAATTATTATTTTCTTTCTGTAAAAGTAATTTTGTTAGTATGATGCAAAAAATCATGTCGACGAAATTGTTGTAGTTAAACTTGTACATTTAATGAAAAACAAAATAAAAATAAAATAAAAGGAAGCGAGATATAGTCTCTCACTTTACACAGTAAAACATAAACTAAATCAGAATCTGTTCTGATGAAAAACAGGCAGATGTAAAATCACGTGACAGTTCTATAAATAGATTTTCACCCCTTCAACTAGGAGTCAATGAAAAATTGGGGAGGGTGGAACAGATCTTTTTTTTTGTTTTTATTATAATGTTCGTTTTTCACAGAACACATTTTGGAATAAAGGAGTCTTTTGAGTTTGTAATTTTTCTGTCACCCTTCCTCTAACGAGGAATACGATCTTAGTTCCAAGCTATCGTGGTGTTTCAGAAAGATTGGCTGAGGAGTAGGTTTGGTAAGCACGTCATCAGTCATTAATTTACTCTGCAGATATTGTAGGGTAATTGTTTCTTTTTCACACTGGCTCTTCACGCAGTGGGATCTAATGTCTATATGTTTGGAGCGTGCTGTGTATTTGGGCGATTCAATCATTTTGATTGTTGACTGATTGTCATCGAATAATCTTATGGGCAATTCCTGTGGTAAGTCAAGGTTCTCTAGTACCCTGGTCAGCCATGGTCCCAGATCTCTTGGCCAGCATTTGTGGCTGATACAAACTCTGCTTCTGCAGAAGACAGAGTACTATGCACGTTGGCTTTTTTTAAATCCAATTGATTGGTGTTTTTCCTACGAAGAATATGTTTCCTGTCATCCATTTGCGATCAGATTTATCACCGGCCCAATCGGCATCGACGTAACAAGTTAGAATAGGTTTTTCCTTTCCACTTATGACCAAATTTAGTTTTTCTGTCGTTTTCAGGTAACATATAATCTTTTTCGCAGCATCCCAGTCTTGCTGCCTGGGCTTCTCATTGCGTCTACTAAGAATATTGACTGCTGCTGCAATGTCAGGTCTAGAGATAGTAGCGATATATAATAGGGATCCGATGGCTTGTCTGTATTTTGTATTGTTACTTAGTAAATTATCATCGGAGGCTTTGTCTAGATTACCGGGATTCATTGGTATATTTGTGGGCTTAGCATTTTGAAGACTGAATTTTTCTACAAGTTCTTTTATTTTAGTTCTTTGATTTATTAAGTATTCTCCACGTTTTGATTTTTGTACGTTAATGCCGAGGTAGTAGCTTATTTCTCCGAGATTTTTGAGCTCGTATTTTGCACTAAGTTACTCGATAGTTTCTTCTATTTGTTGGTCCGATCCGGATATTAATATGTCATCCACGTAAATAATGATATGTGTGGGGTTTTCTTCATCTTTCCTAAACAGGCAGGCATCTGCTGGGCTTTGTGCAAAACCGAATTCTTTTAGAGTTTCACCAATTTTCAAATGCCACGATCTGGCGGCTTGCTTAAGGTCATAAAGGTCTTTCTCTAATTTCTATACTTTATTTTCGTTTCCAGGTGAAATATAGCCTTTTGTCTGTTCCACTATTTCATCTAAATCTCCATGCAATAAGGTACACTGTAAAAAATTTTTGTAAAATCACGGTATTTGACCGTATAATTTTAGGGGAAATGACCGTTTTGCTATCTAAATGGTCATAATCCGTAAATTAATGTTTTGGAAGCATAATTTAGGAAATAACCGTATAATTCTACGGGAAATGACCGTTTTGCTAGCTAAACGGTCGTAGCCCGTAAATTGATGTTTCGAAAGTATAATTTTTTGAATTTTTACGAGAAAAAGCCGTTAATCTACGCAAATTGCTCTTATCTTTCACCAAACCATTTTCTTATGAGAAAATCTCTTTAAATGCTATCATTTCAGTGACATCAAGAGCGAATTCCATTTTCAAACTGAAACAATGATTGTTATTTATACTAATTGAATGTGTTTAATTATGCACGCATGACGCATAGAAACATCCATTGGTTTTAATAAGCTATTGTTTTCTTAATTTAATTCAAAAAAATTCCGCCTGACTGAAACTGAGTAATTGATATTGATGAAATTGATTTTCTTTGTCTATTAACACGAAAACATTAAAAAAGAAAGCTAAAATGGTTCCTTGATTTGAAGACAGATTTCTAAAATACAAACTACAACCTAATAATTATTTTATCCACTAAACGTCTTTTTTTAATTTTTTTTTTTTTTTTTTTTTTTTTTTTTAAGCATACAGCATTCTAATTGCTCTTAACCCTTTAGTTAAGCCTTAGAAAACGGAAAATTTTAATGTTGTTTCCAGAATGCATTTTTTACAATATGCTAAAATAAAGTTTATTTTAAAGTCTTATGTTTATTATGTATGATATTCACTGTTAAAAATCAAAGCTGTTTTATTTGAATATGACCATCAGATATGTGCATTACATCATATATAGCAGGTTCTGCTCTCGAAGTACTTCAGTCCTTTTTTCATTCAATGGATTTGAAATTTGGGAATAAGGCCGATTGACTGCTATAGGTCCTAGGCCAGAGAAGGAGTGTCCTCCGTGGGGATCTTTCTCAGGTCCTAGCCCGTATTTACTCAAGTTTCGAAGAAAACCACGGAAAACTCCAGACAGCTAGGCCAACGAGCGTGACCTGGGATCGAACCCGGCACCTTATGTCTACCAGCTTTGAGCGCAGAACCGCTCGGCCGCTGGTGGTCTCCCTTCAATGGAATACATCTTAAAAAAAATCTTCTGCTATTCTAAAAAGTGCAAATACGCCTAACATTTCACAAACACAGTTTGAAATAGAGGGGAGTCATATCAGGAGTCATATGTGACCTTGTAAGTCCATTTGGACCCAATAACTTTTCTTCAAGGTGGAGGTTCAACCAATGTGAATGTTTTATTTTGTTTTAAGGAATTCATTTCTTCCTGCATCGCGTTTAGCCAGTTTTGTTTTTCTTGTGGGTTTTTTATATTAAGAAAATCGTTATAATCTTTGGGTTCATTGGTCTCAAAGTTTTCTGTTAAGTAAATTAGCCTTTCAGGTGGTACACCTTTATTGCATCTCTTTGACCTTCTTAGGGTGTGATTTGTGTTGTCGTGTTCACTAGTGATATGTTGATCTGGTGAACTTATGTCAATTCTGACAATTTCGTAAAAAAAATACAAAGGTCGCCAGAGCAGAGATCTCCCGCGACAAATTTGATTGACAAATGGAAAATATATTTTTTTCCATTGATAATACGTCTATAACAAAAAGGTTGGAATTATAATAGTTGCCATTATAGCGGCCATTTTTATGATAACACATTTTAACCAGTATGGAGATAAATTATTATAAGTAATATTTAAATTTTCTATCAAAATTTATCTTGCATTCATTAAAACGTTATATTTACTAAATTTTTCTTTTCGCTATAGCAATGCAAATTTATTTATTTATTTATTTATTATTATTATTATTTTTTTTTATGTTACTTAAGTTTAATTAGTGGGAAAATTTACACACATATGATAAAAAAATATATATAAAGTAACATTAATTAAAAATGAGTGAATCTTGTTTTTTTTTTTTTTTATGTTTCTAGTTCTACAGAATAATTAATTAACTTGACTTTGTGCGTCCCACTAAATTAGAATACGAGAAGAAAAACCTACTTTTCACTATTCACTTTAGAAAATATGATAAAACTAAATTTGTTACAAAACCGAAGAATATTGGTTACATGAAATTCTTAGTAAGTATTTACCAGATTTTAACAAACTATATTTTAGGTTATTTAATTTTTAATTAAGAGTTTTAAGACCAGAATGCTGAAAAAAATTTGCATGACATGTTTTAAACATTTTGAAGATTAAATGCTTAAATTTATATTAAACTAAAAATATATTATTCTTAGAATAACATACAGATGAACTTATTCAATTTAAATATATTTTAAGTTATCAGTTTCATTTTTTATTAAAAATATTTTGTGCAATTATATTTCCAAAATAATTACCAACATTACAAAAAAAAAACTTCCTATAATAGCCAATTCATTACAGTTTCCTTATGCATGTCAACAATAAAACAGACTGACGAATGATTTTTTGTTTAATGGGCTCTTCACACCGTCGTCTGCTCAATCACGTGATAGAGGAAAATGAATAATCGAATTCTGAGAATCGAATTCAATTAAATATTGTTCTTAAGAACAAAAGTGTTATTATTTAATATAAAACAAAATAAAAGTAAAATTGTGCATTTGTAAACAGTAGAATAATTGTATTTGTAAATTTAAAAATTTTAAAAAAAGCTCTTTATGTGTTTATTTATTTTCACCTGTAAGAATCGATTTTTGTATGTTTTTGTGTAATTGCTACATTAACTGATCTAGCAATAAATAATAGCTTGTTCTTGTGGAATGTTTATGGATTATAATTTGAAATTTTTAAATGTTTTCAATTAAATTTAATTGAATAAAGGTGTTACAACAAGTTAATTAACTTAGTTACTGGTCTAAATGGATTTACGTAGTACGATAATGCACTGTCACTGATTTAAGTACCAAAAATCATGTTCTTTATGACATCAATAACAAATATAAACTAAATGATGATTTTAAATCTATACAGCAAACAAAAGATAATGAATAATGATATAAAATGGATTAAAAATGATGGTGTATGAAAAATAACACAGATTAAATACGATTGATCAAAATTAAGAATAGAAAATATATTATTTCAGCAATTGCTCTAGATAAACAAGACTTCGTCTGCTATTTTTTTTTCCTCTATCATGTGACCTCTGACGTCAGGTGGGATGAACCCATTCTGAGTACTATTTAAAGAATCACGTGGATGTGGCGCCATCTATTTACCTATATTTGAAGTACTGGATGATTATAATTAGAGTTGAGAGTTCAAAACGATATTACTCTAACACGACTAGTCAGAATGACATGATATTTTACCAAAACACTCGTTATTTAATGAAATTTTGTTTGGAGAAGGAAAAAAAAACTCAAAAATGTGTCTGTAAAAAATGTGTGTGTAGAACTTCTATGGTAATGTCAGGGGGAAAGCCTTAATGGATTCTTCAAACACAGGGATATTGTAACCGAAAAGAAACAATAAATTCCAAGTGTTTGAGACATATTTATTGGCGAAAAGACAAGAAGACATGTTTACAGCAAAAATAGTGCCAGTGACAGGTGAACGAGGCCAGCTTCATGAAACAAACACCTTAAGAATGATGAACGGCACATTTCGGAGCTATTTTTGTCCCTTATTAAAAAAAAAAAAAAAAAAAAAAAAATGCCTCACGATTGTTCTTGTAAAATATGCAGTCATTCTGAGCGGTAGTTTTAAAGTTAGAGCTTTTTAGAAGAATCGGAATTAAATTATCATCACATTGAATTTCTACAAACTGGGGTATAACAAAATCCTGATCTGTCCATAGAATACATGACTTGCTTTACCTTTATGTTGTTCAATGTTTCGTAATTTCGTCACTTTCTTTCTGAACTTTCCTGTATATAACACACACACGCACACACATACATATATATGTGTGCGTGTGTGTTTATTTATAAAGAGAGTATTATCACTTTTTAGATTATTATTATTATTATTATTATTTATTATTACTTATATAACAAAGAATAAAATATTTATGAAAATATTACTATTATTTTGTAATTCATTAGAAAATATTTTTACATCTAATATTTTAACGATTTCTTTAAATTTATTTAAAACAAAGATTTTCTCTTTTTTGTATATTTTGATATACATTTTGTGCTTTTATAGGTATTGATTAAATGTGCATAATCTATAACAAAAAGTGTATTTTTCTGGAAAAATTAATTTTTGTAAACAAATTAATACAAAAATAGAAAAATATTTTTACTACTTTCATCCTAATCCAATCATTAAATTTATTTCCCGGAAAGTTTATCTTGCTTATATATTTTGATATGTTCTATATAATTTTAAATATATACTAATAAATAAATCCATAATGTTTTTCTGGATATTTTTACAGAAAAAAAAATCTACATTTTGCTCTTTTTAAGAATATTTCTAATTTTACAAACTAATATAAATAATTTTAACGATATTTTAATTACATTTAATTTAATTTTGATAATGGATTTATAGTAAACTAAACAAATAAAAGTTGATTTTGTAACTTCTGGCTGTTCTTCGTTCAATACTAATTAGTATACTATCTTCTACAGACAAAGTTAATAGCATGTGCTTGTGTACTTAATCCATATAACAGCGGTGACCAAACGGCGTGTAGCATAATGTTAAAAGACAAAAGTAAATTTAATTCTTTTCACGTATTTTAACAGATGCTTCGTTTCACTACACTGTTTATTTATTTATTTTCTATTATTCAATTTGTGTTTTACATCTCAAAAAGAAAATCAAAATAATGAAAATAATTGTATTTATAAAGTGCGTTGTAAATGTACCTAGAATTATAAATACATGTATATATATATAATTTATTTAATTAAATAATAATATATTAAAACGAAAGTGGGATGTATAAACAACAGCAAAAACAAATATTTTGAACAGTTAATAATCAAGATAAAACCACAACCCAGCTGTCTCTTCTCATGAGTAGGTGGGAACACAGTCATTAAAAAACTGTGTAATTCTAACAGGTTTCTGAAGATATGCCAAGCTAGCATACTCGAAATTGTAATTCAAAACAACAAATTAGTTTAACAAACTTGAAATATAATTTTTATGATAAACTGCATGGTAAATTTTAATAACAGAAAAAAAAAAAAAAAAAAAAAAAAAAGATATTCAGAATTTTGCAATTTTCAGTCGGAAGCAAAAGTGCCAGAGCACTAGCAAAAATTCCTATATTAAAAAAAAAAAAAAAAAAAAAAAACATTTAATTCTGTTTTTTTTAATAAATTCTTGTCTAATCATGTACTTAGATTTACTAGGAACAGGAGTCGACAAGGATTTATTGGCCAAAACTGTATTAAGTGTACTTTTTTCATATAAGACATTTGTTAGTGCTCGGATACTTTTTGCTTCCGATCGTAAATATTATTATAAGTTTAAAAATGACATGCTAGCAAGGACATACCCTTACCTGTACCTGTAGAAAAAAAGTCAAAAAACGCACCACCTGCTTCAGTTGATGTTAGCGAAATTGGAGTTCCATCTTAAAAAATTATAAAAATTGAAAACACATAAATTCTCCCTCCGTGTTCGTAGATGCCCAGTTCATTTCCCAAGTCTGGCAGTGGGTCATATTTGTCCAAACATCTGCTATACAGCCTTCCCAAAAAGCATGCTTTAAGCTGTGAACATCAAATACAGTCAGCAGCAAAATTATTCGAGCGCTAATAATAATAATAGTAATAATAATAATAAAAACACTTAGTAATGTTTTGTTAATTAAATCCATGTCTAATCACGTTCTTAGTCAGTGTAAGAAAATGATTCGACAAGAATGTATTTAAGAAAACAGTATTAAGTGCAGTTATTTTACATAGGAATTATTGTTAACGCTCGAATAATTTTGCTACAGACTATAGGACATCTACAAAGACTAGCAAACAAATCCAAAGCCCAAAGTTGCAGAACTGTCACATAGAATAAACTAAAAATTTGCATTTCTAGTACAGTGTAAAATTAACTTTAAGGGATATATATTTTTATAAAGTAAAAGTGCATGCATTTGTTTTATATTTGCTTATTGAAATTAAAATTAAAATTTAACTATCTTTTGATTCTTAAAAGTTGATTAATTATTATATTTATGTAAATTTTACGGCTCAGATTAAAGTTTTAGTGCGGCATATAATTTGTGCTGAAATTCAAGTTTTTTTTTTCTCTTATCATATAAATCAGTGTACAAATTATTATTTTTTGAAGCAAAATAAATGTCTAAAAATTCAGCTTCAAAATTATTTGTAATATCTTTATTTAATTTTAAAATATCTGGATAAATTAAATTTACAATATTATTGAAATCAGTAATAAAAATAATCATGTCATCAATGTAATGATAAGCATATAAACTAATAACGATATGCATGTAAACTAATATTATGAATTACAGTAAATTTATATTCGAAGAAAAATAAAAAGAGTTTAGCCGCACTGGGAGAATATCTTTTCCCCATGCCAATACCATGTGCCTGTTTAAAAAAAAATTCTTGAAAAACAATATAATTATTATTTAAACAAAAGTGACATAAACTAAAAAAGAAATTTATAGGAATATTTAATTCCTCTTCAATATAAAATTTATCAAAAATATTTTTTTTTTTTATGTCATAAAACTGATTTATAAAAATATTACAATATAAATTTTCAAAATCAAAAGTTTGATTAGACGAAGGAGTAAAAGTAATTCTATTAATTAAATCACTACTATTATAGATGGAACAAAAATAAATATTACATTCATGTTTGAATTTTAAAAATTCGTAATGTTTTTCAGAAAGGTTTGTAACTTAACATTGAAGCATTTATCAATATTATTAGTAGTACAACATATAAATCTTACTTTAACTGGATTTTTATAAAACTTAGGTGTCATAAATAAAAATGGATTATTACTTTTATTAGAAATTTGAAAATTATATTTATTATAAATTATATATTATTTCGCTAACATCGACTGAAGCAGGTGGTGATTTTTTCACTATTAATCTACAGGAAAAGGAAAGGGGAGGGGGGTATGACCTTGCTAGCATGTCATTTTAAAAACTTATAATAATATTTATATTTCAAAATTCTCAATATCTAGTCTTTTTATCTGTTATTAAAATTTACCATGCTGTTTAACATAAAAAATATTTTTCAAATTTGTTAAACTAATTCGTTGTTTTGAATTACAATTTAAAGTATGCTAGCTTGGCATATCTTTAGAAACCTGTTAGAATTACATAGTTTTTTAATGGCTGTGATCCCACCTGTTGATGAGAAGACACAGTTGTGTTGCGGTTTTATCTTGAATATATTTTGAAATTAACCCTTTCCTTTTTATTAACTGTTAAAAGTATTTGTTTTTGGTTGTTTATACATCGCACTTTCGTTTTCATATATCATAATTTATATTATATAATTTATATTTCTGTATATAAACTAAGTTCTGATTCATGTGCTTGTTTATACAAATTAAATTTGTCATTATTTTAAAATTTAATATACATGTACAGTCGGTAACAAAAGTCTTCGAACACTAGCAAAAATTACTATGTAAAAAAAGTACACGTCATACGGTTTTGTTAAATAAATCTTTGTCGATTCCTGTTCTTAGTCAGTGTAAGAACATGATTCGATAAGGATTTATTTAACAAAACAGTATTAACTCTACCTTTTTTAAATAGGAATTTTTGCTAGTGTTCGGACACATTTGTTACCGACTGTATATATATATGTGTGTGTGTGTATAAATTTAAAATTATATTAATCAGAGGGATATATTATTAATATTTGTTACTTATGCAAATTTCAATCCATAAAATATTAATCAAATCATAGGCATGGTACATACAGTCGACAGCAAAATTATCCGATCACTAGCAATAATTCCTATGTAAAAAACGTTCACTTAACACAGTTTTGTTAAATAAATTCTTGTCGAATCCTGTTCTTAGTTAGTCTAAAAACAAGATTCGGCAAGGTTTTATTTAACAAAACAGTATTAATTGTGCTTTTTTATATAAGAATTTTTGCTAGTGCTCGTATATATTTTGCTGCTGAATGTAAAATGGAAATGCAATATTAATATACATGTTGCTAATATTTTCGCTAAAAATATACTTATTATGATCAGATGAATTATTTTGAAGATTAAACTCGAATGGGCTTTTTATATATTTTAGAATAAGAACTTAAAAAAAAAAGTGAAAGATTCTACGTATTGCAATATACATTTGCATGCAAATATGTATATATGACTCTTAAAAATTCTGCGGATGACAGGAGGTGGGAAGCTAATATATATATATATATATATATATATATATATATATATATATATATATATATATATATATATATAATTATTATTATTATTATTATTACAAAACTAATATTAAAATAAATAAAATAAAATTATACATAAACATGTAAATTCCAAAAATATCGCAACAATTGTTTCAGGTCTAAATAATAGAATTAGCTTTCTTCAGTAAACAAAGTAGGCACAAGTGCAGGACTCAAATTATTTACACTAATGATTCGAGTAGAATTTTTTTCGACTTAAAACAATTGTCGTATTTTTTTTTTCTTCAAATCCAAGTTATTTACATAAAAATTTCTTTATTCATTACAGAGGTCTGTGAACTCGTACATTTCAAAAATTTTTCGATCTAGAGTTTAGAATGGGCTTTGATAATCTGAATTGAGAAATGCATGTCTTTTTTTTCTATCATATAAGGATTTTCACAGAATAATGATGATGAAGAATTCATACAGAGGCTATAACAAGTTTGAAACTATCTATGTATAAAAATTGTTAATATAGGCTATTATTTACACATTATATCTTAGATGTGTTTCTTTATGTCGAAGCTCCGTTTAGAGCTTTTTTTTCTTTTTCAAATTCGAGGATCTTGAGAATGGGGGGGGGGGGGGAGAGGGGTCTCTATATAGCACCAAACAATGTTCTACTTTTATGTTAACACTCCATCGTCCTTGATACCTCATCTGCATTTCTTCGATGTCTTGATGAAATAGCTCTGCTTGTTCTTCTTTTACATTACCCAGATTTTCCGGGAAATATCTTATATAGGAGTTGAAAAATTAAAGCTTTAAGTTCAAAAAATCCCATTGTTTGTTAAAACTGTGCATAGTGGAAATTTTTGAATCTAAAAAAGACAATAATATAATTTTGTTAAAGTACCGCTAAATAATTTGGAATTCATTAGTATTGTATGCATTTCTATTATTTTGCTGTTCGCTACAAATTCAAGGAACAGCAGTTATAAAACAAAGAGCCATCTGCAAATATTGCATAATCTTATTGCGCACATGGGTAACAAAGATTGTACTTAAGTATAGCTAAAATTAAATTGTTAACAATAATAATTGACTTAAGTGACATTGTTGTAAGGATTTATGAACATTTTTTTTAAACTAGAAGTGGATATTTCAGTTTAATAATAATAATGAAAAAAAAAAAAGATAGAATTAAAAGTTTTATTATAAAAATAATCTGGTGTGTCACTCACACGACTTTCACACGACTTTCACACGAAATTTAATACTGTAAATAGGTTGCAGATTAATAGGTAAGATAACGAGTACTGTTATGCAAACCTATGTTAAACAATTCATATTAGGCTTCTGAAGAGTTTTGTATGATAATTAGTTCTGTGTGAGGGGGGCTACTGCCCCCCTCAACCCCCCGTTTCATTAATGCACCTACATTTATATAGAATTTAATTCGGTTATTAAAAAATATTTCTCTTTTTAAAAAATAATTTATTAAAATTATTATTTAAAAAAATTATCTTTTATGATAAGGCAGACGATTTCCATATTAGAGAAGTAGTTTAACACCAAATATCCAAAAAAAAGTCCATTTTAATCTCAATATTTAAAAAAAAAAAAAAAAAAAAAAAAAAAACGAATTTTTTTCAAAGTTTTTTTTTCGTCAAAAGTAAAAAAAAAAAAAAATAGATAACTTTGTTTTAAATTATCGCAGATCGATGGTTCAACCATTCGTTTTAAAGGTATTAGCGAGCTCTTTTGAAAGATACCCATCATGAAAATTTACTCCCCTCGAGGGGGGACTTCCCCCCCAGGGGTGAGGCGAGGCTCCTACATACACAAAAAAATTTTCCCAGGTAACTGTCTCTATTTCAAAAAATATATATTTGTTTCATTTGGTTTAGTGCAGTCTATAGACGTTAAACTCTATTTTCCTGCAATTTCCCCCATAGGCGTAATGTATTAGAATTCTCTTGATTGTCCCTTTACACGAACCATTTGCTTGATTTTAACGAAAAGCTTACTGTAGCATCCCTATATGATACACATTTAGAATACCAAGTTTGAACTTTCTGCCATAATTTGTTTTTGAGATATGCTGATAACAGACAGACACACAGACACGCACACACAGAGAGACAGAGACCATTTGCTAAAAACATGATTTTCGTATTCAGGGGACCTCAAAACGTGTAAATATAACAAAATCTCGCGTTCGAAAATTTGAGCCAAAAACAATACTTTCTCTATCTTATGGGTAAGAGAAAGTAAAAAGAATCAGAGAAAAAAGACCAGGTAATAAAAATAACATTTAGTTACAAGCTAACACGTTGAACTTAACACATTCACGACCGCCATACATTTGCTTTTTCTAAAACTGATTGCCTGAGAATATTCAAGTAAACTAAAGCTAGCAGCTAGCTAACTTTTGATGTTTAAACGTGGATAAAAATTGAATATGATGCTTTGAAATGTTACTCTTGTAATTACCTGAAGTTTGGAATGAAGATTAGTTATATAATATTAGAACGAACCTATAATACTATCAAAGAATTGATACTCTAATAATACTATCGAAATAATACTGAAGTACTGTTTCCATAGAAATTCTTGAAATGACGTGAATTCACGTCAGCAGTAACCAGGAATGGAATCTGAAAAGACGTGTATTTACGTCAGCGGCAACTAGCTGTACAAGTTTAAATGACGTGAATTCACGTCAATGGTCGTGAAGGAGTTAAAATTAGTACAGTTTCTTTTCAGTGGGAATGGCATTTTGTTTGCTGACCTAATCTGTCATTTTCCACAATCACTGCACTTATTCTTGTAAATAGTGCACCTTTCGTGAAACCACCTAGCACAAGTAACAATATAAACTAGTGCATGAGAAATACTTTAATTTATAAATATTTTGTAATAACAAAATACTTCAGAAATTCCTAGGAAGAGTTATGGAAATTCAACTAATAATTTTAAAAACGAAACGAAATAACAACGTTTTCATTTAGACGCTTTAAGCAATCAACATCCACATTCAAGTCGGCACAACACAATTGTTCTTCTACAACTACCGGACGTCTTTGTGCACTCACTCTACTCCATCCCGCCGAAAAATTATATGTACAATATTTCCTACCGCGCAATCTTTCCTAGCTTTATCGTATACATAAAGAAATGTCTCCGGTTGTGGGCACAGTTTTGATTTTAGCTTATAACTTTTGATAGAGTAAATATTATGCAAACATATGAATACCAACAGAAAAAAGCTAGAATCCTTAGCTAACATTTGATAAAGTAACTGTATCAATTCTGTCCGTCAAAAAAATTTATCAACAATTTTGTGAAGTGATAATTTTTAGCCAAAAAAAATTTGTTTCCGGTTGTGGGCACACCTGAAAAATCCGCTAAAAATGGAAAAATAATAAGAAAATCACCATAAATACTGAAAATAATAAAATATATTTATTTTGTAAGTATTCAGCGACCAAAACAACAACAGAAAATGCCATTTTTCCAACCTTAGTCTTCATCATCTTCCTCTTCAAATTTGAAGTGCAATGCTTGCAGATAAAACGATTTTCATGTATATTGGCACATTTCAAATGCACCAGATGTTTATACTTGTTGCATTTTACTGAATTTCCTCTTGTCCGTCATGGTAGCAGGTGCTCCAAAACAAATAATACAGAAGTCGACATCATCGTCTGATGTGGATGTTCCTATTTTTAGCGTGCTTGACCGGCAGTTTGATAGGGGGAGTTGCCTTATTTTTATAGGCTTCTATTGGAGGGACACAGATGCTGCAAGGAAGTCCATATTCTCGGGCAGTCGATTTTATGGATTTCTTATCTACTAAGCAATCTTAAATTCGACCAGCGCATTAAATTTTTATTTTATTTTATTTTTTGTTTGGATCGGTTAACTTTTCGGGGTTGGCATTGTTAAACATGCCTATAAATACATAAAACACCTACAAAATATGTTATGTTGACATAAACTACACTATTTAACAATTTGTAAGTAAAACACACGCATTAAACGAAAGAAATGTGGGTGTCCATCACCTGTTACATGAAGGTGCCTGCAACCGGGAATGACAATCATTTTTATAATGACAGAAAAAAAAAATTGGTCAACATTTTGGCTTAATTCGACATTGCATCGCAAAATATATTAGATATACCGCATGGATATATATTACACTTACACTTTTGAATTAATTCACTTCGATTTATCGCACACTGCAAACATTCAGATATTACTTTTGTTTTGATTTTTCAAAAATATATTCCGATGCGTGCACACACTTAAGCAAATGCGTCTATTCAATTCGGTGTTACCACAATAACTGCGTACTGCCACAATACAAATTTCATAGTACTCAAATCACCATATTTGCTTTTTGTTGAAAGATATGGTAGGTTGCCCACAACCGGAGACATACCTCTATATATATCACTTCTTTTTTTTAGATTAAACATCTGGCAAATTTTTAATTATGCGCACATCAGGAGTTTTGTTTCATTATTTTAAAGTAATATTATATAAAAATAATTAAAATAATGTCAATTTCTAAGTACCTATTAAAATGAAAAATGTGTACATAAACTTTGTGATAAATCTTAAAAAATAGGCTTTTTCTAATTAGAAAAAAATCAAATATCAACTAACTTAAGTAAAACTAAAATAAATTAAAAAATGATATAAAGAAAATATTAAACATAAACTCTATGTCTAAATTTTCGTCTTTAATTTTCGGTTACTGCATTTATTTAGCTTTAAGAAAAATAAATAATAAATTTCACATAAAATCATATATTTATAATCAAGAAAAGTAGATTTAATGCATTTTACCTTGAGCTATAAACATCAAATTTCTTTTAATGTTTATAATTACTTCATAAAATATTTTCAGAACATAACATTGATCTTAAGAGCTTTTTAGCCGAAAGCGTATAAAGGTATCATAATTCATTGTAAATATTTTTAGAGTGGACTCTTATTTTTCTTTTACTCCAATAAGCTTATGCAAATCAGAAAATTTCTGTACTTTTTTAATACTATTTAAGAGAGCGAAAATTATGTATCTTTTTTCATCTTTCCCTAAATGCGTCTTAGTAGCACATCATTTTAAAGCATTACGTGAATAATTTATTTTTTTGTTTATTTATTTTATTCATTTATTTATTTAGTTTCCAAATGCAGAGAAACAACAATTTTATAAGTAGATAATTGTTAAGAGTACAAATTTATTTCTATCCTAATATAATTCTATAAATCACTAACTTAAAAATATTTTGTAAAATATAACTTTTTTTAAAAATTGTCTGAACACATAACATAAAATGTATTTAAAAAATTAAATACCTAATATGATTTTGTAAGCACAAATTGATACATAATCTTCAACCATGTTTTTTGCCACTATGGGAGCCTCTGTGAAAGGGCAGATTCAACGAGTCCGCTGTTAAATTAGAGATTATAATCCTTATGGTTAAGGTAAAATAGCGATAATTGAACACCGAATTAGTGTACGTTTAATAAATTCCAATATGTAGGTCAATTTGGCAGCCTTAGAAACCTTTGAAATCGTCCTCAATGTGAAGTGCAAGAAAAGTGACTGCGATATACATAGTGAAGACATATAAACGTTGCATAGAGATAATAATAAAGCTCCACAGAACTGTTTTTTAATAGTAATAATTACAAAACTTTGGATAAACATCATAAAATGTAAAAACTTGTAACAAATATTTCGGGTCGATGGAAGACACGACCCTTCGTAACGCTAACAAAGCAGGCACGAGTGTTGCAAACATAGCCGTTTTGTTAGGTCTAATCGAAAAATGAAAAATCCTTCGTTAAAGCAGTAATCAATTTTGTTTTGAAGAAGTGAGCAAAATTTAAATGAATTAATTACACCAGTTTTTAAAAAATTATATCCATTACTTTCGAAGAAAAAAATCTCTAGACGGGGGGTGAATTTTTCGAAATGTTTCAAGAAAAATTTATAAAATATTGTTTAAACACTACTCTTTTATATACTTAAATTTCTGAATGAAAAAAAAAAAAAGTATTGTACTAAAAAATAGAGAAAGCATGCATTTTTTTGCTTTCAAAACACATGTATCCATTTAAAATCATATATATAGCATATTCTTTGTTTCCCGTTACATTGCCGTAGACATTACCCAAACAGCCACTGATATCCATTAGACATCAAATTTACATCCAAATGATCTATAAAAGGTACAAAATGTCTAATAAATGTCCCTTAAAAGTCCTGGATATCCTGTACTAATTATAGATATCTATTAGATGTTTGAATATAGACGACATTTAGACATGCCATTTTCGATGTCTAATAGATATAACAAGTTAGATCAAAACAAGATTTAGATATTTTCAATTAGATCTAACAAGTCCAATTATTGTTTATTTGGAGATTTATCGTATATGTAACAGACATCTATTGGATGTAAAAAAAAAAAAAAAAAAAAAGAAAGATTTGTCGTGCTAATAGATATCTGTATCATACTTATAGATGTTTAACGGATCATTTTAAAAATTTTATACGTGTTTATATACGTTTTATGGATGAATGTGGCTGCGTGGATAACTTTCTGACAGTTTTAATTTCAACTAAGACAAATCAATCAAATAATCAGACAATCAGAAACAATATATATATATGTATATATTAAATTCAGTTTCTTTTAAAGGTACATTTTTTCTTTAACATAGAATGTTTAAATAATAATAATAATGGCAATACCAAAAAATAAAGATTGTGCAGATTTAAAATTATATTTTTAAAACTATCAATATATATATATATATATATTATTTCCTGTAAATGTAGAGAATGGGTGTTAGTAGATAAAATTCGGTACTGTATAAAACCATTGGTTCAAAATCTCAATCAAAGTACAAAATATATGTTTATACAATCCTTGAACAATTACATAAAAAAATAAAGAAATAAAGAATAAAATATCAGTAGTATTTAATTTATATCAATTAAAAAAAAAATAGCTGTCATACACATACATACACAAGTGTATATATATATTTCTTAAAGGTAAGGATCATAAAAGTATTTAAGAAAGCCAACAAGAATATTACATGTAATTTTTGAAATGATGTAAAAGTTCTTTGAGATAGCCAATTATAGTTTAAATAAAGTCCTTTTTTTTTTAATATGATGTTATAACATTAAATGAACTTTATTTATTTATTTATTTATTTATTTATTTTTTGTGAACATAAAATATTTCAAATTTTCTAGCAAATATACAGAAGATTTGAATAACCTGAAACAGAGTGAAAATTAATCAACAAAAAAGAAACTTCCAGATGAAATACATTTAAAATTTACATCTATAAATTCGTAAACTGTAAAGACTTTTTTCAAATGTTTTTGAAATATCACAAAAGGAGTTAGATTCATCTGAAGACATCATCGTGACAAACTTTAATGAAAATTGGAAAATATGCCTAAGGAACAAAGATTTTAAGAATCAGTTTTCTCACCTATGAATGACAATTTTTCTTAGACATGTAATGTAAAAAGCAAAAGTATGTTAACAACTTTAATACAGAAAGTAACATATTCCTTCTGGGTTATTTTAAAGTAAATTTTATACAAATACCATTTAATCGTAAAAAGATGATGAATATTCGTAATACAAATAAAACTTTCTGTTGTAAAGCATCACATTCTGATGAAGTAATAAATTTGTAGATAAAAATCAGCTTTTCAATTTTTCTAACTAATTGTCTTGTAAAAATGCTTGGTATTTAAAATGTACTTTTTTATTTTTAAATCATATTTCTTTAATTCTGATTTCATAAAAAATAAATAATTCTGTCTTTAAAAAATAAATAAAAACTAATTTATTTTTAGGAAGTTTTTAATTTAGAGACAGGATATGCACAGTGATTTAATCCGAAAAATAATCAAAAACATTTATTGAAATGTTTTCTAAATTATAAAAGATATTTTAAACATATTTTCAATTTAGATGTACAAGTTAACATATTATAAAATTGAAAAAATAAGCCGCCTATTTGTTTAATAAAATATAAGTTGAATAATTTCAATGAATTTATAAGTACAATTCATAAATATTGAGTTTTGTTATTCTATGCATAATGACATTAAAATACAGCATTTTCCAAAGTACATCAGATATTCTTTATCCAAAACACATCTTACAATCTTATATCCCAAATGCTTCTTATATCTTATACTATTAAGTGAGCAATATTTGTATGTATATTTCACTGATCTCGAAAACGGTAGCTCGGACAGTCACGAGATATAACACAAAGGTGCATCCCGAAGGGTCATTGTGCACATCGAAGTCAGATTTTCGAATTTTTTATTAGTTCTTTCTTAATTAATAAAAATGTGAAAATCATAACCTTCTAATTTCTGATAAAAAAAAAGGCATTTATATTTTAACATTTTATCCATAATTTAATTGTTGCCAATTGTTTTTTCGACAAAATAATAATAATAATTAAAAAAAAAAAAAAAAAAAAACGTACATTTATTTAAAATGAGGAAAATAAATCAGAAAGATTAGAAAATAAATTAGAAATATCACTCGCATCGTTACAAATAAGACACCAAATGAAAGAAAAATTTTTTGTAAATCCGATGCATTAAACAGCTTATCAATCGGATGATTAGTTTTTTCTTAATTAATTAAAATGTGAAAATAAAAATCTTCTAATTTCTGATAAATAAGACATTTAAATTTTAAAATTTTATCCATAATTTAATTGTTGCCATTTTTTTTCGACAAAATAATAATAATTAAAAAAAAAAAAAAAAAAAAAAAAAAAAAAAAACTTACACTTATTTAAAATGAGGAAAATAAATCAGAAAGATTAGAAAATAAATTAGAAATATCAGTCGCATCGTTACAAATAAGATAGCAAATGAAAGGGAAATTTTTTTTTTATCCGACGCATTAAACAGCTTACCAATCGGACCATTAGATTTTTTAAAATTAACTAAAGTATGAATTTTAGGTGGCAACAGCAGAAGATTGTATGGAAACCGTTAGGAGAAAAAAAATGAAAAATCTGCTTCACATTAAGTCACATGATTTTTAAAAGGGATTAAAAATTGCAGTTTCCAAATTCTTTTAAATTTTCTCTCACGAACACAAAAATATAATATACAGCCTGTACCCCACAAGACTAACTTGCATTTCAAATTTCATCAATTATTTTGGTTAATAAACAAAAGTTATTTTTTTTTTTTTTTTTTTTTCAAATTAAGTTTTATTCTATTTTCGAAAAGATTTATGTGATCATAGATATAATAATATATATAGATCTATCATCCCCATATTATCGTGCAAAGATTTTTGATGCCGAAAAAAAAGCTTTGGAATCAGCCATTAAGTGGTATTGAAGGAAAAAAAAAAAAAAGAAGAAGAATGAATTTGAAACTATATCTGGGGCTTCTCATTCACCTTTAGTAAATAAATTATTTATGAATTTTATTTGCTAAAACATTCGTGCATATTCCCGTGTGTATTCACTCGGGGAAAGACTGCCATATTTTGGTAAAATCGCCGTCTTTTCCCGAGTGAAAAGGAATCACTTTTTTGTCCCCAATGATCAATCTATAAATTATTACTATATCTATGTATGTGATACGATAGATTAATAATTTGGGTTTTAAAAATTTTTTTAAATAGATTATTTAAACTCTATGAACCATATTTTTATTTTATCAGCTTCATTAACAGATCCTCATTTATGTTTACACAAAATTTACAGAACAAATGCAGTTTTAAAGATAGGAAATTTATTTCAATAAGCACTATTTTAAACCTAAAAAGCATTAAAAATATAAGCAGAATATAAAGGATTCTTATGTATAAACAAAAAAGAGTCTGATAAAATTATTAGCAAAATAGTCTTCCCCTATACATACAAAAAAAAAAAATAAAAAATCCATCGCTAATATGGCGACAAAAATTCAAAAGCCACCAATGGAGCGACATAATAAAGTTGTGTAACACGATAATGTTTACCTATTTATTTATTTTTTTATATAATAATCACTATGCTAATTTATCATACAAACAAATGAACCTCTGTGTGTTACTGCACTCTCACGCTGTCGAACAGAAATATTTGAAAAATTCAAATTAATATTTAAATAAATAAATAAAAATATGTTTAATGGGAAATATATATAACCATAAAAAGATTAGTTGTCTAAAATACGGCAGAAATGGCGCTCATAGCATATTGTTACAAGGGATTAAGTCTTATTGTTACAATGGATTAAGTCTAAAATGGTGACAAAAATTCAAAAGCCGCCAAAGAGAACTATATTGAGGCTGTACTATCAGGTTTACAACCCATGAATTATATATAAACACAAAAAATTAATTGTCTCATGCGACAGACGTAGCCAGTCACAGCATATTGTAATATTTGGCGTGAAATTGCTGTCATTTAATGGTTGATTGGATTAAAAAAAAAAAAAAAAAAAAAAAAAAAAAATATGAAATAACGTAAAAGCAAATATTATGCTGTCTAAACCCAGTTACGTTTGAGTCCAGTCCGAGTTACATGTGAACAACACGTACAGTGTTGTTCACATGTAACTGGGATTCAAATATAAAAGGGAAACTCCAATTTTTTCGATACTATCTATTTCGAAACTGTTATATAATAAGCACCTAAATGGAAGCTCATTGGTAAACTATTGTCGCAGGTAATAGGGACAAGCGCCCGAGTTGCAGTGGATGACCAAATCGCTGCCGAATGCAGCAGGGACCTGGAGCGAGCTTTTGAACAATTTCAGTAATTTATTTTATTTTATTTTTATAAAGTTATATAGAAACGAGTTTCCTTTAAATTTAGTGGCCAGCGAAGCGGGCAAAGCCTGCTAGTTCTAATGTAATATGGATAAACATTTAAAAACAATATTTTTTCTTTAATATATTTGTTTGGGTTATTCGTTAATGTATTTCTTTATAAAAACATTATTAATGCTAAAATATGTTGAAAATTTGCAAGAAGACACGTTTAAAACCACAGCAAAATTTGAAAGAAAGTATTGAATAAATATTTTATTTTTTTATTTTTGTACAAAACTTGATTAAAAAAAAAAGCTTTTAATTTTTTATTTAAGGTAGATGTAAATAATTAGTCCTTAATATAAGGTCTTTACATTAAAATTTCATTAAATTTTATAGAAAAATTTTTAATAAATAAATGTTTATTTATAATAACTTACATTTAGGATTCAAGTTTTTATAATAATGTATAAAAAATCTAGTTATAATATAAAAATCAATATTTACGTATAAATTAAATAAAAGTGAAGTAGTATAATGTATACTTTTTAATATAAGAATACTAATTTAAAAACACCCGAACTTATATATGGATTTGAAATTGCAATGTTAAAAAATAATTTTTGCAGCACTACAAAATAAATAGGTATAGTTTGTGTGAAATTATTCTAATAACAGACATAAAAGGATCATTATTAAATCAATATTTCATTGTTGGAGGTAATTTAATGTTACGATAACGTGGTTCTATGATAATATTCACTCAGCAAAATATTTTGCTTAATTTAATATACAGCAACGAAAAGAAGGGTAATTATCTTAATGCATATATTTGCATGCAAATTCAATTTGTTCCTCAAAATCACTAACTGAAAGTCTTTTACGAGTACAGTAAGAAATATTATTATCACAGATACTTTAACTTATAAATATTATCATAAGGTGTTTTAGAAATCAAAACTGATAATAATAATAAAAATAATTTTAACGACATTAATTTTCAATTTCTCATTTTTGTATGTGAAATTGAAAATTAATGTCATTAAAATAAATGATAATTTTTTTCCTTATATATTCTGCATTTAATATATATATATATATATATATATATGTATATTTCACATATATATTTTGCGCATATATATTTCTTTTTTAAAAACTCCCTTGTTTTATTATCTCTATTTTAATGCTTCTTTATTTCACTTTAGAAAAAATTATCTAAAAAACCTATGACTTTAATTAATATACAATAGTGGACAAAAGAACCTCCAGGTTATTATTATTATTATCATTATTATTATTATTATTTCATTTTACTTTAAAAAAACAATGAAGTAATTCATTTGAGGATTTTTTTTAAACTTTGTGTCTATTGAACTTCACAAAAGATTAGCTTTCAATTGTAGATTGAGTTTGAATGAGATTTTTAATCATCTCATGTTGAATCATTGAAAGTTTTTGATGGAAAGATTTTTTTCTGAATGAAAAGAAGGAAAATTGAATCTAAGACTACTTTGTTCTCTTTAAGTTTCTGCTTTAACAAAAGGGTATTGTGACTTCTATGCGAATCATAGATCTTCTTTTCTGTGAAGAATTATAATTTTCCAGTATGGAATAAAATTGGTCTATGATATGAAGATTAGAGTTTTCGATTTCATGTTCAAAAAGAATTTTTTTTTCTTTTTTTAAATATTACTTATTGTTTTTAAGAAAACCAAATTTATTTATTTATTTATTTATTTTTTAAGAAATGTTATAGTTTAGAGAAATTACATTAAATGATGTTTATCAACATTTTAATGTAAAGGGTTTTGTAATAATTGGACAAAAAATATTTGTTTCTAATTCGCTTATGCATATGCACTCATACAGACATTAAATTCTTGAAAAATGTAGTATTTTTGAGTACACATAATGACTTTGCTTATAGTCCCTCTTCACTAACCGTCGCCGGAAGCCCAAGCTAACGTTATTCTATGGGAAATTTTCTTTACTTGTAACTCATTAAGTAATACATATTTTTAACTTCTGTTTTCTCATTGAGAAAATTCACAACTGTTAAATTGACGGACCGTTTTCAAAAACGGATTGTTTTAATTTTTAATATTTTATTTTGAAGCTGTAAAATGTGAATTTTCAATATGTGAATTTTCTTATTTTACAGATTCAAAGTAAAATTTAAAAAAAAAAAAAAAAATCATGATGTCGTTTTTGAAAATGGTCTGCCAATGTTATAAGTAACGAAAATTTCCCTTAGAATAACATTAGCTTGGGCATCCAGCTACGGTAAGTGAAACAGGCCCTTAATGAGGGTTGAAATGCTTTGTATGCTATTTTTGACTCTGACACAACTACATGTTTATAGTAATATTCTAGAGTAAGTTTCCAATATCATTTAGAATTAAAATTGCTAAATAAGGGAAATGAAGGAATAGTCAGTGGGAAAAAGCGGGTTTGTAACAACCTTAGTACACTAAAATATTATCTCTTTTATTAAATACGGAATTCTGATATGTGACACCTTGAAAGGAAAAACATTTAAAAATAAATAATTATATTATATCTGTATAAAAAATAGCTAGAGCGTGAAGGCTTTTAACTTGTAACACTAAAAATAATATTTTTCCAGATATGTTCAAATTGAATTATTACAGGATATTTCATGCAATTTTTTTTTTTTTTTTTTTTTTTATATATATATACATTGTGAATGTAAACCTCATGAAGTTCTAAAATTTCAGAGTAAATAAGGAATAAATAAATAAAAATAACTCCTGCTTTTTGATATTTCACATTTTTCATAGATGGAAGTTTTTATCTCAGGAAGTTTCTATATTTAACTTCATGATAACATGAAATTCCTAAATTTTCATCTCAAAGTTTTACTTTCTGAAAAAAAAAATTACTTTTAAGAAATTTTAATATTAAATTTCATAAACAAAGATGTCCATCTTTTTTTTTTTTTTTTTTAATGATGCATGAAACCTACAACAATAATAATTTGAATACAATAATTTGAAAAAATGCAAAACTTTGATTAAACATCATAAAATGCAAGAAATCGCAACAATTGTTTCCGGACGAAAAAAGACGCGACCCTTGGTCAGGCGAAAATAGTAGGCACGAGTACTGCAAACAAAGCAGCTTTGTTATTGTAATCTAAAAAGAAAATTTCTTCGTTTAAGCACCAGTCAATTACGTTTTGAAGAAGTAAGCAAAATTTAAATAAAATCGATGCATCAGTTTTTAAAAAACCATACCTACTACCTTTCTGAAAGGTATCTGGAGGGTCCGCAAAAATGTTCAAAATATTTAATGAAAATTTTATAAAATATATATATATTTTTAAATTTCTCTTTTGTTTTAAAGTTTTTTAAATTAAAGACATTATTTATTGTATTAAAAGTAGAGAATATATGCATTTTTTTAGATTTCAAAACCCATGTAACTACTTAAGATATTGTATATCATACAGTCTTTTCTTTACCGTAGTCTTTTCTTTTCTCTCCGTACACTTTTCTTTTCTTTTCGCACAATCTCTTATTTTCTTTGTCGTAGACAGTGACGCTTTTGCAGTTTTCATTTGAACAAGGGCACTAAACGAAGGAGTGGCACTTTAACGCTTTTTCCGATGAATACCATTTAGCATTTTCAAGAAGGATGTATAGTATATTTGCAACGTCTTTTTAGTTCTTTTGAAAGTTTAATTAACATTATTTTCTGTAAATATTTTCCAGTAATATATATTAATAAAATCAGACTGTTGTCTGTAAATTTGTCAGAATCAAAACATTTTGCGATATCTTCACGTTTCACACACCATGAAAGCCAAAAATGACTTCAGAAAATTTTGCCTGTGTGTGTGTGTCATCGTGTCTGTATGTCGCTTTTTTGTCCGGGTATCACGGGAGAAAATCTTGACGGAATTTAAAAGCACTTGGCAGGAATTTAGGTCTTCAACCAACTCAAAATTATATTTATCAACTTTTTAGAAATCCCCCCCCCGTTCCCCCCTGGGTATGGAAGGGCGGGTAAAAGACTAAAACACGTTTATCCGGGTATCATTTGAGAACGGCTGGACGGAATTCAACGGCACTTCACGGGAATTTAGGTCTTTACCCAACATAAAATTATATCTATCAACTTTTCATAAATTCCCCTACGTTCCCCCCTGGAAAACAGAAGACAAAAACACGTTTGTCCGGGTATCACTTGAGAGCGACTGGACAGAATTCAACGGCGCTTCGCAGGAATTTAGATCTTTACCCAACTTAAAATTATATCTATCAACTTTTCCGAAATTACTCCCCTTTCCCTCCTGGGAAGGGTAAAGGACAAAAACACGTTAGCAAGTATAACTCGACTCCTAATTACTTCACAGTAAAGAAATCGTCCATGGGGAGACCACACATGAGTTCAAATAATACGTTATCTGCGGTTTAGGAATTTTTGATTTTTAGGGGAAGGTAGGGGGAAATGAATTTTTTGCGGGAAATATGGAAAATTCTGGATTTTTGAGTACGACTCTACCCAAAATGGAACAAAGATATTGAAAAAAAGCTATGCGACTTCCTTAGGTTACTTCCAAAAACACTTTCTATTTTTTTTTTTTATTATTTATTTATTTATTTATTTATTTTTTTTTGGGGGGGGGTTACAAGGGGACATTATTATATTAATGGGATTTATCAAAATTACCCCTATTCCCCAAGAGGGGGGGGGGGGTGCAGAAGGAAAAACCACCTTTGTAAGCATAACTCCGCTCCAAATTACTCCACAGTGAAGGAATTGCACAAGGGGAGACTATACATTAGTACAATTAAAACATTATTTGCAATTTAGGAAATTTCGATTTTTAATGGGAGGGATAGAAGAAATCCATTATTGGCGGGAAATTTTGCATGTTCTGGATTTTTGAGTAAAACTCTGCCAAAAATGGAACATAGATGTTAAAATCAACCATGCTACTTCTTTAGGATATTTAAAAATCATGTTTTTTTTGGGGGGGTGGGGGGGATAGATGGTACGTGTTACAAAGGGCAAATTCGTGACACCCTTTATAGCACTTAAATTGTCCTGGAAAATTTGTGAGAACTGCGGTCAAGAAGTTTGGTGCTTGGATTGTTTATATGTATCCGATACTTAAAAATACGGGATTTATCGAAATACCCCCGAATTCCCCCTGGAGGGCAGGAAGCAAAAAACGTTTGTAAGCATAACTCGGCCCCAAATTAAATCACGGTGAAGAAACTGCACATGGTGAGATTATACTTGAGTATAAATAAAAAGTTATGTCCCATTTTGGAATTCTTGATTCTTAAAGCAGACAGGGGAAAATCGTATTTCGGGGGGAAATTTCAGAAATTCCGGATTTTTGAGTAGAGCTCTACTAAAGATGTTAAGCCACTATCAAACGAAAAACCATAGGATAATCTTTAGCACAAAATACCTCATAAACAGGTTTCTCATGCGGGAAACGATCCAAATACGCCGTTTGATACAAATTGCCGAACATATGTTCGTCAATCACGCATTTTCGACTGTTTAAATCACATACGGTAGTCTTTAGAACGAAATCCTCCAATCGGAGAATAGCGATTACAAGAACACCTTTTATATTCTTTTCCCTTTTAAACATGCTTGGGGAGGGGGGAATAATAGCCAAACGTTGGGTCCGTTGCTTACATTTATGGATTTCGTTCTTCCGTTTATGCTTAAAAACAACCCTACTGAAGTCGTTTGGTCGCTTTTGAGCGGCAATAGCTTATATTTTAGAATATATCGTCTCCCGTCTGATAGCACCTTTACAAAGGTATTGAAAACAGCCATGTGTCTTCTTTAGAATATTTCAAAAAAAAAAAAAAAAAAAAAAAAAAAAAAAAAAAAAAAAACACTTTTTTTTTTGAGGGGGGTGGGGGTTGAGGGGGTTACGAAGTAGCAAATTCAAGTCCTTTTAGCGCTAAATATGTCTGGGGAAATCTATAGAGTCTGCGGTCACGAAATTTGGTGCGTAAATTGTTTATATGTATCCGACACTTATTGTAGAAATTCCCCTCCTTTCCCCTTGACGTCGAGAGGGATATAAACGCGTGTAAAAACACGTTTTCCCGTTTGAATTCGCCTTAAACTATCATAGAATAGCAAACTTTCGTGTGTGGATGTTGATTAGGTGTGCGCATTATGTACTTTGTGGAGATTTTGCAGAATTTCGAACTTAGTCACTGGGAAAGGAGAAGTAAGAAACGGGTAAATTGCAGCCGAGAGCAGTAGGAACACGGACTCTTCACGTTACCAGCGTGAAAAATCTCTACCGAACACAGCGGGAACTTTAACTCAGGTTGATTAGTAATGATATGGGATTTTGACATCTCATTTATGTATAGTGTTCAGTGAAGCGGGCAAAGCGAGCTAGTATTTAAATATGATTCGAGGAAAAATTTTATGGAAATTTTCCATGAAATATTTTTCTTATTTCTAATATACATGGGAGTATGGTGAAACGATTCCATGAATCTTTCAACATTTTCCAAAATTTTCAACAATTTAATGTGTTAAAAAATATTATTTTTAAAATTTAAATTAAAATTGTATGACATTAAAAATTTCAGATAATTAAACACAAATATATATATATATATATATATATATATATATATATATAAAGAAGGAATGAATTTAATGAATTATATTCCGTTACTATTAATAATAATGTTTATTTAAAAAAATAATCACGATAATACATAAAATATAAGTATTGTAAAGATTCTTAAAAATATATAAAAATATTTTTTTTTAATCTCCTGCTAATGTATAAAATGGTTATTGGTATATAAAATACGATGCTGTTATAAAACTATTGTTTGAAAACCTCATTTAAATAGCAAAATATGTGCTTATATAATTGTTGAACAAATTTTTAAACAAGAAAAAAAAATAATATAAAATTTAATTTATATAAATTACACGAATTAACACTGTTACTCACACACATACGTATGTATTGCTTAAATGTAAGGATCAGTATTTTTTTTTTTTTTTTTTTTTCTTTTTGATAGAGAAAAGTGTTAGTATAAAATTATCAAATGATGTAAAATGTCTTTGAAAATGCCAATTATAATAGTTCTAGTATAAAATCCTTCTTTAAATTCTTTAAAATATATAATAATAATAAATGAACTTAAAAAAAAATGCTTAATAATCATAAAATAATTTAAATTTTCTAGAAAAAAAAATTTAGAAAGAATTTCTAGAAAATTAAGAAAAAAGTGCATTGAAGATGAAACTAATTCAAATGCATTCAAAATACACTTCTATAAATGTATTAAACTGTCGTGACCTTTTTTCAAATGTTTTTGAAATTCCATAAAAGGAATTAGATTCGTCTGAAGACATCATTCTGACGAACTTTAAAGAAAATTGGAAAATATGCCTAGGGAAAAGAGATTTTCGGACGCAATTTTCTTATCTATGGCTGCGATTGACAGTTTCTCTTTGTTGTGTAATGTAGAAATACTGAGAGTAAAATTTCGCCTTTTGGGTTATTTGTAAAGTAAATTTTATACAAATAACATTTAACCGTAAAATGGATGATGATGATGAAACATTCCTAATAAAAATAAAACTTTCTACTTTGAAATATCACATTGTTAGGAAAGTAATATATTGCACATAAAAACGCAACCTTTTCATTTATTAAAATGATTCTCTTATAAAACACAGTTAACAGAAAGCCTACATTTTATTTATAAATGAGATTTTCTTATTCGTTCATTCAGATAAAAAAAAAAATCTACCGTTAAAATAAATTAAAATTCAACTAATATTTAGGATTTTTTTTTTTTTTTTTTTAATTTAGAGAGATGATACACACAGTATTTTATATGAGAGAATAGTAATATATATATATATATATATATATATATATATATATATATATAGAATATTTTCTGAATTGAAAAGCTTAATTTTAACAAAGTTTCAATTTAGAAGTACAAATTATCGTATATTGAAAACCGAAAAATGTTTACTAAGAAAAGAAGTTTAAAAGATTTTAAAAGAAGTATAAGTGTAGTTTATAAATATTTAGTTTTATTATTCGATACATAAAGATATGAAAATGATATAGCATTTTTCCAAGTAGATCTCAAGTTCTATATCCGAAACACATCTTATAATCTTATATTCCAAATGATTCTCTTGGCCCACCAGCGGCTGAGCGGTTCTGCGCTCAAAGCTGGTAGACGTGAGGTGCCGGGTTCGATCCCCGGTCGCGCTCGTCGGCCTAGCCGTTCGGAGTTTTCCGTGGTTTCCTCCGAAACTTGCGTAAATACGTGCTAGGACACCTTAGAAAGACCTCCACGGAAGGCACTCCCCCTCAGGCCTAGGACCCCAGTGTTGTCAATCGGCCTTAATCCCTAACACCAACACACACCATCCAAATGATTCTCACATTCTAATGTAATGTGGATGAACTTTTAAAAATAGTTTATTTTCTTTAATGTATTTATTTGGGTTTTACGTTAAATTATTTATTTATAGAAGAATAATTAATGTTAAAATATATAGGAAATTTGCAAAAAGAGGCATTTAAAACAAAAATAAAATTTGGAAAAAATATTAATTACATACTTTGATATTTAATATTTTGTACAAGACATGATTTAAGAATTATTGTTATTTATTATTATTTTTTTTTAAATGTTATTTAATATGGATGTAAATACTTAAGCCTTAATATATATTTAAAATCTTTACATTAAAACTCCAAGAAAATTTGTAGAAAATTTATCGTTATCATTCAAATTTGAGTTTCTGAAATATGAGGGAATACAGATGTAATTAATTTTTTATATTATTCATTTTATAAATAAATGTCCATTTTAGTAAATTACATCTAGGATTCAAATTTTGATACTTGTATAAAAAAGTTCTAGTTAAAATATAAATGTGAATGTGAATGTTTAGCAGTATTGAACTCAGAATAAAGTAGTTTAAAGTACATCTTGTAATGTAAGAATAACATAATAAAAACACTCAAATTTATATATGGATTTCGATTTGCTATAATAACAAGTCATTTTTGCAGCACTGCAAAATGAATAAGTATAGTTTTTGTGAAATTATTCTAATATCAGACATGAAAAAACTATTATTAAATCAAAAATTTACGCCTGGAGGAAATTTATTGTTACGAAAAAGTGGTTTTATGATAATATTCACTCAACAAAATATTTTGCTTAATATATAGCAACGAGAAGAAGGATAATTATATTGATGCATGTATTTGCATGCAAATTAGATTTATTCGTTAGAGTTAATAACTGTAAGTCTTTTAAAGATACGTCGAATTCTATATATTATCACGGATATTTTAATTTATAACTATTTCCATAAGATAGTTTAGTTTAAACATTGATAGAAGTTGATAAAAATAATAATGATAAAATGAAATGATTTGCTCTTAAAATATTTATATTTTAAATTAAAATACATTTAAAACTCCTTTAAAGATTTATTTTCAAGTTTTCTTTCAATTAAACTTTGACATATTTTACAGAAAGCAAAACAACAGTGTTTTATAATGTAATAAAAAATTTAGTTTGATTTATATATATATATATATATATATATATATATATATATATATATATATTATAACATTTATGTATATTTTTTAGATTTTTCAAATTTAAAATGAAACTGAATCTCAGGTTAATTATAGAGATAAATTAATAACATTTTCAATTATTATTATTGAAATAAAATTTAAACGATTAAATAAATCACATATAATGTAATGTAATTTTGAGATTTTACTATAATAATTTTATTATCATTATCACTATCACTACTAGTCCATATAGCAACTATACTGAGATGATAATTAATCCAAATCTACACGACTATCATTGTTTTCTACTGTATTAAATTCTATTTTAGAATTCAAAAATCACAAAAATTATACTTTCAAATAATTAATAAAATAACTAATGTAATTAAAAATGTTTTTTTGAACTGTGTATTAATTTTTGTTTTATATTCATTTTGGATTTGTAATCTTATTTATTTTATTTTATTTTCTATTTTTTCTTCCTTTTTATTTATTTATTTATTTATTTATTTTATAAAACATTAATAAAAATATCTTACGCGTTTTCCGAATCAAATGATTTTCAAAAGTTGTTTTTTTTTTTTTTTTAATAAGAAAAATAATAATAATAATAATAATAATAATAATAATATAGTTTTTCATTATATTTTTTGCATTTACATGTATATATATTCTATACATTTTGCATATCTTATGTATATATATATATATATATATGTATATATATATTGCGTATATATTTTGTATATGTACATTTTGCGTATATACAGTGGTGACAAAAAATTTAAAACCGAAATCGGATTTTTTTGTTTGCATTCAAAAAGGAAAATCTTTCTGAAAGTTTTCTTTACACTTAATATGTAAAATTTAAGAATTAAAAAAATATATATTTATTTAGAATTTACAATACGTTTATTTTCGATAGAAAGTAAAATTGTGCTACGTAATTAAACAGGAAAATTTTTAAGTCCAGTTTTAAAAGTGGTTCCTTAAATGATAAGATGACGTCATATATGCAGAGTTTTGTGCTGGACAGACCTTCAAATCAGAAGAAACTTTTTTTTTTTTTTTTTTTTTTAATCATTTAGCTGAGTGTTGAAGCAACTCAGATTATGGGTAGACGAAAATTACTGAGAGGCATTGAAAAAGGGAAAATCTTGGCATTTCGAGAAAGTGGAATGAGTGAAAGGTAAATTGTTAGCAAAATCAAGAGGTTTAAAATAATAGTTTATCCATTTTTTGCAGACCTATGGAAATATGGTACAAAAAATAGAAGAGGAAGACCTTCAAATCTATCATCCAGAATGAAAAGAAGTGTTATAATAATAGCTGTTACAGATAATTGTATATTCTTCAACAATAAAACCGGCTCTAAAGCCTCAAGTAACAGCTAAAACTGTTTAAAATGTCCTGAATCGTGCGGAAAACGTCAAATATTCAAAATTAAAAAGCAAACTTAAGCTTTAGAAACGGCATATTGAAGGAAGATTCAAGTGCACAATATTTAATGTTTTAAAACCCAACTTTTGATAAAAAGATGGTGTTTACAGATGAAAAGAAATTTAACTTAGATTGTCCTGATGGTTTACGAAACTATTGGCATGGTTTAAGACAGGATACTGCGTATTTCTAAAATCGAGTGCAAGTAGGGGGATCTGTCATGAATCGGGCAAGTTTCTGTGCTCGAGGTAGAACGAATATTGATCTCACTAAAAGTAATATGAATTTTATTGAATGTCAAGATATACTGGTTAACAATTTTGTTCTATTAAAAGATGAGATTATGGATCAAAATTTTATTTTTTGGATGATAATGCATCCTTGCACAAATCTGCTTCAACCATTTATTGATTAACTCAAAATAATGTAAATTTTATGGAATTTCCGGCCGAAAGTATTTGAACCTTATATAAAACTTGTGGGGTATCGTCGTACGCAAGATATATGAAAAGGGTTAACAATACCATTCTGTTTCTGAGCTCAAATATGCAATTTCAAAAGCATGGTATAAAATATCGATTCTAACATGCACAAATCTAGCAAAATACTTCCGAAATCATCTTTTAGATGTAATTCACACTGGAAAAAAAAAAAAAAAAGTTGAAAGTACAGGAAAAATCTGGCAGCTGGGGTGTCAGTATTTCTCCGTCAAATATGCAGTTTAAAACCGTAAAATTGTATCACTGACATATATTTTACATAGGAATCCTGTAAATCAAACAGTTTTTTTTTGTTAAAAGTACAGTTTTCTCCTGTATATTTCACGGATAAATACTGACACCCCAGCTGCCAGATTTTTTCTGTACTTTTAACAGTTTTTTTTTTTTTTTTTTTTTTTTTTTTTTACAGTGTATGAGAAAGGAAAACACTCGAAGTACTCAAAATTAGAATACAATACTTTTAGTTAAAGTTTACCTTTGGGGTCTTAAAAATTCTTCCACCCTTTCATGTTGTGAAAAAAAAAAATCACTTGCGTATAATATATAGTTACAACCATTCTTTTATAAAAATATGCAATTTTTTTTCTGTTTATACTATTTGATGTTTCTTTTCTTTGTTAGTAAAATTGCATTTTTTGCAATTTCACATGTGGTCTTACATTTTTTTTCCATTTCTGTTTTATATATATATATATATATATATTGTATATACAGTAGCCGCCGCTTTGTAAAATAACGTTTGTTTTCATCAAAATCATTTTATTAAGCTTGTGATTTTTATATCCGTCGAACTTGCCCGAACTCAATAAAAGAGTATCCATTACGTAAATATTGAAAGAAATTCTTCTTCGCCCTTCCATCTATCAATTAGCCATCCGTAGGAATGGAGTTTTTGCTACTTATCATTCATGTAAAATTTTCAGCTTTTAAGGACAAAATTGCGTAAAAGATGGATATTTTCTTTGGTCTGGCATTCTTGGCCTATCTAGAAGTGCTGCGTTCATGACTTCTGCTCTCCTTATTCATTTTTACTTGCGATTCACTCTTCCGTTTGGTACAATTTATGTACAATTATTATGTTTACATGAAGCAAACTGAGAAATTTCAAGCTTTGATCTGACCTTCCTTTGATTATACATTTGAAGAAAACCATCATACTTTACCAAAATTTTACGCTTTACCTTCAAAATAAAAACTACCCGCTAGCATATCTTGCAGATAAGTTGCTTCGGAATAAGAACTACAAACTCTATTTGAATATTTTTAGACAGGATTGGACTCATTGGCCAATCATTTGAAGAATTCATTCCTCGAATTCATAACAACACATGGTGGAGCGTGTTTTTTTTTTTTTTTTTTTTTCTTAGAGACATATAATTTTCGACAAAGAGTAATAATGTGATGTCTTGCTATCATTTTTACTGTTGAAGAGATTTTCTATTGAGTTTATTAACCAGCGTAGCTGATTTTATTAAGCAGCGGTTTATACTGCTTTGATTCCGGACCTAGCAATTTGATCAGATTAAGCGGCTGATTTTATTAACCAGTAATTTTATAAAGCGGCTACTGTATATATATATGTATATACAGTGTGAATTCGAATTTATGGAATAAACTTGGAGTGGCGGCAGAGAACTACACAAGGATTTAGATTTGTATAAGAACCCATTAGCGCAAACTTCATTTTAACCCTTTAAGTCTGAAACCCTTTAGCCTGAAACATTCATCATGAATGTTTCAGGCTACTGTGTATTACTAACTCCGCCTACTATGTAAATTATATTTTAAAATCTTGCATGCTTCATTATTTCAAAAAAATCATGCACAATTTTCGTATTTTGGCAATCACTGCGATAAAATACATCGATAAAAATGGAATTTGTTTATTTATATAAATTTTAGCAACTAAAATCTCTTTTTATATAAATGCAACGTTCGAAAGTCACGTAAACATCCACGCAAAAGCAACCAGTTCTTAAAAAGTAAAAATGATGTTTGTTCCCATGGGTTCCTATCAATTCTGAATCTTTGTGATGTTAAACACCTCCCTCGAAGTTTGACCAATGACCTCAGAATCACCCTGTATATTTGTTTTTGAATACTCCCATGTATAATATATAAACTTGTTTCTTTGACAGTGTTCAGTACTGCTTGCTCTTACATCTTTATTCTAATGTTTATTTTTTTCAAATTCGAAACTTTTATTATAAAATTCTGAAAATTTAGTTAGTATATAACACTAGACAGAAGAATATCCATTCGTTTACCAGATTTTTATTAACTCGCTTTTGTTAAATAACATAAAAATTATCTTCCCAATATATATTTCACGAACTCTCAAAACGATTTTTTTTTCTTTCCATACGAACTCTAAAGTAAATAAATCAGGCATCTGCGCATGCCACAAAAATCCATCTACTTGGCAACCAGTGCACCTGCACTTATGTATATGTAATTTCTCGTCTAGTGAAAAATGTAACCGTCTTTGCTATCGGAGCGTTTTTATCTGCTTCGTAATTTAATTCACTTTTGTTTTCTTTCTTTAATTCTTTTAATAAATATCAAGAAAAGCATATTTCATGATGTCTTCATTCAGTGAAGAATTTGTTTACTTCGTAATTAACAGAAATTTCTTTACAGACTAAGAAAATCTCAATTTAGATGCTTAGCTGTTGAAACAATAATTAATGAACGGATGCTCGAAAAAGAATACAGGTAAGAAGATTTTTGTTCTTCATTATAACCTGTAAAATTGATTTTATTGAAACGTAGGGTTAAATAGAAATGTGTGGCATTAGTATTGACACAAATAATTATTATCTATGCTATCGAGATATAAAATACAACAGATTATTCGTCTGATAATATTATGTCACATTTTCTTTATGAATAAATTCATTTATATAAATAGAAAAGAAATAATTAATTGAATATTTTATAAATATAATATTCTATCTTGAGATAATTATAGGAATGAATAAAATAAAATATCTTAAAAATATAAAAATATTAAATGAATTAAAACCAAAAGTTTTGTTTTGAGAAGTATCCGTTCTAGAAATAGAATTTAAACCAAAAGTTTCGTTTTGAGGAATAACAGTTCTAGAAATAAAAACTTAATTTAATTGTAATTAAGTATAATAAGAAAGGAAATATTATATAAACAAAATATTTGAAGTGATTAAATAATAAAACAAAAATGGCTTTTGCAAATAATGATATTTCAATAACTGAAAAACTGCTCCACAAATTACGATTAGTGGAAGTTCAAAATCGAAATGATGCTGTGTAAAGAAAACTTGTTTGAATTAATAACAGACGAGGCTCCTAATCCAGTAACTAATAAATAGCAAGTGAAAGGCTGAGACCATTATTCATTTATCCAGAGAGAATGACCAGATCATGCACAAAAAATATCGCGACAGCTAGGCAGACATGGATACTCTAAAAAGAATTAACGAGCGCTCCAATTTATCGAGTAAATTGTTTCTCCTGAGAAAATTATATTCTGCTAAACTAACAGAGGGTGGAAACCTATCTCATCATCTAACATACATGTATGAAATTCGTGATAGATTGACCGCTATATGTGAAGTGATAAATGATGAGCACGTGTCAGTACTTATGCTGTGCTCTTTTCCTTCAAGTTTCAACACATTAATTACAGCAATTGAATGACGAGATCAGAAAGACTTAAAACCAGAATTTATAAGTGGGGAGTTACTGGACGAAGATCTAAAAAGATCAGAAAATAATCAAAGAAATAAGTAAAGTGCATATAAAATGCAAATTAAAAATAAAACATCAAAACGAAAGTTTTGCAGTTCCTGCAAGAAATATTCGCATAATAAATATGAATGTTGATATCTGAGGAATAAAGAAAGCAGTGACTATAAAACAAAGAGAATAACGACTATAAAAATCCAAATACATATCAAAGTAATTACTATAATCGCAATAAACGTAAATAGAAACAAAAAAAAAAAACATATATGAGATGTGAAACAGAAAATAATTGAAAAATCTAACTTTCATGTTAGGAAATTTAAACACAAACTCCATTATAGATAGTGGGAGTTCACGTCACGTATGCAGCAATATTGATGAGTTTATATCATTAAAAACAATGATAAAACATCAGTCATGCTAGCTAATGGTCAATCAGTAATCTCTCAGGGTTGCGGAGACGTACAAATAGAAGTAAGAAATTTAAAAAAAAACAATATCAAACACGTTACACTCAAAGACATCCTGTTCATCCCCGAGATCGCTACAAATTTAATTTCAATAAAAAAGGCAACCGAAAATGGTTGTCAGGCTATATTCAAAGGATATACTTGCGAAATTAAATTCAGAAATAAAAAAATATTGCGGGAACAGTGTCAGATAATTTGTATGGAGTTGAATGAAAACGAATGAAAACATAGAAGAAAAAATAAACATGACAGAAACTTATGATAATAGAAATTGTGTTAAACTATGGCACAGTAGATTAGGACACAAAAATATTAAACAAATAAAAGAACTTGTGAGTAAGGATATGGCAACTGGAATTAAACTAAACAATTGTAAACACGATAACTGTGAAATTTGCATTATGTCAAAATTAGAGAATGACTCAAACCCCAAAGTAGCTAAATACATTCCAAAGCATGTGGCCCTTTACAGACACCTACGGTAGGTGGAAAAAGTTATTTTTTCACTTTTATAAGATGAGTATAGCCGTTATACATACACATATTTGCTGAAAAATAAATATGAAGTTTATGAAGATTTCAAAAACTACCACTAACTTCCAATATATTCGGAAGAAAAATTAAAATTTTGCGTTCGGACAATGGTGGTGAATATGTAAACAAAGGATTTGAAAATTTTCTTCAAAGAGAAGGTATACAACACCAACTCACAGTGACCCATTTTTCACAGCAGAACGGCACAGCATAAAGGAAAATCCGCACATTGGTTGAAATGACCAGATGCATGTTAAATGAAAGCAATTAAGCCTTAATGACAGCAAACTATTTGCAAAACATACTGCCAACAAATGTCCGTGAAGTAACACCATATGAGCTCTGGACTAGAATGAAACCAGACTTTTCAAAAATAAGAACATTTGGATGCAAAGCTTATGTTTATGTAGACAAAACTGATAGAAAAAAAAGTTGGACGATAAAGCGAAGCCAGGAATTTTTATGGGGTACAATCTGAAAAGTAAAGGCTATAGGATTTATGTAAACAACAACATAAAAACTTATAGAACAGTAAAATTTCTCGAAGAGCATAAAACTCATGAACCCTCTCAAGTCCCTAACGAAAATGCGATAAATAATGAGCAAAATTTGAAAGAGAAATTTAATAAGGAACTTCTAAAATTCCTATAATTTTCAAAAATGAAAATGAAGTAATAGAAGAATATAGTGAAATAAAGAATACGCAAACCCTAAGGAGGTCAGATAGAATAAACAAAGAGGTACCACCAGAACTATTCTTTTTCTATCAACTGATACTAATTATTTTGAACCAAGATCTTTTGAAGACATACTAAACATGAAAAATCCAATTGAAAAGGAAAAATGGTTAGACGCCGCGTCAGAAGAAATAAAATCATTAAATAAAAATGGAAACATGGGATCTTATTGATCCTACACCTAATGCACATATTGTCGGCTCTAAATGGGCTTTTAAAGCCAAATGCAATGACTCCGGTAAAATTGAGTAATACAAAGCGAGACTCATAGCACGAGGTTTTAGTCAAAAGTACGGAACTGATTATGATGAGATTTTGCTCCAGTGGCAATTCATACAACAATCATAACCTTTTTGGTAAATGCGTTATACAAAAATTTGCAGTTAACTCACGTTGACGTTAAGACTGCATTCCTCCATGGCGAACTAGAAGAAGACATTTTTATGAGTCAGCCAGAAGACTTTATAAAACCGGAACAAGAGAAAACTAGTTTGCATAGGTGGACTATGCTCAGTTCCCCACCATATTTATGGTCTCATAAATTTATAGTGCAAGACATATTATAATCATGTTAAAAAAATCAATTTGACTAAAGCTTGATGCAGGGACAGAAAGAAATCCCCGCCTAATAGGCTATCCATTGTTCACTTCGATATATTTATCTTATTCTAATCTATTAATTTATTTTATCAGGGTCAATTCCGTTGTTTATGTTTCATGCCAATGTTTTCATTTCCAATGCAATAATCCTCAAAATTCATATTTATATGAAAAAATTACAATTTCGCTATGTTGATAAAATCGTAAATTACGAATAATTTACGAAATTTTCCTATTAGAATATTTGTATTCAATCATGTTCCACAAAATATCATAAATGTAATTTTGAAGTTGCCTAATGTATTTATGATCCTCAAAATGGAAGTTTATGCTCAATTTTGCCTTATTCTGACATGTTAAGTAAATCGTAAATTCCAAATAACTTACGAGTTTTTTAAATTGGAAAAATCGTAGTCTATGATATTCATGCCAGTAACCTAAATAATATTTCGAAAGTGGTTTGACATCTTTACGATGAAAATATCCCTCAAAATTGACGTTTATGTTAAAATTTGCTCTATTCTGCCATGTTAAGAAATTCGTAAATTTCCAATAACTTACGAAATTTTTATATTTGAAAATTCATAGTCATTAATATCCATGCCAGTGTTCTAAGTAATATTTCAAAAGTAGTCTGACATCCTTGCGATGAAAATATCGATCAAAATTGACGTTTATGTGAAATTTCGCCCTACTGCCATGTTAAGAAATTCGTAAATTTCCAATAACTTGCGAAATTTTCAAAGTAGCATATTTCTAGTTACTGATGTTCATTCCGGCATCAAAACGGATATTTTAAAAGTGGTCTGACATTTTTAGAGTAAAAGGTTTCCATTTAATGCACGTTTAAGTGAAATTTTGTCCTATTCTCCCGTGTTAAGAAATTCGTAAATTTTCACTAACTTACGAAATTTTTAGATTTGAAAATTCATAGTCATTAATATTCATGCCAGTGTCCTAAATAATATTTCAAAAGTAGTCTGACATCTTTACGATGAAAATATCGCTCAAAATTGACGTTTATGTGAAATTTTTCCCTATACTGCCATGTTAGGAAATTCGTAAATTTCCAATAACTTGCAAAAATTTCAAAGTAGCATATTTATAGTTACTGATGTTCATTCCGGCATCAAAACGAATATTTTAAAACTGGTCTGACATTTTTAGAGTAAAAAGTTTACATTTAATGCACGTTTAAGTGAATTTTTGTCCTATTCTCCCATGTTAAGAAAATCGTAAATTTCTAATAACTTACGAAGTTTTTAAAATCGAATGTTGCAAATGAATAGGGTTCTTGCCAGTGTCGAAAGTAATATTTTAAAACTGATCTGACCTCTCTGCGACAATTTGTTCTTGAGATATCGTGTACACAGACTAACAAACTAACGGACTAACGGACTAACAGACTGACGGACTAACGTACTAACGGACTAACAGACACCCTACAGACAGACACCATACAAATTTTGTCATTTTCGGATTCCTCACACCTGAAAACGTGTAGAAACGTCAAAAAACCGAGGTCGAAAATTTTCACGATTACCTAAGTTCCCCATACCTATAGTATGATGGGGAACTAAAAGGTCTGTAAATTAAAAAAAGGCCATATATGGCTTGAAGCAGTCAACCAGGTCTTGGAACACTAAAATAAATGATAGACTAATGAAATTAAGTTTCACTACCTCTGAATCGGACAAGTCTTTATACAAAAGAATAAAAGACATAATACAGTTTACTTACTTATATATGTCGACGATATTTTGTTGGCAGGAAATGAAAAAGAAATTAACGAAGTAGTAAATAAACTATAAAAGGAATTTGAAATCACAAATCTAGGTCAAGTAAACAAATATTTAGGAATCACCATCGAAAGAGGTCAAAATGGAACATTAGCAATCCATCAGAAAAATAAAATTAATGAATTAATAAATAAATTCAATTTGTAAGATTCCAAACCAGTAAGCACACCACTTGATCCGGGATATCAGAAAGGTAATAAAAATGAAAACATTTTACCAAAATTTCGACAAGCTGTAAGAGCTTTGTTATATATAGCAATATTAACCAGACCGGATATCTCGGCAGTAGTTAATATACTTAGTCGTAGGAATTAACAACCTGGAGAAAAAGATCGGGAGGCCGCATAAAGAATAATAAGATATTTGAAGACAACTAAAGATTATAAAATAAAACATAATGTTGATCAAGAACCTATTTTAAAGGTTTTTGCTGATGCTGACTGGGCAAATGACCTACTAGATAGAATGTCGACTAGCGGTAACGTATACTTTATTAGGAAAAACCAGATTAACTGGACATCGAAGAAACAAAACTGTATAGTAATTTCCACAGCTGAAGCTGAGTATATCTCGGCTGGAAATGCATCAAAGGAAGTAATATCCGTTTTAAAATTACTTAAAGATCTTCATATGGAACAAAATTATCCAATTATTATATATGAAGACAACCAGGCCTGCATTAAACTTACTGAATCTGATAAGTATCAAAGTCGTACGAAGCATATAGAGGAAAAGTTTTATTTAATCAAACGGTTCAGTAAACAAGGAATAATTAAATTGAAGTATATCCCAAGCAAGCAAATTACCGCTGATGTTCTTACTAAGGCACTACATAAAGCAGCATTCACTAAACATAGAGACAAATTGCAACTTATGGAAGACTAATATATATTGTGCAAGTGGAAGTGTTAAATAACATACAAATTATCTGCCCAATATATATTTCACGAACTCTCAAAAGCGTTTTTTCTTTCCATACAAACTCTAAAGTAAATAAATCGGGCATCTGCGCATGTCGCACAAATCCGTCTACTGCGTAACTTGTGCACCTGCACTTACGTATATGTAATTTCTCGTCTAGTGAAAAATATAACCGTGTTTGCTGTCGGAGCATTTTATCTGCTCCGTAATTTAATTCATTTTTGTTTTCTTTCTTTAGTTCTTTTATTAAATATCAAGAAAGGCATATTTCATGATGTCTTCATTCAGTGAAGAGTTTGATTACTTCGTAATTAACAGAAATTTCTTTACAGACTAAGAAAACCTCAATTTAGATACTTCTTTGTTAAAACAATAATTATTGAACGGATGCTCGAAAAAGAATACAGGTAAGAAGATTTTTCTTCTTTATTATAACCTGTAAAGTTGACTTTATTGAAACATATGGTTAAATAGAAAAGTGTGACATCAGCGTTGACACAAATAATTATTATCTGTGCTATCAAGATATAAAATACAAAACTTTCTTGTATGTTTGTCCAGTACAAATTTTGCAATAGATTTTTAACTAACATCCCAGCTAGCTAGACGTTTGAAACTTTTAGATTAGCTCAGAACACGATGACAATGCATTCTTTTAATACTTCTTTGCAATTAAAAAATGTTGGAAAATTTCTTGTAACTGCTCTCTTTATTACAAATTTGATCATTTTCTTTCATGTTAATGGGATAATTCATCAAAAAAAAAAAAAAAATAAATAAAAAATACATAAATAAATAAATAAATAAAAATATTTATTACTACATAGAATTATCAAGTTCATATGATTCAACAGAAAATTTAAAAAAGTGGCATACTAAAAGTTCTTTATATCTTGTAGTTATTTTCTTTCCTTCATTTATTTATTTTTTTCTTATTTTTTTCTTTTTCTTTCTTTTTCTTTCCGTTTTACTTTTGAAATAATAACACTGGTCTACAGTGGTTCAGTAACAACGGTCAAATTATTATTTTCATTTTTAATTCCAATTTTTATTTAAATATCTGCAAGTAAAAAAGTCCCGCCACGTCACATTTTTCCGTTAGAGTATCAGAAAATGGCAATTTTCACATTTTTTTTTTTTTTTATTTTATCATTTTCACAATATTACAGGTAGTAACCTTTCCTTCTGGCAACCCGGAGTCCTGACAACTGAGAGTCCCGGCAACCATGTGTGTTCCATTTGTTTTGTTAAAGTATCCAAAAATGGCTAATTTTTTTTATGATTTACTATTTTTTTTATGATTTTTTTAATACAGTCGACAGCAAAAGTATCCGAGCACTGGCAAATAATTCCGATATCAAAAAAGTTCATTTAATACTATTCTGTTAAATAAATCCTTGTCGAATCATGTTTTTAGACTGACCAAAAACATGACTCGACAAGCATTTATTTTACAAAGCAGTATTAAGTGTACTTTTTTCAGACAGGGATTATTGCTAGTGCTCGGATACTTTTGCTGCCGACTGTATCACACATGGTAACGTTTTGTGCTATCAACCCTGCCTCCTGACCATCCTCACTGCTAGCAAACCTTGTTTGGCAACCCTGTATTCCCACATTATCTTTTTTTTCCTGGTATTCTAGTTAACAGATATTCTATGTTAAGTATTATTGTTAATTACGTTTATCGTTAATGTTTCATGTTCAAAATAGGAAGTTTTCAGCGTAAAACTTGTAAAACCGTACCCGATAAGTTTTGCTGTATTTGTGAACTATTTTATTTGGTGTATTTTAAATGTTTTAATGATCTACTTAGTTTACAATATGTATATTACCTCCATATTAACAGTATTCCATACTAAGTTAATAATACTGATAGTAATAAAGCATGTCTTATAAAGGCTTGTACATTGCTTCCTGTACAGATTAAATAATCATAAGAAAAAATCTGTACCTGCTACAGATTTTTCACTAATATTTTTTAATTCTGCGCTAAAGATTATTTGAAAATAGTTAATTTCATTTCTGTTGCCCTCCAAAAATATTTTTTGTCGATTAGTGTAATGAAGTAATTCGTTTAAGTTTCTTTAAACTTTGTCTCTATTGAGTTTCACAAAAGATGCGCTTTCAATTGTCGAATGAGTTTGATTCAGATTTTTAATCATCTCATGTTGAATCATTGTATGTTTTCAAAGAAAAGAATTTTTAAGATTTGTTCTGAAGGAAAAGAAGTAAAATTGAATCGCATACTACTTTATTTTGTTTAAGATGCTTTTGTATCAAAAGGGTATTGAGAGATATATTTTTCAATATGAAATAAAACTGGTTTGTGATATAAATATTACAATTTTCGAATTTAAATGCAAAAGAACTTTTAAATTAAAATATTACTTAATGATTTAAGAAATACAAATTTTATTTATTTATTTATTTATTTATTTATTAATAAAATTTAAAAGAAATTGCATTAAAGAATGTTTATCAACATAATAACGCAATCAGTTCAGTAATAATTTATGGGGGGATATTTGTTTCACATTTGCTTCTGAATATGTATACACACTTATTAAATATTTACAAAATACATTATTTTTGTACGCATTTGATCACTTTGTTTAGTCAGGGTTGCTATTCTTTGTATGCTTTTCCTGAATCTGACACCACTACATCTATATAGTAATCTTCTAGAGTAAGTTTCCATTATGATTTAGAATGAAAATGGCTAGAAAAAAATTGTTATGGAACAGTGAGTGGGAACAGGTGGGGTTGTAATGTACTTGTTAGTACCGTAACACTTTATTTCTGCATTTCTTAAATAGATAATTCTTAAATATGAAAACGAAATTTATTAATATTATTATTATTTGCTCCTTGCATTTTTCATTTGTGATAGGTATCAATTAAATTACTTGTATTTTTTTTTCTTCTTTTATCAGAAATTTCCTTAATCATATAACTAAATTTCGTTTTCATATTTACAGAAATATTTATTGTATTTTTATAACAATACTAGCAGGTTTTGCCTGCTTCGCTGGACACTATACTTAAATGAGTTGTTAAATCCCATATTTTTATTAATAACCTAAATTAAAGTTCTCGCTGTGTTCGGTAGAGGTTTTTCCCGCTCGCAACGTGAAGGATCCGGATCCTCACTGCTTTCGGCAGCAACTTACCCGCTTCTTAATTCCCTTTCCCCAGCGGGTAAATTTGAAGTTTTGTGAAATCTCGCCAAAGTACATAATGCGTACACTTAATCAACATTTACACACCAAATTTGGCCATTCAAAGATAATTTAAACCGAATTCAAACGGGAAAGCGTGTTTTACATGTGTTTATTGCCCACAAATCTCATGAGGTAATGAGGGATTTTCGTAAAATCCCGTATCAATAAGTGTTGTATCATAGCCTCCAAAACCAGATGCCTTCCGCGTGGCTCGGAAACTTGGCAACAGTTCGAACGGTAAAAAGCGCCACCTGGTACGGATTGCGCAATTTTTTTATTCAATTCTCACCAAAAATTTTAAGAAGTGACATGATATATACAATCGACGTTTCTTTGATACTATTCGCCTTTTATATATATAAAATCCCACTTTTAAAACTTTCTGGTGTTTGTTGAGTGAAAAAGTCGCGCAACCTGTACCAGGTGGCGCGGTCTAACGCTTAAACTGCTGCCAAGTTTCCGAGCCACGTGGAAGGCATCTAGTTTAGGAGGCTATGGTTGGATATATATAAACAATTTACGCACCAAATTTCGGGACCGCAGATCCCACAGCTTTCCCAAGACAAATTTAGCGCTAAAAGAGGGGTCTCGAATTTGCTCCTTCGTAACCCAACCCCATCCCACCCCCAACCCCCCAAAAAGAAAATGTGTTTTGGAAATATCCTAAAGAAAACGCATTGCTCTTTTCAATATCTTTCTACCATTTTTAGTAGTGCTCTATTTAAAAATCCGGAATTACTGATAATTCCCCCCGAAAAACGATTTCCCCCCTCAATCCTTTAGAAATAAAGAATTCCAAAATTGTACATAATGGTTTAACTCAAGTCTAGTCTCCTCATGTGCGATTTCTTAACCGTGAAGTAATTTGGGCCGAGTTATGCTTAAAAACGATTTTTCGCTTTCTGCCCCCCCATGGGGGAAGGGGTGGGAAATTTCGATATATCCGGTTGCTTTAGGTGTTCATCTTATAAACAATCCAAGCACGAACTTCGTCACCTCAGCTCTCAGAAATTTCTCAGGACAAATTTAGCACTATAAGGGATGTCACGAATTTAGCCTTTACACATACCCCCCCCCCCCCCCCAAAAAAAAAAAAAAAATAGCAGATCACAAAAAATTAAAAATGTGTTTTGAACTATCCTAAAGAAGACGCATGGCTGATTTCAAAATCTTTGTACCAATTTTCGTAGAGTTCTACTCAAAAATCCGGAATTTGCAAAATTTCCCGCCAAAAATCGATTTTTCGCTTCCTCCACTTCAAAACTGAAATTTCCTAAATTACAGATAATGTTTTATTTCTACTCATGTATTGTCTCCCCATGTGCAATTTATCCACTGTGAAATAATTTGGAGCCGAGTTATACTTACAAAGGTGTTTTTGCCTTCTGTCCCCCGACAAAATCGGAGAATTAGAAAAGGGGGAAACAGAGGTAATTTCGATAAATACTGTCGCTTTAGACGTCAGATACACCAAAGTTCGTGACCATAGATTTTTCCGGACAAATTTAGCGCTAATCGGGGTATCCGATTCCCCCTCCCACACACACACACCGTAACCCTCCAAAAAATCGCAAATCACAAAACAACAAAAATGTGTTTTGGGAAATATCTTAAGGAAGTCGCATATCTTTTTTCAACATCTTAGTTCCATTTTTGGTAGAGTTATACTCAAAAATCCGGAGTTTTCGAAATTTCCCTCCAAAAATCTATTTTCTCCCTGCCTTTAAAAATCGAAAATTCCTAAGTCGTAGATAGTTCTTTATTTGTACACGTGTCTAGACGCCTCATGTTCAATTTCTTTACTATGTAGTAATTTGGAGGCGAGTTATGCTTACAAACGTGTTTTTTACTTTTGATCAAAGGTGGCGGAACGGAGGGGGCGGGGGGGGGAAGAATTTCGAAAGTTTATAGTTATAATTTTAAATTGGGTAAAGACCTAAACCCTTCCGAAGCGTCGTTGAATTCTGCCCAGCTGTTCTTACTTGATACCCGGGCAAAAATAACGTTGCAGACATACAGACACTATGACACACACACACACAGGCAACATTTTCTGAAGTCATTTTTGCCTTTCATGGTGTGTGAAACGTGAAGATATCGCAAATTGATTAGTTTCTGATAAATTTACAGACAAATTCTAATTTTATTAATATAGATACCACTTTTAAATAGTATAGATATTATTTTATAAAAAATGGTGATATCAAAAGAGGTAGAAATCTCTCATCTCTGAAAGGGGTGTGAAAATTTGTCACGGATTACGACATCTGATATCAGGAACACCACAGGATTTCCTAAGATTATAAAAATCGTATTCCATAAATCTAAGGAGCAGTTTTTATTTTTTAAAACTTGGGGCTGTGAAAACACAGTGGTAATCTGAAATGGAAAATTTTGAAATCTCAAATAGAAAGGGTAATTCTTAGCGTAGATTGTAATTAAATTTGCACTATTTTTACAATTTTAAAAAATTCCTAGGAATTCCCTACGACTGAAAATATACATATATATATGTATGTATATAATTCATACACTCCTTTAAAATTATCAAGGCTTTTCAAAAATAACTCTCCTTGGAAGATTAAAAAAAAAAAAAATTACAAGTTTCTAGCGTTTGAAATTTCAATATTAGACTCCTTTGATGCACCCTTTACCTTTGCACCTGAATTTTATGAAATCAAGCGAGGTCGTTCTTTGAATACTTTTTTTTTTTTTTTTTTTTTTTTTTTAGTTCTCAGAAAATTCGACGTGAATCCGAATCACAGATAAGAGAGTTGGGACTATTTACAGTTCACTTAATCATAGATTAAAAAAAAATAAAAAAAGGAATGGTAAGACAAAACATTATTTCCAAAAATGTTTGTTTTCAGAAGGTTTTTTCAACGAATTAACAATGAACTATTTTAAACATCTTAAATTTTGCCACTCGCATGCTCCTGATTTATCCCAGCTCCATTTTTTAAACAAAATGATATTTACCCCAATTTGATTTAGCGCTTTTCTAAATTTTTTTCGCAATTTCAAAGGATTTTTTAAAGTTCAGTGGTAAAAGGGAGAGAACTTTAAACGAAAATTTTAATCCTTTATAATTTCCTCAATAAACATAGAAAAGCAATAATTTTTGCTAAAATATTTGTGTCGAAATAAACTTTCTATCTTGTTATTGAGAATAACCTCGTTCCATTTGAAAATTTACATTTTTTGCTTGTAATCCTCCTTGTTCATCTCCCCACTTGAAATTGATGGGTCGCGTATTTTACAGCTTTCAGAAATTCCGGCGCTTTCTGAAAATACATATTATTGGGTGAAACTTTCAGCGGAGTCTGTATTTAAATATACTAATATAAACATTTATCAATTTTAACACGCTAATAAAATATAACAATATATAAAATTTCTTGAAATCGCTAAATGAATCATTAAACAATTCTTTTTTAAAAAGTTTCTCAAAATTTAATAAATGTGATTCTCTTTTTAAAAATACATCGATTTATTTTAGACTGTTTCCATAATCTATTTTTTTTTTTCTAAATATTTGTTTTAAATCAGTAGTTAATATTCCATACTCACGCACATTTTAGATTAATGGATTTACCTTCCGTTATGTGAAAAAAAAAAAAAATTCTATTTTCTTGTGACGCATATTTTAAAAATATACATCCTGAAATATCGAAAATGTATTATAAATAAATCTATAAATAGGCTGAACATACATACTACGAGTCAGTTTTGCATAATAGTACTTTTATTATTTAAACAATAGAATTTTATTCAAATTATACTAAAGTTATAAATTTTCTTCATGACTATTTTTTACCACGATAGACAATTTATGAAATTTTCGTAAACCAACTAATAAAAGGTACACATCTTTCTTTGCACATACATTTAAAAAAATGAAAACAATGTATTCAATTTACTTGATTTATGATATAGCCTTATGGCAGATTCAGGCTACATTTTAAAATAGGTAAAACTTCTGAAAATTTTAAGCGTATAATTTAATGACATTTGAAAAAAATTTGAACACGCTTAATATTTCATTCTTCCTGTACTTAAAATAATAGCCTGTTTCATTTATTTGTTTATTAAACGTTGATGGTTTTGGTAAATATTTAAATAAATATAAAAATAAACCAAAATTTTATTCAAACGTTGAGCCTACTAATATGCGTACTGATAAATTACGAATAATGTTCGATGTATAACAAATGAATTTCATTTAAGGCTTGAATTTTCGTTAGAAAAGTAACATGTATAGCAAGAATGACATTTTCATATTGTAAATATAATAATATTTTCACTTCTTTTACAGAATATCACATTCAATATTCAGAAAATACATTTTATAATTATTGAAGTAAACAAGCCAAAAATTATAACATACGTCAAGAAAATTAAGGGTATTTAAAATATAACACATAAAATAGAAATTAAATAACAGATTTTTTATTGAATTTTGCGTTTTGATATGTCTTGAACATGATATGGCCATTTTTAGAAAATGTCCATCTGTCTATGTATCTACCTGTGTATAAATAAAACATTTGCGGACGTTCTTTCTTATGAACCAATGAACGAAGTTTAACCAAACTTCATATTTCATTAAACATGTACCTACCCTGACAGCACATCTACTCCAAATGACATCCTCAGGATGTCATACGGATGAAAGAGACGTCTATGGACACCCTATGGATATCATCGGGATGTATTGTGGACAACTGTGTTGTTAGGGTAGATTCCTGCTGATTACATTTCTAAATCGTTAGATCAACAGGGGATGCTATCATCTCATTTATTCATAATATTTAATTCGGCAGCACAGGGCATATTTTGTGAAAATTTGCATTATTATCATTATTGATATATATATATGTTAACTGATAAAGAATTTGCGTGTATCTAGAGTCATCCCTTCCAGCCTGAGGGGATAGGTATATTCAATATAGGTATATCTTTAATATACCTATATAGGTAATATCTTAAAAAAAAAAAAAAAAAAAACCTCTTAAATACCTTTAAAACAAATGGTTTTCAGAATACAACTATGATAATATAAAACAAATTTATAAATTTTGTCTTCACTAAAATGTATATATATATATATATATATATTGTATATATAAATATGTGTCTTAGATGCCGGCATAAAATAGACTTTCTTCCTTCAATAAATGTTATACTTCTCTGAGATGAAAATCGTCTGGACTTATCATAAAAAATAATTTTGTTAAATAATAATTAAAAAATAATAATTTATACATCGTGAATCTATAAAGAAAAGAATAGACAAAAGTTTTATAGGAGCTAAAATATATTAGCGTGTTTTAGAAAACGACTTCCTCTTTCTTGTTTAATAACCACAAAACAATAATAATAAAATTTCTTTAGAAAATTTATATATGTGACCAAACAAAATAAAAGATACTGGATTATATTTTCACCGATTTTCTTTCTACAAAATTTGTCTTTCCTGAACCCTATAAAAGTGCTAAAACGACGCACTTATGATCTCATTTCAAATATAAAAAGAAAATTTTATTACTTTTGAATCGTTTCCTTCCTTTTTTAAGTTAAATCGAAGAAAATAATTTTTAAAAATGTGTCCAGTGAAATCGAAGAATCTTTTGGGAAACAGTTATAAAAATGTGGGAAGAATCAATAAATGGTATCTTGAAAGAAAATTTTATCCTGTTTTTTCAGTTTAGAAACTGGGGAAGAATAAGAAAGGAATAGTAAAGAAATATATTTCGCTTCTTTTTATTTCTTCTGTTATTATTCTTGTTTACGTTATATTAGATTTTTAAGCATATTTTAATTATATTTGACAAGAATAACAACTGTGAAATACGTAATGAAAGTATTAATTTCTTCATAAACACGGGCAATTTTTTATTTTATAAGACGCTAAGGAACATAATGAATTGCTAAGAGCTGTTTCGGTAGTTTTGAGCATACCTTCATCAGTGCATAAATAAATGAAAGGAAAGTGCTCCTGTATACTATAAGAAGGTAATTGGTGTTAAAAGGCTCTATGTGATAACCATTGACATTGACAAAGGTTATAAACGTTCCATTAGGGCTAAAGCTATTTATAAATTGTAACTTCCCTGTCGTTCGTCTCTTAAATCGGTTTCTTCTAATATCAGTGTTATTTTCCCATATTTTCTTAAATTAAGTTATGCCATAAGCTAGAGTTCTCAAACATTATGTTTTTAAAATAATTTTCTTTTTTTTTTTTCCAATAAAACTCACTCTTTCCTAGTTAAAAGTTTCTACAGATATGCATAACCTCTGTGGCATTTATAGTATTTTCTACAATTGTGGTTTATCTTGTATTAATCAAACTAAAAAGCCTTAAATTCAGTTCGAAAGAGCATATTGATTACATCCAAATGCTAGAAACCTACAAATTGGCTCTATCGAAGCATTGCTTGAAGTAAGACCATAATATTAAATTTGTTACAGCAAAATAAATTTCAGTCCCAAATCTACATACAAACTGGATTCTTTTAATGCTTTTTACATGCATAAGAATTTACATTTTTATTAATTGTTATTTCGATGTAGCCCAATTGTCTGAATGTTGGACATTTTTTATTCAATCCACACTTCCTGAAATTTTCTGAGTTTTAATAAACTACCATTTATCTAATTCGTATTGGTTAATCTATCACGTTCCGTTCAATTCTATTGATTGGTAAATTGTTGTAGAATCCGATATAGAAGCACTTTTCTTTTACTTCTTTAAGCATTGATGATGGTACACTCATTGCTACTGAAAGAAGTGTACGTAATTTCAATATACCCTTTGACTAGAACCCCTAAATAAAATAATAGGCCGGCGCATCACCGCCATTTTTTTGCCTCCGAAGAGGACAGCATTCCCGCTTGGCATCTTATCGCTTCCCTAATGATTTTAAGAAATCTTGATCTGAAGCTAATCTGGTCAAGATAAGAGCAATAAGGAACAATAATATTCCTAAAAACAGATTTTTTTCACAGTACATTCTCAGGATGTCATTTTATTGTGAGGATATCCTATGGACGTACTGGGGTAAGATATATTGTTAGGGCGGTTTCTGTTTCTTTTACAAAATGTCGCCAACACTCAAATACACAGTAATAGAAGGTCTGTGAACACTTTATATTCACTTCTTGAATGATTATAGCAGTTTATCGCTAAACAAACTTCCATATCATAGTTTATACTTAGCTAAAATTATGAAATGTAATAAAACAAGTTACTCTAAAGTAACGTAAGACGATAAAAAAAAAAAAAATGTTTGTCGTTTGTTTATCAGAGAAACGCGCTGGGTACATGTGGCAACCCTAAGGCAACAAAATGTCTGATGCGCCAGCTCGTATATATAGGACCTTACCTTTGGCGTCCTATATATGCAGACATATTCTGCATTTATTTATCTAGCGCTTAGTGTCGTTTTAATTATATTCTTTTGATTCAATGAATAGTAATTCTTATTAATTCTATTTAAGAAATTATTTCATTTTAAAAGAATATTATGTTTCTCTCTTTCTTTCTTTCCTTTTTTTTTTTTTTTTTTAAGACAGAAACTTTTGTATACACATTTTACGATTAAAACTTTCAATAATGCATTTCCTTTGTTTTGTTAATTTTATAAGCAAACACTATTGATTTGCTGTAAGGTAAAACATCATTAATTTCAAAAGTAAGAAAAATACATTATATCATTTACATAACATGATCAGTTTTTATAAGTTATTAGCAATGTAGCATCTATTTTTTGTCAATGTTTCCCTATATTCATAAATGTATATTTATTTATTTGTATTTCATTTATTTATTTATAATTATTATTACAATCATCAAGGCTAAAATTTTAAATAAATAAATATTTTTTCCGTAAAATTACATGTAAAAAATATTGGTTTTATATTTTAAAAATGTACTCAAATTCCAAATATGAAATAGTAGGCAAAGAATCATATATGCATATTTCAGCTAAAGTTTACTAATTAAAATAGACATTATAATCACTTGTTACCTTATGTTTTCAAGGGCTGTAATAGGAATAGACAAGATTGATTCATAATATTTCATTTCAAAATTATTGTTTCCTGTTAATTGTTATAATTAATTATCGAAACTTTACACTGTTTTATATATTTAAATTAGAAAATGAATATTTAACGTACGTTTTAAGGTTATTTTTATTTTATTTGAATTTTTACAATATCTTAGTTAATGTAATGAGGAAGTCTGTATTATTTAATATTTTATTCTAGGACTCTTTATATTAGAATTTTATATTATGGTTAAAAAATCAATGCATATTTTATTGACTCTATTTTAAATGAAATCTGCTTTTAATGGTAGCATACTATTTTTAATTTTACATTTTTTTTCGTTTTGTGTGTGTAGGTGTGTGTGTGTATTTATACCCTTTCATTCCATATTTAAATAAGAAATATTTAGGTTATGTTGGATAATGTGATAACTTTTACAATTTTCGTGCTCGTAAAACGCCTATCGGGATCTATTTCGACAATGCCATCCCATACAGCACAAAATGTTTCAGTTATGTTGCAAAAAGCTTACAGTCTTTCAAAAACGTAACACATTTAAGTATTCTCTCTGATACCTTTCTAAAACATTCGCCCTTTTTGGATTTTCTATCTGTTAAGTGATTGTAACGTTTCTGTTACGTATCTGATATTTTGTTACGATCGCGGACACTTCTACGTTTTTGAAACTAATCGGAAAGCAATCTGAAAGTTTTTAAACGTTTCTGAAATATTCATAATGTTTCAATGTTATATGATTGTTACGTTTCTGGGACATTTTGTGCTGTTACGGACGTCGCAAGGATCTTACTGTAGTTGAAAAAGCTCAAATTGAAGCTGAGCCTACCGCTGGTACAGCGTCTAGAATAAACAGTGTGGAAATCGCCTATAACCGTGATGTTAAAATGATGCTACAAAAATTAAGCTTACCCAGATGTCGCTGTGATCGAAACTATTGCTCAAATCGAAGACCTGATTGGCTTTTCCCAGTTTCATCAGTTTGATCACGTGATCTAAGCATATAATTAACCAATAGGGAGTCTCGGTTTTGTTGTCGTGACACTAGCTTCGATTACAATGACATCTGGTGAAATGCTTAATTTTTTTAGTACAATTTTATTCGCCGATTTCCACACTGTTTATTCTAGACGCTGTACCGCTGGTAAAAGTTATACCGTTATTGCTAAACAGCTACATCGATGTAAGGAATGTATTCAAGATTTTGTTGCAAAAAAGCGGTCATTTCAGGTAAAAACACGAAGTGGTTGTTTTAAAAAACTGACTGGACTAGAAGAGAGTTACATTTCAAGAAATGCATCGAATTGAGCAAAATCTCTCAATGAAATTAAACGAGAGTGCCAATTGCAAGCGAGTAAAGAGACCATAATCTGAGCTATGAATTGCAATCCTAAGCAAAGGAGAGAGAGAATGATTTCTGCTCAAAAATTAAAAGTGGAACACACAAATAAAAAGAACTGGCGCAGAGACAGGGATATGATTCGTACTTTAACGGTATTTTCACTTTTCCTTAATCACTTGCATAATTTGTAGAACATTGAATATTTTTTTTATTGTAAAGATCATATTTAGCAACAAAAAAGAATTTAATTTGTATGGACCTGATGTATTTAAAGACTATTGAAAAGATTTGAGGAAAGAAAGGCGATAATTCTCCAGAAGAAATTTTGGTGGTGGACGTATTATAGTATGGGAGCATTCTAAAGCCGAAGGATGCTTCTAGTTTCTTGAACTTCATAAAAGATGATCAGCAACAATTTTTTAGTGTCCTAGACACACATTTTTTCCATTTTATAAAGAGAATTCGTCGGAAAAAGTATATTTTTTAATTAGATAATGCAACATCCATACTAGTTCTACCACTTCTCGATGATTTTCTGCGAAAAACATTCCAGTATATTAGAATAACCAGCCTGCTCGCCTGATCTGAATCCTATGGAAAATGTTTGAGGAATGCTTGTACGCGAAATACATGCAAATAACAAACAATTTCAATCTACAAAGAAGATTAAAACCGCAATTTTTTTTGCCCGCTCTAAAATTGAATAAAAAATCACAAGTAAAAACGTGCAAAGTATGAATAATCGCATTTTTGAATAAATGTAAAGAACTGGAAATGTAATTGACTGTTAAATATGTGCTACTTTTCATAATCTTTGTTTAGGGTAGGTATGCTTTTAACACTCGACAAAGAGATTTTTTTTTTTACTTTTTTGTACGTTTTGACTAAAATGTATCTAATACTATTCAGTTAAATTGGTTTAATTTATCAGTTATAGGCGTAAAACTTACGAAATATTAAATCTCATTAAAAATATTTATTTTCAAGACAACGATACTAAAATATCATAAATAAGTATACTTATAACTCGTACTGTATATTATCTTACAATATCTTCACCTTACAATATCTTCATGGTAGACGAACGTTGAAAATGGGATATAATGAACATTTAAACGCAGCAAACGAATGCTCTTAAAAGGAAATAGTGTGCTTTTAAAATTTATGTAAGAAAATATACTGATAATTTTGATATTTATAGAAATACTGATATTTTTTATGTTGTCAAAAATATATTGATATATATATATATATATATATATGATATTAATAAATCTTCCAATTTTGTTTTAAATTAAGCATGATAGACTATAAAAATGTCATCAGGATTTCTTTTTATTTAAAGTAAAAATGCATTTCAGGAGCAAACATTCAAACCGTGTTTTCTCAAAAAAAAAAAAAAAAAAGAAGAGAGAGAGTTTGTGATCTTTCTTTGAGCTTAACATAAAAAATTGTATGTCTAGTTATCATCCTAGATATGTCTACCTTTTTTCCTAGTATCTAGTAATGTATCTAAACAAATGATAATTAGGTTTTCAACTTAGTTATTTTTTAATTTATTAGTTTTTGCGTTGTCTGAAAAACTATATCCGAAGGAGAAAACACGGTTTGAATGTTTGCTTTTCATTTGTGTTTTTATGTGTTAATAAATAAGACATTCATTTCATAAATATAAAATATTTTATTGGTTCTAATCACTTAAACATATTTATAACATTACTCACATGTATACAACATACAAGAAGAAAATGGAAACCACTTAATTACGTTTTGCTTCAGACTTTCTTCCACTTGTTTGTGGAAGTAGGAGAACCATTAAAACATCACATTAATTGAAAGTATATCAAAATATAAAATTAATGTCTCAGTCACCACATAAATATTTGCTTAAAAGTAGAAAAGCTTTTAAATACATTTCTTACATTTTCTAAATAAATCAGAATTATTATTTTTATAATATATTCTGGAGCTTTGTTAGTACCCCCCCCCCTTTTTCTTTCCTACACCATAATTTTCTTAATTTTGTATCAATTATTATTTAATAAGAAATCGACAACTCTTTAAAAAATGTGATATAGATAAAAAGCGGATACTAACAAAACTACTGAATTAATTATAAAAATTAGCAACTATAATAAATATTTCATTTATTTTACCAGGGCTAAATAAAATTTACAATACATATCGAGTTAACTAAATGCACATCGCTCAATATTTCAATTTAAAATAAACTTTCAAATTATCTGATATAAAATATCTAATATGTTACCTAAAATAAAAAAAAAATAAATAAATAAAAACTTTTCTTATGATATGGGATACATATTATAAACTTATGAAAATTTATATTATAATTCAAAATATCAAAGGAATCCTAATGGGTCTCTTCAATTTATAAAGCCCAGATCAGAGTACCTTTAAAACAGAGAAGCGTTAAAAATTGCTATACTTATCCAATTGCAGATGTATTTTTTCATTCTTAACAATTAAAGGCTAAAAATAAAGTACCAATGATAAAAAATTTTATTTTCCACAATTTTTCAAAGCTAGAAAAATGCTTTCAAAAAAAGACTGTCCCCAGGAAATGGGAAGATTTGATCACCCCACTCCAATTCCATTACGACACAAAACATCAAACGGCCTTCACGCATTTCTTGATTGGACACATCAGAGCGCTCATTTTCTAGCAATACAACGATTCTTTCTGGAGTGCCCTGGTGTAACGCTGTTTAGGTCACGCCATCCCACCTTGGATTTTACAAAACACGAGGTTTGGACACACCTTTTTTTTTTTTTTTTTTTTTTTTTTTTTTTTGACTTTTTGGAAGTTTTTTGCTTTATTGAGGTGGTCTTTCATATGCTAGACCATCTGGGATTAGAGACAATACAACAGCAAAAAGTTAAATATGTCATAAAAATACATTAAATAAAGTTTAGTGGCTGTGCCGTTTGTCGTTATATCAAAAATTTTAAATTTAGAAAGTCCGAATAAAAGTTTATCAAAATCAAGAAAAACAAATGCAATCTAATTAATGTTTAAATATTACGAAAGATTTTTTTTTTTAGAATATTTTGACAATTTTCAAGAACAACTTTAAACATGTGTTATATTTCACTGATGCTGTAATATAAAAAAAACACGACAATTCCATAGCTGCCAATATTTTAATTTATTTCGATTTCGGAGCATTTTTAGCTCCGCCTCTATTCCATACATATTTTTTTTTTTTTTTAGAGTAAATGTTTCTTATTTTATCATCGTTAAATATTGGTGAAAAATATTCTAATAAATAAAGTGTTGCGAATTAAAGTTGGAAATAAAAATACTCCGGAATAAATTAAATTATTGGCAGCTATGCAATTCGATGAATATAGCTTGTAATCATTAAAATGACTCCTTTGGTACCGTTGCACGTTTCATTTTTTTACGTATTGTATATTTTAGTTGTAGTTATCAAATTACTGCATATTTCGTGTTAGAGTAGTTTCGTAAAATTAATATTTATATATAACAGAAAAATTCGAGATAGAGAAATAGTATTAACTTTAAATAAACGTAAAAAATAATAAGATTTCATCACATAATCATAGATTTCATTGTCCTGTCAGTATTTTCTTATTTCCACATCTACAAACATGAGTCGTTAACCCATAAGCAGATAATGGTTTGCGCGGTTTTCACTTGGCTAGTTGGGACAGTTGCAGTTGGACCAAAATATTTTACCGACCGTTGGCATTTTATTTGTTGGGGTAGCTATGATTGGCCCAGAATAATGAACAATTTTATAAGTCCAACATCAATTGATGTGTTAATTTTGCAAATAACGGCTCATTTCTAATCATTACGTTACTTCACGGAAAATATATAACTTTACTACACGCATTAAAACATCGTCGAGGATGTTAATTTTTCGCAAGGAAGTATAAAAATAGTAAATAATAAACACGAAAATGCGATGCCAATGTAAAACACTCTATATAGGCTAACGGTTTGCCCACGATTGGGTCATCATTTTAGCCAACGGTCATTTATAACGGTTGGTTAAAAAAAAAAAAAAAAAAAAAAAAAAAAAAAAAAAAAACACGGCTGTTTTAATGTGTAGTTAAACCGTTGTTTTGTTTGTGGGGATAGCGAGTTGAAAATAAAAGAACAGATTTTTAATTGCAGTGTATGTAGAAATTCTCTAGATTATATTATGTGCTTTGAAACGTATATTTTAATCGAATAAATAAAATTACTTTTCAACTATGGATCAATGCATTGAGACATATAAATATATTTTGATAAACTTTATATATTTTATTATAATTTATGATTATGAATATATACATGACATCGTTTGGTTTAGTTCCAAGTTCTTGCTTGGGAATCTAAATACCTTACTTACAACTACAGTATGTAAGAAAGCTTCTCATACAAAAATATCACTTAATCTTCCGTATTTATTTTTTTAATCGAACCTTCTTGGAAATTTCTCTGGAACGTTTGGGAATGTTTTTGCTTTTCAGCATTAGGATTATGTCAGAATTTAGTTGACCAGTACTGTCTATTTTGTGCTGGTGCATCAGTACCACTTTGTCTTCGAGTATGATTAGACGGCGGTCTTTGTTGGGAAGAAGTACACTGCAGTGCATAACTGAAAAAAATAAAAATAGAATTCGCAATTTAACAATATTGAAATGTATTTAAGAACATAAAATATTGCACTAACTAAAAGAAAGTGTTCAACAAATAAAGTTAAATAAAATTTTAAATGCACCTAAATTTGTGTGAGAAAGCAACATTTATGAATAAACAATGCTATTAAAAGTTGCTTAGTGACCTCTTACATACACAAGAAAATAAATAAATAAATAAATTAAATAAAACAAAAATCCTTTTCAGATTTTTTCTCTCTAAAATATTTTTTCTCAACCTAATTGTAAAATATTTGATAAAATTAACCGAAGTACTTTTAATGATTGTAAAAATAAAAAATAAAAATTTGACTACATTTTCCTTAATATTATAATTCTAATATGTGGCCTCTTTATCAAGGAAATTGTCTATACTTTAATTAAAAAAATATAATGAATGTCTCTCTGTAAAAAGTGTTAAAAAGGTAATAAATAAAATAAATAAAACAAAATAACTCTTAAGGTTTTTTTGAATAAAACAGTTTCTTTGAAATATTAAGTAGATAACTTAATAATTTGTGGAGAACAATATTTAGTAACTAATCTATCATTATTTATTGCTATTTAAAACATTTTAACACAGATCATCAATTAAGTCTGTTTATCAGAACAAAGTTAAATTAAGCATGAAATAAAGTTTTTAGCGATAGAAACATCAGAAAAAAAAAAAAAAAAAAAAAAAAAAACCTGGATTCTAAAAATGTCTAATTTTATTAATAAATAATAAAGTTCCATTAAATAAATATATATATGTATATATATATATATATATATATATATATATATATATATATATATATATATATATATATATATATATATATACTATATTATGGTCATGTTTAATAATCAAAAAAAAAAAAAAAAAAAAAAAAAAACTGACGATTTGAAAATTATTGCTTTTTAACTTTTGGAAGATAATGTATAAACTATTTTATAAGTGTTTATAGTATTTATTTTCATACTGTCAAAGTTTTTAATTAGGAAAATTATCAGTAATTTAAAATGATAATTAGCTGTCATTATCTTCAAAAAATGTATTTACAATGTACTGTATATAAAAAAAATAATTATTTTACTAATGATATTTAAGTAAACATAGAAATTTGGACAATAATAATAAAAATTATTAGAAATATTTTTCAAAAAAATTTTAAAAAATGCTTTATATGAAATAATAACACTGCGCTGAAAAAAAGAAAAAAAAAAAAGAAAGATAAAAAAAAAAGAAAAGAAAAGATAAAAGAAATCAAGCCCTGATACCATTTTTTCTGATTCTTATGCAAATTGACCTTCTGAATCCGAATATGACCCCCATTTTGCCAAATCGACCACCGTTTTCTCGGGATGCCAACCCTTCCCCCAATTTTTATCACTGTTCGGTAATTTTGTAGCTAAGAGTTTGATTTGGTGAATGGAAGAAAAAAATATTTTAACACTTAAAAACAAATATATATATATATATAATGTCTAATGTATAATAAATAATAATAATAAATTAATAAATTACAATAAATGTAATTCATAATTTTAGTGGCAAATGTCCCCTAAATTTTCCCCTTGCTGCAAATGTTCATGTTTTAGAATTTTTCGCTTCTGTACCCCCTCAGATGATATTTAAGAGTTAAAATTATCCTTTCCCGCCTTACAAATCAAATATATAGACGTATAATTACCGAAAAGAGATAAAAATAGTGGGGCGTCCCCAAAAAGCGGTTTGTGTTAGGGCAAAATGGGTGTCATATCCGGGTTCAGGAGGTCATTTTACATAAGAATTTACAAAAATGGTGCTGGGGCCTATTTTCAGCAGTGTTATAGGAGGCGTTTTTAAAATATATACATAAATAAGAAATCGACTAAATAATCAAATTTTTGCTCATTAAATATAATGTAAATGCAAGCAAATATTTTATTATATTGATTGTATTGATTGGTCACGTGTTTTCGAATTAATTGCTTCTTTTCCAAATAAAATTAAGGCCGATCTAAATAACTTATTGGGTTGATTATTTATAAATCTTAACATTATTTAAAATATTTGTTTTTAAATAAATTCAGAAAATTGTCTTTAACTAAGGTCTATTTGAATCGTTTATGTATCGTGATATTCTATTTATATACATACATTCAGAAATTATGATTTGAAATTTTTCTAAAAAAGAAAAAGAAAAAACTTAGTTAAGATAAAGCAAAGACATTCATATGCTGCACACAAAATATGAAGTTTTACAGCAATAAAAATGCTTAATAAATAACAGTATTTTAGACTTATACCATATTTATTATTTCTCTAAGTAAAAGCTAAATAGTTCTAGTCTTCATGAATAAAATTTAAATTTATTACATCGAAAAAAATTCTTTAAATAACTGCTTCTATACACAATTTACCAAAACGAAATCGGAAAACTTAATTAAAATAAGTGTTATATATGACTGGAATATTTCAACTTATCTTCAAGATGCATTCACTGTTTTCGAAAAAAATAAGGTACAATTTTGTCCCTTGTTTTTGGTATCACGTTCCAGTTTAAACTCAAACAGTGCATATTTACACTTTATTTTATTTTGTTCCATATTCATTTTTTGTAAAACAAATAAGAACATAAATATTTATTAAAACCTGTTAGTTCTTAACCCATTGCCTGCCCTAACACTATAAAGCGCTCTAAAAAATCTTACCAAATTTAGAGAATTTTTTATTCAACTATCACCAGTAATTTTGAAGAGTGATATTTGATATACATAATGGTCGAATAACCTTCAAAGTGATTAGGCAACCGTTACACTCAAAATTTTATGGTGCATGCTGAATAAAAAATCCCTAAATTTGATAACACTGGTCAGAGGAGTGAAATTAAATAGGACCGGCAGAGGGTTCATTTGCATGCACAGATGACCAATTGGTGATATCATTCTGACAATAAGTAAACACCGAGAAAAAATAAATACCGTTTTCATCTAGAGAAAATAAGTGGTCATTGTATAATTCCCTAAACTAGAAATATAAATTTCCGAGCTATGCGTATAATTCCCGCCAATAAGCTGAATAGACGAAATTTTCGAGAATTTCTATACATTTCAAGAGGAGGAAACTATTATGAATATTATGAATGCTATGTATTGCGAGAAATTCTCGCTTGTCTTTCTAGAATTAGGTCAAAAACTAAGAAGGGTTTGAGCTCAGTCCCCGGATCTCTCTTCCACTGAAGACGTTTGGAGCATCATAAAAAGGGTCCTACAACCAGATCGGGATTGTACCAATCTAACGTAACAATTAGACAGAATTTGGCACGACAATTCACAGGAGCACATCTGCCAACTCTATCAGTTAATACCAAGCCGAATAACTGCGTACATAAGGCCAGAGGTGGACCAACGCGTTATTGACTTGTTTACTTTGTGAGGCATTTTATCTTTATTAAATCATTCAAATTTTCTGAAACTGTATTCAATTGTTTTTCTCCACATGTACATAGAGTGTAAGTTTGACAACGATAATAAAGGCAAGCGCTGTAGGGGGTTTGTAGAATTCGCTTTCAAAGGGAACTAGAATTTATAAGGATTACATGGAACTATTTTTACTAGAGACACAATCTAGATTCTAGATGTTAGTTACAGAATTTTTTCTCAATGAAATATTTCAATATTGGAGCATTATTGGTTCATTCAAAACTAATTTTCACGCATCATGTTTAGATAATTGTTATTTTGTAAAACATAGATTGACATTCCATGTTCTCAATATGTTTCTGGAGTAATTGTTCATAACACGGATATATTTTGCGAAACACTGGATAAATTACGAGTGACTGATTGATCCAAAATTATAAAATTACAGCTAAGAACACTTGCATTTTAGTTACGTACACAATTACTGGATAATAAATGAAGTAATATAATAATACAGTTGTATTTATTAGTAAGTACATTGGTAAATTTTAGAGCATTATTAGAGCAATCGAAATTGGTTTTCAATAGGCTATGTTTGGACAGTTGTTCTTTTTTAAGACGTAGATTCACGTCATTTGAAAATCTGTAACTCCACAGTGGGAGTTTATTTCTCAGTTTGTGTGTTATTTATTTCTTTAGAATAAACCCAATATTCATATTTTTATAATCAAATATACTATGGATTCAAATACTTTGATTAGAAATAATATAATTATAATGTATATTTTTAATATGCATTATGTATGTGTATTTGTAATATAAATGTGAATACAGAAAATATTGTTCTGAAATATAGTAATTTGGGAGAATAACGGCCACAGGCGGACCTTACTGCAAAAAGACAAAAGCAAGTGTCGTACTCTCCGCCCTTTTTTCAGGACGCTCTCATAGAGAAGAAATTTTCGCATCTTTTGCCACCACTAATTTTATGCAGAAATACTTCTAATATGTTTACAGTAATGAGCAATGATTATACAGGGTAGAGATTATTTTATGAAAATAGTGGTATCAATTAATTTTAAATTTTCTTCTTCATGAGAGTATCCTAAAAAAAAGGGCGGAGAGTACGAACCCTGCAAAAGCATGGGGTCGCGAAAGTTTTAAGCAACTGTTAAAAAAAAAGAATATATTTGAATGAATTTTTAACAACAGATTTGCCATCTATTTAAAAAATTTAATCATCAGTTTATTCGAAGTTATCATAAAAATGTATGCAACGTACGTCACTTGCGTTTTCATATCGCATTTGATTACTTGTTTTTAAATGAAGACGCATAATAATTACGTTGTTTGGTAAAAAACTATATAACAGTAATCTAAAGAAAGTATCTCTGTTCTGGTGTGTTATTGTAACAGTCAAAATTGATTTTCAATAGGCTTTTTTGATAGTTGTTTTTTTTAAACGGGGAACCGAAATTACTTCTTATCCATTTGTTTGTTGAGCAACTGTTCATGAAATGTACATATTTGGATCAACTGTTGAATTATTTAGGAATCATCAGATGATAAAAGATTATCTTTTGAGTTTATTCTATATGGATAACCAACGATTTTGCATTATATAAAATTACTTCTTTTAGTGAAGACACATAATGATTTCAATGTATTATTTTTATGTGGCATCTTTTGCAACCATCCATTTAATTTTCCAGAATATACATACATATATATATATATTTATTTATTTATTTATTATTTATTTTATTTTTATTATTATTATTGTTTTTTTTTTTTTAAGAATCACTGATCGGAGCTTTAAATAAATGTATGAATATATTTAATGTTAATCATATTAAGTATCTAGTGTCTTTATCAGTATTAGTTAATTTATATATAATGCATGGGATAAAATTTCAACTAATCAGTAAAATAATAATGATAATAATATAAATCTGTACCTGTCTTGGCTGGATTCTCCTCGAGGATTTCCTTCATTATAAGGAGGTGGAGGATCGGAAGGTGTTCCACAACTATCGGACTGTGCAAGATGTCTACCAATGCCTACTAGAATCATCAGAAATATAAATAAATATATTGCGTGCATAATAATTATTCATATATATATATATATATATATATATATATATATATATATATATATATTCGTATATATGTATATATATAAATTTAATTTGAGCTATTAATTCTACAACAATTTCAAAATTTTCACTTTGCATATTCCCACATGTAATGTGGATCTTGTTTATATAAGTGTTCTTTTACAAATTTGTAATCGTTTTATAAGCATCAGCATACCAAACCTTTTTTTTTTTTTTTTTTCTTTTTTAATACAAGCAAAAATAAAATGAATGAAATAAGAAAAAAATAAGTGTTTTTTTAGCAATATATTGGGTAGTTTAATACTTAAATTTGCGTTTCCACAATTTAAATTTGTTCATCTGGCTAAAATTTCTTCTAGCTTATAAAAAAAAGGCACCTATTATTGAGAAAATGAATTATGATTAGAGTTGCCTATTTTTAAAATCCTTCCAACAGTGTGTTTCCAAATGTGTTTTCAGGATCCTAGAGTATCGATAATAGAATATTATAGCAATAGCCTATTCATTTACGGCTAATTATTTACTGATTGTTATTTTCTAGATTTGATTGGATTTTGAGAAATTCAAACAAAAGGCGGGAGCAGATATAGCTCAATATATATATTCAGGTTTTCTATTTTGAATGGTTGAATCCCATATCTTCGCTGTAAGTTTAAAAATGTTGTAAAATTTTAATCATCGATAGATGATTTATATAGCAGAAAGTTGATCAGATGTTGAGAAATTCAAATTAAATTCATCGGCACATACGTGCATAGACTAAAATAAGTTCAAATTATTTTAGGATAACTGTTTTTAAAAGTTGGGTCCCTTTATTTCTGCTATTAGTTAAACAATTTGACAAATTTAAATCATCGACAGATTATCTATACAGGGTAAAACTTTATCAGATTTTTGGAAATTCAAATTCAATGCGTGTGCACATAAATTCAAAATGAATTCAAAATATTTTGAGATACGCTTCTTGTATGGTTGCGTCACATTTTGTTCACAAATTTAGTAAACGATGTCAGTTAAAAGAATAATTATAAAAAGAAGATGTAGAGGATACTTGATGAGAAAAAAAAATAATAATTAAACATTAAATAATATATATATATATATATATATATATATATATATATATATATATATATATATATATATATCAAAGGGAAATAAAAGCTTTTCTATGATAATAATTATCTCAAAACAAAGTAAAAAAAAAAAAAAAAAAAAACTGTGGATGCGTTTTATTTGATACTGACAGACAATAGTAATCATCCTTCTGACTAAATCTTTTTGAACTTAAGTTTAACCAGAGAATACATTTTTCCATCAAAACGATTGCATAAATCATCATTTTCTTTTTACCACGAAATATTCTACCTAATTTTTAATAATTCAATAAAATTTTATTTATTTATTTATTTATTTTTAAATGTTGAATGAAGTTTGACTATTTAATGCTGCAATATTTTAACCCATTAGGTGCCAAAGCTCCCGCTGCGGGAACAATATTTTAAGAATTTTGTTCTCTGCAAGTAATTAAGATAAATATATTTTTCTTTTTTTGCATTAAATATTGAAACGCCTAGCTTCGTTTGTATTTCCTTTTTTTAAAAGTTTGCAATGTAACGTCTGTTTATTTTTTTTTAATTATTCAAAAAAAAAAAAAAAAAAAAAGATGTTAGATTTTCTGCAAAACATCAGCAAAGAAAACAAATCAGCAAAAAGCTAATTCGAGTGCAGGGGTTTAAAACAATGGATATGCAATAAAACACTTCTTTTTTTTAAATTGTGTCAAACAGGGATGAAGAAAACTAATTTAAAAGAGTTTTGCAGTTTTTCAAGAACTGTTCTACCCCAATTATGTGTCATATCGCTCATTTTGGAAACACAATATATATATATATATATATATATATATTAATTATTTAAAGTACATATGATTAGAAGTGAATATTGAAACCCAAAATATACGAAAATTCATAAATTTTCAGTAGGATTCATATAGCGGCGTTTAATGAGTTAAATGCAAATGTAATTTATATCATCAACGAGTTTAGTAGCTATGATCAATGTTTTTTAAATATTGTGAGTAATAATATTTTACGGAATCTTTATGACATTTTGGCATGGCATTGAAATCTATTATAACACTTTTTACTTTAATTTTTTCTTATAATTAACTGAATCTTAATATATTGCCACCAATTTTTCGTTATCGGTATTTTAAAATTATATTCGCCAAAACTGAATATATGATTGAAATTTAATCCATATTATATGCATAACATCAATATTTTAAATTTATTTTTTATTTTACACTAAATAAATAAGAAATGTGATTTTGGATGAAAGGGAAAACCGAAAAAAAAAATTCTTATGTTCAGTTAAGTCAAAACATTGACATGCAATTAAAAAAAAAAAAAAAAAACCTCTCAATTAGGAGAAATATCTATTTCATGTGATCAAAAATAAAGGGCGAAAAATTAGCAAAGTGATATGATCTATTAAAAAAAAAAAAAAAAAAAAAAAAAAAAAAAAACAGTAAATAGTTTTTCTGCTTGAACGCTTGAACGCCACATCTGAGTATTGTCTGCTAGTTTGAAATTTTGAAACTGATATTACTGGAAGTAATTTAAAATTAATATTACTTACATATATATACATATACGCATGAAACTAAACTAAACACATACGTTTAAAACTTTAAAGAATACTTAAGAATGTGTAATAACTGTTGAACTGGCAAATATATGCATTCCTGTATTATATATATATATATATATATATATACGGGATGGCCATAATTAAGCTGACAGTGTTTACAGAGTTCTGTTGATTCATCTAAATGTGCGAATGGCACGAGATTTTGTAGGATGATTTAACAAGACTAGTTTTTTTTAATACAGATTTATTAAAAAATAAAATCTTATTCTTATTTTAAATATAGGAACACAGAGTGAGGATTTTTGATGATACAAAATTAAATGCAATAAATGTAAAACCTTTTTCAGACAAAAATTTTGAATTCAATATAACTATTGAGTAAAATATTAATATATATATATATTTGAAAATTGTTTTCAATAATAGGAGTTTTTAACTTCTATTTATATTGTGTATGATATTATTCTTTTTTAGAAAGATTCGATTAATCTTCATATTATTCACAAATACTAAAATTTTAATATATTTTATAAATCGTACCTCTATGTCCATTCATTGGTTCAGCATATATATGATGTTCTGGGTTATTCATATCTAATAGAACGTGAGGGGTGTCAAGGGGAGTTGTAGTAGTAGTTGTCTGACCAGAAAAAGAATACAAATTGGCCATTCCGCTTGCTGTACTGCTACAGTGCATTGTGTACAAGGGACCTGATAACAAAAAATGCATAATTTAGAAGTAGTATAATGTTTATTTACAAATACAGCAAAACTATCTCTAAGAAAATTATCTACCGTGATGCAGAATATTGTACATTTAGTAAGGTGGACTTGTATTGAGGTTTTTCAGAAGATCTTATGTGAAACCGCAAATACAATTGCCAAGTTTAATATTTTTGAGTTATCGGAAAATTTTAATAGAAAATTTTTATTCATTATTTTAACTGTTTTTTCTTACATAATTAAATAAACGTTTCTTTTAAATATTTCAGGTATCCAAAATGTGCTAAATTTGGCAAAAATGACTACTGTAGTAACCCCCAACTTTCTTTCCGGGACCTTCGTGACATGATTCGAAAGAGCGAGGAGACCGCTGTTCTGGTAGTACAAGCAGTGACTTCGCTCTTTGAGGCTCCGGCAGCTATTCAAAGATATTCCCTTGCGAGATTTGCAAATTTTCCGGAAAGACCACAGTGATCGAGTGACATCGCCAGAGTGACTTTCGCTCAAAAAGATACGAATGGAAAATGGATCACGGAGTGCCCTGTGAAACAGCCTATACAAGGTGTTGATACCGTCGAGTGGCGGAGAAATATTCTCAGAAAAGCACATGGATTATTTTAGTTAGACAATTTTACAGGAAGAGAAGCTGCTTTGGTCATAACTTCTGAAATATATAGGCTTGGTGCCTATCATTAATTTACATGTTTTAAAATTAATTTTGTAAAAATTATGTAACTATTAAGAACATGATTAAATTGTGTTCCAAAAAAAAAAAAAAAAAAAAAAAAAAAAAACTCAATGTTTTTTTTAATATTTTCTTGAAACTCTCTGTTTAGTTTATTAGCTGGTCTTTCGCTATCACACCAAAGATGCTATAAAAATTGGTTTATTTCTATTAAAGTTAACTTGCAGATACAGCTACATTTTAGCTTTTAATTTCTAATCTAATCTGTTTATAACGCTATATTCGTTTAATTTAATTTCAAATGAATCACTTAAAGGATTTTACATTTGTTTACTAATTAATTGTATCACACATAATTCACTTTTGTAAGCATGACCTTCACCTCACATTAGGCGCATTTAAAAATATGAAATTGTATTTATCACAAACGTTTCTTCTGTGTACCTTTATACGGAATTACCATGATTTTAGAAAAATAAAGGAATTAGCTGTTCTCTAAGAACATGACCCATCAAACACATGCGTAAGCAAGCCTTTAATTGAGATAAATTAGCATTAAAAGTTATGGGGAATGTTTAGAACTGAGAAAAACCTAGATTTATGTGGGGCGCCCTTTAAATACATTTGTAATTTTAAAAAAGTTTCACTTTATTACATTTGAGCACAGAAAAAGATTTAAATATATCTGTTCATAGAATGCTTACATATAGTTCATAGAATGCTTACCTCCATTTAAAGAGGGATGAGCTCTTCTGTATGGAACGCATTTTCTACATATTAAACAAGACACAAGGGTGACTATAATGATAAAAACAACAGAGCCAAGGGCAGAACCTAATAGCATGGACTGACTGAAATTTTAAAGTAAAGAGAAATAGTTAATTACAGTGTCAGCTCAGATATATTTGTAATAATTATTCATAAATATAATAGCAATTACAGATAGTAAGTTGTTTAATTATAAATTATATCGGTGTACAAAATGTGAAAAATTGTTTTTAATGATTGTTTTACATGCTAATTTCTTGTAAAGCAGAACTGTTAGTTAAGACAATTTGTAATGTTATTTAGCATAACTATATATTTTACACTAAATGTGTAAAAAAATTATATTCAGATATAATAAAATATTAAACTATCTCTTTCTTTAGAACAGTTCCATTTGTAGGTTAAAGAGCGCAAAAATGTACATAAAATAACTATTTTTTTAATTATTTGATTTGATATTTAAAATTTCGCTTTTTTATTTGATTTAACTGACAGTTCCTGAGATATAGCAACTACACTATTGTAGTAATGTGCATTGAAAAAAAATCATTACATTTGTGAATAATATGTATCTAAAATTTTGTTTATGAAAAATCCCTATTACAAAAAATAAAGTAATATATGCTTAAAACTGTAAAACAAAAAATTTACATATTTTTGTTTCGGTAGCTTGACGTTCTTAATGCATGATAAATTCTCTACTGCCGTTTTTCTGCATTCATTACGGTATTCTTCAGTCTATCAAAACTGCAGCATAGAAATTAAACATTTTTATTTAGAATTTTAATGTTCATATAATTTTTTTCTCCATATAACGCCAAGTCCCTTATTTATAATCTGCAAATATGAAGACATATACAAGATTTCGTATGACTGCAATCTAAAAAAGTCCATTATAAAAACGGGTAGTTGAAAAATAATGAAAAATTACTGCATATAACCAATAGGGAAACTTTACAATAATGTTCACCAAAATTCCATAACCATATACTGTAAAACATTTTTGTAAAATTACAAGAAATATCCCTCAACTTGTGATGTGATAAAATCAAGCATCAGTGTTATAAAAAAATTTCAAGCAGAACCCTTACATTCACTATGACGTCAAACAGTCACGTTACACAGACACTCGCATGAGCTTCAAAGATAAATAAAACTTTTAAATGCTTGCTACGTCTATGATAAACGGTAAACGTAAAAAAAATGCGGATCGAAGCAAGTGTTAAGATTCATATTATGACAAATGAAAAATTTATAGTAACACGTAAGTTATAATTGTTTTAATTTTGATTTTATTTCGTCTCTTTTTTAATTCTGTCAATATAAGTTCGATATGAATCTACATTTTATAAATTAAATCTAATCTTAATTAAAAATTCTCTCTAATGAATCTCCATTTGGAATTATGAATGTTAAAAGTTACAACACTGTAATTATTTCCTTCTGAAATAAAACTATTAAACCACAATACATATCCAGAAAAAATAGCCAACGGATATTCAGAAGCCATCATCAATACATATTCAGAATGCATTGCCGACAAATATTCGGAAGCCATCCAATTTATGAATAGTGGTGGTCTCGGATACCGAAATTAGCAATCTGTTTTTACATGCAACCAAGAATGAATTTCTCGCTTATCAGTAGATTTTCAAAAATGAAAAATATATTTATTATTATTTTTAGATTTAGATTTATTATTAGATTTAACTCTGAAAATATTATGATATTTAAAATAAGGACATTATTTATTTAATAAGAAATCTTGAAATTTTTGTGCTATTTTTAGTGTTTCATTACAATATTTTTGTTTCTTTCAACTTCAAGTTTCCTTTATATACTTTATATATCGTGATTTTATTTTTTATTTTAAAAATTTTATTCATTTCTTTAGATAATTTCGTTTTAGTTTATTACGTAAAATGTATTGATAAAGATTTTCTTCTTCTTTTTTTACTTGTTTGTTTTGTAAAATTAATATATTTGCTAAAATTCTATAGATATATGTATGGTGCAAAATACAGTTTAATAAATCAAAGGAAAGCTGTCATTTTGACTTTCATACATTCTAAAAAATGCGAAAACAGCTTTAATTGATTGTTCTTTAATTGTTTGTTAGTACGTATTAAAAAATATTCCTGATTTGGCTAATTTAATATTCCTTTAGCGAATAAAAATCGATACATAATTGAATATATATATATATATATATATATAGTAGCAGTATAAGTTGTTAATAAAACCTTTTTTTTTTTTTTTTTTTTTTTTTTTTAAATGGAAATGATTAAAAAGTTTTAGTTTGAGAATAAATCATTTCTCATTTTGATTTATAAAATAGAATTTATTAAAAGCTATTAATGCTATTACATTTCATAATAAAAATGCATAAAATCTTCAAACTTATATTGACAGAATAAAAAAGATGAAATAAATAAAAACAAATATAAACAAATATAACTTTAAACTAAATAAAAATTAAAACTTATACAGCTTAAAATAAATATATAAATAAATAAAATAAAAGAGAAAACTAATATAATCTAAACTTTTTTTCGAATAAAAATAACAAATACAACATCACGTGTTGTAAAATTACAACAAACTCTTTGAAAATTCAAGCACGCATTTATTTACACCACTTCAAACTTACCGCACAAGGTGCTGGCGATATTTTTACTCGCACGTTGTGATGTAACCTAGCATTTTCATTTTTTACAGTGTAAATTTTAGAGAAATCACTATATGTATAAAATTTAACTTCGAAGTCATAAAAACTGATTTATCAACAACACCCTGAACAGTACAGTTCAGCAGTATTAATTCTAAGCATATATACAACTGAATTAAAACAAACGCAGTTTTCAAATAATTCACTTATCTATGAGGAGAAAAAAAAAAGAAAAAAAATAGAGAAGTTTGCAACTACAGTCGAACCTTGTTAATGTTAAATACTTTTAACATGAAATGTTTCCACAATCCCCGTCAAAATTAAGATTAGTTTTGTTAAATGGAGCTTAGTTATTGACATCATGAACTACTGATAACATGAACAACTTTTTTTATCTCCCTTGAGTTCCACGTTAGCGAGCTTCGACTGTAATTACAGTAAGTTCTCAAACAATAAAAAAATATACATTTTTTTTTTTTTTTTTTTTTTTTTTTTTTTTTTTTTTAATGCTGATGAAATTCGGTTAGTAACTGTATTCAGTCTCTTATAAATTCAAACCAAACATAATATTCACATTCAGTCAAAAAATAATTAAAAAAAAAAATAAATATATGAAAAGAGAGAGAGAGAGAGATAGGGAATGAAAAAAATCATTTTAGTATTTCAAAATCTATATTCAAACTGTTCAAAATAACCGGAAATCCTTTGAATAAGATTCTTGACTTTAATTTTCTAATATATGTGACATAAATGAATAATAATAAAAGATTCACTAACGGATAACTTGTAAGTAACTAGCATTTTACATATATAGAACATTTAAAATACTACACATATTTACCCTATATTTGAACTTGTTTGTTGCTCTCTTCTTGTGCAGCAATATTTGTATGTTACCGTGCCACAACAATAAACTGTCTCACCATTTCCCATCCGTGGGCAATCGAAACCCGTGTTCCATTTTCCAAATATGTCCGTGTATCCGGAGCAAAAATCTGATCCAAGAACTACAAAAAATATTAAATAATTCAATTATTTAATATTAGTGTTTTGTACAGAATTATTTTACGCGTAGAGAACTCTTCATACGCGTATAATTTACATGTACATGTGATTTTGCTTAAGTATTTTTAAAGCAAATGTTTTGTATTTCATACAATATGCAGCATGAAAACTTAATGGAAGGAAATTGAGAAATTTCACCAAGCAATTTATACACAAGTCGTATCTTGCCGCATAATGGTCTCTTCCCAGTGTCATCTTCTAAATCACGTGATGTAGAATAACAAAGAAAGGAATTCAGAGCTATAGAATTAAGTTAAATATTGTTCTTAAGAACAAATGTATTAATTTAATATAAAATAAAATAAAAGTAATATTGTGCATTTTTAAACAATAGAATAATTGTATTTGTAAATTTAATATACTTTTAAAAAACACTTTATATGATTATTTATTTTCATATGTAAGAATCGATTTTTCTATGTTGTAGTGTAACTGTTACATTAACTGATCTAGTAATAAGTAACTCGTTCTTGTAAAATGTTTATGGATTATAACATGAAATTAATTTAAAATGTCCTCAGTTAAATTTAATCGCGTAAGGATGTTACAACAAGTTATTTAACTTTGCTACTGACCGAAAATGGCTTTACACCGTAAAAGTTTTGTAATGGTTATTATTTTAGTAGCATAAATCAGAGTACTTAACAATTTCTCCATGTAGATTAATAATAAATATAAACTAAATAACGATTGTAAACGTATTCAGAAAAAAAAAATATAATAAATAAATAAATAAATAAATAAATAAATAATGATATGAAATAGAATAAAAAATGTTGATGTATGAAAAAATTATTGGGCTTAGAAGGCAGAGCACGCAAATTATAATGCATATTAATGAGTCCATATTAACACGAAACACTTTTAATTAGACGAACACTCACATCACATGGTACATACAGAGAAACAAATATTCAAAAAAAGGTACAGGTAGAAAGATGCGCCGTACGAAAAACAGTCCAAGTGGTGGCGCGCCAGTCGTTATTGGAATGATCTATTATACAGTGAAGGAGGGTAAATACAAGAGGCATTGGTAATGGAAAATAAATGTAACCTAACACCCCCCCACAATGTCGACGTATTTACCTAAATAACAATGTTACATCTTCCAATCCCATAATTTTACAACAGTTGTAATGTTTTGATGATGTTAATGCTTTTGTAAGAATATCAGCCCCCATATTTTCAGTAGACACAAAATTTAAATCAATGATTCCATCTTTCAGTGCATCCCTTATGAAATGATGCCTAATGTCTATATGCTTGGTGCGCTTATGAAAGATGGGATTTTCAGCTAATTTAATAGACCCTAAGTTATCTGTAAATATACTCACTTTTTCAATTTTGCCTTCAGATAACTCATTTAGTAATTTACATAAATATATCCCTTCCTTAGTGGCATCGGATAAAGCCATATATTCGGCTTCCGTTGATGAGAGAGCTACGGTACACTGTTTACGGCTTTCCCATGTAATTGCACTCCCGCAAATAATGAAACAGTAACCTGTATATGACCTACGGTCATCGAGGCAATTTCCCCAATCCGCGTCAGTGTAACCGAACAAAGGCTCATTACTTTTCCTAAATACAAGTCCAAAATTTATTGTTTTCTTTAAGTATCGTAAAACTCGTTTAGCGGCAGTCCAATGAGTTTTATCAAAGCAAGTTAGAAATTGACTTAATTGACTGACGGAATTTGCAATGTCCGGCCTGGTGGAAGTTGCAAGATACATCAAACTTCCAACTAATTCACGGTAGGGATATTCGTTTTCACAACATTTTTCGGCCTTTTTTAATCGAATGCTTGTATCCATAGGACAAGCTACGGGCTTGGCTTCTGTCATGCCAAAACGCTCTAAGAGCTCTCTAATATAACTATGTTGACTCATTGTTATAAGGCCATTTTCTAACTGAAAATTTATCCCTAGACAATATTTAACTATGCCTGAATATTTAACATCTAGTTTTTTATTAAGATGAATTTTGAAGTTTTCTAACATATCAGGGTCCTGTGACATAAACAATATGTCATCAACGTAAATCATTATAAGTGTCAACCCTTTATCACTTTTAATATAATATAAACATGGATCTGCATTTGTTTGTTTTGCTCCGAAATCATTCAAAATTTTATTTAATTTAGTGTTCCAACACCTCCCGGCCTGCCTGAGGCCATAGAGAGATCTTTTTAACAAAAGAACTTTATTCCCTACATTTAGATATTTAAGAATCTCGGCTGCTTTATTAGATATGTCCCTATCGCAATTTTCATTTATAATTATTTGAAGTATTTCTTTAAAGTAATCGGGAACATCCATAAAAATTTCCTCATCTAATTTTCCATTCAAATATGCTGACGTTATGTCAAATTGATGTATTTTTATTCCTAATTTAGCAGCATAACCTGCTAAGATTCTAATAGATCCCATTTTTGCTACCGGAGAAAAAGTTTCACGAAAATCTATACCAAATTTTTGACTAAATCCGCGAGCTACTAATCTCGCTTTATATTTTAAAAGAGATCCATGTTGATCATATTTATTTGTAAGGACAAATCTACCTCTTATGCATTTTTTCTGGGGCCTATCTACTACTTCGAATGTATCATTTTTTAATATCACTTTTATTTCGTCAGTCATTGATTTATACCAATTTGAAGCTTCCGGACTTTTCAAGGCATTATTTATTTCTATTTCCGAATTAAAACTATAAACAGCATTCGCAAATGATTCCGGCTCCCTAATTATTTCGCGATTACGCAATGACAATATGTTTTTCTCTTCGAGCGCCGAATCTGAGTCACGTGACAGCTCATCTTTTTCATTTTTTATTTCAGGAGGAGAAATTTTCTCTTCTGCCGGCTGCATGTGTGAGTCATTTTGCAATTCGCTTAATTGTATTTCTCTTTCAGAAATATCTGGATACAATTGACCTATTTTTGAAACATCATTAGATTTCTCTTCAAAAAATTTTACGCTACGGGATAAAATTATTGTTTTTGATTCAGGAAGATAAATACGAAATGCTTTAGAATTTTCTGAATAACCCACAAATATCCCTTTTTTAGACCTTGGGGAAAATTTTTTTTTAGGATGGTTATCGAAAAAATAAGAAGTGCAGCCAAAAGATTTAAAATAGCTAACGTTAGGTGTTATATTATTCCATAATTCATATGGGGTTTTTCCATTTAAAGCTTTTGTTGGGCATCTATTTCTTATATAATTAGAAGTATTAATAGCTTCTGCCCATAAATTTAAGGGTAATTTTGATTGTGATAATAGACAACGGGCCATTTCAACGAGATTTCTATTCTTCCTTTCACAAACACCTGATTGTTCCGGACAATAAGGGGTTGTTAATCTATGCTGAATACCATTTTCTTTTAAGAAATTTTCAAATTCAGTCCCAATAAATTCGCCCCCATTATCACTCATGAATTTTTTTATTTTTATAGATTTTTCATTTTCCCAAAGAAGTTTGATTTCTTTAAAAGCATTTAATGCTTCATCTTTAGTTTTTAAGAATTTTACTGCACAATAACGAGAATAATCATCAATAAAAGTAATAAAATAAAGGGACTTACCTATTGAGGGAACCCTAATAGGCCCACAAAGACCCGAATGCACTATTTCTAACATTTTTGTAACACGATCTGAGTGCTTAGGAAAAGGAGCACGGGTCATTTTATTTAACGCGCAAACTTCACAATTGAAGTCGGATACCTTTTTAATATTTAACCCCCTAATATGACCCTTTAAATTAGAGTCAATCAAATCTTTTACATTTAGATGACCCATTCTACAATGCCATCTTTCCACATCGGCGAAAATATTTTTAGAACTATCGATTGATTCACTCGAAAAATTAACTGCATTATTTATATTTGCATTACTATCCCGCAGATAATAAAGTTCATTTTTTCTGTCCGCAATTAGAGTCACATTTTTTTGTCTGTTATTTATAACAGCACATTTGTCTTTAAAAGTTACAGTGAAACCTTTGTCGCACATTTGTGACACGGACAATAAGTTCGTTTTCAAACCTGGAACCAATAGAGCGTCGTTGATCTCTACATTTTGAAGTTTTGAATTGACTTTTGTTTTAATTAATATTTTACCAACACCGGACACATCAGTTGTTTCATTATTCGCTAAATTTACAGATTTTATATCCGTATCCTTTAAATCGTGAAAATTGGAGTCATCCTTCCCCATGTGTCGAGTACAGCCGCTGTCAACACAATAAAGATTCTCGGATTGTTCTTTGAATAATATGTTCGTATTCGTTGAATTTGTGCTGGCCAGTAGTCCTAAACTGTTTTGTCGATATTTAAATGATTTATCTTTTTCACACTGATTTGCACGGTGACCGATACGTTTACATTTCCAGCAAGTAATTTTTGAATTATCTCTTTCATTCTGAGTGTACTGTTCAGTAATCTTAGGATTCCTTTTATTTTTATTCCACGGAGCAGGTTTCTTTCGGAAATTCCCAGTCATGAACGCTCCATCGTTCGGTCTGTCATCATGGCGTCTGGCGTCGTTTTCTTCTACTATTTTTATTCGTAGTACTTCTGGTTTTGGTAGCTCATCCCTGGATTCTATTGCGCACCTGAAATTTTCATAACTGGATGGTAGGCTGTATAACAACATCACAGTTAACAAGTCATCATCTAGTCTAATGTCCATTTCAGATAGTTTATCGACTATGTCAAAAAACTTTCGAAGATGATCTCGAATGCTCACAGAAGAGGATTCTGCTATTTTATGTTGAATAAGCGATTTTAACAGTGACGCTTTTCTAGCGGGGCCTTTAGATTGATATATTTCTTCTAATTTTTTCCATATATCCAAGGATGTTTCGCAGTTTTTTATTTGTTTCAGTTCAGAAGGCGATATACACAAAATTATGTCGGCTTTGGCCTTTTCATCCATATCAGTCCATTTATCGAACGTTTCTTGTGATGTCGCATCACCTGCCACGAGCTCTGGCTTTGGTTTAGAGCCAGATACATAAATCCAGGATTCATTTTTTATTAAGAGTGCCTTCATTTGTATCTTCCATGTCTCGTAATTATCTTTGTTTAAAGTTTCAATACGTAGTGTTCCATAAGACGCCATTTTTAAACGTGGTCCTCTATCTAACAGATAAAAGTCTATTTATCGTAAATAAAAATTAATTTGCTCTGGGCCCATAACCTATTGGGCTTAGAAGGCAGAGCACGCAAATTATAATGCATATTAATGAGTCCATATTAACACGAAACACTTTTAATTAGACGAACACTCACATCACATGGTACATACAGAGAAACAAATATTCAAAAAAGGTACAGGTAGAAAGATGCGCCGTACGAAAAACAGTCCAAGTGGTGGCGCGCCAGTCGTTATTGGAATGATCTATTATACAGTGAAGGAGGGTAAATACAAGAGGCATTGGTAATGGAAAATAAATGTAACCTAACAAAAATAACACAGATTTATTAAAAATAAGAATAGAAAATGCGGTATCAATTGCTATAGATGATCATAGAAGATTTCGTCTGCTGTTGGTTTAAATCTTAAACCAACTACATCATGTGACCTCTGACGTCAGTTGGGAAGAGTTCATTCATCCAGGCCTCGCAGGGCTCCTAAAATTTTATACTCATTTTATTATGTTGTCACCACTCCATTAAATCAACACTTTTTCACATAATATTTACATTTGTTTCATTATTAAAACATTCAAGAAAAATTTCACGTTGACGAAAGTGGTGTGAGTATAATAAGATGTGAGTAAAATTTTAAAAACGCTGGGAGGCCTGTTCATTCCAACATTAGAATAATATGTAAATTAATCTTTCAGCCAAGTATACTTTTTACTTAATGAAATGTCTTATATAACATATGATATCATGATATAAAAACGTATTCCTAATATAATAACATAAATCATGCGTTGCACTTCTTTTTTAAACATGACCTTATCGGTTTTTTGAGTTTCGAGGCAAAATCACCTATTGTTTTCGCTCCAGTTAATTTCTCATCCTTTATCTCCGTATGAATTTCCCCATAACATACAAACATTTCTTTATAGAATACAAACATTTGCCAATGTAATACAAACATAAATATGATAATATTGCAGTTTTTCTTTCATTGCTCAGGTACGAAGATTTTAATAACGTCACATCGATTAAGTTTATCAAAATATAGAAAATGCATTTTGAAATGAATCTGTAATAAACACATTTTTCGTAGATAATTATATATATATATATATTCTTGACATTCAAATTTTCCAATGAAATGGAAAATATTTAATTATACATAAACTTATATATTGTAAACAATACAACATTTCTTTCATACAATCTTACACAAATTTACGCAGCATTAATTATTTATTAAATTTTAATTTCTTTAAAATTGTTTCACATGATGAATGCAGACGATTTTTATCTCAGTTAATATAACAGTAAATGTTGAAAGAAATTCAATTCTGTGCCAACATAAAAAAAAAAAAAAAAAAAAATGCATTTTTTTTTTCTAACATTCTTTTCGTTAAAAATGTAACGTAAAATTAATATTTTTGTTTGAATTATCTGGGATTTTTTGTTAAAGTCTTCGTTTTAAAGGGATGGGGGAGTTCAATCGAAAGATATAGATATTCAAAATTTATACACCCATGGGTTAATTCCTCTACCTTCAAGAGGGAGAGCGATGCTTTGCACACTTTTTTCTAATTTAATACTATTTTATCAATAATTCATATTAATTTTGCAATCATTCATCAAAATAACTCCCGTTATATACATTTATACGAAATTTAGTCCTATACTGCCTTGTAAAAAAATTGAAAAGTAGAATCACAGATCCACCTGTTGAGCAATTGATTTCGAATATAATCAGCACCCGTTTAAGTCAGAGTCACACTTTATACGAAGTTTCGTGAAATTCCTTTACTGGTTCGTGAGATACAGCGACGACAAAATTTGTGATATACACACACAGGCACACGCACAGACTTACAGACACTTAGATAGACAGTTATTTATATAATTTACAAAAGGGCTTCAAATAAACCTCTAAAATGTTATTCTGCAGTTCGAACTAAATATGAACAATTTTCTAAAGATGTTTTTTAAAATGATGTACACTCCGCGACAAAAAGATAGGAACACAGGGTTTTTTCTTTAATTTTTCATAAATTAACATTATCTAAATTGTGATTATCATTTATTATTATCATAAAATAACACTATTTCAAGACTAATTTTTTTTAAGACTAATTTAAAAAAAATTTAAAACTAAAATTTTTCTAATTTAAGACTACACATCGCGACAAAAAGATAGGTACTTTTTTTTTTTTTTTTTTTTTAATATGATTATTTTGAATATGAATATTTTGAATATCATACAAATATTTATTATGTTTTTGATGTGATAATATTTTGTTATGATAATAAATGATCAGCACAATTTAGAGAATGTTACTTTATGAAAAAATAAAAAACTTTGTACCAATCTTTTGTCGCGGAGTGTAGTCTTAAATTAGAAATATTTTAGTCTTAAAATTTTTCTAAATTAGTTTTTAAAAAATCATAGTCTTGAAATAGTGTTATTTTAGGATAATAATAAATGATAAGCACAATTTAGATAACATTATTTAATGAAAAATTAGAGAAAAAACCTTTGTACCTATCTTTTTGTCGCGGAGTGTATTTGTTATAAATACAAAATAAGAATAAGTATAAATGTAAATATAAATGGTATTAATGGTCCTTACCTTGATGGTCTGGACTTGCCAGTTCCTTTACATCGGATTCTTTAAAACTCATATTTAAACATTTGTTCTTTAGGTTTTTCAATACTGACTCGAAAAATCAAATCAAAATTCTAGCATATTATTTTTAGTTGACACATAAAATGCAACTAATATGTGTCATCAAAATAAATTATTTCAAATTCTATTTGCTAAATGAATTTTCTTCATATTCAGTAATTTCCAATTTAAAAAGTAGACAAGTACAAAAGAAGAAAAATATTCTTAAAATTTTTTCAAGATCTGTATTTCAAAACAGTATAAAAAAGATTTGATTTAATATACTAATTAAATCAATATTTCTATAAACGACGTATACAAGACAGCGTAATGTAAAACACTTAAATTTTAGAAATTTATTTATTCAATTAAATCAAATGCTAAATGAAATTGATCTTTTTTTCCTCTCTTCTTGGAAGGTGTTTGTTTATGCTGAACATTCATTATGCAGATCGGATGTTCTTCTTTTCCTAAAAACATAAAAGAAAAAAAAAGAATTAATATATTTTGAAATTAATTAATACTATTTTCATTTTATAAATGAAACAAGTATTTACAAGTATTTATGCATAAAGGATATTGATAAATCTATACGAATATTATTTTTTACAAAATGGACTTTGCGTATTTATTTTATGACCGAGTTTCTAATAATTAAAGATGTATTGATTACCGACTGAATGTTTACAAAAATGAAATTTCGCATTCATTCATTTGTGTAATTTGTGTAATGCGTATGCTGTATTAATATTCCTTAAAATATTTTTTTTTTCAATTTCAAATAATATTAATCAACGACTTATACACAATAAAAAATGTGCTAAAAAACAAGAACACACAGACAGACACACGCACACACACACACACACACACACACACACACACACACACCAAAAAAAAAAAAAAAAATGTAAATTTCCCACAAAAAATTTCGGTGTTTTAAAGTTAGATTTTTTTTTCTGTACTTTGATAAAATGTGACTCGTTAATACAAGATATATATGGGTGGGTCCAAAATTTTTCCGTTGCACATCTGGAAAACTAGGTATAAAATAAGGATTAGGATGAGCCAAGTAAGAACATAAAATGGGATTATGTGGGTAAAAAGTAGCATCGTCGTCTACTATGCGGTGAAAACTGGTTCGATAATTACTTATCGACTAAGAGAATTTTTTTTAATACTAATTTTTACCCATTAAAAAATATGTTGTGTACAGTTATAAAAACAACACTTTCTGTATAGCTGTGTTGTAGTAAATTTCTGTGAACGTATTTCTTTTCATATCATACAGATATTTACTGCCATATTTTTATTATTTATTTATTTTTGTATTATAACAGATATTCGTATACAGTATATTTATCGGCACAAAAAATAAAAGGTATGTATGGGTCGGTATGCATTCAGGATTTGAGCCACTGATCGTGGAGTTACAGAATTTGACAGAGACTGAACCGTGCAAGGGTTAGCTGTTATTTATTTATTTATTTTCAAATTTTAAATTTACTTTTCTTTTAAACGAGGAGGCTTTGTCTCCTGTTCGTTTCTCTCCAACCCCCGTTGGAAGCTTTCCTTCCGCCGAATCGATTCATTTATTACATCTGCGACGCTCTGCCTGCCTATTCGCTTCTTTGCCTTTCATTGAATAGGAATATTAATAGTGCACAACATAAGACAGAACAATATATATATATATTTACTCACACAGGGCGATGAATTTAAAAGAGTACCCATTGGCTTTTCTTATTACCCTTAAATTTGACTGATGTGACAACTGTTCTAACACTGAAGTATAATTGTTCGAAACTTGTTTAACTGTGGGAGACAATTTTTAAGACTGTTGGACTGTTGCAACTTTATTTGTGAGGTAAAACAGAAATGGAGACGCCCAGTTTCACTTAATCCTGTGATAATTTTATTTTTGAAAAACATAATTTAATTCTAATTTTTTACATTAACATTCCTTACAGAAAATGTTGAAAATTTTCGAGACCATTTTAATGCAAACATGAACACGTGGAACCGAAATTTTTGACATACTTCGTAGCATTATTGACGTTATTGACGAGATTTCGTCAGTTATGATCTGTTTGCAGGACTTCTCTGGAAACCCTTATGAAATTTAAATGAAAAAATGATAAATGTAATGTAGGAATCATACTGTAAAAATTTTTAACTAAATTTTGTTTTTAATAAATAAATTTACCACAGGATTAAATAACATCGTGCGTCTCCATTTCTGTTTTATCTCACAACTAAAGTGGTAACACTTCAACCGTGTTGAAAATTGTCTCCCACACTTAAACAAGGTTTTACAAGGCACTACAATTATACTTCAGTGTTACCATACCCGTCATATTTAAGGGTAATAAGGAAAACCAACAAGAATTCTTTTAAATTGATCACCCTGTATATATATTTAGAAATCCCAATACTCAAAATCTAATTGAAATACATAGCATTTGATACCATTTTTTAATGAAATATTATGCTAAAAAACAATAATATGTTTCAGAACAGAAAGAAATTCTTAATATCTAGGCCATTTTGCGTCACATCGTTAGTCTATGACCCCCTTAGAGACTTTAATTTTTTTTTTAACTATTTAGTGTAATTCCTTGTGTAACCCATAAATGCCGTGTGTTGCCTTACGGCAACATACCCAATTTTGTCTTCTAAAGTATTATTATTATAATATTGAAGCTCTATAGCCTCATATTTCCCGACAGACAGCAAATTACTTTTTAGCTATAAACCATAGTTAAAATAGAGCATGATTTTTAAAATAATTTTCCTGGGATTTATTTGATAGAGATAAACATAAAACCTTTTTAAATTGATTTAAAAAATAACCAGGCATTTAAAAGTTAAATATATATATATAGAGAGAGAGAGATCTTATTTTTTTTTCAACTTTTAATTAATTTAGAGCTGTATATAATACTTTATGTATATTTTTAATGTACAGATTGATAATAATTTTATACATTCGTAAATGTCTGAAAACAAAAACGTTTATTATTATTTCAATTTGAAAAAAAAATCCTACAGCTTCAATTTTTAATTCTCTCCTATCTACTTCTTAAAATAACGAAGGATAAAACCAACACCATCCTTTATAAGAATTTTAGGTTTTGAATTCTTTTCTTGTCATAATTGGAAATGTGAAATATATCATAGAAACATATAATTCTGTAATGAAAAAAATTATCAGTACTAAATTAGAAGATTTTTCATTTATAAATAAGTTTGAATTCGAATATAATATATATATATTATTCCAAAATGTATCGTCAAATATAACAGTTATACCGATTAAACAGTACAGTTCTGCAAATTCAAATTGAATAAATTTACAAATATCAATTACAAAAAACAAAAGAAACTAGTATGATGTGGCCACCACATGACTTTCTACTATATAGTTTTACACAAAAGTTATTCAATACAAATTATTTATTAAATTATCAAATTATTTTCCATTATAAATGCAGACGATTTTTATCTGACATAATTATATCACTAAATGCCGAAAGAAAGTTTTTTTTTTTTCTTTTTTTTTTCAATTATCAGAAGAAATGCAATTTTTTATTTTTTTTTAATTTTTTTTTTTTCGTTAAAAGTAAAAAAAAAAAAAAAAATCGATAACTTTGTTTTAAATTATCACATATCTATATTTCAACCACTCGTTTTAAAGGTATTGACGAGATTTTTCGAAAGATACCCATATTTAAAATGCACTTCCCCCAGGGAAGGAGGGAGGGGTAATGCACAAAATTTCTCTCCTTGTTAACTGCTACTATTATGAATAATTCATATTAATTTTACAATCACAGGTTAAAAATAACTCTCATTATGTACATTTACACGAAATTTTGTCCTACACTGCCATGTTAAAAATTTAGAAAAAGTGCGATGGCAGCGCCACCTGTTGAGCGATTGATCCCCAAATCTAATCAGGACCAGTTTTTTCAGGTCCAACAAAACACCAAGTTTGGTTAAATTTCGCTCATTGGTTCGTGAGATACAGCGTCCGCAAACTTCGTGATACACACACACAGACACACAAGCACACACACAGACAGACATTTTCAAAAAATAGTCGAATGGTGTTCAGGACATCCCAAAACGTGTAAATCCATCGAAAACTGGAGTTCAAACATTTACACGAATCCAATACTTTCTCTATATATACATATAAAAGGAAGTAAAAAGATATAATGAACGCATCACGCATGAGTCGCTAAAGACACCAAATGTCACAGCATCTAACCGAACAGAATATGTTGGACCTCTAATTTTCTATAATCTGTTTTATTATTAGTTTATCGTTATGAATATCATTCTGTTGTTTCATGTTAGTGTCCCAGTTACCATGGTGATGATCATATTATTGTTACATGCATTATGTTCATGTCTGATTCCGAATTTTATTTTTTACATGAAATTAAAATGAATATTTATTTTCTTTCATTTTTAAAAATAAAGCATCTATTTTATTGTTGTTGTTATTTATTTAATTGCAGTTTTATATAATTTCTTTTTTTCAGTAATTTTACGTACTCTGCATAGATAAGGCAATCATTACGAATCCAATATCAGGTTTTAGTTCCTTTCCGCCGTTTTTCTTTTTCGTTTTGGAGCTTTTGGTAGACGAAAGTTTCCCACATATACATACAAATATCCAGACTAAGCAGTTCTCAAAAACTACTTTCTCGAGATCTTAAAGCATGTAAATCTTTTGAAAACATGACATAAAATTTTTGGTCGAATATAATACGGTAGTCATGTGATAAATTTTATCATGTAACTGGGAATTAATTCCCAGTTACATGATAAAAAATTTTACTGGAAAAGATATATGGATGATATTTTTATAATTACTAAGCAATTTTATGTTAACGATATTTTAGATTTTGCTAACTCTTTATGTCCTGCTATACAGTTTACCCTTGAAACTGAAATTAATAATGAACTACCCTTTCTTGACATCCTTATAATGCATAAACCTGTCAATGATTTTTTACATTTTTCAACTTCAGTCTATAGAAAACCCACCTTCTCTGGTCAATACCTTAACTTCAATTCAGCTAACCCTTTATCGCATAAACTTGCAGTCATTCGTACTCTTTTACATCGTGCAAAATTATTGTAGTAATTCCGAATTATTAAATATTGAACTATCCAAAATTTGTTTCTGATTTAAAAAATAATGGTTACCCCCCTCGTTTTATTAAAAGAATTTATAAAGAAGAGTTCTATTTTTCATATAAATCAGTTCATCCTAAAGTTAAAAATTCCACTTATCGTACGACTATCCCTTATTATAAAGGTATTTCTGAAAATATCTCTAAATTACTTAGAACAGTTAATATCTCCACTAGCTTTAAACCTCAACTGCGTATTAGTAACTTTTTCTCAAACTTTAAACCCGCTGTCCCCCCTCTTAAACGTCTAGGTGTAATCTATAGTATTCCTTGTAAAAATTGTGATTCTACATATATCGGTGAAACTGGCAGAACAGGCTAAATTAGATTAAAGGAACATAAACGCTCATATAAAACAGGAGATTTAAGATCAAAACTCTTAATCCATTCTCTCAATAGTGATCATATTCCGGATTTTGAAAACTTTAAAATTTTAGCTTCTAATATAAATATCTATGAATCCCATATTTTTCTAGAGGGCGCTTTCACCAAAATGCAACATTCTGCCTTGAACGAGGCTAAAGCTATTCCTCCTGAATATTTAATCTTGCTATGAAGTATTATGAATTTTAGTAAATGTTGTTTGTGCTTGTATGTTGAGGAGGGCTAGTGTTCTAGCCGAAACGTCTCTCTTGTATTTTAATGTTTTTAATTAAAATATATTTTTAAAGTTTTAAAATTTTTGTATATTTTTTATCTCATTTTAAAAGTTACGTTGGTTTTAATATATTAATGAGACGTACAAATTATGTTTAATTTTATTAAAATACTATAAATAAGTATTGGAGACTAAGGGGTAAGATAACGAGTACTTTTATGGAAACCTATGTTAAAACAAATCAAATTAGGCTTCGGAAAAGCTTTATTTGATAAAAAAATTCTATGTGAGGGAAAATACTGCCCCCCTTAATCCCCTGTTTCATTATTGTATCTACATTTATATAGAATTCAATTTTGTTATTAAGTTCAGAAGTTCATTTAAAATTATTCAGACAACTTTCGCACGCATCATTCCTTGAAACTCAACAGTCTTGAATAATCGTTTATAGTAACAAACGTATTAACTTGAAAATACCTCGTTTGGATCGACTGAAATAATTTGTTTTAAATTTACTCTAATAGGCGCGAAGATCAAACTATAAAACTTTTTTTCGGTATTCAGGAAGCCTCAATAGGTGTAAATATACAAAAAACCAAGAGATACATATTTAGCTTAAAAAATACATTATTTACCATGTGTCTATTCCTGAGCAGCTTTCCCGGACACAATAAAGTATTATAGTAAAACACTGCCACTAATAAATAAAAAAATAATGTTATGGCTTATATATTGGCAACCTGTCTACCTTCTGAAAGTTACGTACATACCACATGGTGCACATAAATATGATCCTATGGTAATGGCACACGGCACAACCTATAGTACACCTATCAATTTTTAAATATTGTTGCATTATAATCTAGTTCTTTTGAGTAGCCCTGTAAACGAATAGCGAATGATTTCTATACCATATTCTACATGAAACATGTATTTACGCATATAAAATATTTATATTCGTTTCGTCTGGTTTACTGCAGACTACAGATGCTAAACTCTACTTACCTGCAATTTCCCCCATAGGCAGAATGCGGTTTAATTATCTTGGATGTCCCTGTACACGAACCATTTGCTTTATCTCAACGAAAAGTTTAGTGTAACATCCCTATATATGATACCCATTTAGAATATCAAGTTAGAACTTTATGCTATAATTGTGTTTGAGATATGCTGATCACACACATACACAGAGACCAACCGCGAAAAACATGATTTTTGTATTCAGGTCACCCCAAAACGTGTAAATATAACAAAAACTAAATTTCGAAAATTTCACTCAAAAACGATAAGTTATCTACCTCAAGGGTAAGAGAAAGTAAAAAAAAAATGCAGTTAATAGCATCGGAGATTTTTTTTTTTTTTCAGTAAAACCTGTTACCATGGAAACGAAAGAAAAACTCATAAACGTTTCTCCGATTTCATATTACTTAGAGGGGGAAAAAAAATCTCAGTTACTTTCTTTTTTAAAAACAGTGTAGAGAAGAGCATTTAAAGGGGCTTTAAAATATGATATAGGAATATAAAAAGAAGGAATAGAAATAAAACTAAAGGATTAAAAATAAAATAAAAATTTAAATTTTTCTTTTCAATTTTTTTTTGAAAAGAAAGTGATTGGTTTAGTTCATTTAGTAAGTTTAAATTTTAATGAAAGATTTTAGTTTTAAAATATTTTCAAAAGTGCACATTTTTTTTCTTTTTTTTAATTCATTTGCATATGCATGTATGTAATCTATTTTCTTATTACGATGCAACAATAATGTGAGTATATTTAGAAAAGTACTTAGCAGCTTAAGAATAAAAAAAAGCTTATTTGCTTCATAAAAATTATGTAGTATTAACTGTAAGAAGATCTAAACTATTTATTATTTTGTCTAAAATTTTTGTCTAAATTTCTGCTACCTTTTTGAATTTTTTCTCATACTATTTTAAATTCTTTGATTTCTTTAAAAATACCAGAAAAAAAATCTTTGCAAAATACTTTTTATACTATAGCTAACTTTTGACTATCATAAAAGTAATTTTCATTCAAAAGAAACAATGCTATAAATATTAACTGTTATCCGAAAATTACCAATCATTAGGTAACAAATGTCAGTATATATACAATACATATATATATATATATAGTTTTACTACATGAAACTTCTGGTAAACCTTATGTTACCTTATGTTTTTGGAGATGTTAAATGGAAATCTAACCTCCACATGTATGATATTTTGCATAACCTTACAGATTTTTAATAACAGTAATAATTATTATAATATTTCTCTTACATTGGAATAAACATAGTATTTCTGCTAAATAAACAAACAATTCTTTCATGATTTAATTAATATTTTATTTTCACTTTTATTTATTTATTTATTTATTTATTTTTTCTTAACGAGTGAAATCTTTTTTATTTAATTCTCATTGATTAGCTTCCGAACATGCTTACGCATCCCTCCTTCCACTGCCATCGCATTTTAAAATTTTCCATTCTGTATTTAATTTTAGGCTCACTTTTAGAAATATCCTTTTACATTAGAAAATACTTATTGAATATGTTTTTTATAATGTACAATATGATACTTGATCTCATGTTTTCACGCAAAAATATAAATACAATTTTTTTTTAAAATATTTTTATTTTTTTTATTATATTTTGTAAAAATCGATTAAAAAATAATAATAATTCAGTTTTTTAATCAGGGATAATCTATATATATAAAAGAACACTTCCTGAGTGAGTGAGTGAGGGGGTGATCTATCAACGCCCAGACCAAACCCCTGGACCTAGAAGCATGAAATTTCGTGACAATGTTCTTTCTATGACGTAGGCATCCACTAAGAAGCGATTTTACAAAATTCGCCCCCCCAAGGGGGGGGAGGGGGCAAAACGTGATTTCACAAAATCCTTCATATCTCAAACGAAAAAACAGATATCCGTAAAATTTTTGCTTTAAAATATAGCTAATACAAATGTCAAAAAAACAATTTCTGGAATTTTCAAAATTCGGTCCCCAAGGGGGGCGGGGGGGCAAAACGTGATTTCACATGCGTAAAAACGTGATTTCGCATAATCCTATATATCTCAAACAAAAAAATAGATATGCGTGAAGTTTTTGCTCTAAAATATAGCTAATGCAAATATCTAAAAACCAATTTCTGGAATTTTAGAAATTCAGCCCCCAGGTGGGGCAGCAGGGGGGGGGGAAGAGGGGGGGGGGCAAAAAATAAAAAGAGAGTTATATCGTTCAAAATTAGTATATAGAGGTTTTCGATACCTACAAATCGATTTCGGATATTTTCGAATTTGTAAAATTATTAGGAGGGGCGGGAAGGGGGGGCGGGAAGGGGGGGCGGCAAGGGGGGGGGCTATGGGGCAAAAACAAATAGAAATACAGTTAGGCCGTTCAAAATTGGTACAGTTAGGTTTTAGATGCCTGCAAGTCGAATGGGGATATTTTCGAAAGTGTAAAGTTAATAGGAGGGCCGGGAAAGGGGGAGGGGAGAGGGGGGGGCAAAAAAAGAAAAATAGAGTTAGATCGTTCAAAATTGGTATATAGATGTTTTCGATACTTACAAATCGATTGCGGATACTTTCGAATTTTTTAAATTATTAGGTGGGGCGGAAAGGGGGGGGCTATGGTCAAAAACAAATAGAAGTACAGTTAGGCCGTTCAAAATCGGTACAGATAGATTTTAGAGGCCTGCAAGTCGAATGGGGATTTTTTCGAAAGTGTAAAGTTATTAGGAGGGCCGGGAAGGGGGGGCAGAGGGGCAAAAAAAAAAGAAAATAGAGTTAGATCATTCAAAATTGGTACATAGAGGTTTCCAATACCTACAAATCGATTGCGGACATTTTCGAATTTTTAAAATTATTGGGAGGGCGGGAAGGGGGGGGAGTAGAGCGGTAAAAAAATAAAAATAGAGATATATCGTTCAAAACTGGTGCATAGAGGTTTTTGATACTTACAAATCGATTGCGGATATTTTCAAATTTGTAAAATTATTAGGATAGACAGGAGGGGGGGGGGGGCGAAGTGGGAAAATAATAGAAATAAGAGTTAGAGCATTTTGGGAATTTTTTCCGAAGGCAGTGAGAACCCGGTGCGACATTTTTCCTACTCAGATTTTGTTTCTCTTTTTTTTCATGTGATAAAAATTAATGCAATTTTGAGAATTCATTATAGTGATTCATTTAAAAATAGGGACCAGCGAAGCGGGCGTTGCCTGCTAGTCAATCTATAAGTGCGCTTCACTCGATTTTTAACAAATTTTAAAATATTTCGTATGTATTTATGTACTATGTCAATTAATAAGATTCCTTTTACAAAAATCAAAAGAAGTCTATTAAAATATTTTTGATTCCCCTGGAACTTATGTAATTTGTGCAGCATGCTTTAGCAAATTTAGTGCTGAGCACTTTGTGGGATAACGTACCTTATAAAACGGTGATCTCTGGCTTACATGCGCTCTTATTTATACGCGTTTTTTTTTTTTTTTTTTTTTTACGCAGTGATTACATTTACTCATTTATACGTGGAACTAAAATAGTGAAACTATAAGTGGAACTAAAACTTTTCACTTATGCACGAATCTTTTCTTTCGTCGAAATTTGTTCGGTTCAGATTGTAAATTCGTCAAGATGAAAATTTAATCACAGCTTAACTACGAGGAATTAGTGACTTAGCAGTTAAAAAAAAAAAAAAAAAGTGACAAAAATGAAGATGACGAAAACGATGATAAAGAAGAGGTGGTCATACAGCCAACTCCCACAAGAACATGAAAAGCATTAGAAATTCTGCTGGACTACTTTCAGTTGAATTTCAAAACTGAAGGAACTTTTTCACGTCTTCATGAACTTGAAAAATCTCTTTGTAAAAATTCGCAAAAACAAAAATAATCTTCGATTGTAAGTTATTTTGTAAGAAAATACATAGGAATAAAAGAAAATTTAAGTAAAAGAAGCCTTTTTATTTTAATTATTTAATTATTTATTTTTATTTATTTATTTATTTATTTATTTTGTGTGTGTGTGTGTTTAAAAAATAATTAACGGAAGATATACATGTAACTTGTACATTTTGCATTTTGGAACTGCTTAATCTTATTTACATTTTTCAGTAATACTACATATACATAACATTAATTAACAATTACTTTGTACATTGCGCTGATGTTTCATTTTAAACTCCTTTTTGTGGTTTTTCACTTATACGCGTTTTAAACTTATGCGCGTTTTTGTCACGGTCCCTTGCATCCGCGTATAAATGAGAGATCACTGATTTGTAAAAAAATTCAGACCTATTTTGTAATGTTTCATATTTTATTGTTGATACACAAGAAGTTCATTCAAGCGAAGTTCAAGTGAAATCTTCTAAAAAATGATTTTTAAAAGTAAAAATGTTTTAAAATTTGGGTGCAGAAATTTGCATAAGTATACTAATTTTAATCCTTTGTCTAAATTTCTGGCAGATATCAACCCATTGTTAATAAGTGTGAACTCCGTTTTGTAAAAGTCATAAATAATTAGTTTTTTTTTTTTTTCTTTTTCTCCTGAAGATTTCAAACATTGCCTCAAATTTCTGAATCGTCCAATAATTTTGCTTTTTTTTTTTTTTTTTTTTAACTTAAAGCAAAATTAATTTTTGATTTTTGATTTTTTTTTCTAAGTCTTTATATCAGAATTCACTAAAAATTTCTTTAATGAGAGAAAAAAGTCCTCAAGCATGATGTTACATACAAACGAAATATCACGTACATTTAAAGTATATTATTGTGATAAAAGTGATATTAATCTGGGAGACTGTAAAATTAATATTTATATTCATGCTTTTTAAATACATAATAATTTATTAAAACGAAATATTTATCAAAAAAATTATATACACATGATTATTATTTATAAAGCGTATGATTTTTGTAATCCTTAAACTATTTTTTTTCCTTTGCTTAGCATAATGACACAGAAATATAGAAATTTGCCATAAATATAAAAGTTATGATGTTAAAGTACATAAAAAAAAAAAAAAAGTATAAGAGATAAAAATTTTATTAAATATAACATTTATAATATATTTGTGGGGTTTTTTATTCTAGTATTTATTAAAGATATTGTTTTATTATTAACCCAAACAAATGAGATATAATAATAAAAAAAAAAAAATATTTAATTTGTTACAATTCGGAAAAAGTGTATTCAATTTCACCAGTTTCATTTCAACTTTCAGGAAAAAATTACTTACGAATATTTTGAAAATATATTTTAACATATAACATCAATTATATCACTAACAATATTAAACATAGAATTGAGATTATATAACGAAGAAAGCATTATCTTTAATTTATATATATATATATATAAAGGAGAGGGGGAAAAAAACTTAATTGAAATCTAGTGCTTCATAGTTATTATTGTTAATTATATTCCTAAATTTTGTATAAAATCAAGAAATATTTTAATAACGAGTACATTGACTATACATAAATACTTTTTCTTTCTATAAATATTCAATATCATAATATTGAACATAAATTTTGAAATTGATATATATATATATATATATATATATATATATATATATATAAACTATTTTCATCTTTATTTTAAATTAATCTGAAAAACAGCTTACCATATATTTTCAAATGCTAATAAACATTATTTGCTCCTCATAAACTTGTACAGAAATGTTTCCTCAAATTTTACGGAAGTGTTAATTTCCGGCCGCAAAGTCTAGTGAACGGAAGGGGAAAACTTATTTCCCTTCTCCGCTTACCTTAACATAAAAAAAAAAAAAAAAAAAAAAGAAAAAAAAAGTTTTATAAAGAAGAAAAAAAACATTATCGCAGAACTTTATATTTAAAAACTTTCAGGAACATTATAAAAAATACCAGTGCATGCATTTAATTAAAAGTTGTAGTAATAAAAGAATTTTTAATAATCTTTTCTCTATTGTCCTTCCTTGTAAAAATCTATTAAGCGAATAGATTTTTGATTTTGATAGTAGTTGGTCCTGTATTTTCATAATATATAAGAGAGAAATTACAAATTTGAAGTTTTAATAATTCATTATGTAAAATATAAATAAATAAATAAATAAATAATCATAATAATAAAAAAAACACTTAAACATTTAGCATAAATATAAGAAATATTCTAATAATAAGTATTTCCATTTTAAACAACTGCCTTCTTTTTATTTTATTATTGTTATCTATTATATTATTAAAAATAATTTTCGGAAATAATGAGGGGGAAAAAACTGATTTTTACCTTTATCTTAAATTTAACCTAAAAAACAGCTTATCATAAATCTTCAAGAATTAATAAGCATTATTTGTTTCTTAGAAACATGATTAGACATGTTTCTTCGTATTTTATGGACGTATTAATTTCCGGCCACAAACTCTTGTGAACGGAAGTTATTTATTTTTTTTTTTCACTTCCCCGCTTGTCTTAAAATGAAATAAAGATTTTGAGATTTTATTTGAAAGAAAAAAAGATCTGCAGAGCTTCTACCGATATTTAATTTAAAAACTCTGGGGAATATGATAAAAATATCGATATGCATTTAATTAAAGATTTCAGCAATAATAGTATTAGTCTTGTATTTATTGTTCTTCTTTGTAAAAAAGAAATTACGCTTACAGATTTATGTATCTGATAACAAATATTGAAATACTTTCCTGAAATATATTCATAATGAATAATGGATTATCTAATTTATTATACAGAAAACATTATTTAAAATAACCTGGTGTGATACTCACATCACTTTTACCTTCATTTTTCTATAAAGACATAATATTGTAGTTTCAGACGTAAGATAAGAGATTATTCTATTAAACAACTCCAAAATACATTAAACAGCAGATTAAAATTTGCGAAGTTACGTTGTTTCTAGAAACCTCTTAAACTGACATTCTTGTAGCTAGAAATAAGTAAAGGTGGAGCAATACAGATAATGGTTTCTTAAAAATATAACAGTTTATTTATACTAAGTACGTGAAGAACTAGCTATCCGCTAAATGAAGTGTTTTATTATCTTATGCGAAATAAATCGAATGCATGGAGCGCGAATGGTTTCACACAGAATGGTTTCAATTGAATCACATAACATGAATCATACAACATTAATTACATCATGGAATCACATCACATGGCGACAATTGAATAAAAAAAAAATTAATAATATATAACTAACGTTACTGTGGTAGCACCGAGTTATGGTGACATAAGATATATCCGTAATTTGGTTTTAATAATGGCAAAATAGCACTAAAAATTCGATGAAAGTAAATAAAATCACTGGTGTACATAAATAATTATATAAAAAAAAATCACACATCATAAAATGGTATGTAAACAGATCATACATGAGAATTACTTTGAATAACCATAATCTATAAAACTTCATCTAAAACAAGCTCAATAAAACTTCACCTAAAGTAAATTCCAATATAGTTATAGTTTCAAAACCTCACTAAAACACATAGCTCGGTTAAAACTTGCAACTCTACTAAAAAACACAACTCTGTCCACTTTTATTTTTATTTTTACTTTCTTCTATATGTAATATAGAGAAAGTATTGGATTCGCGAAAATTTTCGAAGTCCACTTTTTGATGGATTTACATGTTTTGGGATATGGAGAACACGAATTAATAGTTTTTAGAAAATGTCTGTCTGTCTGTCTGTCTGTATCATTTTTTTGTGGACGCTGTATCTCACGAACCAATGAATGAAATTTAACCAAACTTGGTATTTAGTTGCACCCTGACATAAACTGGTGCTGATTAGATTTTGGGATCAATCGCTCAATAGGTGGCGTTGTGATCGCATTTTATGCAAATTTTTAACATGGCAGCATAGGACAAAATTCCGTATAAATGGGCATAAAGAGAGTTATTTTACACTTGTGATTGTAAAATTAATATGAATTATTGATAATAGTAGTAGTTAGCTAGGAAAAAAATTTTGTGCATGGGGGGGCATCAGTTCCCCCCCCGGGGGGGGAAATCTCCCCCTGGGGAAGTAAATTTTCAAGATGGGTATCTTTCGAAAGGTCTCGTTGATAATAGTAATAGTTAACTTGGAAAAAATTTTTGTGCATGTGGGGGCATCGGTTGCCCCCCAACTGGGGGGGGGGGAATTTCCCACCCGGGGGGGCAAAGTTTCAAGATGGGTATCTTTCGAAAGATCTCGTCAATACCTTTAAAAAGAATGGTTGAACGATAAATCTGTGATAATTTAAACCAAAGTTATCGATTTTTTTTAATTTTAACAAAAAAAAACTTAGAAAAATATCGCAATTTTTTTTTTTTTTTTTTTTTTAACGAAATTTAACCAAACTTGGTATTTAGTTGGTCCCCGACATAAACTGGTGCTGATTATGTTTGGGGATCAATAGCTCAACAGGTGGCGCTGTGATAGCATTTTATCTCAATTTTTAACATGGCAGCATAGGACAAAAATTCGTATAAATGTGCATAATTAGAGTTGTTTTAAACTTGTGATTGTAAAATTAATATGAATTATTGATAATAGTAGTATGTAACTAGGAAAAAAAATTTCTGCATGGGGGGGCATCGCTTCCCCCCCTAGGGGGGAAATACCCCCCAGGGGGGGTAAATTTTCACATTGGGTATCTTTCGAAAGATCAGGTTGATAATAGTAGTAGTTAACTAGGAAAAAAAGTTTGTGCATGTGGGGGCATCGGTTCCCCCCCCACCGGGGGGGAAAGTTCCCACCCGGGGGGGCAAAGTTTCAAGATGGGTATCGTTCGAAAGATCTCGTCAATACCTTTAAAACGAATGGTTGAACGATAAATCTGCGATAATTTAAACCAAAGTTATCGATTTTTTTTACTTTTAACAAAAAAAAAACTTAGAAAAATATCGCAATTTTTAGAGTTGTATAATTAGAGTTGTTTTAAACTTGTGATTGTAAAATTAATATGAATTATTGACAATAGTAGTATGTAACTAGGAAAAAAAAATTCTGCATGGGGGGGCATCGCTTCCCCCCCTGGGGGGGAAGTACCCCCCCGGGGGGGATAAATTTTCAAGATGGGTATCTTTCGAAAGGTCTCGTCAATACCTTTAAAACGAATGGTTGAACTATAAATCTGTGATAATTTAAAACAAAGTTATCGATTTTTTTCACTTTTAACAAAAAAAAAAAAAAAAAAAAAAAACTTAGAAAAAAAAAATCGTACTTTTTTTTTTTTTTTAAATATTGTTACTGATTGAATATGTATAGGTATATATAGAAGAAAGTCTTGTGGTGGCCACAACATACTAGTTTATAATTAGGTTGCAGCGTTCCTATATTTTACCATGTTTTTATTAACTTCTATTCTTGTTTGTTTGTTTGTTTGTATCTTTGTTTGTTTGTTTTTATTTGTTTGTTTATTTGTTTGTCCGGTATAAATATTGCAATCGAATTTTAACTAACTTCCCTACTAGCTAGGCATTTGAAACTTTCACAATAGTTCACAACCCGATGACAACACAATACTTCGAAGTAGTATTTTCGAATTTTCCAATAGTTTTCTTATAATTAATTAAAATATGAAAATGATAACCTCCTAATACCTTATAAATAGCCATTAAAATATTAGCTATAATTTAATTGTTGCCAAAAAAAATTACGAGTGCATTTTCTTTGTACATAAAAATAAATAAACGTGATTAAATAAATATTTTAATTAAACGTGAGCGTTAAAAAATTGTAAAAAGTTAAATTATGTATCTCACAAAAATTGACGTCACTATCGGTTTAAAGATTTCATACGCATTGATAAAGTGCTAATGTAGTTAGTTCTATAGCTATGATTCCACAAATTTTAAAAACATGGTTTATAAAAAGTTTTTTATCTTATACTTATTTATGATCGTTTTATTATACTATCACCACAACTTTTAAAAAAGAAAAATTCCTCAAAGGATTTTATGCTATTTTAGCATGAAAACATTCAGGAAAATTTTCTTTATGAAAACTGTTTTTAAACCCAACAAACACAAGCTTTTTGGCATAGAGTCGGTCCACAGTCAGCAATGTCGGTTTACTATCGGCAAAGGCGCACTACTGTCGACGACCAGTCAGTAGAATGCTGGCAACTGTCAGCAGAAAACTATGTCGGTTGCTGCTACCGGACCGGTTGCTGTTACTTTTTTACCGGCATACGATACTGGGCCGATATCTGATATCCGGTAATGCCCCCCCCCCAAAAAAAAAGGGCCAACGTCGGTCCGAATTTGGGATAGTTTGCTTCAAGTTCGAATTTTTAAAATTTAATATTAATATATATATATATTATTTTTCAAATTTTACTTTTGTCACAAATGTTGAAAAATTTTAGTATAACAGATGCATATATTTGCCATAATAATAATATTATTATAAATAAAAATAATACTATTAAATAAAACAAAGTAATTAATAAAATTAAAATAAATAAATAGTATTAAGTAATTCTGTTCTTTGAAATGCCAAAGAAAAAAATGTGTAATTTTTCATTATTTTCATTAAAGTAAAGTAATAATAATAATAATAATAAATAAATAAATAAATAAATAAATGGACAAAAATGCTATAAAATGCATATTGTGAGTATAATTTAAATATTAAATAATTTATGCATATATATATATAACAGGTGGATGGGTGGGCAAATGTTTGATTAAGGAGGAAGGGTGGTGTTGTTTGGCAGGTTGGTTGGGAGGGTATGATGCTGAATAAAATTTAATTTAAAAAAAAGGTGGGGGGGATTACTGTAAGTTACATTCTTATTTTTCTGGTTGATACTATGAATTATGAAATCTTTTATCCTTAAATTTAATTATGTGCATCTGGCTACTTGAGGCTTCCCTTGTTAAGTTTGAACAATCCATCTATTTGCATAACAAAAATAAATAAGATCTTATATTATTTAAAAAAAAAATCTTTAAAATTATAATTTTAATTATTGATGACTGCCTTATAATGCTTATCCTTATATGTGTGCTCTTTGGCATTATTGCTTGTAATTGAGTCTTCTTAAAACTTAACATTTAATACTTTGACTTCAAGATTACTTAATTTTGGGTTAATCATAAGTTCAATTCTTCTTATTACTTAATTGGTGCTAAATATTCTTCTTATTACTTGATTGGTGCAAAAAATTATCTTAATATTGCAGTCAATACTTCTAAATTATCTTAATCTTTCAGTAAATACATCTTAATTACACTCCTTATTGCATTGGATTCTTCTCCTAAAATTATTTATCTGACTTAATGTTTTTATAGCTAACTGAAAAATAGCGCTTGCACTCTGATGTCTTATGCCTTCATTCTTTAGTCCTTAACTTAAACGACTTAATTATAATTGTTTTTGGTACGATTTAATTTAACTTTACTAGTTTTAATTCTAGTTAACTTTAAAATCTATTTTAACATTATCATTTAATATTTACTCTGTGTATTTTATCTTTAATGAAAATGCTCTGAAGTATATTCGATTAATCGATATCTGTCGAGCTTTTATTTTACTTCAATTTAGGTTTTGGCATCATCCTTTTCTCCAGTTGGTGTTAAATGTTTTACATGTGGTTACTCTGCTTACTTCATGATATCACTTTGGTTTCCATTAAGTTTTTAATTAGTCTTTATTTAATCTTTGTTTTAATTTAATATTTCACTTATTTCTCATTCTTTATTGTTCTTACTGCATCCATCGGGGCGTGAAATGATATAAATTGCTATGAATAGCAATATCGTTTTACGAAATCGTTGCAGTTTTCACTGTTTTATGAAGTATGCGCCCCTTGAAAAGTATGCTTCTATTTTTAAGCATTTATATCCAATTAATTCTGTGATTTATTATTTGTTTTTTCTCTCATTAGTTTAATGGTCCTTTTTTATTATCATTCAGGTCGTCGTAAGTTTTTCAAGTTACTATCGTAACTCATTGGTTCTTAATCTATAACGCAACTTTTTGTGTAATTCTTTCCTCTATGTTAAATTCAGTTCTATATTTTAGTGTGCTGTTATTGTTTTAGTTCTATTAATTGCTAAATTTTAAGATTAAATTTTATTACGATATCTCTTATATATATATATATATATATATATATATATATATATATATATACATATATATATATATATATATTGTTTAATGAAAATATTAAAGTTCGTAGAAATTATTAAGATCGTAATATTTTCTATTAAATATTTTCATTAAACAATACACAGATAATAATAATAATAATAATAATAATAATAATAATAATAATAATAATATATATATATATATATATGTGTGTGTGTGTGTGTGTGTGTGATAATTTTTCCATATTAAAATCATACTCAAAAGTTCAAAATTTCTTCACAAGATGGCAGTTCTCTTTATCCTAAAATAACAGTAAAAATCTATTTACATTTATATTAAGTATGTATTTAAAAGAGAATACTTTTTAATTGCATTTATCGTTTTATAACATAAATGTTTCCATGCGTTTCTTAATTAAATAGAAACAATGCATTTATTTATTTTTTTTTTTTTTTTTCTGTTTTTGACAATTTTAATTTAAAATAACTAAAGAATTATGTAATCTGTCTCAGAATTAACGATAAAATTTATGCTGTTAAAGACTTAAATATACTTTTAGTTTCACTGCCAATTGTCTCTACAAGGGAAATTATACTTAATGAATTATTAAAATTTACTAAAGTATTAAACTCAAAATAAAATTTTATTAACAAACAAAATTTTAATAATTTCTCTGGGCTTGAATATTTTCCTTAAACAATGTGTAACATTTCAAATATATATTTTTTAGGTAGGTATTTGATATTATAATTTTATTTCTAAAAATATCTGACCTAAACCATCACTTAAAACTAATTTAATTATATTTAGTTTTATTATATTTATTTTTTAAGTTTTAATTTAATTATAACATCTCATAAAAGTATACAATATATAGCTAAAATAATTAACAATGAAACTATCCTTTATCAAGTTGCAAATTAATAATCGCGGATAGACGAATTGTAAAACGCTTACACAGTGCGTAGCGAAACCACTAGTTGGAAAATTTGGGGTTCTGCCTTTCTAATCGTGTAGCTAAAGCGGAAAATAAAAACATAAAAGTTCATGGCACCTTTACTAGATGGCTTCTGAAGATAAGATCGGGTTGAGAGGAATTTTTTTTTTCACTATTCTGCTTGACGACGCTGCTCCATTACCGGTACATGCTTGGTTAGGAAAAGGTTTGATGTCAGCGCGGTGTCGGGCCGGCTGCCTTGTCGGCCCGATTGTGTACCAGCCAATCGGGCGGCTTCCGCCCGAAGGCCATAAAAGATACGTATCCGGTTCGGCAGGCGACATTAAGGCCAGTATCCACTCGGGCTCAAGATCAACGCTCAAAACGTCATTAATCACGCTTCCGACACAAAGAGCCAAATGTCTTGTCATCAGTTGTAGCCATTTTTTTATCAGATTGCGCAGTTGCCTCAAAGGAAAGCATGCAAAATTGACAAAGATATCTACCCCCAGCCCCGCAATTATCTCAGCAGGGGACCCCGTTCCAGGGCTTTGAGCTCCGGTGAGCTCGGCTCACCACATCAAAGGATTATGAATAGAAACCGCCCAATGAGCGCAAGTGGAAACCGGACTTTAGTCCGTAACCGCTTGAAACGGCCAGCCGGCAATGGGTCGACTGTCTACCAACTCTGCATTTGTTGGGAAGTATAAAAAAACGATCGTAAAAATATAGGAATGCCGCGAACCATGTTACCTTGCTTTTATCAATAAAACAATTCGATCTATGTAAAATTCTGTAAGCCTTCTCAGCTTTTCGAGTTACAACAAAAATTGACAGTCAGCGCAACCAAAAAAAAAAAAAAAAAAAAAAAGTGATTTATTTGCCATATGAGAGAGAATGTGAGGAGAGTGCTTCTTCACGCACTTTTTACTTTCACAACTTTACTTTAATGTTTCTATAATGGTCTTCTAAATACTTAGAACTGCAGATTTACCTTAAACGTAATAGTAAACAATAAAATGAATACAATACTGAATATAACACGTTACTGAATATTTCATATTCAGTAAAAAATAAATTTTAAAGTAATGTCTTAATTGGTTTTTTTTTTTTTTTTTTTTTTTTTTTCATGCAAGAATAATATTAATATTTTTCTTTAATTAAATATATATATTTGATATATCAAACATTATGAACTATGTATAGGGGTTCATATTATTTTAAGCGGTTCATGTCTCGCAGATGTAGATAATCATGTTTATAATATATTCTAAGCAATATGTAGCATTCGTCTTCATTCATGAATTGTGTGTAATTACGATTTCAAGTGTTACAAATTTCTTAAAATAGATTTAAAAAAGACATCAAATACAATTCAAAAATCCCATAACTACTTTTAAGTTGTTGGTTTCCATTTATTATCATTATCATTATCATTATCATTATCATTATTACTATTATTTACAATGTTTCTTATATTTTACTTTATACGCCGAAATAAACGGGTTTAATAAAAAAAAATATATAATTCATATAACATCATATTTTAAACAGTTTACTATAATGATCGTTAAATAAAATGTAATGATTTATCGTTAATTTTATATGTGATAACATTATATATGGCTACACGATTGTATTCATTAAAAATAAAACCTTTTAAAAGTTGATTAAAAATATATAACTTTCTGTTTGTGTTATTAAATTAAAGAGTTTAATTAAATGGTTTCTTTTGCAGTATGTCGTGGATATGTTTTATTTAATATATAACTTCTTTAAGAGAATAAAATTAACGTACATATTTCTTTGAATACGACATTAATATAAATGCACATCTTTATTTAATATAATCGAATATTTATTGTTTCTAAATATAAAATATACATTTTTTAGTTTCAAACGATTAAAATTGTTCCAACTGATGCATATCTATTTTTAGAGTGAAAAAAAAATCCAAAACATCATCACCCAATTCTAAAGCAAACGTAAAAGCCGTTAAATGATACCTAGAAAAAAAAAAAAAAAAAAAAAAAACGCTTGACTGAACTTTATTTTCTTTCGCATTATGAAATGGATATGCTTTATTTAATACATATCTTTTTAAGTGTTTTTAAATTTAACATATTTTGAAGTTGCGAAAAATTACATTTACCTCAGGAAACCATATTTGAATATTTCCTGCTTATAATTTGCATTAAAACTTAATATGATTAAAGCATAATTTTATTCATATTACTAAGAAAAATGTCAATGTATTTAAAATATATTAAAAGTACAACCTATAACAATTTTATATTTAGCAAAGAAACCGAAAATTTCTACATAATAAAAATAAATGTAAAGTGTTTTCTTCTCGCTTGAAAGAAAAATAAAAAATACGATTTAATTTTTTAAATTATCTTAGCAAATTATGCGCAAATTCTTATAATTTCTTATCCGCTTAACTGATATGACAACGCTGGACAAGAATAAAGAAATATTTGTAAAAGAGACATCGCTTTTATTAAGTTATATTGATAAGGGATTTCTAATAATTATGTAGAAAATAATTATTTGTGTGTAGAGATAATTTAATAAAAGCTCATTTAGTTCATGGATGATGTTTTTTTTCTAGAAAGAAAGATAAGCTAAATGAAAATAGAGAAAATGATTATCTTGTTGCTAATTCATGTGTACAAATTGATGACTTTTATAATTAGGAAAAATGTAATTTTTTAACATGTTCAAAAAATAAAAATGCAATTATATAAATAATTATATTTATTATGTACACTTTGGTTGTTGTTTCAAAGGAAATACTGTTTTCTAGAAGTCACAAACTAAGGTAATTCTATAACATATTACAGTGAGAAATACATATATACATAAACTGCCTTCACATAAATGTTCATTTTCAAAATTCGTAATTTAGAAATATTGATTTCTGAGTCATGCGTATCAGGTAAACAAAAAAAACTGAATCTACAAAATGATAGTGATTTTCTAGTCTGTACTTTTCTAGTTAATAAAACAATATCATGAGCATTATGAATATTTTGAACCATTTGTGTTTCGAGAAATTCTCGCTTGAATTCCTAAATGTGGGTCATAAATCAAAATTATAACTACTATAACTCGTTTCTTATGTTCGCATTCATTTGTAGATGTTTTTAAATAAATTTGAACTCGATGTTATAGAAAAAATCTATAAAAATTAAATAAGGGTTTCTAAAACTCGCTAACAAAGGGAACAATAATCTATAAGTATGAAATCGAACTAATTTTACCAAAGCCGCAATTCATTTTCTAGATGTCTGACACAGATTTTTTATTCTATGAGAAACTATATCTAATAATCGTGCATTTTTATATCAGTTACGTCAAACTAATTATTAATTCGGAAAAAAAAATATAAGAACTTAGTTAAAAATTTCATAAACCTGAAAATAGATTACAAAGATAAAATAAAAATTCTGAAGAACGTATATGATGTGGAAAATAAAGAATGTTATTACATATATGAAGTAGGGTAATGAAGACCAGTATGGTAATAGGGTAACCACGGTGTAAATGTAACTTTGTCTTTTCATTCAAGTGATGAGAAATCAACAGTTATAATATCTCTTAACAGTTTAGAATTTTACCTCATAGTCATCATATCTGTTAGTTGGAATCTATCATTGTTGTGTTTAGCATTAATAATACAACAATTATAGGTTTAAATTCTCTATTGTTTTTGTGTCTGTATCGGATATTGCTTTTATGAAAATAGTTTGAAAATTTTTAAGACATTATGCGTACTTGCTGTCGTCTTTTATAGCGTCGCAATTACACTCGAAGCATTGATATCGTTCTACATCGGAGTAATTCACAGTTGAATGAATATATATCGTTTTCAAAGACGAATACAGTAATGTAGCTCTTTCCTCTGTAGTGACAACCGTAAACGTGTGTACAAGCGTTGTGATAAAGGTCTCAATCACGCCTTCACTTTATACACTGCGTGTCTTAAATATACCTACCCTTGTGTTTTTCATTGAAACCTTAAAATATCAGATATTATGCAAGTAGTTTATTAGTAATATTATTGCATTATGAAAGAATAATCTGATTTTTAAATAGAAACCGCAAAATTTTTTACAATATTAAATGAGTGTACAGCTATCGAAATCTGAACATTGTGTGCCGTGTCATAAATATACCTAATGTGCTATTTTTTAGTTTTCTTATGCGTAAAAAGCCTATTGCGATTTTTTTCAAGAATGCCACGTGGCAAGGAACTAACTGATGTTGAAAAAACTCAAATTGAATCATTACGTGCTGCAGGTCAAATTTATACTTTTATTTCAAACCACCTACATCGATCCAAAAGATGTATTCAAGATTTTGTTAAAAAGAGGCGATCATATGGCATAAAAAGACGAACTGGTCGTCCTAAAACACTGACTCAACGAGAAGAAAGACAGATTTCTAGAATTACATCGAAAACAACAAAAATCTGCCAATGAAATTAAAGTAGAGAGCCAATTGGAATTGAGCAAATCTACCATAATTCGAGCTATACAACGAATTCCTAATTGGAAGAGAGAGAAAATGATTTCAGCTTCAAAATTAAAGACTTAACACAAAATTCAGAGACTGGAATTTGCTAAAAATAATATGAGCACAGACTGGATTATGGTTTGTATTTTTCTCTTTTCATAATCACTTGTACAATATGTACTTAACCTTATATTTTTTTATTTTTATTGTACACATCATATTTAGCGAAGAAAAAAAAAATAATCTGGTTGGACCTGATGGGTTTAAACACTATTGGAGAGATCTGAGGAAAGAAAAACGTTATTTCCGCAGAAGAAATTTTGGTGGTGGAAATGTTATGGAATGGGGTGCTTTCAGTGCCCGAGGAACTCTTCCACTGTCTTTCACTTCAATAAAGGTGAACAGCAACGACTTCGTTAGTGTGTTAGACACACATTTACTGCCCTATTTAAGAAGATTTCATCGCAAAAAGTACACTTTTCTTCTAGATAATGCAAGCATTCATACTAATTCCACCAATTCTCAATGGTTTTCAGTCAATCACATTCAAGTACTAAAATGACCCGCCCGCTGGTCTGATTTGAATAAAATGGAAAACCTTTGGGGAATACTTCTAAGCGAGATATACGCCAATAACAAACAATTTCATTCTACAGATGAATTTAAAGCTACAATTTGGAATGTCTGGTCCAAAATTGCTGCATTAACTACAAGTAACCTTGTGCATAGCACGAATAGCATTTTTTAGTTAATCCAGAGAAATGGAAATGTATTTGATTATTAAAGATGTGCTAGTAGATTAATTGGTTCATTTTATAGTCTTGTAGTATTTTTTTTTTAATTTTTTTTTTAATTTTTTTTTTAATTTTTTTTTTTTTAATGGCAAGAGGCAAAAGGCTTACAGAAAAAGAAATTGGTAAAATTGAAACGTTAAGCAAGAGAAATGTTTCAATCAAGAGCACATCTCAAGAAAAAGATCTCGCCATGAAATTCAAAATTATCTAAAAGACCATGGCAAAAAACATTTTTCAAGTCTTAAAAGAAATCTTTCCAAATGAGATGAAAATAGATTTGCTCAAAGAGCATTGAATTCCATGAAAAATCTTGCACAAATGAAAAGTAAATAGAAATTAGATGTTCCCAAACCCATAATTTGGAGAAGGAATCTTGATAGAAATTCATTTATCAGACAAAAGATTAAAGCACCTCGATTACTGCAATGTCATGAAGGTAGCCGACTGGAATTCGCCATCCAAAGCATGGACCTTGACTGGAAATTGATAAGTTAAATTTCTAAAAAAAAAAAAAAAAAAAAAACCATACTTTCGAATAATATTTCTTTTTTAAACTCTAAACTCACTGTCTTAAAACAAAAGAAAGACAATAACTCAACTTCAAGTGATTTTTCACTCATTTGCTCAAAAGAAACGCGCCATCTCATCTTGAGTTCAGTTCAATAAATTGAATGAGTTAACATAATGCATTCAAACTTGAGCTATTTATTGTATTTGAGTAATTTTTTATTAATGATTTTAATACAAATGATTTCAATAAACTGGATCACTTTACAATGGCGTTCCCGTTGCACTTGCATACTACTGAAAAAATGCGTTGCAGCTAGAGTGGTGTTGCTACTTACATGTAGTTGAAAAAACAGAAATAACTCAAATATCGATAAATATCCATAGCTCAAGTTTTCTTAAATAAAAAGTTACTAATTAGCTCAATAAATTGCGTTTTTAATAAAAGTAGATCTAAAAAAATAACTCCAACTTTACATGGTGAATTAACCCATTTATTTTAAAAGAACAGGTTCCTGTTCTAAGTCATTTTTCAGATGAAAACAAATTCAATCCAGACGATCCTGGCAGATTTATTGGATACTAACGAGACTTGAGGGGAAAAAAAAGTCTTTTTTTTTTTTCAAATTGAAATTTTGGTGGTGGTAACGTCATGGTTTGGGCCGCATTTTCATCTCCGGGAAAGCTTGATATTCAGTATATCCGACAAAATCAATAGTACGGAATACGTAGCCGTTCACAAGAATACTTTGTTACCATTTCTTCGAAAATTTTGACGAAAGAAATTAATTTTCTAACAAAATAATGCTTCTTGTCACAAGAGTGGTGTAACGAAAAGCATTTTTCAATAGGAAAAGGTATAGCTACTCTTGATTGGTCACCTTGCTCACCTGATCTAAACCCGGTAGAGAATCAGTGGAGGATAATAGTTCCAGACATTTATGCGGGAAACAAACAATGTGTTAGGGTAGATGAGTTGGAAGTGCTATTACTCCACCTTGGAACACTATTGTTGCTAACGTTTGTCAAACTAAAAAATGAAAAACCGTCTATTGCAAGAAAAAAATCGTTTTTGTAGGGATGAATCACTCTAGGAGACGTACTAATTATTAAATTTATTTATGTGAATATATTTCATGCTTTTTGTTTATATTATATGATATATTAATAATTTTGCAACGATCCAAAAACGAATTTTGTTTGAAAATAAATACTCATTTTCCTAAAACTTAGTGAAACCATATTTTCTCCATATATATTTTTACGACACATCTTCATTATAAAATATATTTTTTAAAACCTTAGATACAGTGGATTTTCAGTGATGTCGTATAATTTTGCAACACACTGTATAAAAATTAGGCGGGATACGGAACTTTTGCTCCAAGCTTCTCGACCCCGGCATTTCTCCCCAGTATTTTGTCCCCAGGACATTTCGCTACCCGGAAATTTCGCCCCCGAAAAGTGGTTTACGAAACTTTCGCTCCCAGATCACGGGAAAATTTGCCCCCGAATGGTGTAAAATATAAAAGTAATTAAGTATAAAAGTATAAATATGCATGCAGTATTTTCCTATATATTTTTAGTTCATTCACACTATTTTCCTTTTTACTTTCAATATAAAACACATAAATTAAAACAAGGTTTTCAATTGAAGTTTGTTTGATGACATTTTTTAGGATGGTAATTAAATGAATGTTTAAGTGTACAGACATTTTATTTATTTATGAAATTTTATTTTATTTATTAATTTGACAATTTTATGTGCTATTGATAAATACGAAAAAAAGACTACTGAACTAAATTTTTTTTCAAGTATCTATCCATTTAGTTTAGTCCAAATAAATAGGAAATAAATGGATTTAATATATTTAAAAAATGTAGGCAGGTTATTAATTTCATATTGCTCTTTGTACACTTTTACAATTAATTATATGTGTATTGTATAAGTGTCCAATGGTATCTTAATCGTTTATATATGTATAATTTCAAAGCTAATTTACTTTCTTGTGAGGTCTTTTATTAGTATTAGTGTTTCAATATTAAAATGTAAGATCATTGTCAATAAAGTGCAATAAATTTATTGGTTGAAAAATAGCGCGCGTAGCTAAAACAGACATTAAGTGTATTAAGCATTAAATCAATAAAGAAACTTATGAAGATTTTATCTAGAATGTTTTCAGCAATTTGTTATTTAAGTGAAATTTAAAGAATCAAACTAATAATAATAATGATAATAATAATAATAATAAAACTATGTAATTTAGTAAAAGAATTAATATTTCTAGCATTATCTAAATGTTTTCATCTTCAAATAATACTGCCACCATATAAGTTCCAATAATTGCACATCTACTTGAGAAATCCGTTATAATCTTAGTACAAACTCTCACACAGACACACTAAATAAATGTATAGTTATTTAAAATATATGCATACTTTTTTTCTCATTTACCTCTCATTTTCCAATATTATCTTAACTTAAAAAGATGGTAAATATACATTAAAAAAATAGTTTGTGGATTTATTGGTAAAGAATTAAAAAGAAAAAAATATTTTCAACGCAGAAATTTCATGGAAATTTTTAACATTCTAACACACACACACACACATATATATATATATATATATAATAAATATTAAATCTATATATAATATATATGAAAAGTTTTCAATTATTTAATTTTAAGATTATTATTAGTTTAAAAAATTACTATGATCAGTCCCCAAAGCTACGAAAATTGCAATACAACAAGACAATCGGAAATATATATATATATGTTTAATTAAATCATAAATGAATCCACAAGGCAATACACAACTACGTTTAGAATGTATTGGTAAAAATGTAATAATGTAAAATAGAGGGCAAATTTTAAAAACTAGGTAGTATGGAACATTCTTTTTTTTTTTCTCAATTTAAATTTTGAGTTTTATTTATTTTTTTATTTAAATCGATAGAATAAATAAATAAATATACTTAATATTGTACATTTCAATGTATATGCATGCTTCCGTAACTAAACATATAATTTTAAAGAGCAGCTTTTCATTTCCACCATCCCCTTAAAGCAAATATATATATATATATATATATATATATATATATATATATATATATATATATATATATATATATATATATGTATATATATATATATATATATATGTATGTATGTATGTATCTATGTATAATGTTTAAATTCTCATTGCTTGTTTGTATCTTTTGATTTGAGTTTCATGTCTTTTTTACGCACCGGCAACGTTAATAAAATTGCATCTAACAATTTAGGAATAAATTTATGGTTATATTGGAGTTAAATTAAATAAAAAATAAATAAATAAAAATAAATGTTTCAATAAATCACAACCAGTCTCCACAGGTTATTTAAATTTGTTGAAATTTCATTCATTGGTCTATGTGTTTTTAGGGATCTTATATTTGTTGCTTGGCTTTTACTACGATTAATAATTCACACACACACACACACACATATATATACATACATATATATATATATATATATATATATATATATATATATATATACTAGTAGGCTTTGACAGCGTCGCTAGTTAATATATTTAAATGAATAATAATAATAATCCCTATTGTCAAATAAAAACTAAAAGAAAAGAAAAAATCCATTAAAATCATTAAAAAATTTCTTCGGGTTCCCACTGCCTACGTCTTTTCCAGCCTCGATATTTCAAGTCCTTGTCACTGTTGCCTGAGACGACCAATGCTAAATACTAGGCGAGTCGTATTAATCCTGGTCGTTATATTTAACGCCCGAGCCCGCCCGAGCCCGCCCGTTCCCGCTGTTCAATGTCTTTTTCTAGTCAATTTTGTCCCTTTTTTTACTTCCGGTGTGAGCCTTTTTTTTTTTTTTTTTTTTTTTTTAAACACACTTGACATTGTGAGTTTTTTTTTATTTTCTTCCCATGCTATTCCTATGGGTTCTTTAGCATTTTCCCCCTCTTTTTCTGCATTCTAAAGTGGCGGTGGAATACCCTAGAAGTTCAATTTGGGTATTTATTGAAATACTGTTTCGAAACGTACAATAAAAAAAAACCTTTTTCATATTTAAATCTTGATGACAATAAACAACGTTATATAGACTATACACAGAATTTACTACCACGTAATTTCTCATATGTATTTTTTTATTTATTTATTTACCCAATAAACCATAAAATCATGGCGATTCCTTTCCAAATATAGTACTACAATGTTATGAATTTAATTTGGCGTCAAAATGAAAAATAAAAGAAAATTTCATTAGTAAACGTAGGATTAGAATTTAAAAAGCACATTTTCTAGTGCTGCACATTTTATTTTAAATTATTTCAGATCGATGGTTCAACCATTCGTTTTAAAGGTATTGGCTTGGCAAGCTCTTTTTAAAGATACCCATCATGAAAATTTACTCCCCTCCAGGAGGGACTGACCCTCCCCCCCTCATTCCCAGCAGGAGAGGAGGCAAGGCTCCTACATACACTTTTTTTTTTCAGTTGACTGTCTATATTACATATAATTCTTTTAAATTTTATAATGATTATTAAAAAATAATTCACTTTATGCACATTTATACAAAACTTTGTCCTTTACATATACCACCATGTTAATAATTTAGAATAACCGGGATGGCAACGCAAGCTGTTGGACAATTTTTACCAAAAGTTGATAGGCACTAATTTATCTCAATGTGTATCTACATGCTAAGTTGTAAGAAATTTTGTGCAGTAGTTCCTGAGATACAGTTGCCACAAAATTTTGTCACACACACACACATACACACAGACAGACAGACATTTACTAAAAATGGTCAAAACTTGTTCTGCAGATTTCAAAACGTGTAAATCCATCAAAACACGAGGCCGAAAATTTTTTACGAATCCAATACTTTCTTCTATTGAATATAAAAGAAAGTAATAAAACATGATAAATATTCTATGTTGAAAGGAAGCATTTAAAATTAGATTTCTTTAAGTTTCTAGTATTCAACACTTAATGTACAATTATATATTAATATTTTCTATTAAGTATGCGCATAAATTTATAACAAGAAAATTTATAATGCTGGTAAATATTTTTGGATCAGAATGAAACAGGTTGGTCTATTTACTTATTTATTTTTTTCTTTTAAAGAATGTAATACAAATGTAATACAACTAGAGTGTAATACAACTAGAGTATTTGAAACATTTTTTTTATTATTATTTAAGTAAATTTTTAAAGACTATTACTTATAATATTTTTTTTATACTAACAATATTATTTTTTTAAATGTTTTAAACAAATTTATAAAGTTTTAAAGTAATAATTTAATCAGTTATAAATACTTTTCAAAGTATGTATGAATTCTTTATAATTCTAACTACTTACTCAGCATTTATTTTACTAAAAGAAAGTAACTTGATTTAAAGAAGAATATATATAGATATTATTAATACTTCCTATCAGCTGCCATGAACAGAATACTTTGGTCAATTTTTAAAAATTTATTTTATTAGATGCCATTTATTTTTAAAAATTGACCTAAGTATTCTGTTCTTTGTAGCTAACAAGATGTATTAATAATTTACCTATACTTTTCTGTAAATCAGTTCATTTCCTTTACAAAAATAAATAGGTTTTGATTAAAAAAAAAAAAAAAATCTATAGATACTTAGAAAAATATTTAATTCTCTAGAATTTTTTTTTTAAAGTTATTAATACATGAATATATAAATAAATATCTGTATAAGTTACTTTTATTGATTAAATGCTTAATACACTTAAATTTTGTATTAGCTACACGTACGATTTTTCAACCAATAAATTTACTCTATTTTATTCACAAAGGCCTTACATTTTCATACCGAAACACTGATTTTATTAAAAGATTTCGCAAGGAAATTAAATAGTTTTGAAGTCCTACACATATAATTAATTACTTTGTATAAGTGTTCAAACAGCGATATGAAATTAACAACCTGCTTACTTTTTTTTTTTTTTTTAATCCATTTATTTTCTGTTTATTTGGATTAAAACATATCGATAGGTACTTGAAAAAGAATTTCTTAGTGCTGTAATCGTATTTACTTATTTATCAATAAAAAATAAAATTGATTAATAAATAAAATAAAATGAAATAAAATTTGATAAATTAATAAATGCACTTTGCATGCACTTAAAATTTCATAATTAAATGAATAATATTACTGTACACTTAAACTTTCTTTTAATTAACAGCGATAAAAATTTCATCGAACACTTTTTTCATTCGAAAACCTTATTTTAATTCCTGTGTTTTATATTGAAATTAAAAGGGGAAATAGCGTGAATGAAAATATATCGAGAAATACAGCACGTATATTTATGGTTTTATTTGTCATTACGTTTATGTTTTATGCCACTCGAAGGCGAAATTTCCCGGCGGCGATACTCTGGAAGCGAAACTTTCGTAAACTACTTCTCGGGGGCGAAATTTCTGGGGGATGAAATTTCCCGGGGGAGAAAGTTCCGTAAACTAGATAAGGCGGTGTTGTGAAATCAAATTTTGGTATGAACGTATTGACAGCTTACAATCGGCAGCAAAATTATTGAAGCACACATCCACACATCCACACTTTTCACCCTTTTCTTTTTCTTTTTTTACTTTGATCACTAATTTTTATCATCAAATTATTATTATTTTTTTATATAAGCAGTATAAGATTAAGATCATGACTAGACAAATATTTACTTAACAAAACAGTATTAGGTACCCATCTTTTAAGTAGGAATTATTGCTGCTACTGATTCAATAATTTTGCTGCTGACTGTAAAATGTCCCTACAATGATGATAAAAATCCCTACGTTTAGTGCTACGGAGATCCATAGGATGTACTTTCATCCTTAGAATACCCTGAGGATGTTCTGTGGAGAAAATGCACCTCCTAAAAGTTCCTATTATGTCCCTACATGATGAAGAAAACTATTAAAAGTTCCCACGTGTAAGAATAAATCCTTACAGTTGCGAACACAGATATAAGATAACAAGTAATAGAGTTTTATTAATTATGTTTATATATGTATTTTTCTAGTGTGTATATGTTATTATTATTATTATTATTATTATTATTATTGTATTAAACAGTATGTGATCTACATTTTTATTAGAAATTCACATTTCTTACATTTTCCAATGGATTTATAACTAAATTATCTACATTTTAGCATTTTAAAAAATATACATTTCATTTTCATAGCATAACAATATAAATGGCTTAACAAATTTAAATTATTTCAACGAAAACCCTATTAAATAAGTACTTTTAATTTACATTACTTTATAGCCTATGAATGTTTCTCAATCTGATATGGTGTGTTAAAAACTAGAAATATCAAAGGTCAAATAAATAGTTTTTCTTGATAAAGACAGGAAAATCTTTTTAAGTAAAATCAATTTAAGAATTTCTTTCACGTATCGCTTGGAAATGCAAAGACGTATTAAGTTCGGCTTTGATGGTGTTAGTATTTTTTCGCATGTGTTTGGAGTTTAAAAGGAGCTGTGTATATTTCTTTATGGTGTATTATAGAAAATTTTATAAGAATGCATCCCATTAAAAATCTAGAAATAGCAAATAATCATAAAGGTCAATTTTGTTAAATACGAACTTTCTCGAATCTTTCACTATGTGTAAATTCTGAAGATATTTTAATTTTTTTCAATTGTTGTGATTCAGTAACGTATGCATATTTTGAAACAGTTATTTATTTATTTTTCAGTTTTAGTAAAACTGTTTTCTTGTTTGGTATTTTGTAATAAATCCTGGTAAAATGCAGTATATAAAAACTTCACGTATTGAGGTTCATAGGGAAAAAATATGCTACAAAACACAAATATATGTGAAAGAATTCTTAAAATATATCTTTATTTTCTCAGAAAATATAAAATTTCTTACATTTTTAGACATAATATTCCAGCAGAACACCATCTAACACCGGCATAACAGCAGTTTTAAGTATTTCATATTTAGTATTTTATATAATACAGTATTTTATTATAAAAATAATAACAATAATAATAGGGACATAATATGTATGTAAAGTTATTGTATGCATTAAACTAAAATCTAAAAAAATAATTTTTCATCAATTTTACTTTTAATAAAATATTTTACTTATAGAAAGTATGTAACTTTGAATTGAGAACTAATTAATAGTTGTTTTCTAATTTTGTTAATTGTTAAATTTTAATAATAAAATGTATAATGAATGATATTTTTCTCAAAAAATTTCTTCATTGTTAGTGTTTCAGAAATTATAATTCAACACACACACGCAAATTTCGTCTTTAATAAACAGTCAATATTATTTCATGTATTATATCAGTATTTTTATTCAAATGAGTATTTCCTTCGCTATCATCAGTATTTTAATTTAAAATTATTTTGTAAAGAAAACTACCAATGCAATACTTTCCCATAGAAACTTTTCAATTATCACTAAACAATTCGGTTGTGATAAGCTGAACATCATCAATTAAACACAATTTAACAGTAAACAGGCATACTGATAGTATTTTATCTCTGAAATTAATCGATTAATGTTTCGAATGATATTGAATAATAGGAAAACATCATTAATTTAACAGTCACAACAGATAAATTTTCCAAATTAATTATTCAGAATATCGATATGTAAATACATAATTATAGGATTCTGTGTTGAAATTTGACAGTACTCTATAAATTGTTTAAAGAATGTGATTAATAATGGAATAACAAATTTCGTATAGTTCAGTCGAAATTATTTTTCTGTTTAATTATTTTCCATAAAATTGAGAGAACGGAATTCATTAATAAAATAATTTTCTATTTAATTACGTAATTTATATAAAATATTTTATGAAATATTTTATGAATCTCGTAATGTTGATTTTGAATCAAAAATTCCGATAAATAACGTAATAACATTGTTAATTTGGGTCAGAAAAACAAAGTTTTTTTTCTCAAATATTTCATATATTTTCGGGTACATATTTTAAATTATTCTGTAGATAGCAAAATGGTAGTTTAATGACATGTTACTGGACGCTACATTTAGCCGTTTTTGTTAAAAATATAATTTTACGGAGTACCGTCTCTATTTTTGATTGACATTTTTCATGATCGTCACCTGTGTTATAATTATGTCCTATGTTATTGCAATAATCTATCACTAATCTTAGAAAAGGTATAAGGAACATAAATTTAACCATCTTTTAACAATTTTATAAGGTCCTAACACCTTTTTCGACTTATATACACTGAAGTATATCTTCATTCGTTACTATGGTGAAATAATATGCATAAATTTTATTGCATATATATCTTTAAAATTATTCTTACCTAGTTAAAAAATTATATTTCAAATACTTTTTCGTCTGTTTCATAATGCGATAGGTCAAGGGGAATAAAATGAATAAACATCACCTTTCCTTGATACAATTTCAGATTTCATTCGTCATAAATTAGGGTAAATTATTTTGTATTTAAATTAAGTCTATCACGTAAAGCGAACAGATTGTTAAATATATTGTTGGCTTTTTCTTTCACAATTTATATATATATATATATATATTGAATTCGTCTTTTTAAAATAACGTAACGAAAGAAAATGATTTTTTAAAAGAAAAAAAAATTGGTAGCTTTTGAAGACATATGCACAGTTGTCCACATTTATGTTTTTCAACTACCATAGCTTCTTAGCTAATTCTTAAATATTTAACAGAAAACGCTTTCTTTCTTTCTTTTTTTTTTTTTTTAATGCTATCACAGATTTTACTGTTTAAATAAAATTAATCTTTTTGCTTAATTGATTGGTGTTACAAATACGTAAATCTTGACATCTATGCATTTAAAAATTCCCAAGCAGCGAAATAATATCGGCCAATACTGAAATTTGAAAGACCAGCAAATATTACATACCATAATTTTTTACCATTATCAGCCGATGTCGGAGTAACTGCGTCGGACCGAACAATTTCACTGTAGACCAACTTAGAATATTTATGGGTTCGTTAAGTTTGTTTTATGTCCGCTATTTTACGAAAAATAAAATTAAATTTAAAAACAAATGACAAATTTTTAAGAATATTCAAGATTATAGGTCCTGCATTAGGCAATAACCTTCAATACAGGACAAGACTGGTTAAAATGCCAATCTTAACCGACGCTCGTCGATTTCGGGCAAAACTAGACGGAATCGGATTGCTTGCTATTAATGCGGTAATGTATAGGATAATTCTGCTTGGATTTAATTTTTTCCTACAAGTACAGTGTATGTTATATATATATATATATGTGTGTGTGTGTGTGTGTGTGTGTGTGTGTGTGTGTGTGTTGCCTCGTAAGTCAAAAGTGATAGTCATCTTTTTAAATCTGATGGAATTGTTATGGTGTGTCTCTCACACGACTTTCTCTTACCCTGAATTTCAATACTATAAAGACAGATTGTATATTAAGTCTTAAGATCAATAGCGAAGATAATAAAGTTCAATTCACTTTTAAAATAGTCTAAAATAGGTTTAATAACAGATTTATTTCACATGTTATTATGTGTGAGGTACCGTCTCTCCCAACCCCTCGTTCAATTATGGTGCATACAATAATAATAAAATAAAATAAAATCTTTTATTAATTTGCCTTTCGACTTATTAATCTTGGTAAAATTTTTAAATGGCAAGCTAATACGCACTTCAAAATAACAAATACAAAAATACAAATTAAAAATTTTCAAAATACAAATTCAAATTTCCTTAAAGTTATTCGTTTTTAAGTTAAGTTAATATCAGATATACATACAGATCGACCACTAAAACTTGGTCTTTCGTAATCAGGGCACCTCAAAACATGATATTATGTAAAAAGTCAGATATAAAAATTCCAAAAAATACTTTGTTTACAGCATGCGCATGAAAAATTAATTTTGCTTGATGACCAACGGTCGTTGATATAGTAAAAATTAGCAATGCCCTTTCATCAGTTTAATTCAGTACAACAGAACGTTTAACTTAATTTCAGGTAGCCCTATATATTTTCTATATTTAATATGCACTATAAACAATATTGTGTACTTAAATTCAGTCTTACTTGAAAAACATCTAACACAAATGAAAATACAATTCTAGCAATTTCCATATACATCCTCCAATACATCTAAATACTTTGGGTGCGAAAAAATTAAGAAAAAAGAATAATTAGAATAGTGAATAAAAGGAAGACAAAACTGGTTTTAAACAAACACATAGATGACTGGCTTTAGTTTTCATCTATCTGTAATGCATTCTTAACACCAGTTTTCCTTAAGTTCTCTTTTCTAAATGTGTTGAAATTTTTCATTTTTTCCGAATCTTACTTTTGAAAAAAATTGAATAATTATTTGTTTAAAAATTATAACTTATTCTAAAGTTATATAATGATATGATAACAAACATGCCATTAAAATTTTATGTTTCTATATAAAAATTACACGTAAAATAACAAAACTAGAAAGCATGTAATTGTTTTAGTTTTGTACACTATTGTTTAATCCACGATTATAACTTCGATAGTTCTGATAAAAACTCATCCTTTTAAAGTAATAAAATTATACTGAAGATAATTAATTGTAATTTATATGTAAAACAAATAAAATTATTTTTGCACTACATGCATTATTCTTAAATAAAATACAGTGACTATAAAATATTTCCATCCAAAAGCGTTAAAATGAGTTGATACATATTTGAAACAAAAAGTTCAACAGAAATAAACAATTGAATAACAGTAATTGTAAAAGCACTAATATCTTAAGTAACAAAATAATAATAAAATGCAATATAATATTTATCTACATGTATATTGTCACGAAGTAGTAGAATGCATAATTGCATACATACAGATATATTTTGCAGCAATTGTACCTTGAGAATTGATGGTGTTTTACTCAACTCGAAAGAAAATGCACTGAAACTATTTAGAGATGAGCTAATCCATTCTTTTTCTTTTACTTTTTTCTTTTATTTATCTTTAATATAAATAAATTACGTATATGCACATGCACATTTGCTCGAATATATTTAAAGAGGGAATATTGCATACAATACATTTCTAAGAGTAGTAGAATGCATATATATGTCATGTGTGTCTGCGTGCACCCAGGAGGTAAAGGACACCATGTCACAAAAATGAATTGTTTTAGGAATGATGATATAATGAAATTAATTAATGATATTTGTCATGAATAGACTGCTCAGGTAACCCTGTTGTTGTGGTTTTCTGGCAACCCTGCAGTGTGATCCTTTGTCTCCGTTTTATTAAAGATCTTTATTTTTCTTGTAATGTGCATGTTTGTGATTTATTTAGATATTTTTGACTCATTTTAAGATGTGTATAGAGTGTTTTTTATATAAGTTATGTAATCACATATTAATTTCTTTATGAGTTGTGTTTGTAATATCCAAGAATGGCTTAATTTGATTTATGTTTATAGTTTATGTACATCATTTCTCTGAAGATGGTTAAAAATTGAATATTAACCGAAACGTCGGAATGTAAAGATATTTTGGAATATAAAGATATTTTAAATAGTTTGATACGTTGAAAAGTAGGGTTTTATTACTATTTTTATAATTTAATTGACAGCATATATAAGTGGAATATATTTCTTTACCATAATTATCATACAAAAGTTTAGAAAAGACTCGAAAAAGCTAAACTTTTAACTGACGATTGTAAATGTTAAAAATATTTACATTTTCTTCATTTTTCTCGATAATATTTTTGAAAATCTTCAATATTCTTTTTATATTGAATATTTATATTTAGTATATCCTATCAAACTTTAACTTTAAATATATTATATACCATAGAAAGAATACAGTTTTTTAACGTTTTAAAAATAAATAAAGATTTAACTAATGTCTAGAATGCCCCTCTACACAAATTATTCGCGATATTTTATGTATTTTCAGTAGGGAGCATCCATTAGTGAACTTGAATGACATAAATCAGTTCAGAGAATTCTATGAATGTTTACGGGAATTAAAGCGAGGACAAAATATCATATGGACAGACAGACAGAAATAAGAATAAAACTTAATGTGCAAGTTCCTATTGGGAAGCATAAAATTTTTTTAATTGAAATATCATGCTAAACCTACATGCAAATATTTACTTAGTAACATGACATGGAAAACGAATCTGATCGGTAGCAGCTTTCGCCATACGGACTATTAGGTTTTCGTGATGTTTAATATTTAATTTTGTGCATTGTTTTTATGAAATCAAATCCAGAAAGACTGATTGTATAAAATTGCCCCTAAATATGCAGTTCAGTAAATAGGAATGAATAATTTATATCCTAGTATAATAAACTAAAAAGTAATGCAGAAATCGTTTCAGTTCGAAATAATTAAGCACAACCTCTATCAGGAGAAATATTAGAGAAAAAAATAGAAGGTACTCTACAAAATTTAATTTCTACGAATTTTTCCACATAAAACATGATATTCAGAAGATGGATTATTCATTCTCCATTAGGATAATGATCATTACAAAATAAAGTACTTTTACTTCGAATTTAATATAACAATTGTAATATGCTGATTAAAATTCGTTTGGGTAATAAACGATTTTGTAAAAGCAAATTTTTGTCGTATAAGTGTTAAAAATAACATTAAAATTTTGTTATTAATATGACATTATACACCAATAATCACTAAAAGGACTGTTGTGTTCAACAATGAAATATTCCATGCAAAGGACTAGGGAGTTTTGCCCGGCTCGCTCGTTATTATACCTGAATGAATCATTTATAAATATAAATCCAGTAATATAAAATCTCAAATAGTGAAAACACTGAAACGCAATTCCGTTAAAATTGGTGTAAACCGGTTGTACTCTAATGAATAGGCAGGGGAATCTCTGCACAAAATTTCAAAGCGATAATTTCAGTAAAATAGACGATAAGTAAGTAAAAGAAACACAATGTTGGTTTAATCGTTGTCATACAACTATTTAGGCCCTTAACTTTATTTTTAGTAATCAGATATATGATTCCGTGTGAGGTGTAGCCAGCTTTACATTATGTACTCTCCTTCTAGATTACGAAAATACTATGCTATTAACAAAATAAAATTACCAAATGAAATGAAACAAGCAACTCACTAAAGAATTATTTCAATTCTAAAACTAAACCTCATATCTTTCTTAAGGGCCCGCTTCACTCACCGCCGCCGGAAGCCGAAGCTCATGTTATTCTATGGGAAATTTTTCTTTACAAATAACTTATTAACTAATACATATTTTTAAATTCTGCTTTCACATTCTGAAAATTCCCAGCTGTTAAATTGACGGGCCTTTTGAAAAATATATTTTTTTATTTTTTAATGTTTTATTTTGAAACTGCAAAATACGAATTTTCAATATGTGATTTTTTTTCATTTTGCAATATCAAAATAAAATATTAAAAATTAAAGAAATACATTGTTAAAAAAGGTCCGTCAATTTAACAATTGGAAATTTTCTGAATGTGAAAACAGAATTTAAAAATATTTATTAATTAATAAGTTATTTGTAAAGAAAATTTCCCCATAGAATAACATTGGCTCGGGCTTCCGGCGACGGTAAGTGAAGAGGGCCGTTAAAAAAAAGAAAAATAAGAATTTAAATAACACCCAAAGAAGGCATTTATATGAACTAAATTAAACATAACCTACTTCTAAGCTAAACAATTAAATAAATAAATGAAAGTAGAAGAAAACCCCATAAAATATTCTGTTTGTGTATATATATATATATATATATATATATTGCTACAAAACCACGCACAACGTGCTAACTACTCTCTAAATACACATACAAATGGTTTTACGAAATAAGAGGTGAAATACAAGCACAGCGGTGTAGCCATATGTAAGCGAAGAGTGTATTCAATTATCTATTTAAAACAAGAAAAATGTAGACACTTAAAATGAAATGTCTTTTATGATTACTACTGTCCAGGAGCATAGTACACTATAAGTAATTTTTGAAAATTAAGGCTAGGAATTTAAATATACATAAATATTTTTTTTAATTCTAATTATGCAAAAAATCGAAAGTTCAGTTTGAAATAAATGAAATTTTACTTAAATTTAAATACAAATATATAGTTAATTTTTTAAACGTGTCATTCTAAAATGATTATTAGGATTAAAAATAAATCGATTTTACAATAAGAGAAAAAAAAATGTGTCAGTAGATTACCCATTTTCATTAACGTACATACTTCACGAACATTTTCTTCAAACACATACATATAAAAAGATTATCTCACTAATATATTACTTATACATATCATGTTTTAAATTTTTATATCATAGTTTTCTGACAAAATCATTCATTAGGTGACTTAAACAAATAATAATAAAATGTTTATTCTGTAGTTATTAAAATAAAACTGTGGTTATGTGTTTCTTTAACTTAATTAAAATTATTTAAATACAATATACGTATTCAATAAGTAGTCTAAATACGTTGTAAAAAATCACTAATATATACTAGATATACTGTAGTATTTCGAAAAGGCATAATTGAGATAAATATAAGAAAGCTAATACTTGGGTTTTGGCTAATAAGATAATACGTTTTTTCGTTGTTTCACCAATTTAAATTATTTTTTCGTATGCTAATTTGAGGGTGTGTGTTTGTGAGTAACGTATACCTCGGTATAGAATAGAATGATATTACTAAAGAATTGCATTTTTCTTATTCAGTTATGTATCTTTTCTAAAAAAATACACTACAACTACTTTTTATCAAAATTTAAGCCAATTACTGGAAGAAAAATCTTGTAATGAATTAGGTTATATATCTACAGTCTTTTTTTTTTCAGTAATTGTTCTTAGGTATCCAAATAATGCTGAAAAAATGCATGCATATGATTTTGGAACATTGGAACAATTCACTGATTATAGCGATTTTTATTTTCTGTTTTCTTTCCGTTCGTCTTTATTATGAATTATTCATGATTCATTATCATGCCCCTCTTACAACCAACGTCGAAAAATGCAATTAAACCAGTCCATTCTTTTTCTAATGACTGAATAAAATTATCATTAAGGGAATATTTTTTACACTATGCAACTGTTATTTTTTTAGAAAAAAAAATAGCAAGTATCACATTATGTTTAGACATTATAGTGTAAACTGTTGTAAAATCTGTAACACAAAATGGTTTAATGTATTTTTATGATTTTGAAATGTACTATAAATTACACTTTAAGAATTTTATTTTTATTTTTTACAAAATTTTATTGAAGAAAAATATGGACTATAAAATTCGACAGATACTTAATATGGTAAAATATGGGTATAGTTAATTTTAGTTTATGCTATATAATTTAAATATCTCAAGGACGTTTTCTTAAACAATTTCATACATTTATCACATTAAAAAAATAAGTGAAAAACTTTAAATATCTATTGTATTTTAATCTTAAATATAGGGGAGACCCGTGTACCTAGGGCCGCTTTTTTTCAGTGCCCTAAAACAGAGCCCTTGACCTGTTTAAAATTATCAAACTGATATGTACATATCTTTAGGACTAATTACTTCCAATTGGGATTAATATAAATACCTAAAATAATAAATTCCGAGAAATAGAAGGTTTTAAAAAAACTTCACTCATGGTCCTAGGTACAACACCCTCATTGTACCTGGGGCCAGACCTCATTGTACCTAGGGCCATTCTCTCAAATCTAGATTTCCCTTTGTATTGAATAGAAAATAAGCATATAAACATGTATTTTATAAAATAAACAGTATCAAGAAAACAATTTTTTTATCATATAATAAATATTATGTTGTTGCCTTAATTTGAAACACGAAAATTTACACATTTTTTTTTTCGTTGGGATATTCTAACAGAATGTTTCTTTTCTTCAATTTTTTTTTCTGGAGTGTCTCTGGAATTTCTAGATCTCTCTGGTTTTCGGTCACATCTTTTCTTTGGTGTGGGAGGTTTTGCTTTAGGTAAAGGTTTTACTTAGGTTCGTACCTGTTAAAGCATGACACACGAAAAGATGTTAGATGTTGAAAGTTTCGAAATTTCATCAGGACACGAAACAGAGACATCCAGCTCTATCATTGTTAATTCACTTACTTCCTGGAAATTCTTTTATTATTATTATTATTATTATTATTATTATTATTATTTATGGAGTGATCTTGTCTTTTAGTCACATTCAAACTTAAATATTCATCCTCAGTGAATGTGTTTTGATTCATTGGCCATATGGCGGATACACGAAAGCCTGATAGAATGTTAGCGAGAGTAAAGGCCGACGGACAGAATTTGCCAACATTTTCAGCAACGTCATATATAGTGATTGGTGTACCAGGGTTTGCCAGCATCTAATTACTATAGGCTGTACTGTGTTTCTTAACACTTTCGCGACCGCTGACGTAGATTCACGTCATTTGAAAACATGAAACTCCACAAGTGGGCGTTTCTTTTGCAATTTGTATGTTATTTGTTTCTAAAAAATATACATAATATTCATATTTGTACAATCAGTATATGGATGCAAATACTTTGATTAGAGAGAGTATGATTACAATGCATATGCATTTGTAATATAAATGCGAATACGGAAAATTTTGTTTCGAAAAGTTGCAACTTAAGAGAAAAACGCCCACAGGCGGACCATACTGTCAAAAAGACAAAAACATGCGGTCGCGAAAGTGTTAAAAGGTTCGAACACACTGGCCCTAGGTACAAGGCAGCTATGTGGCCCTAGGTGCAAGTTTTGGTAACTTCATTCAAAATGCCTTCCACTAAAAAATCCACAAGGAGAGAGAACTAATTAAATATCTCATTTATTACTCAATCTAACAAGCAAAATTATACACTAGAAATGAAAGAAAAATATTTGACTCGCCTTTGTAAAATACCAAAAGAGATGAGCTGCAAAATTTTACTGCAGACCATGTAAATTCGTTTTCTACATGTAACTTGTTAAAACTTTCTCCTCAAAAGTTCAAAAGTAGTTGTAAAAATAGCAATTGTTGTTGTTACTCGCCCAATTGAGTATCAAAACTTAAAATTAAATATTATTCAAATAAAGTGGGGTGGCCCTAGGTACACGGGTCTCCCCAAATATATTGTATTATAACCTTAAATATATATTGTATTTCTATCAAAGTTTTCAAATTTAGCGTATTATAACATAATAATTCATATTTTGTAGTATATAACTAAAAATACAAAAAAGTCTTTTTTAAAATGCATTATATATGATCATAGCATTTTCCAAAGTAACTGATGTGCTTTATAAAATTATGAACTAGTGAAATTTGCAAATTTTTATTGAATAAATCAAAATTTGTAGAGAATCTTGATATGCAAAATTTGAAATAAATGATACACTAAATCAATTTGTAACAATGAAGCGAAATTAAAAAAAAAATTATATATATATATATATATATATATATATATATATATATATATATACTAGCAGGCAACGCCCGCTTCGCTGGTCCCTATTTTTAAATGAATCACTCTAATAACTGAATTCTCAAAATTGAATTCATTTTTATCACGTGAAAAAAAAAAAAAAAAAAAAAAAAAAAAAGAGAAACGAAATCTGATTAGGAAAAATGTCGCATCGAGTTCTCACTGCCTTCGGAAAAAATTCCCAAAATGCTCTAACTTTTTTTGTATTATTTCCCCCCTTCGCCCCCCCCCCCCTCCCGTCTATCCTAATAATTTTACAAATTTGAAAATATCCGCAATCGATTTGTAGGTATCAAAAACCTCTATGCACCAGTTTTGAACTATCTATCTCTATTTTTATTTTTTTTGCCCCTCCGTTCCCCCCTTCTCGCCCCTCCCAATAATTTTAAAAATTCGAAAATATCCGCAATCGATTTGTAGGTATCGAAAACCTCTATGTACCAATTTTGAATGATCTAACTCTATTTTACTTTTTTTGCCCCTCCGCCCCCCCACCTTCCCGGCCCTCCTAATAACTTTACACTTTCGAAAATATCCCCATTCGACTTGCAGTCCTCTAAAACCTATCTGTACCAATTTTGAACGGCCTAACTGTATTTCTGTTTGTTTTTGCCCATAGCCCCCCTTAGCACCCCACCCTCTTCCCACCCCTCCTAATAATTTTACAAATTCGAAAATATACGCAATCGATTTGTAAGTATCGAAAACCTCTATATACCAATTTTGAACGATCTAACACTGTTTATATTTTTTGCCCCCCCCCCACCCCTCCCTTCCCACTTTCCCGGCCTTCCTAATAACATTACACTTTCGAAAATATCCCCATTCGACTTGCAGGCCTCTAAAACCGATCTGTAAAAATTTTGAACGGCCTAACTGCATTTCTATTTGTTTTTGCCCATAGCCCCCCTTACCGCCCCACTCCCCCCCTTTTCGCCCCCCCTAATAATTTTACAAATTCGAAAATATCCGCAATCGATTTGAAAGTATCGAAAACCTCTATATACCAATTTTGAACGATCTAACTCTATTTTATTTTGCCCCCCCCCTCCTCTCCCCCCTTCTCGCCCCTCCTAATAACTTTACACTTTCGAAAATATCCCCATTCGACTTGCAGGCCTTTAAAACCTATCTGTACTAATTTTGAACGGCCTAACTGTACTTCTATTTGTTTTTGCCCGATACCCCTCCCCCTTGCTGTCCCACCTGGGGGCTGAATTTCTAAAATTCCAGAAATTGGTTTTTAGATATCTGTATTAGCTATATTTTAGAGCAAAAATTTCACGTACATCTATTTTTTTGTTTGAGATATATAGGATTATGCGAAATCACGTTTTACGCATGTGAAATCACGTTTTGCCCCCCCCCCCCCCCCCTTGGGGACCGAATTTTGAAAATTCCACAAATTTGTTTTTAGACATTTGTATTAGCTATATTTTAAAGCAAAAACTTTACGGATATCTGTTTTTTTTTTTTTTTTGTTGTTTGTTTGAGATATGAAGGATTTTGTGAAACCACGTTTTGCCCCCCTCCCTTGGGTAGCGAATTTTGTAAAATCGCTTCTTAGTGGATGCCTACGTCAAAGAAAGTACATTGTCACAAAATTTCATGCTTCTAGGTCCAGGGGTTTGGTCTTGGCGATAAGGAATCACCCCCTCACTCACTCAGTCAGGAAGTACTCTTTTATATATATAGAGATAAGCAAAATAACAAAGGACAAATGAAAAGCAAACCCAAAACACATGAGGGCTATCTTCAGGGGAGCTCCCCCATGTAGGGAATGAAATATGAGCAGTTTCAAACGAAACGTTGGCTATTTAGCCAAAAAAAAAAACACTTTTCTAACCTCCTAACTTCTCACAGATGGAAGCAAGACCATACAGCAAACGAATTTAATTAGCACAAAGCATAAAAAGCAATTAAATTCATAAAGTACAAAAGTAAATACATCAATACAAAATACAAGAATATAATTATTACAAGAATATAAATAAACACAGGAATAAACTCAAAAACCCAGTAGAATGATGAAAATTGAACCCCCTCCCCCCTCAATCAAAAATATAGAGCTCGCTTCGGCTGGTAGGCAACTTAGCAGCTCCACTTACAAATCTATATTTTTGATGGACGGGGGGGGTAACGTTTCCTCATTCTACTGACTATTCGAGTTTGTCCCTGTATTTATTTATATTGATCAAAGTGGTAATTTAGGTGTACCAGCCAATTCTTCTTATTTTAAGATTTTTCATGAATGAAAAGTTATTGGTAAGTAAGTTCTGAAGAAATAGGAGCTGAGTGACTGCATCCGGGATTCTTTGAAACAACAAGTGAAATGTAAAAGAAAAACTAAAATTATAAAACAGTGGTTTTTTTTTTTTTCAATTTGAGTTATAAAGATCAATCTTTAGAAAAAAGGATTACCAAGATTCCAAATAGAACATAATCGGAAAATTATGTTCTATTTGGAATCACAATATTTCTCTTCTGAATATAGTGGGAGAATTTTCTTCTAAGGTTTATTCTAATAATGTCATAGGTAGTAGGTGTACTCTACGGAACATGGATTAGCTAACGTTTCAAGATTTCACAGTCCTTCTTACAATTTCCCCCTCTCCAGTCACCAAATCCACTGCTATTCTATGGCGAAATTTGTCTATAAAAATTACGCAGTACCTAATGCATCTTTTTTTTTTTTTTTTTTCTTAAATTCCTTTTTCACATTCCGTAAATTTACAGCCGTTAAACTAGTACTATTTTTTCCAAAAATTGAATCTTTTAAACATTAGTATATCATTATCGCTAAAATATGAGAAAATTGCACTCAGTTGATTTTTCAGATCTTTCCTACTCAAAAACGTAATATTCAGGATTTCAAAAATCAATTTTTGGGAAACGAATACTAATTTAAAGGTTATAGGTTTTCAAAATGTGAAAACAGAATTTAAAAATATACACTAGGTAATGTATAATTTTTAAACGCATTTTCCCATAGAACAACATAAGCTTTATCTGACATTTATGACCAGTGATGTACGTACCCCCTAATGTGTCTCGTAATGTCAAAAACATTTTCTTCTACATTTTTGTCTTTTTACAGTGGTATGCACTGCGAGAACCAGTTTTTTTTTTTTTTTTTTTTTTTTTTTTTTTTCCGATTATACAATGATTAATCTAACCTATTATGAATTTTGATAAACCGAGCGTATATAATAAATGCTCTTGGATAGTTCTCCATATTTTTTTCAATATATAGGATAGTTATTTTTAATGTTAATGGTAAATGAGTTATATGAACCAAGGAGCAAAAATTTAAATAAGAATGAATAATTCAAATTTATATTGATAGATGGAGCATTTCATGCAATTTAGAAAAGAAAAGTTAAGCAAATTCGAAAAGATAGAAGTAGTCAATCTGATAAAATTATTCTTTAGCATGAATTTAAAGGGAAAATATCGAGATTTATTAAGTTGTCGTATCAAAGCGGTAGTCCTTTTTCAACAGCACTGCGAGAATATTGACGTTTGATTATTAATTTGAAGAGAATGAAGAATTGGGTATGCGCTGTGAGAAAGATGACGGAAATTGGTTTAAAATAAAACTGCAGCAGAAATCATATTTTTACAGCAATTTTTGCAATTTCTAAGCATAACTCAAAATGCTATGGCCCTTTAGACGATTATCATGTTCGACCACATTCGACACTTAACGCGCTTGTAGGAATATGAGGAATATATGTTTATTTAATTCTGTTTAGTACAGTATCATTGTGTCAAACTGTATCTACTAGAAAATTTGCACATGTGCTGAATTTTTCTTGGATGTCCCTGCACACGAACTATTTATAGAATTTTTACAAGAAATTACGAATGGCCTCTCCATATTATACGAATTTATAATATCAACTTTGAACTTCGAGCTAGTATTTTTGAGTTAATGTGATAACAGTCGCACAGAAAAACACAAACCTCTAAAATGTTGATTTAAACTTCATTTTCAAATTCCGGGTACCTTAAAACTTACGAACATATCTAAAACACAGTTTAAAAAAATTGACCCAAAACAAATAGTTTTCATATCATATATGAATAAGAGAAAATAAAAATTACATGTTCAATGTATTCTTTATTCAACAATTGAGCTTGCGTACAAACTCGAAATATCTGTGTTGAAAATTTAGGTCATCGGAGTAGAGTTAAAATAATCGATATGACTTCGTTTTTCCCACAACAGGGAAACATCGGGGTCATAAATGTATTTTCTCGCCGGAAAAAAGAAATTTTACAGTGAGTTCATTATTTACATTTTAAGTATCTTTAACGAACTGAAAAAGAAAGTTAATTGTTTTACTCTCTTCAACATTAAAAATTAAGTAAACATATTAGCATTAAATAAATATTTCTTGAAAAAAAAAATTTATTTTCAAATTATTTGCCGTAATTTTAATAACCTTTACCTCAAATTTTGTACTTGATATATTTTTTTCAACTGACACTTCTTCTTCTTCTTCTTCTTCTTCTTCTTTTTTTTTTTTTTTTTTTTTTTTTTATATATATATATATATGAATATTGCATTTTATTTTAATCTTAGTAATAAAATATTTATATAATAAACCTATAATTTAACAAACAAAATTACAGTAAGGAACTTAATTTGAGTTTGGTACTTAATAACGTAAATTATTTAAAAGATTTGAATTTTTATTCTACATGTTTATAATTAATTCTTTATCTTTGTATTAAGATTTTTCTTCATTAGAATTATAATCTTTAAGTTTTTTATGTGTTAAATTTACAATAAGTTATTTAACTGTGTTTTCTAGAGTGATATGCATGATTGAATATTTTAAATATTCTTTTGTTTTCAATAATATTGCTTAGTGTGTCTGCATGAAGTGTAACATTTTAAGTATTTTCTGTCAAAAAAATTAATTAGTAACTTTTAATCTCTAACACAAAACAGTTATTATAATCATTAATATTAATTAAAGATACATATTTCAAACATTTTTTTAAGTTTAAATGATATTAATTTATGTGTACAATATGCTAAACTTGTATAATACATTTTAAATTTGCTTAATCCCAAACAAAAATATTTAAGCTGAAAAAAAAAAAAAAAAAAAAAAACTAAATTTAAAATTAAACTGACTCCTAAAGATCTTTGTTTGTACTGGATTTTAATACTTCTAACACAATATTTTTAATTAAAATAAACATTGAAGTCAGACACTTGTCCCGAAATCTTGGGGTCCAGGGACATGAGATTTAGGGTGTTCTCCTACCATCACGTGTTATATTAATGCTTAACTGCATAATTCTAGCACTGAAATTGACCTCTTGCTTTGATCCTATAGAAAAGTTTTTTTAAACTCATCTTTTTTGCACTTTGTAAATTTTGGTTCTATCAGGAAAATGCTGCTGCAAATATTACACTAATTATTCGAAAAATAAAGCACAATAAGCACATAACAATTGTGTCATTAAATTTATAGATAATATCATATCAATACTACTACTACGAATAATAATAATCGGCTCTCATACAAATCTAGATATTTTCAATAAACAGAATTTTTTCGTCAGCGATTTTTTTTTTCTTTTTTTCAAAATGCAAATATTTATTTACTTTTTTTTTTTTTTTTTTTTAATGAAGGCCATGTAATTTAACTCACTGCAGTTAAGTTGCTCCATTCAGCCTTTATTTGCGCATACATTTTTTTACGTAATAATGAGATGTATTACGTAAGATTAGATTAAACAAAAATTAGTTTATTAGATTAAAAAAAAAAAAACGCACCATTTCCTATTATTTATATTCCAACCTTAATTAAGAATATTTTCTTTTAAAAATAATTAAATAAATAAATGTCGGAAAACTTTGCACAGTATATGAGTAAAAAACAACTTTTCTTTCTTTTTTTATCCTTTTTTTTTTTTTTTTTTTTTTTTTTTTTTTAAGAAGTAAATTAATTTTTTTCTGATTCAATTTCTTTCATTATAGCTATTAAACTTCGTAAGAATAAAATTTCCATTACTATGCAAGTTGACTAAGGAAGACATGTGAACAGTCATGATATTTTTAATCTTTCCGTCAAATGGAGTCATCTCTCTATCTAAGTATGTGTTAGTCTATCTTCTGTCTCGCTGTCATTGGAGAAAGAGCGTCCATTAATTAATATGTGAGAAATTTTAAAACTTTGCTAAGATGAGTATATTTAGAAATATACTCATCTCGCTTATAAATAACCATTTTTTATTTGTTTGTAGATTAGATTTTAGATTTTTATAAATATTATTTAGGAAAGTTATTTTTCAAAGTTCTTGCAGGACACATTTATTTATTCAAATATTTTCGGTATAATTCCTTACTCTCATAAAAATTAAAAATGGCTGTCAGTTGTCTCATTACGCACAGACCGCGCTTTCCTGTCTGACCAACATGCTTTTAACATCACCAAAGTCTAACTCTAAAGCTCAAAAACAATTTTATTTACACCTTGAAAAAACAAACAAAGTTTGACTGAAAGTAGGGATGGAATTTTGATAGCTATGTATTCGGTGCAGCTTATTTGAAATCTCATTATCGAAAACGCCTTTTAAAAAAAGAATTTTTAATGTTGTTAACCACATCCTCGCAATTCAGCTGTTCTGTTGTACAAAAAAATTAGTATTATTACTTATACGCAATTTATGCCATTTAATATCTCAGATCCACCAAACCCAGAATCGACAACGGAACCCACTACAGTTTCCACTTCAAGTTTGGCACCGATTTCAACGAGTCCTCATCCAGGGTTATTCGGATTAATTAATTAACAAATATAAGTTTTGGTAGGGACGATGTTTCATCTCCAGATCGTGTGTGACTTTTTCAGGAGATAGAATGCAACTAAACGAAAAACGAAAATTTGCGGTATAGGTTGAAACAACGGTTAAATTAGTATTGCAGGACGAGTTAATGTAGAAAAGCAAAAGAAAAAACTTTCCTACATAAAGAAGAAAATTTTTCAAAAAGGATTTTTTCCAAAACACAGAAAGAGTCGGAAAAATCGTAGAGTCAAGAAACACGCAGTGAGCAAAATTTAGGAGGAACAAGAAATTAGAATCTTCGCTGTCATTTTAAAGCAGTTAATCCGCAGCACAATGGGTTCAATGTACTATATGCAAACGCTAGGTACATGAATAATGTGTAGTTATTTGAGAAATGCTTGCCTTCATTAAAAACGATTACCGCAATTAATTCTATTTATAATTGAAAAATTTTTAATCTTTTTTATAACATATTTTTCATACGCAAAATTTATATTTTTATAATGTTATTGCATCAGCAAAAGTGATGTATTAAATTATTCCTTTACGATATTTTGCGTTTTCGTTCGTATGAAATAAAAACTAAGATTTTGAACATTTCTTTAACTTCTACACTCTCAGATTTTAAACAAGTGACGTGGGTTAATTTACCCCTAAATCGTGGCAGAATAGCCCAAGCGAACTGGTGCTAGATTGAGCTTCTAAATTAACACTGACTGTTCAACTTTTACCATAGTGTAAGTGCACTGATTATGCTAATTTAAAAATTTGTTTAAATTTTAAGTTATTACTCTCTCTAAACCCATATATATCATAGATAAAGTATTGTTTTTAAGTCAAATTTTCGAAATTTAGTTTTTGTTATAATTACACGTTTTGAGGTACCCTGAATTGAAAAAGAATGTTTTTAGCGATTGGTATATGTGTGTCTGTGTGTCTGTCTGTTGTCAGCATATCTCAAAAACAAATTATAGCAGAAAATCCAAACTTGATATTCTAAATGTGCATCATATAGGAATTCTACACTAAACCTTTACTTAAGATCAGGGAAATGGTTCATGTACAGGGACATTCAAAAGAATTCAAATATATTATGTCTATGGGGACATTTATGGTAAGTACAATGTGGCATCTATAGGCTGTCTTAAACGAAACGGAATGAACAAAATTTATTATATGCATAAAAGCATGTTTTGTATAGGTTTTGGTGTGAAAATCAATCATCATTCGTTTACAGGGCTACCCAAAGTATTTGGATACATTGAGGTCTACTATATTGGAATTTGCTAGAATTGTAATTCCTTTTGTGTTAGGTGTTCTTCAAGTATTACTAAATTTAAATACACACTATTGTTTATAGTGCAAATTTATTATAGACAATATACAGGGCAACCCAAAATTAAGCTACGCGTTCTTTTCTTTTCAATATAATTGGTGGAAGTGCTTTCCTACTTTTACTATGTCGATGAACACTGCTCAGAAAGCAAAATTAATTTTTCATACTTTAAGTAAAGCGTCTTTAAAGTTTTTATTCCCTCTCTATTTTTTTTTTTTTTTTTTTTTTTTTTTTTTTTTGCATAATATCACATTTTTAGGCCCACTGATTACGAAAAACAAGTTTTTAGCGGGTGATGTGCATGTATATCTGTTATCAGTGTAATTTAGAAACAAATAGCTGCAGGAAATTAAAATTTTGTATTTTGAAATTCGCGTTTTGTTGGCATTTAAAAATTTGATCAAGATTGGTAAGTTTGAAAGCAGCCTAAAAATAGTTTTTTTTTTTTTTTTTAATAAATAATTGTATGCATTATAACTGAATTACTGGTTGAGGTGACGGCAGACCCCTCTCAAAGAATTACATGTCCAATAAAACTGTTCCTAAACCTATTTCATATTATTTTAAAATTACATTGAGCTTTATTATCTTTCGCTATTCATTTTAAGGCTAAATATGCAATTTACCTTTATAATATTGAAACGTTTGGAAAGAGAAATGCGTGTGAGTAACACACCAGATTATGTTTTTTTTTAAAAAATTAGAATAAAAAGCGAGCAAACTATTACCTGTCTATTCTCTATTAGTACTTATTTATTTATTTATTTTTTTTTTTTTTTACAAACAATAAAAAACATTTACACGACAGTTTTTATGTATTTCCTTTGATATTAATATGATCTGTATATTCCTTTTAAATTTTTATTTAATATAATGATTAAAATGCGTGTTGAAATTCATGTACATGTGTCTATAAATAGCATTTATCTGAAAAATTTAATAATAATTCTGCGCATGTCTACACTCTCTTAAATGTCAATGTATAAGTATATATAAAAACATATTTTAAGTCATGACATATATTTATAATTCATTTGAAATTTTGAAAATGATATTGTAGGTGAAAGACTGGAACAATATATATTGTGAAAACTATGAAATGTTTATATATAAACGTTAATTATTGTTACAAAGTTGTCAAGAGATGGAAATGTACACTTAATTTAAACACAATATTATTATTTTGTACAGTAACCTGCTGGTGAAAAATGCGCGAAACCAACAATTCCAGATTTAAAGTGTGAAAGCGTTTTAATCCTAGAATGGATTTCTATGCACATCGGGACATTACTTATCGGGATTCTTTAATGTGATTATAGCACACCGTTTCATTTTTTGGCAACTTGTGTTACTTTTTCAAGTTTTAGTATAAAATTTGTGCACTAAAAACATACCGTATATTCCAGTCTTCGGTCAATCTTTGTTTTGGATATTTTTAATTTTGAAAACATGGCATCTTTTTTCTGGGCATCATGTCTATGAATATTCACTAACAAACGTTTATTTAATTTTATCATAATAAATTATCCATAATAGTTTTTAAAAAGTGCATGTGTTTATTCTGAATTAAATAAAAATTTGAAATAACATTCTTTAAAAATATACATTATTATACAAGTAAATGCATCGCTGAATAATGAATGTAAAACATGATTTAATTATTTACTGTCAGAAAAAGAAAATTAACATGCACTGCAGGTGCGAAAAATCACGGTTGATTAGTTTTCAGTAGAAAAAAAAATAATAATCGCTTAAGTAAAGCTTTTGTTTCTAAACAAAATGAAAAATATATAAACAAAGCATATTTAGTGAGATGGTTTTGACATTATCTTCTCATTATTAAAAATGGAACATTGTCTTTAGACATGTTTTAAAGGAAGAAACCATGTACAATTAATTTTAATCTATCTTAGAATAATCTTATTCATTTTGGAAAAAAAATATTTTTTGATGCGATGTATTTGAATAATATTTTTTTTTTAAACTTACGTTAAAAGAGTAAAATTGACATTATGTAATGGAATGCGTATTTAGATTTAGGATTTATGAAAAAAAAAAAAAAAAAAAAATATATATATATATATATATATATATATATATATATATATATGTATTTGGGTTATTTGGAATTTGGATACAGATTACGTCTGATTTCGAGCATTTAACAATTTTTAAATGTGCAAACATTTGTTTGCATTTATAAGAAAAGAACCATTAATGGTGTGATATGGTATAATTGTTAAGGATGATTGACTGTACTAAGAACCTGTGCCTAAGGATGCTGTACCTTCCGTTGGAGTTTTTCTAAGGGGTATTAGCACGTATTCATGGAAGTTTCGGAAAAAACCACGAACAATATCAAATGGCTATGCTAACGATCATGATTTGGGTTCAAACCCGTCACCTCACGTCTACCAGTTTCTTGAAAAGCACGTATCGGCCACTGGTGGGTCGTAGCATTAATCAGACAATCACACTACAAGAGATTTTAAGTTTTATTAAACGCATTCAGCTGCATTTTATTCTAATTAAAAATTTTAAAATCAGTATAGACACACACATATATGCATGAATGGATAGGGATTAATTCTGTACTGATAAGTATAAAGGATTTATATCCATATTCTTGATTTTTCAGGAGACGTAAAATAAAATTAAACTAACTAAAAACAAAGCAGAAGAGCCGATTAGGAAAAAGGGATTTCGTTGACTTATACCCTTTATACCATTCAGTGGTTGTCAACCTCCATTTAGAAACAGGAGAAAACTGAATTAAATATTTTATGCCATACATGAATGGTAAATTTCTGACTTGAACCTTTTTTTACAAATGGATTTTCTCAAAGACTAAATGACATAGACTTAAATCCTTTATACCAATCGATTGAGAATTGTTTTCTGAGTCTAACTATGTACTTAACTCAAAATCGACATTTTTGGACTTAAATCCTTTATACTTATCAGTACAGAATTAACCATGAATTTCAAAATGCAATATATATAAAAAATTATAAATAACAATCAAAAAGGAAGTTAGTCATTTGTTACTTAGGGGAGAATGCGCATTAATTTACTTATATTCTTTACTAGGATATATTACGCAATTTATATGTAATGACAAGACAATGAGGATGAGTTTATTGAACGTTTGGAACTGTACGTGTAGACAACTTCGACAAGTGCTTGGACTTCCACAGTTGTAACGAGAAGATGTCAAAACAAGTGATCTTTTGGTTTTATGTTTTGAACATTTGTGTGCTGAAGATTTTGAGGAAATAACTTAAATAAGTAATAAGCAGTAGGCGGGTTCTGGGCTTAAAAGTAATCGAACCACCCGTATAGTATTAGACACGGTGTGCTACCCGTCTTTTTGGCTCGTAATGCACTTTGTGCAATTCGTCTTGAATGGGTTAGCATGTGGCAGGTGGTTTCAAGAAAGCTGCACCATTTACAACATTAAGTACAACGATTATGGATAACGATTAGGTCACTAAAGAAGAAACAATTCAAACTCAAAATGAAATGTACCAGTTTTAAGTTATATGCGTTATCTAGTAACATATGTTATTTTCTAATGTTACTTTTTTTTCTGATTCTTTAACATTTTCTTTTCTTTCTTTCTTTTCTTTCTTTCTTTCGTTATTTATTTATGGAGGTCTCTCTTCTAAGGTTTCGAAATCCAAAGCCAAGGTTATTCTTTGAAGATTTTTCCCCATTTTAAATGATTAACTATTACATATTTTCAATGTCCAATTTAACATTCCGAAAATTCTCAACTCTTAAACAAGTTATCGCTTTAAAAAAATTTATTTTTATTTTTTCATCTTTAAGATTTCCTTTTTAAACTAAAAAATGCAAAATTCCACATTGTGAAAATTTTCATTTTACAACTTTAAAATAAAATAGTGAAAATGCAAAAAATCAAAATTTGGAAAGCGATAACCTATTAATAGTTAAGAATTTTCTGAATGTGAAAATGGAATTTAAAAACACATACTACTTAATGAGTTATAAAGGGGCAAATCTCTCTATAGAATAACAGTTTCTTTGGCTTATGGCGACGACAATTACACATACTCTTAAGTAATCTTTTTAATTTTTTTTTTTTATTTATTTATATTTTTTAGAACTTTTTATTATTAATTGAACTATCCACTCTTAATGCAAAATTATTTGTTTACAAAAACTTTACAACAATGCCTTTATGTGTCATTATTAATGTTAACTGCGCAATCTTTACTACCCATGGACGCATCCACACTTATCCTGTAAGGAGTGATCGCGCAAAATAGCTCTCTTCATTTTATTACAACTGTTGCTTTAAAATGTAGCAAAATAAAAGGATGGTAATGGAAATACTTAGAAAATGAATGAATTCAAATTTACTCAGCAATATTTTAACAGAAAATTAATATTTGAATTTTTTATATTATTCTGTTGAATTGTGCTCAAGCTATTATTCTGTTGAATTGTGCTCAAACTTTCTTAGCTTTACCTTATATATAGAGAGTGAGAATGATTGTAATTAAATTTACGATTTCAAAACGCTATAATTTTAAAACTACCCATCAGAGCGATTTGATATTTTACCAGAACAGTCAAGAGGCAATGAAATTTTGTTTGGCAAAAGAAAGAAAAGTAGTTCCAAATTGTGCCGTTAATTATCCGTAAAGTATGTGTTTCATGAAGCTTTCTTTTTCTTTTTTCACTATGACTCTTTCCGCTGTAAACACGTATTCTTGTCTTTTGCTGAAAACATTGTAGTAAACCCTTGAAGTCTATCGTTTCCTGTTATTCCATTGTATTACTAACAACATTTCTGTGTTTAATGAGTCCATTTAGGCGTTTTCCCTGACATTACCCTGATATTATCCTGACAGAGTCATCTATAGGAACATGTTGGAATTACTTTTTTCCTCCCCCAAACAAATTTGCATTGCCTCACGGTTGCTCTGGTAAAATAACAAATCGCTCTGGTAGATTGTTTTAAAATTATAGAGCTTTAAAATTGTAACTTTGATTTCTTTATGTAATACGTTTGACATATAGGGTGATTACAATTAATCTGTCTGCAATGAACGTTTGAAAATTTCAGCCTTAAATTGCAGATTGTTTAAAAATACATTGTAATATATATATATATATATATATATATATATATATATATATATATATATATATATATTGGATGTTTTAAGTTACCTATCTAAACATTTATATTAACTAAAGAGTCTTTTTAATAAATTTAAAAGGGCTAAATCGTTAATTAATCAAAGAGAAAATCTTAATAGGGTATTTCAGTTTTCCTCTCCATGATGTTTATCGTAAATGTATAGAAATGTATCCAGATATAAGCATAAAAATGTAATTGCTAATCGCAAAATAACAAACATTTAAGTGTATATATATATATATATATATATATATACATATATATATACAGAGAGATAGATAGGTAGATGGATAGATAGATATTAACGTTGTAAATATTTTATTTCTATTAAAAGCACTTTAAAAACATGTAAAATAAATTTTTATTTAAAATTTTTTAAAATTATTTTCGTAAGTTGTTCGCTTTGAAATTCCAAAGCATCATCAGGGATTTTTATTCTGAATTAAATGAGCAGTTTTTAAAATAACTTTTCTATTATATTGGACAAACTAAGAGGACTTTAAACAAAAGAATACAAGAACATATACGTAATATTAACGAAGGAAATAGTTCTTCCCTGGTAGACTTCATTTATGCTAACCCAAACGCTGAGCCATATGGGATAACGCCAAAATTATTACAGCACCACCTACTATCCAAGAACTTTACATCTCCGAAGCTACAAATATAATTAAACGCAAAAATGCAATAAATTCTAAAAATGCTACAATTTTGCTACAATAGTTTACTACAATAGTTTTTTTTTTCTATGCTATAGTTTATTTCTATGCTATAGTTTATTCATATGCTTATTTTCTATAATGCTACAATAGTTTATTACAATAGTTTTTTTTCTATGCTATAGTTTATTTCTATGCTATAGTTTATTCATATGCTTATTTTCTATAATGCTACAATAGTTTATTTCTGCTAGTTTATTATGATTTTTCTCCTACAATAGCTTCGTGTGATTTTCCAATAGTTCCAGCTTCTCTTACTTTCCTTAGCTCCTTGATCCAACCTTCACCGGACTTCAAATTGACGTTGCTGCTATTCACGTTATTAGAAAACTTAACTGTTGACTGTGAAAGGAAAATTATTTTTAAAAACTGCTCATTTATTACAGTAATAAAAATCCCTGATGACGCTTTGGAATTTCAAAGCGAAAAGCTTAGGATAATATTTTAAATATTTTAAAAAATAAAAATCAATTTTAAGTGTTTCTAAATTATTTTTAATAAAAAAATAAAAAATGACGCGTGTTTAATTAACTTTATTTTAGAGATATTGTTTAAAACTTTTATTATTACTAAAGCGAACTTTAATTAGTTTCAGCCTGCAGATCTCAATGTTTAGAAATTCTAATTTGTTTTTTAGAAGGTTTTTAATTGAAATTGACTTGGTCATCGTGTCCACGTGTCACGCTAGTAAACAAGGCGCCTTCATTTCAAAGTAAATATAAGCTATTTCGTCTGTCGCTCTTTGGCTCAGTTGGCAAGAGAGTCCAGTTAGTACGGCGGTGGTCGTGAGTTCGGTCCCCGGAAGGTCCAGCGTGTTAATATTATCAGATAATTAGTAGAAAAGGTGTCAAATGATACAAGAAAATTTTTCATTGCTTACACTAAGAATTTTTTGAGAAGTTTTTTTAAGAAGCATTTTTTTTTTTTTTTAGATATTGGAAAACACAAAACATTTTAAGTATTAAAAAAGCACAACATAAAATGTTTTAAATAAAAAATACAAAGAAAAAAAAATGTAGAAGTTTTATATACATGTATATATATATCTATATATCTATATATATATATATATATATATATATATATTATATATTACTATTATATGAAATTGGATTTGTCATCGGCTTTTTGTCACGTTAAAAAACAAGACGCTTCCATTATATATATATATATATATAAGTAAGCAACACGTTGTATCTCTTAATGAATCAGCTGGTTACAGCGTCATGTTGATAATGTGTGTTCGATCCTCGCCGGGCCGAGGTGTTATTTTTTGCAAATAATTAATAGAAGAAGTGTCAAATGATAAAAGAAAATATTTCGCTGTGTACACAGTATCCTAATACTTTTTCCAGAGTTTTTAAACGGCTTTTTATCTAGTTACAGAAAGCACAAAATAAAAATGTAAGTAAAAATAAATAAATAAATACATTTTTTAAAAGCTTTTTATTTAAATTGGAATTTCTCATCGTATCTTCGTGACACGCTAAACAACAAGGTGCCTGCCTGTAAAGATCATATTCGAACTTCACAAAATAAAAATTTCAGTAAAAATATAAATATAAATTAATTAATTAATTAATAAAAATATAAATATAAATAAATAAATAAATAAAAAAATAACACTGATAACAGTTTTTTATTATCGTGGAACCCTAAAAAGCCTACAATAAAAATTTATTCTTGAAGAGACATGCTATAAAATCATAAAAGTTTCAACAGCAAGAAAATTTTAAAGAAAAATATAGATATTTCACTTTTGCAAAACATGAAAAATTTTAAATATTCCAAATATTTTAAAAAGCATTCGAGAGCAATATTCCTTTTGTATAAGTATTTGTTAGATTTTTCTAGAATATTCTATGATTTTTCTTGACAGTTCTTAGACTTTTGGTTGAGCGTCATGCTGATAACGCGATGGTCCCGGGTTCGATCCTCGAAAGACGATATAGTACATTTTTTGCAGATAAATAATCGAAAAAAAAAAAAAAAAAAAGTCAATTGATAAATGAAAATCTTTCGTTGTCTCCAAAATATCCTAATAAATTTTAATTAGTTTTTTTAAGAAGCTTTTTCGTTTTTTGTAACTAAAAAGCACAAAATAAAATTTAAGTAAAAAATAGTTTTTTAAAGTTAGAAGCTTTTTATTGTGAAGCCCTAAAAAGCATAAAATAAAACTTATTCTGGCAAAGACATGCTACAAAGAAATGAAAGTTTCAACACTAAGAAAATTTTAGAGAAAAATATAGGTACTTTCCTTTTCCAAGAGATGAACATTTTTTAATGTTCAAAATATTTTAAAAAGCTTTCGAGACATTTGAAATTTCGGCCTAACGAATGATTATACAAAAACTAATAACTAATAATATTGGTCTCGAAAGCTTTTTAAAATATTTTGAACATTAAAAAATGTCCATCTCTTGGAAAAGGAAAGTACCTATATTTTTCTCTAAAATTTTCTTAGTGTTGAAACTTTCATTTCTTTGTAGCATGTCTTTGCCAGAATAAGTTTTATTTTATGCTTTTTAGGGCTTCACAATAAAAAGCTTCTAACTTTAAAAAACTATTTTTTACTTAAATTTTATTATATAAACGAAAACAGTTATATGCCCTACCTTTACCTCCAAGAAAATATCTACGTTTCTTGCAATTGTAACCTATAATATGACCTTCATTCAATGTAGAGTATAGGAAGTAACCGACTTAAAAAAATTCGAATCTATAATCTGTAATCACATAAAAAAATTCTTTCAATTTCTGTAAAATTTACAAGTCCTACGCTCATTGAAATCTATAGACATTGTTCGACAGTAACATTCTTACTAACATTTATCTCAACGGACAAGGCGTTTAAACGTCATTGCTCTTAAATGTTTTGAGTACTTTGATCAGAATAATACGAAATATTTCTTTGATCTATATATAACAATTTTAAGTCGTAAATTTATTAAAATTTATATAGATCATTTGACGTTAACCTATAAACGTATTTACAAAATCTAAGCTCAAACAAATAAGGCATCTATATCATTTTAGATTATAGCCATAGGCATAGTTCACACGATGGTGTCATATGACATCTTTACCAACTGTCAGCATAGTCGAATGGAACGTTTAGACGCATTATATAAGGCGAGTCTTTGGGTCATAATGATTAAGATATTTTTATTTATGCCCCCTCCGTCTAAAATACTTACAATTTCTATACCTATGAAAATCTATTCAGTTTCATGCCATGGTAATATATAATAAGCCTATCAACTTTGACCTTATCGAATAAGATATTCAGAAGCTATCCTACATTAACTAAGTTGTGTCTGTATCCTATAATGATAAAGAATTTTTCACTGTGTCCCTTTAAAAGAAGTTTCAATACTACACTCATCAAAATTTGCCCAGTTCATGCGATGGTTATTTATAAAATGCATATTAACTTTCAGCTCATTCTAGAAAAATGTTTAGCGTTATCTTATTGACTTACACATATACATAGATATGCATATGCATATATATATATATTAAAAAAAAAAAAAAAAAAAAAACAATGAACTTAAAAAACCTTAAGGCGCAGTGATACACCAAAAACTCTTAGTCGAACATTATCATAATTAAAATACATTCTAGACATAAAGTGTGTTTGAAATGTAAAGGCAATTCATATATATATATATATATATATATATATATATTATAATACAGAATAATTTCCAGTACATGTAACTAAAATTAAATAAAAAATAAAAATACAATGTTGTTTAAATATTAAAAAATATATTAAATGTATTTTACTTACCAAAAATCGCTAAAACACAACATTCATAATTGTTTCCACGAAGATTGTTTATTTACGCAGAGTTCGTCTATATAAACTCTATATTTAACCGCCAGTACTCTGAATGTCGATCTTTCTATTTGTTTCCACAAGTAAGTCAAAAGGAATCGGTAGATCACACTTTAATTAATAATCACAATCTAAAATAGAAAAGATAAATAATGACTTCATTATTACATATCTTTTTAATTATAAGTTATTTTAAAATAAATCTATTTAATAAAAGCTATAAGGAAAACCTTTTCCACATGTTAATGAAAACTGAATAAGATTACATTTTATCAATTAATGAATGTTCAATTTTACTAAAATTATACGTGAGTTATTCTTACTTTTGAATTCATGGTTTTTTGAAAACTTGGAAATACATTGCAATTTGACCAATCTCTTTTAATTATTAAGTATTATTGTATGTAATGTTGCGAAAATAAATTTTATCTTTTTATCTTGACCGAAAATGAATTTTATCTTTTAGAAATTATTTCTTTAACACTTTGACTGCCAAGCCAAAATTGTTTACCACGGTGCCAGAAAATTATTTTGTGCAATTTGCATTTTTTTCAACATAAAATTATATATATATTAAAATATTTTTCAATCTGATTCATTTTGCAATACATAGGGAGATTCTCATTCTCTAACAATCAAACTTCAGAATGATTTCCATGTGACTGATATAATTTTTATAGCCATGGCCTGAAGTGTTATTTTTATAGCCAAGGCCTGAAACTTGCTATCATATCTGATAGCCAGTGCCCCCAACGGAAGCATCACTGGCTATCACATATGATAGCCATGCCAGTCAAAGGGTTAATGAATGGTATTTCATGAATTTGAGTGATTCAGAATATTCTGAAATAAAGCTGACATATTTAACAAGCGTAATTTCTGATAATACATAATGAAAGTAAATATCGGCCAGATTTTTTGCGGACCAGTGATGATTCACGTAACTGCTTTATTTTGTCCTGAAGAATGAATATTAACGTTTTAAAAAGATGAAAATACAATTATGAAAAAAATTAGAGTACGGAATATTGTATAGAAAAAATGTTTGACGAAGAAAATTTTTAATAAAAGATAGATGTGAAAGTTGTACGAACAATTTGAAGTAAACTTCTAAATTTCGTACCAGCATTAATTGGACCCAGCAACGACCGAGCGGTTCTGCGCTCAAAGCTAGTAGATTGAATTGCCGGCTTTAATCCCAGGTTGCGCTCTTTGACCTAGCTGTATGAAATTTTCCGTGGTTTTCTCCGAAACTTGGGTAAATACCCTTCGAAACCCTTAGAAAGAACCCAATGGAGAGCATTACACTTATAGACCTAGGACCATAGTGTAGTCATTCGGCCTTAAAACCTACAATCAACTAGCCTTAATTTTTATATGATGATATTATATTATATAATTTATATGATTATATTATATATGATTATATATGATTATATAATATTATAGTTTTATATATGATTTTTTTTATATATGTAAGTGTTGGTACTATATTCAAACAGGGTGTCCTTAATAAACAGCATCTCTCCCTCACATAGAACTACAGCTTAATAATACTGTTTTTAAATTATTATAGATTATCTTAAAAATATATTAAATTTAAAAAATAACTGTTTTTAAAATATGTTTTTAAATTAATAAATATCTTTATACAGTATTTTATCTCTCTTTTTGTAGGTAGGTCTTTATAGTACTCAAATATATACATATTTTTATAGTATTCAAATACTTGGTTAGAGAAAATTGATTGACAGTTACACGTAAATTTAAATATAAATGTATAAAGAAATTCATTAATGTATATATAATCAAATTTTGTAAAATAAAATTCATATTTCATAAATTTTACCTCATTTTTGAGTTATTCTAGCACAATTAATTATTTATCGATATTTTTCTAAAACATATTGAGATTTATATATATATATATTTCCTAATATGTGTAAAAAAAAAAAAAAAAAAAAAAAAAAAAAAAACATTAATTTGTTTCCGCTAAATAAATTTTCAATTTACACAAGGTATAAAAATCAAATTATTATATTAAAATAAATCAAGTATTAAGTAATTTTTTGGCAGGGGAAAATGATTTGTTTAAACGTATTCAAGCTAAAACTTGTCAAATTTATGAACGATTTTCTACTTTACAAATATAAATTAACACAACAACAACAATATTATTAATAATAATAATAAATAACTAATACTGCAGTTTAATAACTATTTTTTTTTTCGGAAAATGTCTTTCTAATTTTAAATTTATAGAGTACTTTTTTTTTTTTTTTTTTTTTTTTTTTTTTTTTACAGAATAATCAAATTTTTTAAAAGTTTATTCAAATTACATTACATTAAAGAAGCTTTACGATAATATGTTGTTAAATGAAACAAATACTTTGATCTATTATAATAAGAATATATAGAAGGAAATATTTCAGGGGAAAAAATTCCTTTCCGGATACCTAAGAATTTCCTGAAAACAAATTACATTTAGTTCTTTGAAGATAATGCTTTGGATAACGATGTCAAACTGTCAAAAGAAATAGCATTATTCCTCTCTTTATATTCCGATCTGCAGTAGTTCAGCTGGAAATACATTACGCAGAAACAAGAAATTTCAGGACCTTTTTCGAAGATACACGTAAAATCCTCGGAGACTGTCTTATCCACCTGTCAATCCAATTTTCTGATAACACTTCTGATTTAAGTCACGGAAAAACACGGTGTAGAATGTTTTCAAGAAGGGATTTAGACTATGTTGATGTTATTTGCTTAAAGAAAATAATTAGGACAGAAGGAAAAAAAATAATGGAAATTAAATTTATCTATTCCTTTATTCAAATTTTTATGCCGATTCTACGGGAGTTTCTTATTGCAAATAAATTAATATTTTATTAATATAAATATTTTATTATTTTAAATACTGCATATGATCATCACCATACATAGTTTCTAGAACCAATAAAAAATGTCTTAATATATATAGATTTAAAATAACAATGTGTTCTTAAAAATCTCATATATATATATATATATAATTTTAAATAATCATGTGATTAAACTGACTTTTTTCTTTCTTTTTTTAAGTTACCTCCATCGGTGTTTTTTACATAAATGAAGTTCAATGGTGCATGAGTATCCGTCTCAAAACGGAACTCTTACACCAATACATTTATCAATAAGTTCTACTACATTCAATTATAAAAATTTACTGTAAAAATATGATAGAAATCATAGATTAAAAAAAAAAAAAAAAAAAAAAGTTGTTTAAAAGTTTCATCTTGAGAATGCAAGCTCTTGTACACGTGATGAACTTCTCCATTCAGTACTATATCTTATTTTATCTTTATATATATATATATATATATATATATATATATATATATATATATATATATATATATATATATATATATTTAAGTTCCATTGGTATTTTTACATAAATTACGTTCAATGGTGTATGAGTATCCGTCTCAAGAAGGAACTCTTACACCATTACATTTATCAATAAGTTCTACTACATTTAATTATAAAAATTTACTGTAAAAATATGATAGAAATCATTGATTTAAAAAAAAAGAAAAATGGTTTAAAAGTCTCATCTTGAGAACGCAAGCTCTTGTACATTTGATGAACGTCTTCATTCAGTACTATATCTTTTTTTTTTTTTTAAGTTACCTTCATCGGTATTTTTACGTAAATGAAGTTCAATGGTGCATGAACTCTAACACCATTGCTTTTATCCATAAATTCTACTACATTCAAATATAAAAATTTACTGTAAAAATATGATAGAAATAATTGATGATAAAAAAAAAAAAAAAAAAAAAAAAAAAAAATGTCGTTTAAAAGGTTCATCTCGAGAAGGCAAGCTCTTGCACCCTTGATGAACTTCTTAATTCAGTACTATATCTTATTTATTAATTTATTCATTAATTTTAATTTTATTTATTTTATTTTTTAAGAATGTATATATTTTTCGGTGGGTTGTGTATCCTACATTTTATCATTTTCTTCAATTAAATATTTTTACTTAAAATTTACTCTTCAAATTTAGTTCTTGTTTAAATATTTTGGTATATATATATATGTGCATATATATATATTGTTCAATTTTTGTTACTGATAGTGGTATTTCATTTGAGAAAGATATATACGAATTATTAAACAAGAAGTAAAAGTGTTTTGTAAATTTCATTTAAGACTGTCTGTCACATGTTTGTCTGTCAAAGTATGTCTGTCACATTATATTAATAATTCAGGAACATTAGACAAAATTAAGTTCAGAAAAAAAAGTAAAATATAGAATTGTTTCCAAAAATATATTTGGGCACATACAACCACATATGAACAATAAGAAATTAAAAGGTTTTCTTATCCAGAAATTATTAGATAAAAGTGGTGAAACAGACATTTTTGAATAATAATTAGACAAATAACTGCACACTGAAACAAACTGAAATTTTGACCTTCAACGGTTTATGTTATACAACTGTAGTTTCAAAAATTTTAAAAGAAAAATGCATTAAGCCATTATGAGATAATTAAGTCTTTTTATCTAATCAATAAATCCCACATTAGAAAACATTGATCATATAATTTAAAATTGAACAGTCGCTCTTATAATTATTATGTGAACAAAAACACAATATGTGAATCATTCATATTCCATTTACGAACTGATGAATTCGATTTTTTTTTTTTAATTCAAATGCTTTAAATTTAACTTGGGCGTAAAGGAATAAAATAAAGAGAATAATATAAAGCAGTATACAAATTTGCATCGGAAATAAATAAATTTTAATAAAAAAATTAAAACCATTTCTAAAAACAGACTAGTTTTCTTTTCAACTAAGTGAATAGTGAAAAATATTGAAGTTATTCCTTGTATATGTTGAAATTAAATATATACTGAAACAAAAAATTTAGCTTGGAATAGGTAACTTTTGTTTATTTTCTGAAAGATTATAAAAAATTAAATTACTGCATAAACAACAATGTAAATGAAGTTTCCCCAAGAAGTAATTAGGAGCAATAACAATGGCAATTGTTTTTGATTATTGACAATCACGTACATTGCTTTACAAAAAGTAAAAGGAATAAAAAAAAACTAATTATTACTTTAATTGAAGTAATTAATTAACGCAATAAAGTAGTATTTAAGCCATACAAATTATATTATTTACATATTATAATCATCGTATTGCACATACTGTTTCTTAGAAGAAAATCAATTATTTTAACTTAGAAAACGATGCGACGGAATATAAGACATAAATGAAATATTGTTGGAAAAACTAATTAATGCGTTAAAAAAAAAAAAAATGATACATATAATTAAAATTGTATCTTATGGCGATTTCACTTTAAAATTCTGTAACAGAACGATGAATTTAATGTTAATTTAGAGAAAGATTTAAATGACTTTATTTATACACAAATATCAAATTTGTCGACAAATTATATGGTTGAGGATTAAAAATGACTTTTGAATGTGATTAAATAAACAAGTAAATAAATAAATTATAAAATATTGAAAAATAGAGAAGAAAGAAAAAAAAAATTACCAACTCAAACTTAAAATTAATTATCTTCTTTTATGTTTCATTTCATTTTGCACGCGCGCTTTTATTTCCTTATTCAAAATTATTCATAAAACTTTTTCGATACTGTTCGTTTCAAAACTCATTATTATTAATTTTCTTTGCTTTTATTTTGCTTTCAAGAAGAAAAAAAAAATAATAATAATAAAGAAGAAGGAAAGAAAGAAAGAAAGATTTTGATGAAATTCTGGCAAAAGCAGAATTTAGATTTGTTCGGAGGTCTATTATTATTACTTTTTTTTCTTAATTACAACATTGCTTTCAAATTATTCAATTATATTTTCGATAAATTTTCGATTTCGATAAATGTCCAACTATCATAAAACAGGTATCGTAAAAATCCGTAGATTGAGAGTAATAGTACTCAGTGCTAAAAAGAAATGAGCCACTAAGTGACTTTTAAATTGTTTTCTAAAGAAAAATAAATTAATAAATAAATTGATTTCCTAAAGAGATGAATAATGTTTAAAAAATTCATTAATGATGGTTAGAATTTTGAAACAGTATATTCTTATAACTTTGCAGACCTGTTTAAACATATGATGAAGGCAAATACTACGTAAATTCAGAATAAATCTGGTGAGAAAAATTTCTGCATGTTTTTTTGAAAAATGTAGGAAGTTACGCTCACTTCTGCGCAAAATAGGTTGGAAAAAATTATATCAAAACCAATCCATTTAAGCTTAAATTTTGTAAATAATCAGAACGTCAATGATTCTAAATAGATAGAAAGTTGTCTCGATCCTTTTAATTAATAATCAGGATAATCAGCAGATTACATAAAAGAGAAATAATTGCAAACAATATTACTTATATATATATATATATATATATATATATATATATATGGAATATAAGAGATGAAAAAAAATAAGAATTATATTAATGTTTTTATATTATAAATTATTATTTTCATATTTTCAGGGTATTCTATTTATACTTCAAAGTAATATTGCAAAGTAAATTAAAGGGGATTTCATATTAGGCTGTAAGTTTAAAAGCATAAAAAATAATGAACGGAAATTGTAATCGCGATCATTTGAAATAAACAAGTTAATCATTTTAAGTATTTTAATATCTGGAAATATCCTATAAATAATATTTAATAAGCAATAGCAGGCACCGGAAAGATTCAATTTAAAAGAATAAAAGTTTTATGATTCTAAATTAAGGGTTGATTACTTAATGTCAAAAAGAGAGCAATAAATAATTGTATTAATGACTTGGTAAAATGGCAACTTCGGCGGGTTCAGGCTCCAGACTGTCTGAGAAAAACGAAAGTACAGCCAATAAGATTTGTTATTATTAAAGGGATAGCCAATTAGAGAAAAGTGGATGGAATTAGAACTACGCCAAATTACACCAACAATTACGAGTATAAAACACGAAACTCGAATAAATTAGAGAGAGTTTTTAGAAATATTTGAACTACCATCGGCTAGAAAGATTTAAAGAATATTTATCGGCCGCAGGCCGCCGGGCTCTGCGGCCCGTACGCCCGGTAACCGCGTCAAACCATGAAACCCCAATATAATTACGTGCCGCGAACTGATACTGCAACATTAAAGTACTGCGACTGGATATAACGTCCTCATTCTCCATCGGCTTTCAAGTCCCTACTCTCTAAATATTAAATAAAGTGAAGTTCCATAAATCAAGTCTGTTTCCTTAGAAGATCCACGACTGTGCACCTAACTTTAACTTAATATATATATGATTTTTTTTCCTTGGGGGTGGGGGGAGAGGGAGAGAGAGAAAGAGAGAGAGAGAGAGGGGGGGGCATATACGAAACATGTGACGTATACCTGGTCGGTAGAGATAAGTAAAGTTTTGCGACAATTATCATTCTAAATTTGACAAATATATTGTACCTTACAATAATAATTCTAAAAAAAGAAAAAAAAAAGGTAAAAATAAAATATTGTATGAAATAGATTTAAAATAATAAAATAAAATTCCCTGCGGAAAAAAGAAAAAAAAAATGTTTAGTTCTAAAGTTAGTAGAATATTGGAGTGAATAAAAAGTCACAATGTTAGATGAGATAAGCTAAAACATAATCTAACGAAAATGAAGATGAAAGAAAGGAAAAGGGGGAAATAAGATAGGGGAAATAAGATAAGGGAAATAAGATTGGGCTAAATGCAGAAAAAAATAAAGGAAACATTGACAAGAACATGTACTGAAAAAATAATTATGTGCTGAAAAAGTTATAAGTAAAGATTTATTTATTTCTAAGTAAATTTACTCTGTAAAGTAAATTTACTGAATCAGATATATATATATATAAATATGTATTGGTTAGTTAAGCTCTAGAAAACGTACAACACAAATATTTAACTTGCAATTCTAGTTTAATGTAACATTCCGTTAAAACGTGTATATGTATAAAGTTCTAAAAATTAAAATGAAACAAAATAATAAAATAAATTAATTTAATTTAATTTAATTAGAAAAATGAATAAATAAGCATGAAAATGGAATTTCATTATTTTTATCTCGAGCTATTTAATATTTATATATATATATATATAAAAAATAAGTCTTTCAAAAAATAAATTAATTCAAAAAATATGATTAATATTAGTAAGCGATCGTTGAAAAAACCGATTAATATAAACTACGCATTTTTTTATGATACAAAATAAAAATATATAATAATAATAGTAGCAATGATAATAATAATAGTAGCAATTATAATAATAATTTGGCTAATAATTATGGTTATAAAATCAAGACAATAAATAAATTAATTTATAAAATTATGTCCCCTCCTCCCCCTTCTTCATCTTCTAATGATAATAAATCTTCTAATAGTAAGTTTAAGAAAATTCAATATTTGCCCTCTCTTCATGAGGGAATTTCTAAATTATTTAAACATAAAAAAGTTAATTTGGTTGCTAAAGCTCCTTTAAAATTAAATTCATTAATTTCTAAAAAACTTGATCCTCCTCCCCCCAAATTAAAATCTGGTGTTTATGAAATCCCATATAAAGTGGATAATAAAACTAACTACTATATAGGTATGACTAATAGACCTTTTTGTGATAGAATGAAGGAGCATATTGCAGATTTAAAATATAATAGACCCAACACAGCTTTTTCACGAAATTATAATACTAATCCCATTGACCCCGATTTTGAAAATGCCAAAATAATTTACAATACTGACAATAGAAACCAAGCACTTCTTTATGAATCATTCGAAATTATTAAAAGAAAATCAGAAATTTGTAACGATTCCTTATCCGTAAACCCCCCCTCAATTTGGCTTCATTTCTTGGGCTTAAATTAATTTATGGTTACCCTGCTTTAATTTAGTTCTGGCAACCCCGCAATTTTGATATTTTTAACCTTTGCTTTAGTAGCTCTTTATCCTTGTCTTGTAGTGATCATGTTTCATGTTCCTTTGAGTGTTTTAGCATATTTTTAAAAATGTATATAGTATATTTTTACAATTTGTGTAATCATCTGTTAAATGTTTTGAAGTTGTAATTGTGGTATCATGTACTTAAATTTTCTATGATTATGTGTTTTTAACATCATTCTTCCCTGAGGAAGGCTAATGAAGGAATTTAGCCGAAACGTTGGATTTAAAATTTATTAAAGTTTATAAGATAGATATGCTGAAAGTTATTTATTACTTTTTCATAATTATAAAAGCAGCATATATAAAAAAGTGGAATAAATATATCTGAATATTATTATCTCTTTTATATATTAAAACTATACATTATTATTACTTTTTATCAAATATAAACTTTTATGCAATACTTTATATTTTATTTTTGACTTATTTTCCTATTATATATTGTAAAGGAAATATATATATATATATATATGTATATATGTTAAAAAAAATTTCTAGTACTAAAGTTGCCAGAAAATATTTGTATGCAATGCAAAAAAAAATATGTTTCTTTTTATACCTGTTACAAAACTATACATAAAATATTCGTGCACAAACGTTATTTTCCGTATGGGCGAATTGGAAAAAAAAAAAAAATTGGATCGAACCAAAGATCGAACCAAGGTCGAACCAAAGTACACTACAGAGTAGGCAACGACGTCGTCTTGCAAGCATGGAAACACATTATGTGTTGTTACTCAGCTCTTCCCAATCAAGCTTTGATACAATTTCTCCGTATGCAAAAAATAAAGAAAGAATAATACATTAAAAAAATTCCACCAGATAAAATCTATATGAATCGTTACAGATTTTATCTGATTATAGAAAAAAAAATCTTTTGACAGATTAAGTTAGTGTTTTATAGTAAAAACCGGAAATTTCTGAAGGGAATTATTATATTGCATTTTTTTAACTTTTTTTTTTTTTTTTTTTTTTTTTTTTTACACAATGTGCATTGAGGCAAGTATATAAACTAAGACAATATTCAGTCATGTTGAAAGTTTAAAATATATTGTGTTTAATGAGTAAAAACAACCAAAACCAGTACTTGTTTATAATGATTTTATATTGTTTAATATTGCACAAATAAAAGAACTATGTGTTTAAGTACAGTATTTTTAGTTTCTAGCCAGTAAATATTCTTAAAACATATTTTTAATTAAAATTAATTATAAAGTTTTATCAAGCAAGATTTAAAGTGAAAAAAAGTTTTGGACACACTCTCAAAAAAACCTTTCTTCAATTCACGTAAATATTAATGGCGGCAGTGCTCTCGGGATATTTCCATTATTTGACGAATAACTGTTTCTTTTCTCTCTTGTCAATTGAAGAAACTCCAGTCTCCATTTTTCTTCGTTACACCTGCAAAATTTTCCGTTATTTAAAAATTTTTATTTTTTCAAAACATTATATTGGAGAAGAATTGAAGGATTATAAATCAGCGCTACCGCATCGAATTGTATTTTTATCTTTATTATTATTATTATTATTATTATTTTATTAATATAATAATAAGTAAAGGAACGAAAAATCATCCTTATTTAAAATTTTAAAAAGTTTTAAAGTGTTTACTATGGTCGTTTTTCAAAAATTTGTTTTCTTATTTTATCATTTTTTACAATAATTACGCAAATTAAGCTTTCGAAATTTATTGTCTTTTAGGAAAGATTTAAAATTTTGGCAAATAGATTTTGAATCCACCGTTGTGTAATAAAATATCTACTTTCAAATGGTGAAAATAGAATTTTGACATGTTTAATTTGAAAATAAAATTTTGAAAGAAGAATATTGACTTTTTAATTACCCAATGGATTAACAGGGTATTTTGCTGTTTGAGAGAATGAATGAAGTAGCCTCTCGATGATTTTATCAAAAACATTGCTTTTTTCAATCTGCAGAAAATTTCCTCTTTTAATGAATAAAAAATTACCGGATTTTTCTTCAAGTAATGTAAAATTTCCGTTATGTAACAAACATACAACGGATATTTTCACAAATAAAGGGAAATTTCTATCGTGTAACGGAGAATATTCGTTGAGTAACAGAAATATCCCGTTGTCTTAATTTGTTTGCTTATTACCATAGATTTTTAAAAAGCCACGTGATAAATATACCAAGATCTAATAATGCGTATCAACGAGTACAATATCTGTACATATGTATAAATCAGAAAAAAATATATGTGTTAATAATATCAAGTGTAAGAACAACGCTTTCTCTTACACTGTTAAAAATAGTTTCTTAAAAATGAGCTAGATTGTCTCAAAATAGCTCCGAAACTATACATACTTAAATTTGAAAACCCATGTACTTACTTTTGAGTATACTGACCTGTCAAATATGGAAATATTGGGATTCTTATTAGTCAACCCCATTTTTGAGCATGTCAATATACTCAAAATTGAGTACATGGGTTTTCAAATTGAAGTATACATTGTTTCGGAGCTATTTTGAGAAAATTTAGCTCATTTTTAAGAAACTATTTTTTACAGTGTAAATATTTCTCCTGAAGTCAAATAAATAATTTTTTCCAGTGTTCATTGACATTAAAAATGATTTTAATAATTATTAGGTAATGGTAATTTTCGTTAAAAACCTTTTTACAGGGTTTAACTAAATTTTCTTTATGTCAATAAGCCTTTCAAATATATAATATGATTTAAAATAACTTCACTGAAGAAGGATAACCACAATAATCTAACTTCTACCTAAATAGAAAAAAATTGGCATACTTAATTTCATTTTATTAAGAAATAAATAAATACACTAAACTCCTTTATTATATGTATTGGATATGAATCATTGTTAATGTACTCTTTTTTTTTTTTAAACAAAAACACGTAATGTTCATGTTTTAACACACTTTTATCCGTAAAGAAATAAAGGGAAAAACCATAATCGTATCGATCCACAGAAGCACATTGAAAATTGATTGCCACGATATTCTTCCTGCTACGAATTCAATAATCAAGAACAAAAACCAATATCCCTTTCACTAGGCTCATTATTTTCGCTGGCCATTTAGCTTCACTGAATAGACGGGCGAAGAGAAGATAATATAGAAAATAATGAAGTCAGACGTTATTTAGTAAAATACATGTAGAAAGTAAAATCTTCCTAGCTTTAGAATTTCTCTCCATAAATTAGATTTTTAATAGATATGGGTATCAACGTTATTTGGAATGAAATATATTTTTACATATTAGAAGTTTTATTTTTGTTTTATTCACTCGAGTGGTTCATTCAGAACCAGAATAAATAATCTAATGCGTTAATATATATTTTTTTTTTTAATCTTTTTTCCTCTTAATGAATGCTAAAGATAAAATGAAAGCAAATGGAATAAATTTTTGTTCGAAAGGAAATCTCCTTAAAAGCTGAATTTTATTTAAATGAACTTGGAAAAACTCTATCTGTAGCACATACATAGATTGATGTTTTAGAAATATTTTTCATATATATATATATATATATATAAGTGTTTCTAAAAATACATCTGAATTTCATGCAATGTTTTCTTACTGTAAAAAAAAAGGAGTTTTTTTTATAGTTTTTATACAAAAACTTTCTGTTTTCAATAACTATAAAAATTTATTATAAAATTACATCTCAGTCTGTCAAAAGAAACAGATTTTTTTTTTTTTTGTTCAGTATCTGGAAAAAAATTTTAACCAATTGTACAGTTCGTATCCGGTGATTACATATTTTCTACTTTCAAGTAATGTGGTATCAAAACACGATTGGGAAGTCTGAGTAACAACGCAAATTGTGCTTCCGTGACCAGAGGTAACGTTCATTTGATAACTGTATTGCTAGACTTTGGGACATGTTTATTCAATAGCCACCAATAATTTTGAGAAGTGGAATTTGATGTACATAATAGGCGAATGATTTTTAAAGTGTTTAGGCATCCGTTACAACTGAAATTTATTGTGGATATTGAATAAAAAAGTCCATAAATCTCGCATCATTGTTTGGTAATTACATATTTTTTTCAGCTTTGTATGCGGAGAATTAGCATCAAAGATGGATTGAGAAGTACTAAGTAGCAGAGCAAATTCTGCTCCTGTGACTGAGTGATAACATCGTAGCTTACAATGCGGCCGACTTCGATCCTGTAACATTAGAGTTAGATAATTTTATTTAATGAGAGATTTTTACAGAGAGTCCTACGAAAAAATCTATTGTGTACAAGTATTCTGTTCATTTTTCCGTTACAGTAAAATTTAGAAGTTCTACAAGTTCGGCGGTAACATCATTTACGATTTTGCTCATAATTTATAAACCAAATTTCTTAAAATCAACAATGAAGCATTTAAATGGTTAAACTTTTGACCGAAATCTCCTCATTAGAAGCCTGAAGTTTGTCCTTTTTAATTAACTGCTGCCCTCTCTCGAGTGAGATATTATACCCGGCAGCAATTGTATTTTTTTTTTATGTTCATTTAATAAACAACGGGGGAGGCTTTACCTCTAGAAACGGGCTCTTTCAAATTTTCACATTGTTATGTGACATTTGTCGTCTGAGCCCCTCTTTGAATGTTAAAAACACCCAAAACTGTTGCATAGTGGTGAGCGGCCTGCTTCGGTCTTTGTATCTTTGAACATATGTTTTTAATTTTTTAAGGTTAAAATACTGGAAATCCCTTGAACAAAACATTATCACATTCTCTAAAATGTCTTACATACATATTTTATATCACTAACTAACAAGTTTTTATTGAAAAACTTCATAACAAAACTTTTTGTAAAAATTAGAATGTGTTTATTCGTAGAAAATATGTATGACATATTTCTATTTAAAAGTAAAGATGCTAAATCTTATTTAAAAGTTAGAAATTTTGGCAACTAAAATGTTTGTGCGTAATAATTTATATATCAGAAAAAATCAATTTTTGCTTGAAGTATATTAAAATCAAATCAAACTTTCCTCCAAATTAAATTGCACTATATATATTTACAAATTTTAGTCTTTTATTATCTCTTTTAGAATCATAAAATACTTTTTTTTTATTTTATTACATATAATTTTTTTTTCTGAATTCCACTTTAATTATCAACGGATTTTAGATAACACTGATAACAATCCATCGTTCCTATGCTTATATTATCTTCATTTTTATTACTTTCTCTTACCCATAAGGTAGAGAAAGTATTGTTTTTGAGTCAAATTTTTGAACGATAGATTTTGTTATATTTACACGTTTTAAGGTCCCCTGAATACGAAAATCATGTTTTTAGCAAATGGTATGTGTGTATGTCTGTGTGTCTGTGTGTCTGTCTGTTATCAGCATATCTCAATAACAAATTATGGCAGGAAGTTCAAACTTGGTATTCTAAATGTGTATCATATAGGGATGCTACAGTAAGCTTTTCGTAAAGATCAAGCAAATGGTTCGTGTACAGGGACAATCAAGAGAATTCTAATACATTACATCTATGGGGGAAATTGCAGGAAAGTAAAGTTTAACGTCTATAGACTGCTGCACTAAACAAAATGAAACGAATATATATTTTTTGTAATAGAGATAGTTAACTGGGAAAAAAATTCTGTGTATGTTGGAGCCTCGCCTCCCTCCCTGGGGAGTAAATTTTCATGATGGGTATCGTTCAAAAGAGCTCGCCAATACCTTTAAAACGAATGGTTGAACCATCGATCTGCGATAATTTAAAACAAAGTTATCGTTTTTTTTTTTTTTTTTTTTTTACTTTTAACGAAAAAAAAAAACTGAAAAAGAAAAAGAATTATTTTTTAATAACCGAATTAAATTCTATATAAATGTAGGTGCATTAATGAAATGGGGGGTTGAGGGGGGCGGTAGCCCCTCTCACACAGAACTAATTATCATATAAAACTCTGCAGAAGCCTAATATGAATTGTTTAACATAGGTTTACATAACTGTACTCGTTATCTTACCTATTAATCTGCAACCTGTATTTATAGTATTAAATTTCAGGGTAAGAGAAAATCGTGTGAGTGACACACCAGATTATTTAAAATTAAAATAATAATTTAAGAATTAAAAAATACTTGTTTCAAATGAAATTTCAATATTACTAAGTATGAAATAATGAAAAATTTATACAGTTAGCACTTTTTGGAGCATGTTAATATTTTCACGTGCAAATAAAGAATTATAAGGGGGAATATACTCATACAATGAAAACATACTTTTACATACCAAAAATACATAAAGAAAACATTAAGTAATATACGGAAAAAAAAATTTATTTCAATATATTGCGTATTTAGTAAGACATGTTATTTATAGAATGGTAGTTGACTTCTTCTTGTAAAAAGCAGGGCCGTGAAAACGTTGTACATGTGCATTGGTTATTTAAAAATTTTTTTGTTTTTCGCTTTGGGTGTGATCCATTACTATGATCTTTAGTGATTAAATAATATTATTTGTCTATTTATACTTAAATGTCAATTATTAGATAACATAAAAAGTAATTGATTGTTAAACATATTTCAATTATAGTAGTCAGCGTTATATTAATTTCATTTTAATTTTTTTATGAATTGTTTTGAATGTCTAACTTATTATCTCACATGACCCTGAGAAAAAAGTTTTTTTTCCATTTTATGTATTTTATAATTATTATTTTATAATTATTTTTATTTATTTATTATTATTTTTTTCATGGAAAAAAGTTTCAGGTAAGCAATTTTCATTGTCACTATGGTACGCAAGTTGTTCATATTTAACATATCCAATTAATTTGTTTAAAAAAAAAAAAAAAAAAAACTTTAAACTTGATAATAAAGAAAAGATGTTTGTTAGTGCATAAAATTAAAACAAAACAGACTACTTTTTAGATAATTAAAAAAATACTCAATAGGAAATTTTCTTAAGTGTTAGAAATATTAAATATTAGAAAACTTATCTATTCCATGCATAGTTCAAATTAAAGTTTCGATATTAATTCATGCTTGAATCTTATTTCCATTCCTTCTCCAATCTTCTCCATTCTCCAATCTTTTTTTTTTTTCTCTGTGACAATAAACAAAATTTCAAATTGGCTCATATTTTTGATTTTCAATTTTAATATGCAATTGTCACTTTTTATTCATGCTAGCATGGTCCCCAATAATTATCATTGAATCACCAGTTTGAAGAAGGCAAAAATCGAAAATTGAGTTTTTATTTTTATTTATTTATTTATTTGTTTTTAATTTTGCTTTGGGTTGAAACACATACAAGACAAAAGAAGGGAACAAAAACCACATTTTTAACACAAAAACAAGCATAGTAAATATTTGTGAGCTTTATTTCTTGAATGTGATCTCGATTTTGAAGTCGTAAAATATAAAAATATGAAAATATGACAGAACTTATTCACCCAGCAATATATAGAAATAATTTAAACTTCAAGCAAACCATGCGCGCGCGCATTTTACATACAGCAAAATTCTTCTTATTATTCTTCAAACTACATTTCTCTCTTTTTTTCTGAAAATCCTAATTTTGGACTTGATCCATTCTCCAAATTGGTAATTCAGTTTTAATATCCACTATTTATTTGTTTATTTATTTGTTTATTTATTTTTATTTAATTTTTTATTTATTTACTTATTTACTTATTTATATTTATTTATTTATTTCTTCGTGTGCAAAACAATTTTTTTTTTTTTTTAATTTTAAATGCACACTGCATTTTATGGTATTTTTTAATGACTATTACGAATAAAAATAATGGTAATAATAACTAACCTTTCCCGCGCAGTACTATTGCGTGATAGTACCTAGATACGTGATATGATTCTCAGTATTTGCATTATAATTTCAATTTTAGAAAATAATTTTTTTCAATGCTAAGTTAAAAATTCTTAGAATTAAATTAAATTATTGTTATATTAAAAATCAGTTGTTTCCTAAAATTTGATAGCATTAAATTACTATATCATCAGGCATAACAGACATTATATGGTTCATAAATAAATCTACAAAAGAAATTAATAAAATGAAATAGTATTCATTCCATTTATAATAAATGAAAAATCCAAAACAAAATATTATAGATGGCGCCAATATCATCCTGCCGAATAGCCACCATTTAATGCGATTAAACAGCTAACTAAGTTGCTTTAATTTTCTTTCAAATATACTCCTAAATAGGAGAATTTCAAAATGTGTTTCATCGCAAAAAAATATTTTCTTAATCTGTTTAAGAAAATGTGACGCCAAAGCACTTATAGTCGCTTTGTCTCTAGCATCGCAGCTGAATTTATGATTTGGGTCTGGATTAACCAATTAGAAAACACCTTAGATCAATTTTGTTTCATTTCGTAACTGGTCCTCTTTCGAGAAATGCCATGCAGATAATAATATTGTACAGATAATATATCTATATCAATAAAATCAGAGTTTTGTCTGTAAATTTGTCGGAATCGAAAAATTTTGCGATATCTTCACGTTTCACACCCCATGAAAGCCGAAAATGACTTCAGAAAATTTTGCCTGTGTGTGTGTGTGTGTGTGTGTCTGTGTGTATGTCATCGTGTCCGAATGTCGCTTTTTTTGTCCGGGCATCACTTGAGAACGGCTGGACGGAATTCAACGACGCTTGGCAGGAATTTAGGTCTTCACCCAACTTGAAATTATATCTATCAACTTTTCAGAAATTCCCCCCCGTTCCCCCCATAGGGGTAAAAGACTAAAACACGTTTGTCCGGGCATCACTCGAGAATGGCTGGACGGAATTCAACGGCGCGTGGCAGAAACTTAGGTCTTCACCCAACTTGAAATTATATATATAGAAATTTTCAAAATTATAATTAGTGTTTAAATTGTGGGTAAAAAACGCCTGCGCATGCGCCATAAATATCTTTTTACTAAAATGCTTTGAATGAAAAAATGAAATATAAAAATAAATTTTTAAGTTAAAGACTTTTGTATTCGCGTGATTTTCACTACAAATTATGAAAAGATTGAAATGAAGTGTTGCCATCTAAGTTTCATACTTTAGTTAATTTTAAAAAATCTAATTGTCGTATCGAAAAACTGTTTACACCCCAGGATTCAGAAAAATCACCTCTTTCATTTGGTACTGAATTCGTAATGATAGGTCCGATATTTCTAATTTATTTTTCCCTTTATCCGTTTTTCCGTTGCCACTTAAATTTCATACTTTAGTTATTTTTTAAAAATCTAATTGTCGCATCGAAAAACTGTTTGAACCCCTGGATTCAGCAAAATTGCCCCTTTCATTCGGTATCAAATTTATGAATATAGGTCTGATATTTCTAATTTATTTTACCCTTTTTCCGTTTTCAACCCAGATTCGATATGGAACAGCTTTAGTATTGGATCCCTTTGGCAAAATTTGAAATTCGGCACCGAAGTAGCTCGGACGTTTCTCGCCAAGATCTTTAATTTCACAATTGAGATAGCCAATTCAGTTCATCGCAAAAATGGCTTAAAATATTTAAAGTCACCAAAGGGGTCCGATACTTAAGCTGTGCTTTTTGTATTTATTAGTGCTAGAGGCCTATTTCAGTCGGTACAGTTGTCGAATTTTTATAGGTCGCTCTTAATTAGTGCTAGAGGCCTATTTCAGTCGGTTTATTGAATGGGGATTTATTGAATGAAGTCCCCCCCCAAGGCACAACTTTGACATGAGTCCCCCCCCAGGCCCAACTTTGACATGACTCCCCCCCCCAAGGTACCCCTATTTCAGTCGGTACAGCGTTGTCGAATTTTTATAATACACTCTTAATAATGCTAAGGGCCTATTTCAGTCGGTTTATTGAATGGGGATTTATTGAATGAAGTCCCCCCAAGGCACAACTTCGACATGAGTCCCCCCCAAGGTTCAGTCGGTACAGCGTTGTCGAATTTTTATAATACACTCTTAATAGTGCTAAGGGCCTATTTCAGTCGGTTTATTGAATGGGGATTTATTGAATGAAGTCCCGCCAAGGCACAACTTTGACATGAGTCCCCCCCCCCAAGGTACCCCTATTTCAGTCGGTACAGCGTTGTCGAATTTTTATAATACACTCTTAATAGTGCTAAGGGCCTATTTCAGTCGGTTTATTGAATGGGGATTTATTGAATGAAGTCCCCTCCAAGGCCCAACTTTGACATGAGTCCCCCCCAGGCCCAACTTTGACATGAGTCCCCCCCCAAGGTACAACTTTGACATGAGTCCCCCCAAGGCCCAACTTTGACATGAGTCCTCCCAGGCCCAACTTTGACATGAGTCCCCCCCAAGGTACAACTTTGACATGAGTCCCCCCAAGGCCCAACTTTGACATGAGTCCCCCCCCCAGGCACAACTTTGACATGAGTCCCCCCCCAGGCACAACTTTGACATGAGTCCCCCCAAGGTACAACTTTGACATGAGTCCCCCCCAAGGCACAACTTTGACATGAGTCCCCCCCAGGCCCAACTTTGACATGAGTCCCCCCAAGGCCCAACTTTGACATGAGTCCCCCACAAGGTACAACTTTGGCATGAGTTCCCCCCCAAGGCACACCTTTGACATGAGTCCCCCCAAGGCACACCCCCTCCCCTTCATTGGGAAAAAGAGAAAAAACGTTGTTTTGCGGCTATAAGACAGTTTGGACTTCCAACGTTATTTGTTACAATATCTGCAGCTGAAACACATTGGTTTGATTTAATGAAAACTTTATCATGGAATTTAGATCGTCACTAATTAACTAAAGAAGAATTTGTCGATATTAACAAGTTTAGCAATAGGCCTCTGGCACTAAATTAAAATCTGTCAATGTCAGATTTTCATGTTTTAAATAATGAAATAATGTCGTGTCTGTATAATTTTTATTTTTTATTTCTTTTTTTTATTTATAATACTGTCTATTAAAGACTTCTGTGTTCACGAAATTTGGTGCGTAAATTGTTTGTATGCATCCGGCACTTATTGTAACTGCATTTCACGAAATTCGAAATCCCCCCCCCCCCTTCTCGGAGTCGGAGGGCAATAAACATGTGTAAAAACATGTTTTTTCCGTTTGAATTCGCTTTGAATTATCTTAGAATGGCGAATTTTGGTGTGTTGATATTGATTAAGTGTACGCATTATGTACATTAGTGGGATTTTGCAAAACTTCGAACTCACCCGCTGAGGGTGGGGATGTAAGAAGTGGGTAAGTTGTGCCGAAGACAGTGGAGACCCAGACTCCTCACTTTGCGAGCGAGAAAACCTCTACCACTCACAGCGAGAACTTAGGTTATTAATAAAGATATGGCATTTTGACAAATCATTTAAGTTTAACGTCCAGCGAAGCGGGCAAAGCCTGCTAGTATATATATATAATCTTATCCAATTGATTTAGAGAGGGTTTAAAAATAGGTACCAATAAAACTATATTGAACTACGATGAAAACTATTAAAACATTTCGAAATCATTATTTTACATGTAGAATCATGTATAGATTTACGTAACAGATAAAATTCCAAAATAGATGTACTACGGTGTCCAGGTCAAACTACCTTTATAAATGAATAGCATTAAAGATTTTTTTAAAAAACCCAATGTACTTAAGCATTTATTTTTTGGTTCTTAAAGAATAACGATGGAAGAGCTAATAATTACTATAATGTAATTCTTTTGTTACACATTTTTAATTTAAGAGAAATTGCTTTAAATGGTGAATATCACCAGAATGAAAGGACATCTGGTGACCTCATTTTATTTCCTCGAAAACTTACAACATTAACTTTTCCTCGAAAATATACAAAATACATTAAAATTATATTAGTCACTCCGTTAAATATTTTACTCTCTTTAACCGCGTTTTTAAATTTTTGGGGATGTTTAGTCGTATACTTCTTTGAAAGGTAAAATCTAATATTTTTACGTGTATAAATGCAATAAGTAATAACAAAAGGCTGTGAAATTATAGATAATATAATCCACATTATAAACGTAGTAATTTTTTCAAACTTATTATTGTTATTATTTTTCATTTTCCAGCATTCTGAATTTAAAAATTAAAGTGTTTTCTGTGCATTGTAATTACTATTGTTTCAGAAAGCGGAAATTAAAGATTAGTCATTCTAAAATAAATGCAATAAATAAGATTTTTTTTTTTTTTTTTTTTTTTTGGCTGGTTAAAATTTTAGAATTCCGATCACTTCTCAAAATACGATTAAGTTTCATTACATTTTCTATTACTTTGTTATTTTGTATTGTATAATACCTTATGAACACATCGTTAAAGAAAAAAACAGGTGTTTGGGGGGGGGATGGATTTTACAAACCAAATTGTTTCCAAGCACGATTGTGATATTGCTTTAAAAATATACGCAAATCAATGAAAAATTCGAGTATAAATATACACATAAAAATCAACTGAAAATTTATTAATTCAATGAAATAAATCTTAAAATTTGGAGTTCGGTTTTTCTCTTTTTCAAAAATTGAACTTTTCAGAACTTTCGCAATGTTTTATGTTCAAATATGGAACCTATAGAATATATATATATATATATATATATATATATATATATATATTACATCTTGTATGATTTGTATTTTTTAAATTGAAAAGGAATATTGAAAAGGAAAAGAAAAAAATACTGCTTTCCTTTCAGATTTTATAAATATCAGAATGAAACAAATTTTTTATTACTATTTTTATCCCTGGAAAAGAAATATTTCATTTTTCTTTAATATATGTTTTCAAAACAAATGTTATTTCTGAATGTATCAAATAACAATATCTATATATAAAATTTTAAAATTCAATAGGACTTTTCTTATAAGTATTTCAAACTTTTTAATAAAATCGAACTCATTAAATAAAATCGATTTTGTGTTTTAATAAAATCGAATTTATTGAGATATCTCATTAAATTATTTTATTTAAATTTCTTTGAAAATTAAACTAAAAATTTGTTTTGTAAAGAATACGGACAAAAAAGTTAAATTCCTAATTTAAATCAGATGTTTAATAAAATTTTGAAAATATTTTAGTTTAAATTTATTTTATTTTATTTTTCTGTTTCACCGTGTTGTTTTACATTAATAAGATTAAAGTACTTTTAGCTCCAAGCAATAATCCTTAAAGTAATATTGATTGATGAGTTGCTTGTAGCAAATTTACTTCCCATTACACTTAAGTACACAACTTTTAATGACTTTCAACATGAGGAAATTGGATTCTTAAAGTAAAACGTGGGAGGAAGGTAAAATATTCATTTTAAAATAGTTGCTTTATAAGAATTTTAGAGTGAAGTATGTTAAAGTTCCTATGTTGAATAATTTTTCTAAAAAATGTAACTCCCAGTGGTTTTTAAGCTTCAATATACTCATGTAATAAACATTAATAATTATTGATAAATTCTACACAATTCTTATATATAATACATATATAAACCATGATAGCTTTCTTCTATTTCGATACACCAGTTTCGTTTTTAAGCTGAATATAAGTTCTGTTAAAGTTTGCATTTGTAAGAATTAGCATATCTTGTTTTAATTGCTATCTGATATAATCCGATATTCGATTATTTATTTATTTATTACTAGCACGTTACTCCCGCTTCGCTGTTCACTATATTTAAATGAATTTTCAAAGCAATTAAATCACTATTTAATTTTTATATCACATTAAAAATTCCTTTTAAGGTCAAAAATTCAAAATAACATATTACAAATTAAATTAAATTAAGTATTTCTTCCGTTTTGCACTCGTTCTGCAACAATGCTCTATGGTCTCATGTGAATGATTCTCAAGAATGAATCAACAATTGTTTACAAATTTTATAGATTATGTATGGGAAATAAGTACGCTGTAATTTGAAAATTTCAGTTCTTAGAACTTCAGAACTGATAACTTTTAAAAAGTTATTCATTATTCTTTACTATTAAACTGTTTTTTCTTAATATTAGACTCTTATTTTAAGATAAAAACAATCGAATGATATTGCGTTGTGAAACTTTGCAATGTAATATATTTTAATCTAATAACTTGATGTATATAGTGCCCGCAGAAAAAATGAACAGTTTTTACAGCTCTTTTAAAAACGCATTACATCTATGCAGTATCTTTTAAAGAAATTCATCAGTTTTTACTAAAAAAATAACCAACCTTCATCAAAAGCAACTGAATGATATCACGTTGTGAAACATTTAAATCAATAACTTGGTGTACATAATGTCCTCACAAAAAATGAACGGTTTTTAGAGCTCTCTTAAAAGAGTATAACATCTGTGCAGTACCTTTTAAAAGAATTCATCATTTTTTGAAAAAAAAAAAAAAAAAAAAAAAAAAAGGCCGACTTCCATCACCAATGTAGTTAAATCTAGACCAATCAAAAATAGGAGTGGTCTGCCCGGATGTGTTCCACAGACAAACTCTTTCCTTTATTTATTTAGTTTTGTTCTACTATTTAGATCCTTTTTTCTTTGATTTCATAACTGTATAACATAATATACTTTTTTTTTTCTTAGTATTCTAATTAAAAAGAGGCAATATGCTCCTAGTAAAATAAATCTCAGCTAAAAAAGTCTGAAAGAAATGTAAAAAAGTATACACGAATTCCAAGCGTATTTGGCTCTTCTACTTTTGTACAAAAGTGCAAAGTGAATTGCACACAAAAATGTACTAATTAAATTGTGTACAAACAGTGTACTAAGTATCTTGTGCACAAAACTGCATTAATCGGTTACTGTTAAAAAACTCATACAGATTTACAACAAAATATACTTCAATTTGGGTCCAGTGGTTTTCGATGAAATTTACAGTGCTTTTGTAAATGTTTTTTATTGAATTTACTATATTGTTGTTAACTTTCTGAGACTCAATACAATAAAAAGGATTTCAACTGGGTGGGAGCACAGCGGGCTGCCAATTGCACTTTGATTTCACATTGAGTTGTGTAATAAGATAAGTAACAGACATATAGCTACATGTGTAAATGAGATTAACCACAAAATCTGGCCGAATTCCGCCCCTTTAAGTTAAAGTAAATATTAATAAAAAGCAAAATATATTTGCAACACAGAAGCATAAAATGGTGAATTTCTATTAGTGTATGTTATGCAGAGAGACCTTCCTAAACTTTTTGACTATTTGTATCTCAGCTCCACGGATTTCAAGACCTTGTGATGTTTAGCACAGCCTTTTACCATATCCTCAAGACGCAGTGCATTTGTGGTTTAGAATGAAGAATCTTGATTACTGTCACTGTAAAAATGTTAAATTTGCTGATTGACGGCATCTTATTACATTTTCTCATTCTTGTTCAGTTTGGCAAGCATAGGAGATAAAATTCTGAATCTATTGAGCTGAAAGTTTGCAGGGATCTTTTTTATAATATGTATTAGTACCTTTTGTGTATGAGTGAACATGATATTGTCTGAAAAAATGCATTTGAATTTGTTCAATTTCGATAATTTTGTTTAAGACAACCATCGTACAACTTACATAGATTTTAATAAGCATAGAATTTAGATTTTTCTTTACAGAGAAACAAAACAGATTTCTTATACATTAAGGTTTATAGTCTCAAATGATCTGAGGTTCGTTTTAATAAGTTTTGGGGTGCCCTTAATTCATTTTCTTTTTCATTTTTTACGATAATGCGTGCATGTATATATATCTGCATAAGACTGTTTAAACACGACAACGTCTAATCATTGTATTTGATTGAATTCTAATTTCATTTTTTGATTTTGACAGAAATGCATGCAGGTATATGTGATTCTATACGAGAGATTAAATACGACAGACTACAAGCAATATATTTGTTTCAAATCTTTATATATATATTTCTTTTGTGCGTGTGTATGTCACTGAACTCCTCCTAAACGGCTGGACTGAGTTTAATGAAATTTTTTGTGTGTCTTCAGGTGGATTCGAGAATGGTTTAGATTTACAAATGAAAGTTGTAACTTAATTAGTTCTTTCTTAATTAATTTTTAACCAACTTTTTCAACAACTTTTCCACCTAGATGGCGTGAGTTGTCGTAAACACGATGTCAGAATTTATTTAATGTTGAAATGAAAAATGAATTTTTAACCGTATCTTACGAAGTGTTTAAAATATTTTTTCAAAATTAATATTTTTAGAATCGTAACCGTATCTTACGAAGTGTTTAAAATATTTTTTCAAAGTTAATATTTTAGAATCGTGAACACGATGTCAGAATTTATTTAATGTTAAAATGAAAAATGAATTTTTAACCGTAAGTGTTTAAAATATATTTTTTCAACGTTAATATTGTTAAAATGTTAAAATTAGTTAAAATGGTATATTCTTTTAAAAAATTCGTCAATATCCGACGGAGTTATTTTATGTTAAAATGAAAAAGGAATTTTTAGGCCATTATTATTTGTGCAGATGGAAAATGTACTAAAAGTTTTCCGAAAAATTTCACGATCACAAATGTTGATGGATATTCAATATATCGTCGAAGAAATCCCGATAATGGCGGACAATCTTATCATCTATGGCGGTCATCTATGTCAACAACATAGATATTGACATTGATAACCGTTGGGTGGTCCCATATTCGCCTCTGCTGGGCAAATCATCCAATGCTCATATTAATGTTCAGTTCTGCAGTTCAGTGTAAAGCATCAAATGCATTTGCAAGTATGTGAATAAAGGCAGTGATATGGCTGTATTTCGAGTTGAAAATACCAATGTGTATGCTCCTCCGGTGAATAACAACGATGAAATAACACTTTACCAAATTGGCCGGTACGTCAGCTCCAATGAAGCTGTTTGGCGTATCTTTGGTTTCCCAATTCATGAACGGGATCCAGCAGTTCTTCATTTAGCCGTCCATCTTGAAAATGGCCAGCGCGTATATTTCACGAGCGAAACAGCGATTGATCGTACTATAAATCCACCAAAAACTATACTCACCGAAATTTTTGAAGTGTGTAATCGTGCGGATGCTTTTGGTGCTTTTGCACGGACATTACTCTATTCAGAAGTACCACGCTATTTCACATGGGCTCCAACAAAAAAAATGGATGCCCGAAAGCAAGGCACGCCGATTGATGCATGTCCCGGTTTATTCAAATCAAACACTTTGGGACGAGTATTTACAGTCAATCCAAGGCAGACTGAGTGCTTTTGTCTTCAACTGTTATTGGTTAATGTCATTGGCCCTTTGTCATTTCAAGATTTACGTAAAGTGAATGGACAACAGTATCCAACGTATAAAGATGCATGCCTTGCACTCGGCTTGCTGGAAGACGACAACCAGTGGGAGTGTATGCTTGCTGAAGTAGGACTGAACTGTACAGCAAAACAAATTCGTCTACTATTCGCTACAGTGTTGACTACATGTTTCCCGGTCCGAGCAGAGACATTATGGGATAATCACAAAGATTCAATGACTGATGATATATTGCATCAACATCGTTTACGGTGCAACGATCTAACGATAGTATTCAGTGACACTATGTACAATGAAGCATTGATTGCTATTGAAGTTCTTTGCATTATCATTGCCAACTTACCACTCAGTCATTTCGGTATGCATTCAACAAATCGAAATGCATCTGATTTAATAAGCACTGAATTGAATCGTGAACTACAATACAATACTGTAGAAATGGCAGCGATTGTTCCTCGCAATGTCCCACTAATGAATGAAGAACAAAGAACCATTTACGACCGCATCATGCTCGCAGTTTTGGCAGGACAAGGTGGATTCTTTTTTTTTTTTTTTTTGGGGGGGGTGCACCAGGTGGAACTGGCAAAACATTCCTTATTTCGCTAATTCTCGCCGAAATACGATCTAATAATGGCATCGCATTGGCTGTTGCATCATCTGGCATTGCGGCAACTTTATTGGATGGAGGCAGAACAGGTCATTCATTATTTAAACTGCCACTAAATATTCAAAATAACCCAGACGAAGTGCGCAACATAAAAAAACAATCGTCCATGGCCACAGTGCTGAAATAGTGTAAAATTCTTATCTGGAATGAATGCACTATGGCACACAAACATTCGATTGAGGCGTCAAACAGGACATTGAAAGATATAAAAAACAACGACAAACTATTTGCCGGCACTCTGTTACTCTTTTCAGGTGATTTCAGAAAAGCACTTCCCGTTATTACGCGTTCAACATACGCTGATGAGATCAACGCGTGCTTAAAATCATCGTCATTGTGGCGTAATGTTGAAAAAGTACAACTGAAAGTAAATTTGTGCGTTCAAAAGCTTCAAGATCCATCCGCTGAAACATTCTCAAAACAATTGTTAGATATCGGCGATGGAAAAGTTACTACAGATAAAACTGGATGCATAAAATTACCGACCGATTTCTGCACAATCATTGATTCTCAAGATGCTCTTATTGACCAGATATTTCCCGATGTACACAGACGATACACAAATCATGAGTAGCTGGCAGAAAGAGCAATTTTAGCAGCAAAAAATGTGGACGTCAACGAATTGAATCTCAAGATACAACATTTGTTACCAGGAGACTTGGTGTCATACAAATCTAATGATACAGTTTGCGATGCCACCGAAGCTGTAAATTATCCAACAGAGTTTTGAAACTCACTGGATTTACCAGGCATGCCACCGCATATTTTACAACTGAAGGTTGGATCTCCGGTTATTTTGCTTCGTAATTTGAACCCACCACGGTTCTGCAACGGCACGCGATTAGTCATAAAAAAATTAATGAAAAATATTTTCGAAGCCATCATTTTAAATGACAAATTCCGAGGTGAAAATATATTACTACTGCGAATCCCTATTATACCCACAGATGTGCCAATTCAATTTAAACGCCCTCAATTTCCAATTAGATTGGCATTTGCAATGACTATCAATAAGTCTCAGGGCCAAACGATGTCTGTCTGTGGCTTAGATTTGAGCACATCATGTTTTTCACACGGACAATTATACGTGGCTCTCGAGTGGGCAAACCATCCAGTTTGTTTGTATTGGCGAAAGATGGTATAACAAAAAATATTGTACACTCTGTTGCATTAAGGGATTGATATTGTCTTTTAGTAATATTGTTATAAGTAGCGATATGTATATAATTTTAAAGAATCAATTTTAATAAATATAAAAAATAAATGATTGGTGTTTTGTTATTTTTATATTCTTTCACCGTTCACAGCGCTCCATACATCTTCCACTTATATACCACATCCTTACAATAAGTTAGTTATTTTTTTCTAACAAAATATTCTCTAGAAATAATTTATATGACAAAACAACGTTTGTCGGGTCAGCTAGTATATATTATAAATCGTATACATACAGTAGTGCAGAATCAAATGAAATATATTTTTAATGAATATAGGACTGATGTACATATATACATATATATATATGAGTGGGTGAGTGAGCCCTAGAGCGTCTAGATGTTGCATTCTATTTTATACAAGTTTATAATGCATAATATAGGTCGATATCGCACATAAAACAGGAAGTTTATTAAGTATGAAACTAATATGTATGTAGTGCGTTGACAAGATACAGTTTAATCGCTGCGTTCGAATGAACATATATTTAGTATGTACAGTCGGTAACAGAAGTGTCCGAACACTAGCAAAAATTCCCATGTAAAAAAAGTACACTTCATACAGTCATAAATCCTTATCGAATCATGTTCTTACACTGACTAAGAATAGTATTTGACAAGGATTTATTTAATAAAACCGTACGAAGTGTACTTTTTTTATATAGGAATTTTTGCTAGTGTTCGGACACTTTTGTTACCGACTGTATATAGTAAATCATCCCAGAAAATATATAAAAGTTAATACTTTGGGAGCTAATGTGTATAAGTACGTGGGTAAAAAAAATGCTCAGGTACCTTACTTTACATCTACCTTTTTGCTTCTTTTTTAATTGACAACAACCATTTGATTATTTGTCGTATTTCTTCCACGGACCCTGGGGTAGACTGCCAGATTATGCACAAAAAGATTTAGTTAAATAAGAAGTAATTTAAAAGATAATTCATTAGAATTTTTAAAATACATTTAAATAATGAATAATTTTGCTAGACATGGTACTATTTCCCGTGCTAAAAGATAAAAGTTAGGAGTGTTATTTATTTAATGGGAATTTTCCAGGAATAAATTACTGTGTTACTGTGTTAATAGGTAATGGTGCAGTAGTAATAGTATTTATATTATTATACCAAATAATGCTCACCTCTATTTTAAAACAGTAAAATAATTTGCATTTCTTTACATTTTTATTTATTATAATTTCATCCTACAAACAAATAACATTTATCTATAAGAATGAAATTTATTCAAAAGAAAAATGGAATTATAACTACGATTAATAGTTCAAGCCATCTTGATAGTATTTTTCATTATTTTTATGAACGTACATTTAATTATAATTATATACAACTTTACCTATATATTCATAAAACTACATTTTAGAGACGCTTTTCTGCGCTATATATTTTACTTTAAGTTATTTTTTTCTAAATCAAAACTAAAAAAATCTCTTTATTAATGAAAATACCAAATACATAAATTTAAAAATTAATTTTCTTGGAACAAAAGTATGTATATATACCGATTTATAACAAAAATAAATAAATAAATAAATAAATAGTTTCACGTATTTCAAATCCTGTCTCCAACCATGTGTGTTATTAAATATTATTCTCGATCAAATGAAAAATCATATCATATCATTTCCTTTTTTTTTTTCTTTTTTTTTTTCTTTTTTTTTTTTTTTTTTTTTTTTTTTTTTGTTAAGACTAATTTATTTTACTTAATTATATACATTTGAATTATTTTTTAATAAACATTTACTTGGTAATATTATTCTCAGCTGAATGACAAATAGGAATATTATGACAGTTTCCTTGCTATAAAAATTATATATTAAATCTTCTGGTATGGCTTAATATTTTTGAATTACTTTTGATTTTTAAATTTGAACAGTCCTTTAATTGAACTTATTTATTAAAAAACATTAAATTTATGCGTGTGTAAGATTTGAGAGTGATATAGCAATATCGATATGTTGTTTAAACACAGAAATTGGTTCACAACTTATGGAAATGTTTTTTAAATTTTTTTTTTGCAATTTGAAATAAGAATTTTACAGCAGTAGAATAACCGGTTGCTACTTTGAACATTTGATTGGAATGCAAAAGTAAAAGATTTCTTTCGAAAATGTATCCTAAATTTGATAGAGGACCCGAAGGTTACGAAACTACACTTTCGAATGAGAAATATTCGTATCACCAAATTACAAAGCAGTGTAAAAATCGCATTTATACCATTTCTAGAGAAGGTATTTATAATATATGGTTCCAAAGGAAAAAGTCTAAGAGGAAGTAAAAGCGAAAAAAAATTACTGTGAAACTTCATCCTGAGACTGTTCGAAGGCAAGTAAATATCAAAAAAGAGTGAAGTATCTTTCATTTTTCCAAAGCATATTGCTGAAAGAAAAACAGTTCATAGATAATTATACTAAAAACACCTAGATGGTGAAAAATGGAAATTTGCTGTACCACTTGATGAGAGACCACTCGATGACTGTAATAAGAAAGATTAATATTCCATTGTTCCGCAGACGGGAATCGCCGCATGGAATTGCTTCGTCAGTGAACATAAAAGTTCTCAACCGGATTCATGGTAGTTTTTCACAGGATTTTTTTACAACTTGAAATTACAAATAAGAAACTGTCTGAAGTAAAGTCAAAATTGATTCACTCACTGCAAATAAAAGGGTCTTAAAGTAAGACATAAAAACAACTGAAACGACATTTAAGACACGTAAATGTCTTAAAATGTACCTTAGACGTTATAGATATTTTAATGTAAGACAGAAATATGTCTGAAATATCAATTCAGACACAAAGATGTCTGAAACACGTAAATACGCGAATTTTCAGACATCAAAACGCGTTTGAAATTTCAGACACTTTAGAAATTCAGACACTTGCATTACTTAGAAATTTTTTCATATGAAATCTACTTTAAGAAAATATTCTTATCCTACTTCTTTCCACATTCAATAAATGTATTATTATTTTATATAATAAGCAATTAAACTACTTAAATTATGGTAGCTTTATAAATTATATTTTTATGGAATAATGCTCTAAGGATGTGAATGATATTTGCATGCTATTATCTTTAACACAATTCATAAACAACATATTTAGACACAAAGCTTATTTTGTTCAAAAAAAAAATCTTTGTCTTTAAAGCTTTCTTATATTAAAAGAAAAAGTGTGCAGGCGGATGTAGCAAGTAATTTGTAGAGAAGAAAGCGAATTTATAAGTGAACAATCATGAATAATTTGTGCATATTTTTTTTCTTTCTTTCTTCTTATTATTATTCATTTAAAAACTTTTTTCTTTCACAAATTCACCTGCATCTAAATGTAAAACTACAATTTTTTCTGTGTTCATGATTATAGTTCGTTTTTATTTAAATATCACTTTAAGGAAAGAAATCTTTATCATCGAGGAATGAAACCTTCACATACTTGTGATGCATTATTAAAAAATTCTGGTCCTCTAAATATGAAATTTAAGATAATAATGTTTATTAAGTTTAAGATACCATACTATCAATAGTTTTATGGCAAACAATTAAAAATAAAACATAACACTGCGATTAGTTTCACGAATACTGCAGTATATTACATCATAAAAAGATGTATTGCTGTAAACGACGGTAGCGTGATTGGTAAATGCATCACTCCGACGATGCTTGGCTTCAGGTTTCGGTTTCCTCATCCAGTGTCAGTTCGAATCCCAACGCCGGAAAATGAGACTTTTTTTTTTTTCTTATTTTTTTTTTTTTTTATAAATATTTCATTAATGCTCTAAACAATTCTAAAATATATTTTTAACAGAAAAACATAATCGCACGCCATATTTATTTATTTATATATTTATTAAAAAGCTTTAAAAACTGTAGAATTTTTAAGCCTACCATGGCGGTGTTTTTAAGCCTAAAACATGGCGGCGTTTTAAGACACTTGCAATATCTTATTTTCTGATGTAAAAATGTGTCTTAAAAAGTAAGACATTTATTTTCGCTTAAAAAATGACCATCCATTTAAGACACTTTTGTAACTGAATTTCAGACATTTAAGTTTACAGTGCTGTAATTGAAATTTACTATAAAATTTACTATATAGTTATATTAGTGGAAGAATCAGGAAAGAAACTGTAACGGTAGACGCGCTGTATTGAAAAAATGTTGTATGTGATAAAGAAACACTGGTTTCAGTTTCGGATTCAGCACACCAAAAATCTTAAATGTCAGCCAAAATTATGAAATCCAAAGTTTAGATATAGTCGTGTGTATTTATTTAAAAAGTCAATTTAGCAATGAATCCTGAAAGTAATATACAAATATGTTTACAAAATTTCTTACTTCATTTCTAATTATATGAAATCTTGGAGTGGGGTGGAGATAGACATTTAGCATTTTAGAAAGTTAAAAAAAAAATTATTTTCATTAAATTTAATTATTTTTCAAAGAATTGTAAATATTGTAATTATTATTGTTATAATTCAATGTATACGTATGGAACTTTTATTATTTATAAGGAAACAATTTACAAAAAATATTATTAACATCTACCATATCATTTAAGTATAATTTGCAATTTCAGCGCCATATTTGTCCTAAATTGGTTCTACTTTTTTATTTTTATTTATTTATTTATTTAATTTGCGTTTATAGCTCTAAATACTTAATGACTTTATGTATATGCAAATAAGAAGTATGTTAAAAAAAAATAATACCGAAAATATTTGAAAATTATCATTATTAAGTATGTTTCTTACCTTATTATTTTTTTATGATCTTCATTTTTATTGAATACGATACCTTTAATTTAAAATCATTGAATGTTAATGTAAAAAGAAACAGATATCGAAAACCGATATCAAAAACGTTTTATTGAAATAATGCTTATGAGAATTAAACACGCTTATAAATAATTATTTGTTTTAAATTGAATACATTTCCAACAGTTTAAACTAGAAGGAACTTTTTTAATTTGAAAATTATACAATCATTAAATAATATCACAAATATACCTGATTTCAGCACTTAATATTTCAAAAGAAAAATAAATAAATAAATAAACCAAAGAAAATAATTTAACAGATATTTCTTTTAGGCTTTTTTTAAAGAAAAATTTTACCATTTTCTCTTATAATTAAAAATATTCAAATGTAACAAAATGTACAGTAATGAAACTGTACACCTTTTTAATTTATATATTCTATATAACATCAAAACAATAATATTTTCTATTTCGTAAGAAGATGAAATGTAATTATTCAACAAGTGATATTTAGTTGCATTTATTTGTTGGTAAAAAAGCAATACGTTGATATGGATATTAAATCTTTAAATAGTTAATATCTTATATTTCAGACATAATTTTTCAAACTTAAATGTAAATTAATGTTTCACATGCGTGATAAAAATATAATAATTATCATAAATTAGTTTTATTATTATTATTAGTCGATATATATATATATATATATATATATATATATATATATGTATACAGTGTGATCCAAAAGTGACAGAAAGAATATATATATCTATATATATGTATTATTTAAAAAGTATTGACCGTAGCATTATCTGGTTTCACTGAAATGCACAGAAATCATAGAAGTTTTTTGGGTAACAAAATATTTATTAAAAAATTAGTTTAAATTACTTGATAAGTTGGCGCTGAAATTTACTTTTTTACAGTGGCGCCATTCCACAATGTAACTAGGACTATAAATACTCAATGTAATGACTGTCATTCATTATAAAGATCGTCAGATGTTGCACATTGGAAATGCTCATAAAAAACTTCAGTTTTTGAAACATGGCGTCATTTGATCAGACGAATCTGTTTGAAAAGTAAGAGGATACTGCGAATAAGCGCGATATGCTGGTGAAAAATGTAACTAATGTTTTTCCTTACCTAAAAAAAAAAAAAGAAAAAAATCCTTCACTGTACTGTATATGTAAGTGAAAAACGCATATGTATATATATATATCTGTATATATATAAAAATTACGTGTCACGATGTTTGTCCGCGATAAACTCCTAAACTAATGAACCGATTTTAATGAAATTTTGCACACTGTGTGCAGTTTGGTCCAACTTGAGAGATAGGATAGTTTTTATCTCAGTTTATTGTCACAATATTGTTTTATTGAAATTATTTGTTAATTATAGACCTTTGTTAAAGTTGCTCCAAAATATCTGTGAGTTCCATAAGTTTAATTGTTGCCAAAAAGAAAAAATACGAGTTCATTTTCTTTCGACATATAAGTAAATACATTTAATCAAACGTGAAAGTTAAAAAATTATAAAAAGTTAAATTATTCATCTCACGAAAATTGACATCATAATCAATTTAAAGATTTTATTCGCAATGATAAAGTATGTAGTTATACACAAGCGAAGTGTGACGTCACTGACCGCCTGTGAAATCAAGAAAAAGATTTCTTATGTTGATCACCCATTGTATTTTTTATAAAAAATTATTAAAAAACGAGGAAAATTATTTCCGGATTTTAATCCCCATATTTTTGTATAGATATGTATTATTTATCATGTGCATACGTTAAATTGAGTTATTTTGCTGTCAAATTGACAAAATTTTAATTTTAAATTTCAAAGCTCTGTCGTCATTGGAGTTTTTCGTATTTGGCGATCAAAAACGTAACACGAAAATATACAAGCTAGATGTATATTTTCGTAATATGTATTGTGCGAAATATTGTTTCATATTATTCATTACTCTCTTAATATAAGTTGTTAAAATAACCATGATTTTTTAAAGGAATTAAATGTGTGCGCCAGATAATTTGGCGATATTCTTTTTTTTCCGCCAAGGATGATAGATATGAAATTTATTCCGCTGCAACATGTTAATATCTTATGTCAGTTACATTATGTATATGCTACAATTTATTTCACGTGACACGTGTGTTAAAAATTTATTTACGACATAACCTTGCTTTTTCAATTTTTGTTGCATTATTCTAATCTGTATCACTTCGTTTTCTTTAAGAAATTTGTGATCTATACATAACGTTCTAAATAAAAAGTAATTATTTCAATATTTTAAAACTTATTTAAAAGTCTGTTTTATTTAACATTAAATTTTAAAAGTTAATTTAAAACTTATTTAAAAGTCTGGAAGAGTTTAAGTCTGTTTATTTGTTTTGTAACGCTAATCTATATGATCGATGTTCGAAACTTTAGTTAATTATTTCTCTTATTTTTCTTTACTTTTTCTTTAATAACTTACCAATTTAACGTTCCTGATTAAATTTGTGATTTATATATGTATTTTGCATTAAATTTTGACTCATATTTATTGCTGAAAATGCGATCGTAAAATCTTGCAATTTTCTTATCTTAATCCTCAATGCTTTCCTTCTAGATTAACTTGAATTTACTATTAAAATTTTAACATACTCAGAATCTTCTCACCACTTCGTTGAAATATATTAATCTTTTCAGTAATATATTAATCAGTATATCCCCACAACGATATTTGGCGATTTTTTGTTGGCGATTATGGCTAAATCATAAATCTATAAATCATAAATGATAATCTAAATCATAAATCAAAAACATAAAATAATAAATAATAAATCCAAAATAAACAACATGTAGGCTGCCATATTATATCACAAACAGTCCAGAGCGACATCGTTATCGTTCAAAAGAAAAATCGCCAAATTCAGCTGTGGGGATATACTGAAGTTATAATTATCCGAATATAATTACTGAAGTTATATTATAAGTTATAGTTGTGGGTAACAACTATAGTATTTCCCCACAACTGGATTTGGCGATTATGGCTAAATCATAAATCTAAAATAAAAGCATGCAGGTTAACATATTTCATTGCAAATAATCCAGAACGACTTCGTTATCGTTCAAAAAGGCGCCAAAAAAAAAAAAAAAATCGCCAAATCCAGTTGTGGGGAAATACTATATACCTTATCAAATTAGCAACGTATTACTTAGCCGCAGCAACGCGTGGCCGGGTCTGCTAGTATATATATATATATTTCTTTTGTGCGTGTGTATGTGACTGAACTCCTCCTAAACGGCTGGACTGAGCTTAATGAAATTTTTTGTGTGTCTTCCGGTGGATTCGAGAATGGTTTAGATTTACAATTCAGTTCAATCGGATAATTGGATCAAAAGATATTAAATAAAAACTCCATTTTAACTTTAAAATGATTAAAAAGAAAGATATATTTGATGCCAAAATAAACAAAATTCACGTTTATTTATTTTTTTCCGGAAATAAAATATTTTTAATTTCGCGTGATAAACAATAAAAATTAGAAAAACAAAATAATATACCATGAAAATATTCGCGTATAAATAAATATTTTCATAGAGATACTTGGTATTTGCTTAAAATTTTTATTTAATTCAGTAGTACTTTTCTTTTCTACAGTAAAACAAAATTTTTCGTTTTAATTGATACTTTATATGTAACTTATAAAGGTTCTTTTATGTTTTCACCTTAATTGTAAATAGTAATAATTTCGAATTTATTAGAATTTTTTTTATTTTTATTTTGTATATATCATAAAGCAGCTTTTCTTTTTTCTTTTTGTATGGAACAACTTTAGTTTGGAAAAATTTGAAATTTGGCACCGAAGTAGTACGGACGTACTCACCAAGATCGTCAGTTACGCAATTGAGATAGCCATGTTAATTCCTCGCAAAAATGGCCAAAAATATTTAAAATCGACAAGGGGGGGGAGGTCTATACTAAAGCTGTGCCTTTGTATTTATCTTTATATATATATTTCTTTTGTGCGTGTGTATGTCACTGAACTCCTCCTAAACGGGCTGGACCGAGTTTAATGAAACTTTTTGTGTGTCTTCAGGTGGATTCGAGAATGGTTTAAATTTACAATTCAGTCCAATTTAAATTGTTTATTTAATTAATTTATCACTTAAAAATTGTTGTTGATTTTGGAATGTTTCACATTGGATCCGGCAGACTGCGCTACGATCGTAGTATCGAATATTCAATAATACGCAAGCAAAGTGATGACGTCACTGGCCGTCCATGGATGCAAGAAAAATATTTCCTATGTTAATCGCCCATTGGATTTTTTGTAAAAAATTACAAAATATCGAGGAAAATTATTTCCCGATTTTAATCTCCATATTTGGGTATAGATATGTATTAGTTATCATATGCATGCGTTAGATTGAGTTGTTTTTGCTGTAAAATTGATAAAATTTGAATTTTTAATCTCAAAACTCTGTCATCCTTGACGGAAAAAAAAAATCGCCATATCATCTGGCGAACATATTTAATTTCTTTCAAAAATAATGGTTATTTCAACAACTTATATTAAGAGAGTAATGAATAATATGAAACAATTTCGTACAATACATATTACGAAAATATACATCTGGCATGTATATTTTCGTATTACGTTTTTGATCACCAAATACAAAAAAAACGCCAAGGAAGACAGAGTTTTGAAATTTAAAATTAAAATTTTGTCAATTTGAGAGCAAAATAACTCAATCTAACACATGCATACGATAACTAATACATATATCGTACCCAAATACGGGGATTAAAATCGAGAAATAATTTTCCTCGATTTTTAATAATTTTTTATAAAAAATCCAATGGGAGATTAACATAGGAAATCTTTTTCTTGCATCCACTGACGGTCAGTGACGTCACACTTCGCTTGCGTATATTCTATTGTAATTCCAGTTAGTCCCGACAGTTGGTGCTGCGATCAAATTCAGGAAAATATTTTGTAACTTCGTGTTATTATTGTTATACAAAAAATTGTGTCCTAATTGAAATATTACATCAAGATGTAATTAGTGTTTGAAGAGTTTTGAAGTGTGCATAAAAAACTATACATTTTGCAAATTTGGTGCGGAATTGGAGTGAGTATTTTACATAATTTTCTATCAAATTTACACGCGCGTTGATTAACAACCACCCTAACCTACAATTTTATTTGTGTAGCTAATTTATTATATTTTATTTATTTATTTTTTGTATGGAACAGTTTTAGTATCGGATCCCTTTGGCAAAATTTTAAATTTGGCACCGAAGTAGCTTGGACGCTTCTCGCCAAAATCTTTAGTTCCACATTTGAGATAGCCATTTCAATTCATCGCAAAAATAACTTAAAATATTTAAAGTCACCAAAGGGGTCCCATACTTTTGTGCGTGGGTATGTCACTGATATTTTATTTATTTATTTTTTGTATGGAAAATTTGGCACCGAGGTAGCTCGGACGCTTCTCGCCAAGATCTTTAGTTTCACAATTGAGATAGCCATTTCAATTCACCGCAAAAATGGCTTAAAATATTTAAAGTCACCAATGGGGTCCCATACTTTTGTGCGTGTGTATGTTACTGATATTTTATTTATTTATTTTTTGTATGGAACACCTTTAGTATCGGATCCCTTTGGCAAAATTTGAAATTTGGCACCGAAGTAGCTCGGACGCTTCTCGCCAAGATCTTTAGATCCACAATTGAGATAGCCATTTCAATTCATCGCAAAAAGGGCTTAAAATATTTAAAGTCACCAAAGGGGTACTAATTTGGGGCTTAGATTTAGAAAATCCGTGCTTTGCTCACGGCCAATTATATGTTGCGTGTTCCATGGATGGAAAACCTTCGAATTTGTTTGTGTATACTCCTCAAGGATTAACCAAAAATATTGTACATCCAGTGGCATTACGGTAAATTCAGTTTTTGTAGATTAAAAAAATATACCTGTTATAAAATAAATTGAGTTACAACATTTTCACCTTTAATTAAAACGAGTTTAAGTTTTTATTTAATATGAACTCTACATTTCACATCGCTCATACTATACACATACTCACATGCATCGATTGATTGAATTGTGATAAATGTACATGTAATGATGTTAGATATTGTAATAACTTTTTGATAAAAATTTTCATCAAATCGGTCCAGATTGTTACAGCTTATTCAAAAAAGACGGAATTTTCATGTGAAATTCGTTGCTATCAGATATTCTCTTATAAATTGAAATATTTGCCGTATGAAATAAATTTTGTGCTGTTCGACATTCAGCGGAGGTTTTAAATAACAAGTAGCAAGTAGAAAGTACCAAGTAGCAAGTAGCAAGAAGCAAGTAGCGAAAATTTCGGTAATTATGCCTTTTACGTTATAATCGGAATTCACAGTCACCGTTCACAGCGCTCCATACCTGTTTCACTTATATACCACATCCTTACACACTTACAATAAGTTAGTTATTTTTTTCTAGCAAAATATTCTCTAGAAATAATTTAAATGACAAAACAACGTTTGTCGGGTCAGCTAGTATATATATATAAATTAAAGCAACAACGTATTTTCTCGTTTTCTTCTTTTGCTGATAACTTTTAAACAATTAAACATGGGAACATAAATGTGGATGGAATGTTTGTTATCATATCATCAAATGAATTTTATATAACATTAGTAAAAGTAATTGTTCAAACTAATTATTATTTAATTCTTCTCAAAAGTAATCTTTGGAAAAATGAATATTTTTAACAAGTTAAAGAAATAAAACTTTACGAAAAATGGTCATAAGGAAGCATTACAGATAAGTGAAGCTGTACACGCATCCGTGTGTTAGATTAAAGCAGGATTTGTCTTTCTGTAATCACTTTTCTGTTTTTTATTTTATCTTCTTTTTTCGAACGTAATTTTTTTTTTCAAATATACATACAAACATAAAAATTTTATAAGACTTTCATTATACAATTATTTATCAACATTATTATTATTTTAATGTTGATCATAGTTTATAAATTAGTAATTCTATTTTTTCAAAAAGTCCGTCATAAAAGTAAAAGAGAAGCGAATACTGAAAGAAAATTCGGGATTTGGTTTAACATTTGATGGCATGTCCGTCTTAACCTATCTGTAATGCATCCTTAAAAACATTTATCATTTGTCATCAAGTTTTCATTTCTAAAATTGTTGATTTTTTTTTCCAAAGGTTACTTTCAAGAAAAATTGAATAATTATTAGTTTAAAAAATAGTACCTATGCTAAAGTTATATCAAATTCGATTAATGATATGATAATAAACATGCCATCCAAATTTTTATGCTCATATGTTTATTCGTTTAAACGCTATGCACAAAATAGGAAAAATGAGAAAACAGGTTGTTGTTTTAATTTTGAACACCAGTATATATATATATATATATATATATATATATATATATATATATATGTGTGTGTGTGTGTGTGTGTAAATGTAAGTGTCTCTCAATGTACATTATAAACAGTAAGTTTTTCTTTTTTTTTTCTGTAAGATAAGCCCTTGTAGTAAATACTAAATAACATAATACCACGTAAATCCCTCCAAGTGAAAAGTATAACCTCTCAAAAGTCAGGCATTTATATTAACCTGAATCACTTATATATACACACAATAATTCAAACTAAACAGCTTGTCCGATACAAATTAACAATTATGAAGACCATTAAGACTTAAAAATTGCAAAGTAAGGTAAAATCTCAATTAAATACAAGTATATCTATTTATATTTATTAAAGTATATCATGCACGTATAGTTGAAATCTGCCTCGTACACTTTTTTAATTTCCCTCACAATAACTATTTATTGTCCTATAAAGAGCTGAAATTTTTTTCGTTAACTATGCATCATGCGCTATATTTATTTCTGATTATATTATCACTTTCGTTTTGCATTTAAAAAAAAATCATTTTTACGGGCATAGCCTGATTACCTCTGACTTTTACTCTATATGGTTATATAGGCAATAGTTTTTATATGTTTATATGTGATGCATGATTTTACTCTCTTATTTATTAATGAACTGTATGTAAATCGGTCTCTTACACACAATTAGTCACAATTGCAGTAAATTTATATCCTGTAAAATGATAAAAGTTTTAGTATTTAATATTTATGCATTGATTTACTTTCATGCTCTTTAATGTAATATGAATGGGTCTTACACAAGTACAAATGTTAAGATTCATTTTTCGCTTTCTAATTTTTGAAATTATAACTTTATGTCGTAATATGAAAAACGTATAGCGACAACTCAGATTTGAAGTAATAGGTTTTACAGGCTAAAAAACAAATTTAAAAAATTCTTATCAAAATGTCTGTAATATAAAAAATTACTGATTATTTTAATAATTGTTCTAAAACATAATTTAAAATGAATTTTTATATACTATTATTCTGAATTTAATAACACTATAGTTTCTTTAAAATCTATTTCTATTAAACTGCTTTTCTATGCTTGCTCAATATATACTTAGAGAAATATATTTTTATGCAATATACATTTAATTTATTTATATATATATATATATATATATATTTAATAAAACAGGATAAAGCACTTATCCAAAAACGAGTTTTATTTTCTAATTCACTTTTCTTATTTCATTCATAAATTTTGAGAAATATGGTTTTTACTGACAAAATAAATGAGTGGAAAGAAAACCTGGCTGATAGCCAAATATTTCTGGTTCCAAATAATAATACTTTCTCCCAGAATTTATTCGAGCAATCATTAAGTAGGCAGTAATATATTTTTTTTTTAACTTCATAGCTAAATAAGTCAGCAGGTTTTTTTTTTTTTTTTTTTTTTTTTTTTTTTAGCAAAATGGTTATTTTATGAAATAAGATAAAATCCAATTATAAATGGCATAAACATAATTAAATAAATTTATAAAATATGTTTATTTTTTAATTATTGTTTATATTAGGTTTTAAATCAGTAAAAAAAAAAAAAATGCCAATTGATATTTTCTGAGTCACATATTTCTTCTGTCCATAACACAATGAAACATAATCTGATATAAACACACGACTTCCATTACCACTACTCTACATATTATATACTCTTTTTTGGGATAGTGTGATCAGAAGGCATAAAATTGATTTAATAAATTAGACAGCTGAGAATTTTCTGGTAAGCGCAAGTTTATGCGTATGTCACAAAGACATATAAAAGAGAGATTGCATAACGAGTTAAAAATAAATAAATAAATAAATTTTTAAAGCCGTTTTTTGAAACGCCCATTTCTGAAGTCTTTAAGTGACCTAAGAAATACATCTGTCACTTTTTCTGCAGAAACCAAGTAATACATTCTAAAAGACTTCTTAAAAAGAATTTTAAAGCAAACTTAAAGAAAATCGTTAGAGCCGATTTTGCGATACCGACTTTTGGCTCCACTGTCAATTTTCACCGAACTTGGCAAGCTCATCTGGTCATCGGAAACTAACAATTGTATCTGAGAAAATATCTAAAACGAACAATATATGGCGAGTTTGAAGAAAATTTCTAGAGCCGATTTTAAAGAACCGTACTTCCAATGTAATATTTTGCTTACTAGATGTGTATAAGAAATTATTATCTTTCCTAAACAGTTTCCCTTCCACCAACTACTTCTAATAGAGAAGAATATATTAAGATAATTTTGGTTAACCCTGTATATTCTATATAATTTATAAATACAAACATAATTGAGCAAAGTGTAATAAATACGTAACAAAACTTAAATTTCTTATCTCGCAATATTTAAACAAAGTTCTGATAAATCGGATTTATTTTTCGTGTAAACATATAATAAATGATTTTGATATCATATCTTTTAGTAAGCATGCTTTTATGTGTATAAAAAGTATATACTCATTTAATTTTCTTTTGTACTGTCTAAAGGTATTTAAGTTGTACCTAAACGATATTTTACCCACAGATGTGATGCATTCGAATTATTTTGTATGTCCCTACACACGAACCATTTGTCCGATTTAATTAAAAATGATTCAAGTAGTATCCCCATATAAAACAATTCAAAATATCAGGTTTTGACTTTCTGATGTAATCTTTCTTAAGTTAGGCTCATAGTAGTCTCACACACATAATAATCGCAAATAACCTATATTTTGGATTCAGAGGACGTCAAAACATTTAAATATATCACAACACAAATTTCGAAATTTCGACCTATAAACCATAACTAATGTGCCGTATATTGGTTTCTAGAAAATAAAAACAAAATTTTAAAAGTTTTAGACCAGAAAAAAAAAAAAATCAAGCGTCCTTTAGAGAACAATATAGAATGAAAATATTTTAGTGTTGGAAGTAGTTGAAGTTATTTATTAACAACAACATACTATAAATATAACTTAGGCACCGTTATACATTATTCAACAATTTCTAGCTAATTTAATATTCTCAAATGCTTCTGACAATGTTAAGTAAATATGCAAATGATTTAAATTTAATGCATAATTTAAATGCGTCAGCTCATTTGTATTCTTTCTACATATCGGTTTCTGCACATAATTTGTTGGATGCGAAATGCTTTTGCAAAATATTAAGACTCTGTGATAAGTTTATGTATTTAGTATTTTCGAGCACTCTGAAATTTTATTTGAATATATTAGGTCATTTAAATCATTAATAAAAAAAAAGTCTTTCGTATTTATAATTTTACAAAAATTATATACAGGATGTCCCATAAGTCACATTTAAAAATTCATAACTTTTGAAGGAATCGGTAGAATTGAACACGGTTTGCGAAAAAAATAATTCTCGTGAAGGATTTTCTTTTTCTTCTTCTTCTTCTTCTTCTTTTTTTTTTTTTTTTTTTTTTTTTTTTTGTGTGTGTGTGTAAAGAAAAAAATACAGTTAAATTTTTTGTTGACGATAGTTAGGCAAACAGTTAATTTTTTTTTTTTGTGAGAAAATATGAAAGAGAAATATGCAAACAAAGCCCTATAAATTGCAGAATTTTGCGATTGGAACAGCTTGTTTCTTATTTTGCCCCCTACTTACGCATACATGAAGCTTTAATTGCAATGCTATCTTCGTGGATAAAGCGTTATTGCTGAAGATGTTTTCCCTCAGGTAAGAACAGTCGACTGAACCTGAAGTTAGCAGTGTTATAACTCGTTTGTAAACTGTAATTTGTGATGACGACGGACACATGGAATAATATTTACATGCCTGTAAACATTTGCATGAGAAGTACAGTTTTTCATGAAAATGTGTGATCAAGTTACGCACAGCGCCCTCTATCGACAAATAGCTTAATTATTTTTATTTTTATTTATTTATTAAAAACATAGTCTTCGCGGGAATGTTTTTTTACAGAAACCGCGTTCAATTGTATCAATTCCTTCGATAGTCATGAATTTTTAAAATGTCTACAGACGGGACACCCTGTATGTCATAAGGGTATATATTACATAATTTCTAAATTACGTAGATACATTTTCTATATCAAAATCAAATGCTAATAAACTTAGAGGGATAGTAAAAACGCATTTAGTACAGTTTTTAAGAAATGAGCGACAATGTCTGAATTATATTATTTATTTAGAGTTGATTTTAAACGATATTGAACGGACGTTGTTGAGCGTTCTGGTTATCGTTGCTAAGGTTGTATTAACATTTCTTTGAACGTTTTGAATTATTCAAATTTTTGACATTTTAAACCATATGTAGAAGAAAATAATTCCGTACTTAATCAAAATAATTTTTTGTACAATTTAGCATTCAAAGTTGCATTTTATCACATGTAAAAAACATGATAATGAAAGAGTATATACTGATTACTTCTTTTTCTTTGTTTTAGTGTATAAATCTACAAATTGAAAAAGATATAAAGTAGGATTTCTACTAATTGATTGTGTATTGTCTATAAAAATATCTGAAAGTTCGGTTAATCTTTAGTTTGATTTCTTTAGAAATCGACCTTTTGCAATCACTTCGTTTGTCTCACTCTATATACATACTACTATATATTTATATATAATGAAAATTTTGTCATCACAATAATTCCCGAAGAATTACTTCAAACTGAACCAAATTTGAACACCGAACCTATTTCATAAATATCTTAGATGGGTTTGTTAACCAAGTTGCTCTGCCCTTTTGTTTTCAAATGGTGGACACTTGAAAATTCCAAATCGACGTTGCAAAAAGCTTATTTAAGGCTTGAATTAAGATGTAAATACAGACCACATAAGGATTTCAACCAAGTTTGTTAATGAACTTTATCCGCCATTGTTAAGAAATGAGCGGATATCTTAATTTAAGCGGGACCACTTGAAATCAAGCTACCAGAGGTTAGCATCACGATAACTTCCGAAATAATACTCTTAATAAAACCACATTTGGACAGTGATTCATTCATAAATATATTAAGAATATATTGTTAATATATAATAACATAAAAAAAGGGAAACGAATAAATGATATATAAGAGGAAAAAATTTAAAACTTTTCAGAAGAAATTGAATTTTGATTTTTAAAATTCAAATATTTTTCGAGCATTTAAACACATAATATTGTTACATTCTATCCATATGTATTCATTTTTTTAAATAATAGTTCTAATTCTCTAAACTGAAAAAAAAAGTATAACGTCCACAATCCCTTTAAATATTTATAAAAAAATCAATCATACACTGAAATATATGCATCTTAAATCCATTTGAAATATATCTAAAATACAAATGTAGTCGCAAAGATATCTGAAATACGTAGGTATGCAAAATTTCAAAGAGCTAGCTCATCCGAATTTAAGACTGGTATAAGTGTCTTTTTATAACCAGACTGTGAAAGTAGTCTGAATAATGTTAAAGTCCGAAAATAAGACACATTACAGTTCCGATATTTAGAAATTCAGACATTTTAGAGTTCAGATACTTAGCAATTCAGGCACTAGTGTTAGTTAGGAAAATTTTGTATTTGGAATACATTTTAAGCTACATGCATATTATGTTTAAATTTCTTTTAACATTTAATAAATGTAATATTATTTTATATAATAAGTAGTTAAGTTAGTTATATTAGCTTAATGAAATTTAATTTCAAAGAAAAATACTCTAGACATACCCACCCATCTTATTTGAATAAAGTTATGTTAATAAAAAAAAATTAAAAAAGTTAATTTTTATTTAAATATTTCTAATATAACAAAACAACGAAATAATAAAACTACCGAAGCAAGTATCTTGTAGCTAAAAAAGCGAATATGTAACCGAACAATCTTGAACTATCTGTGCATAAATAATATCTTTCTTTCCTTTTTTTTTTTTTAGATTTAAAAATTCTTTTCTTCCGTATGATTACCAACAATTTAATGTAAAAAATCAAATTTTCTGTTGTTTTTGTACTTAATCTTAATTTGTTTTTTTTTCTTTAAATATCAATTTTTTTTTAAATGAAATCACTTTTCTAATACTATGGCGTACCTGCCATACATTTTTTAAATAAAACTTATCCCCAATATTTAAAAAAAAGAATGTACCAAAAATATTTTTGATGATTAAATAAAAATAAATAAACTGAAAACATTTAAAAAAAGGTTTCCCGTATGAAGTCTCCGTTATAAATATCAGAGACTCCGCACCTATAAGTAGACTTGGATTTGCTACATAACATGTAAGGTTCATGTTATGTATTTTTCAAAAGAATTCTAAAACTCTATATAATAAAGTTAAGATAATATTATATATTAAGCTTTAAAAGTATTATCGATATATTATCGATATTGAACATAAAACCGATATTTAAAAAACTTTATTGAAAAAAAAAAATGTTTTAAAAATTAATTTTAGCTCATAGCTCATTAAGATTGTTTGGATTAGTAATGTAAGAGAAAAAAAATTTAGTTTTAAAATGTTTCTTTATCTTACTGTTTATGGCTTAATTATTTTAATTATAAGAAATATATATTTTCAGAATGTGGAAACTTTGATGATAAATCAGTTATTAATTTTTTAAGCAAAAACTAAAGCTAATTACTGTCTTAAAAAAATCCTCTTGTAGGATTAAGATACCTTCTTAGTACTAAAAGAAATTCAGGAATGCAATATAGTAGCAATTCATTTCATAAATTATTTTGATTAAAAGAACATTACACAGGACAATATACAAAATTAAAACAATATATAATTCTTCACATACTTACATCTGTACCCCGGTGGTAAAAAAAAAAAACATGTCACAAAAATATAATTTTTCAAGACAGCAACATTTTTACCTTTATCAACTTTAAATGCACTTCTTTGCAATTAAAGTTCAAGGACATGTTGAAAACTCTTTTCACACAAAAATAAACATCGTGCCACTTATCTTTGGGGTATAGATTTAAATTCAACAAAATTTATAATTGTTATACATTTAAAAGTAAATCTTTTAATTAAGTATGGTAAATATATATATATATATATATACATGCATATAATTTAATAAATAAGTATTCATTTATTTATTTTTTTAAGTTATTTCATTCTTTTTTATGATTGTTACTAATGATATTTTTGAGATAGTTTTAAGAAAAATAATTTAAAATTTTTACAGATAGTTTAATTGTAAATTTTTAATAACATGTTTTGCTCTCAGAAATACAATTGTGATTTTGGAATTTTTGTGTCTTTTAAATATGACTAACTTATTAATTTTATTATATCTCTCTTTCTATACATATGTGTGTGTGTGCATATTTGTATGAATATAGGTGTTCTATAGCTATAAATTAAAAAGAAAAATTACAAATGAATTGGTTTTTTAAATGTTGTTTAAGACGTTTTAAACTTTTTTATTTTTACTTAGTTGTAATTGATTTATCTGATTTTTTTTTTTTTTTTTTTTTTTTACTTTGTTTTGCAATTAGTTATAAAAATTCTTAAAAGAATTCTTAATTTTTCAAAGAACTAGGGTGAAGGGGGGGGGGGGTAAATGTAACAACTTTCTGGCATGGTTTCATTTTTCCCACATTTAACTTAATTAGTATTTTACTTACAATTCTAAAAAGTCTTAGACATAAATTACAGCTGATTGGCTTTTAAAAAGTATGAACTACTTTATGCACATAATATAATTAAACTGCACAAATTAAAGAAAAAAATATTAAATTTTGTGGTTTGTGGTTTCATTTCCACTACGTTTTAAAGGAATTGAAACTTCTTCATACTGTGCAAATACTGTACAGTAAAATATATAAAAGCCAAGTGCACAGACAGTGAAACTTTCAAGAATCTAGGACTTTTTGAGTTATCTCATGTTGAGTTAATTTTTTGAGTTATCTCATGTTGTTAGAGATTCCTGCGCCCGCCCTCAACTTTCCCTTAACATTTTAAACTTTTAAACTCTCCAAAAGATCGTAATAAATATCAGGATGATCGTTTTAATTGAAAAGAAAAGGATAAAACCGAAAGAACAAATAATATATATATATATATATATATATATATATATATATATATAAGTGATGCAAGTGAAGTTCCTGCTATTATAAAACATTGATAACACAAAAAAAAATCTACAATAAGTGTAACCACATTTTAAAAAACTTAAAGTTTTAATATTAAAATAAATTAATATTAAAATAAAGTTATGTTCAAAATCTACTTATAAAAATTAGTTTCCTTACTAAAAACTGGCAGTTCACTTCAAAAGTAAAGTATTGGCAAGTATTCAGATTTTGAGTGGGTGGTTTTACAGAGAAAGGGATGGAGGTTTTACTTGAGTTTCTGAAACTATCAATAATTTGTAATTTATTTATTTTCCTATGATTGAATATAACAATAAATATTTAAACAAACATTTATCTTGAATAAGAAGTCCAAAGTGAATTTATGAGTTGAATTTTAAGCTGGGGTTACACTTATATCAGTGTTACGCTGATGTAAGTTCCATGTGTAAGTTAAACTTGTTTCACGTCACTCTAATTTAAAATTAACTTCAATATTTCCATTGCTTATAAATTATAGTAATATTCCGTAAATTGTATTAAACTTCAATGCGAAAAAAAATATATATAATCATGTTTAACACTACGTGAGTTTCTTGTTACAAGAAATCTCTGTATTTTTTAAAATATATTACACAGATTGAAATGGTGGGAGCTGATATGCAGTTTGATTATTAAATATAACAGCAAAGAAAAATATCAGATTATGAAAATTATCAGAAATAAATGTGTAATCATGTTTTTAAGTAATAAATATTTCAGAATAATGAAGTAATATTAGTTTAAATCACTTCTCATTTATTTCAAGGTTGTGACAGGCCGAAAATTTTCTCTGATTCTTACACCAGTATTTTCCGTTCGTAACTTTTAGTAGTAAGTTTGCACGATTAATTAAGTAAAAAAAAAAATATTATATAAATATACTGGTGAAAGAATCAGGAATAAAAGACGGGTTTGTCACTAACCTGTACTTAAAAAAACAAAAAAAAATAGAAAAAAAAAATCATAATTATATATATATATATTTTCTTTTTTTTTTTTTCAGATATTTAAAGTAAATCTTAATTAGGAAATTATATACTTGTATTTTCAACATTTAAAATATTAAATGCATTTTTAATATTAAACATATTTATTTATTTATTTTACATATATATGCTACCATAAGAGATTTAAAATTAGTGGAGGGAAAAAAAGTGTTTTGGAGATTTTACTAGAGTTTCCTTTTACTTACAGAAAAGAAGAAATATTTTTTTTTCTATCTTTTATTTTTTATGCAGCTATTTATATTCATATCCTAGTTTAAATAACAGCCAGCATAAATATCCATTTGCTTGTCTGAAATCTGCGCCTGTCAACATAGAGTAAATCCCTCTTTATATTCCCAGAATAAGTTAAAATCTTCGTTACCTTTTTTTTAAAGTTAAAACTTGAAACTGTATAATACTCGTTTAGGATTCAAAGAAGCTTTTTCTTTCTTTCGCTATTTGGCTGTAGTTACATAAAATAGACGATAGACACTAAAGGGAATACATAACTCTTTCTGTGCATACCATGGAAAAATAATAACAAGGATATATCCTTAAAGATATCTTAAAATACTGTATTGGAATTTTAGAAATGTAAAATATCTTGCAAAAAAAAAAAAATATTTTGCATTAAAGATAGATATTTATTTTTAAATCCTAAATATGGTTTTATTATAAAAGTTATTTTGAAAGTTTGTGTTAAATTTTATACAGCTGCTTTTCGATTATTCATGGCTCTATATTTCACTATGTGATTGATTTATACACTTGATTTGTCTTATATAAATGAATTATTTGTTAATTAAGATTATCTTTATTTTAAAGTAACATACTGTTTTTCGTTATAAATTACACATTATAATATTTCCTCATGTTTATGGCAAATTCGGTTTTCTGATATTCAACTGGTTCATTGAGAATCAGTTTATAGATAGGTTAACTAATTTTATTAATTTATTAATTTAAATCAAATCTACGTCATACTATCATCATAATCTCATAATTAAAATCTTTGAGCATACTTTTAATTACTCTATCGTTATATTTAAGTATAGTGTAACAAGTACATAACAACTTGAAAACAAGTGTAAAAAGAATTTTATAAAATAAATCACAGATTTTGAGTTATACAATTTCCAAAATTACAAAATTTAATTATTCCTCTTGCTCCTTTTTCTTTTAGGGCTAATATTTTCACAGTTTGCAAAATTTAGATTATACGCAAATAAGGTGATGCTCATTCAGCATTGTTCAATAAAAATCCTCGAGATATATGTTTAAACAACGATATTGAGGGATTACACACAAATTGAAATTTAAATTAATTTATACATGTATTTATATATTTATTTTATTTTACTTTTTTGTCATTTGTGTATGATCTCTAAAGCGTGGTCAGTGATATATATATATATATATAGTATATATATGTACATACATATATATATATATATATACATACATATATATACTATAAATAACTAGACTTGACGCAGAACAGAAATATCAATATTGACACAACGTTAAAAAGGCCAATGTAAAAATTGTGAAGTGCAGACTGCAGTTTAGGCAGCGTAAAACGTACCATCATCAGTGCAGAATGACGAAGTGGATTGCTCACATAAGGTAGGGACGCCGATTATAAAGTCAGAGTAGCAGTCAATAGGATTTTAGGATTTTAGGAAACTGGAGCTGTAAGACAATAGGAATTTGGGATCAAGAAAGCTATGTAAAAATTAAAAATATGTAGATAATATGTAATTTTTCGAACAGTCCGAGAGATGGGGTACAGCAAAATTGCAATTAATGATATTATTAATTGCGTTAATTCATTGCGTTAAACTTAATAACATTAAATTAACATATAATCATTGCATAAAAAATAACTTAAATGTAAAAATAAATTAATCAATTAATTAATTAAATTAAATTAAAATTAAAATTAAGTAAAAAATAAATGAATAATTAAAATGTAAGTTAAAAAAAGTGTCTAAATAAATTATCTTTATCTAATTGTTGGTGTTGATGTAAGTGAGACGACTGATTGACTGCACGTGAGTCGAAGACCTGGGTGAGATAGCATCCATGTAGAACTTTTTAATGTTTACTAGCCCGCATTCACACGTGTTTAGGAGAAAAATATGAAAACATCCAGAAACCTATCTCACAAAGTGCTACTTGGATTCGAACTCCGCACTTTCCGTCTACCAACTCCGATTGCTAAACTACTCGGCCGTTAAAAAGACTTATGTTTACGTAAGAAAAAATATATATTTGAGCATATATATTTGAGCTGCTTCATTCACATTTATGTAATTGTAGGCATAAAGGTAAAAGTGTGAAATTATGAGTGTTTATTATTACCGATATGAAATTTTTAAAATTCATGCAAGCATAATCGGAATTTCACTGTGTCATATTTAGGTGGGTTTTATCATGTTATTTTTAGAGCAAGCATAAGAAATATTTGACTAAAAATTCGAGTTAAAAAGAATTATCATACATCTAAGTTTGATAATGGCAGAATTATGTTTCAATACTGATATTCCGATAATCATTCTTTGATAGCTGTTTACAATTTTTAACATATTTTTGGTGGCTTAAGTAAATAAAAATCAAATTTGCATTACTGTTTCTTTCTTTCTTTTTTTTTTTTTTTTTTTTTTTTTTTTTAAGAAACGAATAATTAAATATTATTTTTAATGTTCAAATAAAATCTAAAAACAACAAAACCAGTTAAACACACAAATATGCAAACACCCACTCACACATCCACCCACACCCACACATGGATATATATATATATATATATATATCGTTTTAGACTAAATTTTTTCACCTCTTACTATTTTATGAATAGAGACATAGCGGTCACTTATATTGTTTGAACTCATTAAGGTATTTTTTTTTTCACAGCGTGCATGTGTAAGAATATGCTTAATGTAAATCCTTTATAAATGCATTTTTTAAACAGAAAGCAGATTGCTTAAGTTAAAATTCAAAATATGTGAAAAATGACTGATATTAAATAAAATGGAACCTTCCTGTTCATTGATTGATGATACATTTATCGAATTTCGATATTTTTCCTAAATCATAATAGATTTAAAATTTTGCCAGTCAATTGAAAAAATTTTAAGAAAATGTTCAATATATATATATAGACGAACCTCATTAACGTGAACAAGGTTAAAGTGAATTACTTTTAACATGAACTGTTTCCACAATTCATATCAAAATAATATTAGTTTAGTTATATGAAGATTACTTACTGATGGCATGAACTACTGATAGCATGAATATTTGTTTCACTTTAGGATTCATGATAACGAGTTTTGACTATATATATAGATATATAGATATATAGAGAAAAATACACAAGGTATTTTTCTCCTAAAATAAAATCCATCGAAAAAATAATATTGTATATTTCTGCAAAACAAGTAAAGGTTCTTTGTTATGTTTAAGTATGAATAGTTTCTAAATTTAAAAATAAATTTTTAGATTAATTTTTTGTAACACAAGAAAAAAAAAAAAAAAAAAAATGATTATGTATTATTTAATTTTGAATTTCATGGTTTAACTCTTGGTTTCCTTAAATTTAGTTATTTAATGGAAAATAAATAATTTGATTTGATTATTATTATTATTATTATTTTATTATTATTATTTAAAATTAAAACAAACAAAAATGCAGTACCTTAAAAAAAAAAAAAAAAAAAAAAAAAAAAAAATCATATATATTTCTATTAACACAACCCAAATATAAAAAATAATTTTTAGATTACATGTTTGCAGTATGAAATAGAAAAAAAATTGTATATGTCCTTATTGTTATCACTGGATTAATCTTGATTGTTTAGCACGTATTTTTATTAAATGTATATATATGACAGAACAGAAATACTTAAATTATATATACATTTTTTTAGACTACTTTTCTTATTGAAAGTTTTGAATTACCCGTCACATTTTCTGATTTTCATATATTTCCATTTTCCAATAAAATAATAAATTAAAAGTTTTCTCCTTCATAGTAATGCATATCATTAGTTAGTTAATATCTGTGTTTAAATTATTTTTTTAATCATATTTAAATTATTTGTTCTAAAATCAGATTTTTATAAGTAAACAGAGATAAAAAAAATTTAACAAAATCTATTCAAGAAGCAAATAATTTCTGAAATTTATAGAATTCTCGACTGTGTATTTTTATGATACACTGCTTTCAAATTTTAATGATATTTTTCTTTGAAATAGTAAGTATTATTATTATTTTTTTTTAAATGTAATAATGGGTTTCAGGCCTTTAACTAAATTTTTCTTTAACTACAAAAAAAAAAAAAAAAAAAAAAAAAAAAATCTGAATAATTTTTTTATGAACTGTCTTCTCTCATGTCTGCTCAAAGTTGTATACATAGAAAATTATAAAATATTTTTAAATGGAGACACGTATTATAAATTTTATTTCATACATTGCCTCATCGAGTAATGTAAAAAAATTCAAATATCGTTTTAAAAATGTGTTTATAAGTGGAAATAACATACTTAATGGAAATTGACTTAAATTAATACTACACTTACTTAATACTGACTTAAATTAATTCTACATAATTTTAGTAATTTATAATAATGCAATAGATAATTCTCAAAATTATATAACATAATAATGTTATTTTTATAAATAATTATGCAATTAAAGCTATTTCCGTTAATTTAAAGGAAATGATGATATATTTTTTTTTTTTTTTTTTTGTCTTATTAAAAAATAATTGTTCGTTATATTTTTTTTTTATTTTAAAATTAAAAAGAAAAAAAAAATATATATTGATGATAACATGCGTTTTTTCTCTTTTCTTTGCATCGAAAATTTTTAAAGTTCCATTTAATCAATAACCCTTTCTCCAGAAATATCTGTATTGATTAACTTTAAGACAATGTGTTATCTTAAATAAATGATTAATTATCCGAAACCATGTTCTTTAAATTAGTCATTTATCACATTTTGTGAAGCATATATTGACTAAAGAAATCAATAGCCACAGAAGTTCTAGCGAATTTAGATTGTTAATGGAGTTCATAAGCGATGTTCCTTCACATTTGTAAAATACTTTAAATTAGCAATTTAGTGTATTCAGCTTTGAAAGTATTTTCATTAATTCCAATAAGTTACAAAAATTATTCAAGTTGTATTCAGTAGAGTATTTAGAACATATACGTAATTGTTATTAAATTATATTGAATTAATTTAATATCATATTAATAAACAAATGAATTAGTTTCATTTGAAACAGAGGAAGGAGCAAGTATATCAAATATGTTAGAATATTTACAATTCTAGCTTATTTACATATACTGGTTGACACAGTAATTAATTATTTGATATTTAAAGTTATCTATGTGCCGATTTTATTATCCAGATTTTAATATCATGTATAATTTTACATTAACGAATTATTTAAATGCTGCAATATTAGAAACTAAATAGTTAAATAAATAGATCATATGCAGTAGGACTCTAAATAACAGGCCAAAATATTAGTGGTTGTACATTTCAGTAAAACAGTAAAAAATTTCGTTTTGTAGCAAAATCTGTGCTTTATCGCAGATTCGACGAAAAATGCTTCTTCACAAAAATTTTAACAAAAAATCCTTGAATTTGTGACACCAACAATAATTCATTGTTGAACTACTTAATATTAAAAACGAACTTAGCGATAAAAATTAAGATATAAGAAAAGTCATCAACATGCAGAATATCAGAGGGAATAATGGACGACAAATCCAGTCGTTTATTATTATTTTCTTTGACCTTTTATGCATGCAAGACTTTTCAGTATGTATGGAGCTATTAATAGCCAATCATGTGGTTAGAGGCCAGTAGACGGTGTGCCGTTCTTGATTTAGTGCATCTGCGGCATAAGACCATTTAAACCCATTTTTTTTTTTTTTTAACGCTATCGGAGAATTTTTAAATGTCTGAATACCGTATATGCATTTAGTAATCGTAGTTGATAATGGTAACAGAAGAATAGCATCACGCCTGTATAAGAATTCGCTTTTCTACTAAACCAAATGACATATTGTTTGAACATACTGGTCGATTTGGAAATTGGATTCGTTGAATTCCAGAATCTTCAGAAAAGATTGATTGCGACTGTGTGTCATTCACATATTGAAGAAAATACGTTGAACGCTGAAAAATTAACAATAAACTCCCCCACACAAGTACACGCAGAATAACAGAAACTTGTAAGTATCGTCAGTGCGCATGGGGAACTTCAAAGATGATATATATTTTCTATTCCTTTTACATCTCATCCCAAAATTGGCATCCAGATACTTGTAAATAATCATACTGAAACGATCAAGTACACTATTATACTTAATACGGCATTACAAACAACAACGGAAACATTCATCAATGGTGATAAAACACCTTTCAGAAAAATATTAGGACATCGATTGTCAAATCACGGTGGTAGAAAATGTGGAACTAAGAGGAAAATCTCTGACAATTCCTACGCAAATACTTACAGAGAAGAATAGAGTTAAAGACAGTAAACGTCTAATTTGAGTAAAATAAGTAGTGAACACTGAAATTAAAGTACGGGGATTTGCCTTTCAGGTGAATAGAATATGAGCTGTGAAATCTCGCAGCAATGTAGGATACTGCAAGAGTCTTTGGCAAAATATCACGCATAGAAGAGAATCACCCTCTGCTTAACCATGCATTTACAATGTTAAGAAGTAGAAATCTTCAAAAAAAAAAACGCGTGGAATACTATGAAAAATAAAATCCGAAAACATAAGTGTGATAAAACAAGAAAATCTAAGAAATCGCATTAAGAAACGTGAAAGTTGGACTGACCTGTTGGGATCGCTGAACAGGATTTGCGGCTATTTAGTGTAAGACACCATATACTTATTCATCTATTAATAAAGCCTGAATTAACTGAATATAGAAGATTGCCGATATTCTTCGTTAAACACTCTCGAAACGATGATTTTACTCATATGAAGACAACAAAAAACAGCTATTGTACTTTCGTAATGAGTTTAAAACGTAATTCCATAAACCTTTCTTTGTTTAGCATACATCTATTCCAAAAACATTTTTTATAATGTTTTTAAGCAACTATTTTGTTATATTTAACATTACAATTTATTAGATCAGTATTTGTCTTTCAAACATTTGTAAAACGAGCCGCAACGGGCATAAATTCAATTAGTATCAAATGATCCCAGATATCAAATCTGATTTCTTGGTAATACACATCACTTCTCAACTAAGGGGGTGTACCTGCTTAGTTCAAAGATGTAATTAACCTCTACGTTTTTATATAAAAGAATATATTTATTTTTAAATTCTTTAGGACAACTGTTTAAAAAATGAAATCATATATATAAAAAAAAAAAAAACTTATATAAATTTATAATAATTAATTTTCATTAAAAACATTAACAAAAAGAAACGCTAAAAATAATCCAGTCATCACATATGTGGTCGCTGTTTTTTATTTTTTATTTATTTTTTTTTTTTTTTCTTGTATCCATTTTCTGTTAGTTTCTAACATTTTAACCATACGGAAAATACGAAAAAAACATACATTCTGCATTAATAAAAGAGAAATAAATCTGATTATAGAATATTTTTTGAATATAAATAATAAAATATGATTTTGAGTGTAAAATTTATCTGAAATAGGCGTATTCACATATCGGGCAAAATATCTGCTTAGAGGTTATTAATATAATACTTACCACTGAGGGCGGAAAATCAAAGATTTAATTGTACATGCGGGAAGGACGATGGAAGTAGTAAATGCAATGTAAAATCACTATATATTATTTTATTTAAAAGTTATATAACAATGCCAATAGTTCATGTTGCTATGGATGCAATTAAACGAAGATATATAATTATGTTTTATGATAATATTTAAAATATGTCAATATATATATTTTTTTTCAATTATTTATTTATTTATTTATTTTACAAAAAATGTAATAACTTTAATAATATAAAGATTTTAAATACAATTAAATGTTGATGAATATAATTATACTAAAAAAAGTTCCATAAGTTTATTTCCTTTATGTTATCAGAGAAATAAAATTATTCAAAAATATAAATGTTTTATAAATACAATCCCATTTACCATTAACGCTTTTCTTGTTGTGTTTTATATCTGTGATTCCCGCTTATCATTCATACCTGTCGATAGCATATGCCATGACATATGGATAAACATTAATCTTCGTATACCATTTCATTTATCAACGATGAAAGAATCCGTAAATAGTCGAGTTTATGCATATTTTAGGAATAACTTTTATTTCATGGATATTACAAAATATTAACGTGCATCAGAGTAAATATATATAAATTTTTAATTTTCATAATTTACAAAAAAAAAAAAAAAAAAAACTTTTTAAAATATAAAATGATACGTTTGATAAGTAGAAATAATTAAAATATCGGTGCATAAATAAATTAGGATTTTTTGTTCACTTCAAACTCGGGTGTTTAATTTTTTCTAGATCGGTTGAAACGTCTTTAAGCTTAATAAAAAAGAACATCTCCATGCGTTTAGAGAAATATAATGTAAATTATTATTACTTCTAATGTGATTAATTAATGAATCGTGTATCTGCAAAATCATACATATTACTAATTGTGTAATCTGCAATAATAGTTTTATGATATCATTTGAAGTAGATGCTACATTGATCTTGCGTACTTAAAAATTTTATGCTTTTCTCAGTAATTATTTAATGCAAGGTACGAGTAATACGGAGAAAAATGAATAATTTATGATTTTTTTTTTCACTTAAATGCTAAAACTAAGAATTTTTTTTTTTCCCTTGCAATATACACAATATGCACAGTACAGAATAAACACAGACACCCACACACATAAACACATAATAATATTTCATAAAATAAAAATTTTTGTCTTTCATATTTATGCATTTATTTTTTTAAAGGCATAAACATTATCTTTACGGCAATAATTTATTATTTTGCTCAATATAACCACGTAAATAAAATAATTTGTTAATAAACTTCATACAGCATCGAAGCTATTTTTCTTCCATTCCATTTAGAAGATAATTTTCATTTATATTTTCTTATTTAAATATAATTCAGAATGTGTAACTATTTTAAAGTAAAAATACGCATTTTTGATGTGTATTAACATCCACTGAATATCTGATATACTTGCAACATTGATTACTAATATATTCAAAGATTATTATTGTAACAATCAACATAAACAAAAGAATGAAACAATTTGTTTTCAAAATTCAAATTTCATAAAAAGTGCGTTTCCTGCCTTTTTATTTATACACTGATTTAAATATAATACTCAGTAAGTAATGTTTTTTAACCCCTTAACGCGCGGTGTCCTCGCCACGAGGACGCAAAATTTAAGATCCAGCTGCAAAAATTCATCCCGGAAATATTTTAGCAAAAATTCACGTTTATAACATATCAGAAAAGGCCGGTTTTTTAAACCTCAAAATTTAAAATTTCTTTTAGTTTAATTTAGTTCATGAATTCCGGTGGCAGTATAATGTAAATGTTTCAAATTGTCTTGCGCCGCAAAGGGTTAAAAAATACACGTCTCTAACGTCTTATAAATCACAAAGAATATCCCAGCAATGTGTTAATCTCTCCATTTCTCTATCTCAAGTGAAACTTGAAACACTAAAACCTTTAAAGGATATTGTATCTTCTCTTTTTTTTTCCTTATAGCGCCGAATTCTCACATGATAAATAAGCTGCATACGAAAATGTCCTTTATTTTAAAGGACAGGTCAAAAAAAGGAAAAAGATAAATTTCTTGATAGAATAAAAGATTTGGGTTGTTTATTTAAAATAGAAAAAGAAAGTATTTCAACCAATACCTTCAGGAATTTGGTTTCCGTTTTATATCGAAGAATAAAGTATTGGATTTACGCTTTTGATTTGCTTTAAACAAAATAAATATATTAAAAAACTTTATTCATAAAATTCTTGAAGGTGAGTTTAAATTCACTTTTATTACACTCATTATTTAAGATGCATTGTTAAAATTACACTGTCCGAAATCAAAATTGTACATTCAATAAATTTAGCAAAATTTTATAAATTGAATTCGATTCCAATAAAAACCAAAATGATAATCAAAAGCGAAAATTAGCTCTATCATTTTTATAAGAAACAGTTGTAGAGAATTGTAATACAATGAATGTTGCAGAGTGAATTATGAATTCATACTAGTAAAAGCTAGGGTAAAAAGTAATATGTATATGAGATTATAATTGTCGCTTCATTTAATATTTTGTATGAACTCTCCTGAGAATTTTTGCTGTGTTTGTGAGAAAGTAACGTTATATTTTCAGAGGTATCATGCCACCATTCTTGTTACTGAATTGAAAATTAAGATAAATCATGGATTCCTCATAATTTGTTCAACGCTTCAATAAGTAAATTTTTTAGCTAGAGGAAATTGATCGCACTTTGTTGTGCATCTGATATTGAGAGAATTTACTCGATAGGCAGTTATCTCTGCATTATACAATCTATTCGGCAAATTTCTAAAAGAAATATAACCTACAGAAACATACCCTCACCAATATTCAATAAATGGAAATAAAATATTTTGCCCCTGTAATGATATTTTTCTTTGAAAAATATAAATAAATGTCTTATAATTTTTCTAAAGTTTTTTGTAGCCATGAATTGTGTACTTCGTTAAATTAATTAGCAATATGTACTACTTAACGTAATTGAGCTAACTATTTAGGTATGTGGCAATATACTGTTACTTTATAGTCATAAAAATGCAAATATTTCATTTGAATGGATTTATAAGTTCTCCATCAAAATTTAGTGAGCATTATATTTTTACCTTCTCTTACCCATAAGGTAGAGAAAGTATTGTTTTTGGGTCAAATTTGTGAACGCGAGATTTTGTTATATCTACACGTTTTGAGGTCCACTGAATACGAAAATCATGTTTTTTGCAAATGGTCTGTGTGTATGTCTGTGTGTCTGTGTGTCTGTGTGTCTGTATGTCTGTGTGTGTGTCTGTGTGTGTGTGTGTCTGTGTGTGTGTCCGTGTGTGTGTCTGTCTGTTATCAGCATATCTCAAAAACAAATTATGGCAGAAAGTTCAAACGTGGTATTCTAAATGTGTATCATATAGGGGTGCTACAGTAAGCTTTTCGTTAAGATCAAGCAAATGGTTCGTGTACAGGGACAATCAAGAGAATTTTAATACGTTACGTCTATGGGGGAAATTGCAGGTAAGTAGAGTTTAACGTCTATAGATTGCACTAAACCAAATGAAACGAATATATATTTTTTGTAATAGAGATAGTTAACTGGGAAAAAAAAATTGTGTATCTAGGAGCCTCGCCTCCCCCCTGGGGGGGAAGTCCCCCCTCGAGGGGAGTAAATTTACATGATGGGTATCTTTTAAAAGAGCTCGCTAATACCTTTAAAACGAATGGTTGAACCATCGATCTGCGATAATTTAAAACAAAGTTATCGATTTATTTTACTTTTAACGAAAAAAAAACTTAGAAAAAAATCGTTTTTTTTTTTTTTTTTTTTTTTAAATATTGAGAATACAATGGACTTTTTTTTGGATAGTTGGTGTTATACTACTTCTCTAATATGGAAATCGTCTGCATTGTTATAAAATATTTTTTTTTTAAATAATAAATTTAATAAATTATTTTTTAAAAACAGAATTATTTTTTAATAACCGAATTAAATTCTATATAAATGTAGGTGCATTAATAAAACGGGGGGTTGAGGGGGGCGGTAGCCCCCCTTACACAGAACTAATTATCTTATAAAACTCTTCAGAAGCCTAATATGAATTGTTTAACATAGGTTTACATAACAGTACTCGTTATCTTACCTCTTAATCTCCAACCTGTATTTATAGTATTAAATTTCAGGGTAAGAGAAAGTCGTGTGAGTGGCACACCAGATTATTTACTTACTCTTACCATAAGGTAGAGAAAGTATTGTTTTTGGGTCAAATTTTCGAATGCGAGATTTTGTTATATTTACACGTTTTGAGGTCCCCTGAATACGAAAATCATGTTTTTAGCAAATGGTCTGTGTGTATGTCTGTGTGCCTGTGGGTATGCCTGTGTGTGTGTCTGTCTGTTATCAGCATATCTCAAAAACAAATTATGGCAGAAAGTTCAAACTTGGTATTCTAAATGTGTATCATATAGGGGTGCTACAGTAAGCTTTTCGTTAATATCAAGCAAATGGTTCATGTACAGGGACAATCAAGAGAATTCTAATACATTACGTCTATGGGGGAAATTGCAGGTAAGTAGAGTTTAACGTCTATAGACTGCACTAAACCAAATGAAACGAATATGTATATATATTGTAATAGAGATAGTCAACTGGGAAAATTTTTTTGTGTATGTAGGAGCCTCGCCTCCCCCCCCTGGGGGGGAAGTCCCCCCTCGAGAGGAGTAAATTTTCATGATGGGTATCTTTCAAAAGCGCTCGCCAATACCTTTAAAACGAATGGTTGAACCATCGATCTGCGATAATTTAAAACAAAGTTATCGATTTTTTTCACTTTTAACGAAAAAAAAAAAAATCGTACTTTTTCTTTCTTTTTTCTTTTCTTTTTTTTTTTTTTTGATATTTAGTGTTATACTACTTCTCTAATATGGTAGAGTTATACTTTACTACGACGGATAGCGAGATCTAAAAAAGGTAGAGTTTGATTAGTTTCACATTCATAAGTAAAATTGATTGACGGAAATTGTTTATTACAGGAATCAATAAAATCTGGTAGGGTAGTTTTAGAATAGGGCCAAGCCAGAAAAATGTCATCCACATATCGTAAATAAATAGTTGGTTTAAGAACAGAGGCGGCAAAAACACGTTCTTCAAGTTCTATTAGTAAAATATCTGCAAGTATAGGGCTAAGAGGGGAACCCATCGGAGCTCCGAACGTCTGTTTGTATATAATACCATCAAAAATAAAATAATTATTGTTTTTGATTAGATGAAAAGCTTCGTAAATAAAGTTAAGTAAAGGGGATAAAGTAGGAATATTGCTGCATTTTTTAAGATAATGGATAACACAGTATCTAAAGGAATAATAGGGAAGAGGGAAACAACATCTAGACTGTAAAATTTATCAGAGGGGTTTAAAGTAGTGTTAAGGATTTTATTTTTCACTTGTAAACCAGATTTTACAATATATGGGTTGCTAAGAATTAGAGGTTTAAGTAAATTAGAAAGAAATTTTTCTAAAAAATAAGAGGGACTATTGCATTTAGAAACGATAGGCCGAAAACGATGATTAGTTTTATGAGTTTTGATTTTGAAAAATAATTTTGGAATAGTAGGATGTAACGGAATTTTTATACAAAATGGGGAAATTTAATTGCTAAAAGAATTAATTAGTTTTTGAATTTTACGAGTAAGGTTTTCAGTAGGATTAGATTTAACTACAATACATGCTAAGTCATTGATAGCCGCACGGGCTTTAGAGTTAAAATAATTTGTATTAAGAGCAACAATTTGTTTAGATTTATCAGCTAGCAGGAGGCGAAAGTTTTTATTAGTTTTAATCTGCTTAAGTGTTGAAAAATTACGATTCTTTGACCCACTATTGAGGTTAACATGTTTATTTAGAGCAAATGCAGCATAAGCACGAACTTGTTCTTGATTTTGAGCGGGAACTTGTTTAATAATATTTTCAAGTTTTGGTATAACATAATCAGCCTTAAGTTGATGTTTAAAAGCAAAGTTCGGTCCTTTATTCAAAATTTGCAGTTCATTTGGTGAAAACACATGGTCAGATAAATTCAAAAACTTTTTTCAGTCTTTATAGATTTATTGTCATTAACAGAAGCTTGTGCTGCTTTAAGGTTATTAATTTCAATGCTATATTCGTGATTCGTCTTGATTTCAAATTTTTCCGTACTTTAGAAAATATTTTGTAAAAAAGGGTCTAAATACTTTGGCTGTGTTTTATTAGAAAGTTCTAAGAAACAGTAATATGTCTTTGATTCCAAGTACAGTCGGTAACAAAAGTGTCCGAACACTAGCAAAAATTCCTATGTAAAAAAAGTACACTTCATACGGTTTTGTTAAATAAATCCTTGTCAAATCCTGTTCTTAGTCAGTCTAAGAACATGATTCGATAAGGATTTATTTAACAAAACCGTATGATGTGTACTTTTTTTACATAGGAATTTTTGCTAGTGTTCGGACACTTTTGTTACCGACTGTATATAATAGATTTCCTAAGGTTTCTAATAGCATTCTTTAGCATTTTGGCTTCAGCATTGAAAAGTATATTTTGACAACTAGGTGGATAGGATTTATGATTAATTTGCAAGGATTTTGGGATAATGTTCAAATTTTTACAGTCCTTTAGAAATTTTATCCTTAAAAGCCAACTATTCAGTTTAAACTTTAATTTTTTAAATTTTAAAAAAAGTGACATGTTTACACTGCTATTATAATTAAAAATTATATACTATATTGATAAAATTACAGACAAACAAAAAAAGAAGAAGATCAGCATGAATAAATAAGACCATTGTCTAACGACTAAATTGAGAACTCATATTTAGGAAGCATCTAAAACACAGGAGCACTGTAGTTACTGCACTTAAAATATTCCTTTAGATACTGTGTTATCCATTATCTTAAAAAAATGCAGCAATATTCCTACTTTATCCCCTTTACTTAACTTTATTTACGAAGCTTTTCATCTAATCAAAAACAATAATTATTTTATTTTTGATGGTATTATATACAAACAGACGTTCGGAGCTCCGATGGGTTCCCCTCTTAGCCCTATACTTGAAGATATTTTACTAATAGAACTTGAAGAACGTGTTTTTGCCGCCTCTGTTCTTAAACCAACTATTTATCTACGATATGTGGATGACATTTTTCTGGCTTGGCCCTATTCTAAAACCTCCCTACTAGATTTTATTGATTCCTGTAATAAACAATTTCCGTCAATAAATTTTACTTATGAATGTGAAACTAATCAAACTCTACCTTTTTTAGATCTCGCTATCCATCGTAGTAAAGATAATACAGTTATATGGTTTGATGTTTATTATCAAAATTCGTTTGTACCCCTCCCAATTTCTGCCACTTCTGCCCATCCTACTAATTATAAATTTTCGTTTTTTAACTCCTATATTACTAGGGCTCTTAAATATACCACTTTCCATTTTAGCGAAACTAGACAACTAAACAAAATTATACAAATCGGTTTGGCTACTGGCTATAAAAAAACTACTATTATCAAAATTATTAATAAAATTAAAAATAAACTTAATCCTCCTACAATAAATTCTTCTACCTCAACCCCTAAAATTAAATATAGTAATAGTTTGCCTTTTTGTTACGAATTTATTAATTTTAAACATTATATTTTCCGTAAGTTTAATATTTTAATTCCTTTCAGCTCTCCTGTAACAATTAAAAATCTAAGCTTAAATGATCCAGATTTAACTAAGCCCACTGCAGGTGTATATAAAATTCCTATAAAACTCAATCAAGATATTTTCTTTTACATTGGAAAAACAAAAAGAACTTTAAACGTAAGAATTCAAGAACATATCCGTAATGTTAAAGAAGAAAAAAGTTCAGCTCTAGTCAATTTTATCTACGAAACCTCAACTTCACCTCTCTTTGACCAAGCGGAAATCATCTCTTCTCCAGCAACTAACTCAGAATTAACAGTTTCGGAAGCTTTAAATATAATTAAATATAATGCAATCAATTTTAAAGATGCTGCTTTTCTGCCTAAAATTTGGTATTTTCTAATACCAAATACATATCTAATATAATCCGATTTCAACAGTGCCTTAGTGCTAATGATTGTTTACGATGAAGAAAAATTTTTTTCTACATAATTCCGACAGTTTTTTACAAGTTTATTTAAAAGTGGCAATTCTGAAACAAGTTTTTTCGTCTTGTGCCACTAATTTTCCCACCAACGCAGCACTGGTGTGACGTGAAATCCAATCAGCCAACTTCTTATATAAAGATCTAAATTAATTCAAGTTCCTCAGCATGTACCTCAACACAGACGAATGAATAACCTCAACTGATCTACAGAAATGTGTCTCCGTGGTGAACCAAATAGTACTCGAATCTTAAACCTCGTAGTGTTTTCATTTTAATTAGACTGTTGCATCTGTGTTAATAACTGTAACCGAAAATTAATCTTTTGTATATATATATTGTTGCTGTACTTGTATGTTAAAAAATGGCTACGTCCTGATGATGCCCTGAAGCTCAGGGTGAAAGGCCTTGACGCAATGTGTACCTTTTAATGTTTTTAATTAAATTTTTATACGTGTCTTAAAGTGGATTCTTTTATAAATTGTAGCTTTACCATAATATAGTATGTATATACATCTTCCTAGGTATTCCTACATATTTCCCTAGGTATTAGTAATACACAAATAAACAAACGCTAATTAGAGTTTAAGTTTTGTTATTTCTTCAATTTGTTATTTTTTTTTTTTTTTTTTTTTTTTTTTGTATTTTCTGAAGAAATTATATCTGAAGGAGAAAACTTAGTTTGACTGTTTGCTCCTCATATATATATGTATATATATAAGTATATATATTTTTTCTGTAGACATTTTAAAACTTCAGAGCATTCTAAAGAAAATTAACACGCGTTTCACAGCACCTAGAGCAGATTATTACGCTAATTAATATCTGCTCCTCCCAAACATAATAAAAACTTAAAAAGGATTTGAACGGAATTAGGAAATTAATAAAGTTTTATTTGCTAAATGTAACTATATTTTGTATGTAAAGAAAGCATCTCTTTTCATGATCTTGTTTAAGTTTAGTTATTTTTTAATTTGTTAGTTTTTTGTGTTTTCTGAAAAATTGTATCCGGAAGAGAAAACTTGGTTTGAATGTTTATTCCTCATATACATATATATGTATGAAATTTCCTGTGATTGTTTATTCGCCTTAGACATTTGCAAAATTTAGATCACTCTAAAGAAAATGAACATACATGTTTCATAGCACATTGAGGTGATCTTCACGCTAATTAAAACGTGCTAACTTACTAAATAAACATATTTAACAAAAAAAGAAAAAAAAAAACTTAAAATGTTTTTTTAACGGAATTAGTTAATTAATAATGTTTTAGTTGGGAAATGTAACAATATTTTGTGTGCAACAAAAGCATATCTGTTGATGAAGCAATAAATTTTTGTTAAAAAAATTTTTGTTAAGGTTATATCAAAAAAAAAAAAATAAATCTCTTTGATTTAACTAATTCTTTTGATATTTCATCATTTATTTTTCAATAAAATATTTTGATTAAAAAAAAATATATATATAACTTTTTTGAATTTTTTTTTTTTTTTTTTTTTTTTTTTTTAATGCTCGAAAAACCCTTATGTTTTTTTGATCGTTTTATATTCATAAAATGTTTATTTCTATGATATTATTTCTGTGACTACTAAATATTTAGACGTAAAATGTCTTTTTGTTTCTATTTTTTTCCCTAAATATAATTCTGTATAATAAATAAAAAGGTGATTTGTGCATCATTATATTTTTTATGAATATTCGCATGTATAACGTAATGGTCATGGGACAATTACAATATTTAAAAACTACACATTCATGAAAACATTGTTGAAAATAAATTTTAATTTAGAGATACATAAAAGTGAATATAATTTACTACAAAATAAATATTTAATGTTATTTTTTGATATGTTAAATTAGTTCTACTAAAATATAATTCTACATGTATTTAGAGTAGCTACAACTGCTATCCGCTTATTTTAAAATAAACTACATTCCTGCGCAAAAGTTTAGCAAGATTTGCAAACAATCATTTTTTTTTCAATTTAAAACTATCTCTCGGTGAAATGTATTCAAAAATTAGGTATTTAAAAAACTGGGCCTTCCTCATGTTTTTCAGTGAAGATTGGTTTAAGACAACATTTAGGGGGCCGGTAACAAATAGAGCAAAATCTATAATGTTTGTGATTAGTAAAAGTACTTTTTGTGAAAAACCTCTTATCATCTCACAAATCTTAATAAATAAATAAAAATATGTTAGAGTTACAAGCTTATAAGGGGTTTTTCACAAAAAAGTACATTTGAAGCGTGGTTGAAATAATTGGATTTTTACGATTAATTTAAGAATTAATTACTCGGCATGTGAAAAATCCCTTAAGAAATTTCAACTCTTGGAAAATATCTAAAATCTAGCTCGTTCTTTTTCGGATAATTTGCTTAATTTTTACTCTATTCAAGTGAACTTTTGACAAAAGTTGCCCAATATATCTAGCTTTCAACCCCCTCTGCAATATATATATCATTCACACATGCGCAGTGAAAACATTTTTCATAAAAATGCTCATATTTCATGCGATATTTAAGGTATTTGTATTCCGATTTCGGTGTATTGTTTTAAGTCTGTTTTTCAACTTATCTGAAAGTGGGAATAATTTTCATTAAAAACTCTGTGTATTAGAAATATATATATATTTTTTTTAGTTTTAAAATAAATGCATATATTTCCGTTACTTAGTACGCTATCGTCGATCAAAATCATTCACAAATTGAACTGGGTTTATATTAACATATCCTGAAGTTACAGTTCATTTCGTTCAATTAACAATGTGATCACAAACATTATTGATTTTGTTCAATTTGTTACAAGCCCCTATATATTAAGCCAATATTCACTGGAAAACATGAGGAAGACCCAGTTCTTTAAATGTCCAATGTCTGAAAACATTTCATTCAGATATAACTTTTTAAATTGAGAAGAAAAAAAAAACTCATTGTTTGCAAATCTTGGTAAACTTTTAGCATAAGTTTAACTTATGTCAAAAAAAAAAAAAAAAAGAGAGAGAGAGAGAGAAAGAGAAAGAAAGAAAGGAAAATAAAAGAAATCCCTAAAACCAAAAGTATCTTAATAAAGAATATAATAATAATTCCAAACCATTACGTATTTTTCCAAGAACAAAGAATTAAAAAAATAATGATATGTAAACAAATTTAGCACTTTGCAGTGAAAGAGAGAAGTATCATTCGCTGCTTTTACAAAAATTAATGTCATTTCCTAGAAAAAAAAAAAAATAGAAAGAAGGTGAAAACTGATCTATCGAAAAGATGAAAATTTATCTCCTTAGGTTACAGAAAAAGATGCTCTACTCAGATAAAATGATGAGGAAAAATGATCCTTCTGTTGATTTGGCTTTCAGAAAATTAATGTATTTCTTGATATTCAGCAGAGTTTTTCTTGCTCTGCTAAAGGATAAAAATGGTTCTCATCTATTAACTGTATAACTCTTAGTTTTTCGTATCATAACACACTGATATTAATGAATTATATAGAAGAGTAGTGGTATTAAGCTAATTACATTAGTTTATTCTGGATATTAAAAGAAAAATGTATATAAAAAAAAAAGAATTGTTATTCTATGTCCATGAAACCTACCACTATTTTTATTATACATACATATATATCAAAAACGAAAAATTGAAATTGATTTGAACTTGATGAAGGAAGTGAAAACTAAACATTTTAATTTTGGTTTCTTTTTATATAATAGTCTATACTTATTGAATTTAAGAAAAGGAAATTTTTTATTGTATGTTTTGTTAAGAAAATGAACTTGATTTTTAATTTATTTAGTAATTTACTTAGAGATCAAATTTATAAATTTATTTAACCGCTGTCTTACTCACCTTAAAACTGTAACAAAAAACAAAAGTGTTTCTTTATATATTCAACAAAAACCAATTGTTCTTTGTGGATAATATGGTTGAATGTATAGAACCATAATTATACTCCATATGTTTAATGACATTTATCATTGTAAATGAGCTAAATTATATCAACGTATCTTACTTTTATCCATTATTATTACGTTGTTCTGATAAAAGAATATTGCATTTTTACCATATAAAAATTAATTTGTATTAATAACTGTCATTTTTCACATGTTTAAAAATTGTTGCATAGTATACTAAAAGTATTGGTGAAATATATGAAATTAAATACAAAGGAAAGTTCATTTATTTAGAAAAAAATTATAGATAAATATAAAAATATTCTTAAACTATACTTTTCTCATAACTAATAGTTATTCAGGATTTTATTACTTTTTAATACTCCCTGTAACCTAAATTTTCTGCTTATTATTATTATTATTATTATTATTATTATTATTATTATTATAACCTAAATTACAAAACTGTATTTAACTATATGTATCCAGTTTACCTTCAATTTCAATTTATACTTCGAAACACAAAATTTTATATTTTGGAAAACTTGAAATTCTCATGAAATTTTGACATACAAATATAAGGTTTTTTAAAGTACTTTTTAAATGTATTCACAGAATAATGCACAAAGGCATTCAGAATATATTTTTAAACAAACGTAATGTTATATTGAATGTAAAAACAAAATTTAACTAACCCGGAGTATTTAAAATATTATGCGCAAAATCTAAAACTTTTAATTTTACTTTTTTGAACTAAAATAATTTAAGGTAAATTTTAATATACTTATTAAGGTTAAATGTCAATACATATGCATGCAAACGTTCATAATTTTTAGGGAAGAGAGCAGTTTTAAATTTACAAAAATGTAAAAGTTGATCCATAATGAGAATGTTACCTTCACAAAAATCCTAATCCGTGATAAGTTTAATTGCACATTTGAGATAATTTTATGCTTTAGTAGCCATGCTAAAAAGGTAAAGGATAAAAATTGTGGTGACATATCTGCAAACTACTGTTAGGGGTAACATATAGGCTATTTCTTATCGGTACACTTACAGATACAACGCAATACAGTATTATACTAATTATGCATTCATTGTACTAAAATTTCCATTTGGTTGTCTTATTTCAGAAGTTCTATTTCCTTTCATATTTATTATGCGGAAATTTACTTTTTCACCATGATTATAATTCATCCAATATTAAAATATGGCATGAAAAAAAAATATTTTTTATTTGTTTATTTAATTGTTTATTATTTAGAACTATATAAATATACATATTTCAAAAAGTAACGATATCCTTACGAATGGAGAAATTGTAATTCCAGTATTCTGTTCTTACTTTTATGTATAAATAGCATTTTACATATATTTCTATTTTTGAACATACAATATACCTCTCTCGGGCAAACAAAATCGTATTCTATATCCCAGCAATGCGCAAAATTTTCCGTCTCCCTATCACAGGTTAAATCTTGAAAAACTGAAATATTCCTCCAGGATTGGGAAATTTATATTTTTCTGTTCTCTGTGCTGAATTCTAGAGTTTTACGTAGGATGCATACGAAAACGCTTTTCTTTTATTGAATAAATAAAAAATAAAAAGAATCTTTTTTTGGTTGATTTCAAAGAACCAAAAATAACGATAGTAATTTTTTTAAATAATTTTATCTAACCTTCTGTGAGTTTTAATTGAATTTTACGCACAGCTATTTCATCATAAAGCAGTGTAGAAACAAAGATTCAGTTTTTCTTTTCTTTCTTTCTTTTTCTTTCTTTCTTTATATATACATATATATCAGATAATATTTGTTTTATGGTTCTAATAAAACTATTTTAAGACTTTATGTGACCATATTTTTCTACTCTTAGTGCATTAAAATACTTTGGGAATTTACACTAAAATAAACAATAATAATAATAATTTTAAATTTCTTACAAAATAAATTTTATTTTACTTTATTTTTAAGGGGATTATTTTTATTTTATCCACATAAGGAGAAAAAGGTAAATTCATTTTAATTTTTGACCTCTAATTTCTAATAGATTTCTTCACGTTCTTAACACGATTTGTACATTCTTAGAAATTGGCCTGTGTGAATATGTTAAAAAAGTTTTGGGTTACTATATCTCACAGAAATAAGCATAAAATTAAAAAATCTTTAAATTTTGTTCAACTTTACCATAATTTTTTTCCGATGATGTTTTATATATATTTCCCTGCAGTTATCATTGCTATACTTCAATTTTTCTCACTTACTATACAATTATATATCAGTTTCATTAGTGTATATATGCAAAAAACTTAATACTTGAGAGGATCGTTATAAAAAACTATAATGAATGAATTTATATACATAAAACGTTTACTGCAAAATACAATTAGTTCATCATAATGTAAATGATTTTGTTTTTGGATAAAAATTTTCAAGTAGCCCAAAAACAATAGTGAGCAGTTAGTGATTACATATCTTAAATAAGGTAAAATTATACTTAGAAGCTTCAAAAGCAACATTTTAAAGGTTTATTATTTTCATTTATAAAATAATGACTCAGTATTGATAGGTGAAATGTTCTTAATATTCCTCATAGGAATCGGTTATATGAAATGTTAGCAACAAAATGCACCGATTGACTTGAATCTTAAGCAAATTCCATAAACAGAAAATATGTTTGACAATTGTTTCGGTACGAAATAAGAGCAGGACACTTCGTTATGCGGAAATGTATACTAGAGTACAGCATCAAAAGAACAATGGACCGAATATAAATAAGTGACAAGATTAAATAAATAATAAAATGCAATATTTTTTTTATTAATAGCAAACGTCTTGCATAATGAGTGTATAAATCCCTTAAAAAATCGTGTAGCAATATTTTTAAACTTTAATTTGTGCTTCATTTATTTAAGATTGTTGCAACGTTTCTACTGGGAGCATCGCATTTTTATGATTCAAACGATACCCATTTTCTTCGGCTAAGCAAAATGTAATTCAATTATTTCAATACTAAATAACTGTTGTGAAGCTGTTTCTTTAATTTGTTCTGTTTTATCTAAAGTTTACTATTGTTATTATTATTATTGATACATGGAATGCCATAAGGTAAACCCTCATAAACAATATCTCATAAAAAATAACTTTAAAAGTTCAAATGTTTTCAGCAATCATACAAACAAAATAGATCAGTTAGTCAAGAATTAATAAAATAAGAATCTCATGAAAATTTATGAAACTACACGTAAAGGTTTTGATAAAAGAGCCGTTTTTAACTGTAGCAAAGTATCACGCAGTAATTTTACCAAAGCTTTCTCTTATTTAATTTAGTAAAATTCATCCTTTTTTATGTCTTTAAATATATATTGTAGATAAACAATAATTTTCTTATTCATATTTAACTGTTTTTAAATTCATCTATTACTTTAAAAGTAATTTTACATATATGGAAACTTCGACTATTTTAAAGCTAAATATAGTTATGAAAATTTTTCAAAGCGTTCCGTTTTGTCAATATCTCTGCCAATAACATTATTTTGTAAAATTTTGTTCAATTTTAGTGAATATCTTTAAAACAACTTCATATGTTTTGTTCTCGTTGAAAGTTGGGCAAATATTATATGAAGAACTATATTATTTAATATTTGATTACAAAAAGTGTCCTTATATTTGAAATTTGTTAAAATAACAGGTGTTAAAGTTAAATCCACATGGCATTATTTGCACGAAGATACTATTCAAAACTGAATTTTATTTATTTATTGATTTGGTGAATTCAGTGCTGAAATATTACTAAATATTTCAATCAAATATTTTTTTGCTTTTCATAATACAATAATATTTACGGGTAAAAAAATGTATAAATATTTCTGTATATTCTAAACATGTGATTTTGATATTATTCTTTAAAAATAAATATACTTTATTTTAGTATATTTGTACTTAAATATATATATATATATCAATCTTAAATAATCTATGTAAGTGCATTTATTAACGGAATACGACTTGAAATTTCTATGTTCTTTAAATTTTAATAATGCACATAAATTTTAAGATTTGTGCATAGGGAGAAATTGCTTTTAGCAATCATTAACTAGTATATCGCATCAGATACTTTAGAAATAAATATCCATTTTAGCACTTTAAGGTAATGAAGTATTAGAGAGAAACGTGACATTCTTTGAAGCTTGTTTGCACGCTCTAATAATTTTGTAATCAATGGTGTAGCTTCTAAACACTATTTGATTGTAAAGCTTATGTATTAGATATTTAAACGTTTTCACTATTTAATTTCATTATCTTCTAATGAAATTAATATGTTAGGTACTCACATTGCCTGATACAATGCATATTAAGCATATACATGTACTCTCATTTACATATATATATACCGGGTGTTTCAAAATAGATGTTACAGCGATTATCTCGTAAACTAAGAAAGATAGAAACATACTTCCAATTACAAAATTAGAGCAAATTAAAAGAAAATTTCAAATATGGCATTTTTTTTGTACAAGGGGCTGTATAGATATTAAATACGAATTTAATTTTTATACGGTCCCTCCTATCATGTGACTTATGTTTAGAAAAATATTCTCCTAGCTCTAACAAGGAAAATAAAAGAAAAAATCATCTCTCTAAGTCAAAATCTCGCTGAGTTATTGCAATCTGAAAATGATGACTTACACCACTTTTTTTGCAATTTTGGCATCTATTTTTCGATGCCAACTTTAGGGGGTTATCTATCAGATTAGAAAATTTAAAAAAAATCCTTTATTTTAAAATAGCAACTAAAATCATTCAAGCACGTGAAATCACCAGTTTTAAGAACTTAATGCAAATTTACAATATTTCGTATTGTTAAAAAATTTAATAGTTAAATTTCTTAGGGATCACCTGCAAATTATAACACGTTAAGAGAGGAAAAAATTAAAAGTCTAGCAAAACCGTGTGGAATTTTCGTGCTTTATTTTTACCACTTTCCATCATAGTTGAAATATTTAATGACTTCGGCTCTTTAAGAATTCCAGCCAGGTTGAAAAGTGTTAATGACTTCGATTTGTCTGTCTGTCCATTCGTCTTTCTATGTATCCGCGCTCTAACTCCCGTGAATATTCATAGAATTTCCTGAAACTGATATATGTTATTTGAGTTCATTATCGGATGTTCCTTATTAAAAATGAAGTGAATACCTCTGCTAGCTTGTGCACAGGGACACCCGAAAGTATTCCAAAGCATTGTGTTCTATGAGAGGTATTTTTATAAACCATATTTTAATACCTATAATTTATGCATATATTAATAAAATTGAAATATGTTATTAAAGTTTTCTATCGGATATTTTCTACAAAAAATAGAGTAAACACCATCACTGGTTTATATACAGGGACACCCGAAAGTATTCCAAAGCATTGCGTTCTATGTGAAGATATTTCTATAAACCAAATTTTAATTACTTTGCATAAATCTTAATGAAATTGAAATATGTTATTCATTTGCACAAACGAATGCTTTCTATAGTGTACAGTACGATTAGCATTAGATTTACTGGGCACACAAAAATATTCAGTTACGTTAAGGGTTATTATTGGACATATTCTGGAATTGCATTTTCGGTTACATTAAACATTTTTTAACACTTTTTAACTGTGAATAGGATTTCAATTTGCATATTTTGTTGTCTGACTGTCCATCTGTCCGTCTGCCTGCCCCTAGCGTCTGTAAATATTTTCAGAAATTTTCCGAAATGATATACGTTATTCAGGTTAACAATATGATATTCCCTATTTAAAATAGCATTAATTAATTCTCTACAATTGGTTTATGTACAGGAACGCACATAAAATGCCAATGTATTGCGTTTTGGGACAGACATTCTTATAAATTACATTTAAATAACTTTGTACTGTAAAAATCATAAGGAAATTCATATTTATTGTTAATATTCTCAATGTTTTGTATAGAATATGATATCGTATAGATGTATAATTCTATGTCAGGGGGGTTACTGCTATTCTCAACCCCCGTTTAATTATAGTGCCTAAACTTATCAAAACAAAAATCAAGTCTGTTATTAATTTCCTTGAATCTTGCAAATCTTGATCAACTTTTCAAGTGGCAACTAGATATGGAATCTGAAGTACCAAATTCGCATTTCCTGTGGTTATTACTTTCTCATACCCATAAGGTAGAGAAAGTATTGTTTTTGGGCCAAATTTTCGAAAGTGAGTTTTTGTTATATTTACACGTTTTGAGGTCCCCTGAATATGAAAATCGTGTTTTTAGCGGTTGGTCTGTGTGTGTGTCTATCTGTTATCAGCAAACTAAGAATATATAACAGCAGATATTCAAACTTGGTATTCTAAATATATATCATATAGGGATGCTACACTAAGCTTTTCATTGAGATGAAACAAATGGTTCGTGTACAGGGACACTCAAGAATATTCAATTACATTACGTCTATGGGGGAAATTGCAGGTAAATAGAGTTTAACACCTATAGACTGCACTAAACCAAATGAAATTAATATATATTTTTTATATGCATAAAAACATGCCTCATGTAGTATATGGCAGGGAAATCATTCACTGTTCATTTACAGGGCTACACAAAATAACTAGATTATAATGCGACAACAGCTGAAAATTGATGGAAGTGCAATTTAGGTTGTGCCGTATATTGTTACTATATGTTTATATTTAGGTGCACTTTGTGGTTTGTACATATTCTTCAAAAGATATACAGGGTTGCAAATATTTAAGCTATAATATTCTTTTTTATTGTTAGTGAAAGTGCTTTACTATAATATTTTACTATGTCCAGGAAAACTGCTCAGGAATGGAAATGAATTCCTCATAGACATATTATAAATAAAGTATGTTTTTAAGCTAAATATGCATCGCTTGTTTTTTTGTGCATTTACACGTTTTGAGGCTTCCTTATTACCAAAGTCAAGTTTTTAAAAGTTTGATTATCTATAAACTATATACAAATGACTTTGCTACGTAAATTTAGTGTTATATGTAAAACAAGTAACATAAATTGAAATACACTTCCAGCAATTCCCAACTATAGCTCCAATATATCAAAATACTCTGGGTAACCCTGGAAATGAATGATGAATGATTGCTATACCACAATCTACATAAAACATGCTTTTATGCGTATAAAAAATATGTTCTTTTCATTTTGTTTAGTGCGGTATATACATGTCGCACTGTACATATGAGAAATTTCGCTCACAGACGTAATGTATTTGAAATCTCTTGGATGACCCTGTAAACAAACAATTGTCTGATCGCAACGAATATGATACGGATTTAGAATATCGAATTTGGATTTTCTGCTACTATTTGTTCTTAAGATATTCTAATAACACAGAAACACACACACACACACACAGAGAGACCAACCGCTTAAAACATGATTTTTGAATTCAGAGGATCTGAAAACGTGCAAATATAACAAAAGCTAATTTTCGGAAATTTGACTCATAAACAATTCTTTCTCTACACCGTGTATATGAGTAAGAGGATGTGTAAAAGAAAAGAAAGAAAAATGAATTTGAAAATTCCCTTTTAGTACATAAATTATTCATAAATTTTATTTGTTAAATTATCAATGAGTATTCTCTTGTGTATTCACAGAGACATTACAGGTTAAAATAGCGTCTTTTCCTGAATTTTTCTTTTGTTTCCCCCCAAACGCTGATCAACGTGTGCCTTATAACAAAAGCTATAGTAATTACAATTTCTCACTTTTGATACAAACCCTTAAGATTTGGCGAAAAATGCTAGAATTTTGAAATTGCAATAACTCAGCGAGATTTTGACATAGAGAGATGATTTTTTTTTTTTTTTTTTTTTTTTATTGTTAGAACGAGGTGAATATTTTTCTAAATATAAATCATATGATAGGAGGGGCCGTATAAAAATTAAATTTCGTATTTAATATGTATACAGCCCCTTGTATAAAAAAATGTCATATCTGAAATCTACTCTTAATTTGCATTAATTTTGTAATTGGAAGTATGTTTCTATCTTTCTTAGTTTACGAGATAATCGCTGTTACTTCTATTTTGCGGGAAAAATATTTAATATGTAAAATTAAAAAATATGAATGTCTCAAGCATGATTCATATTGATTACAACGATATTTTTTTTCTTCAGAAATTTATATGTATAAATATAAATAATTGTGTACATAAAAATGTATATGAATAAATAATATTCTTTATAAGAATTTATATGGAAATTCTTCGTTAAGAAACACTCTCTACACATTATCTTTTGTTTACATATAAAGTATGTGGCACAGGAGAAAATAAATATGAATCCTAATCTTACCAATGCTGCGAAATCCGTGTTTCTCTGTCGAAAGATAAAGTTTTAAATTCTGAAATATTTGTTTACTATCTTGAAATTTATCTTTCTTTTTCTGTGAATATTCTTCACAAAATCAAGATGATACAAAAATGCATACGTAAATGCTTTTACTTTAAAACGTGTGTCAGGGAAAGGAAGTATGACTTTGATATATTTAACTGTATGTGAATAAAAATCGAGTTCTATTGCTGGAAATCCTTTTATACCGTGACAAATGTTACCGTACTGCATTTTTTTTTTCTAATTCCTGAAACTGATTCGGCGCCCACCAGCGGCCGAGCGGTTCTGCGCTCAAAGCTGGTAGATGGGAGGTGCCGGGTTCAATCCCAGGTAGCGCTCATCGACCTAGCCGTTCGGAGTTTTCCGTGGTTTCCTCCGAAACTTGCGTAAATACGGGCTAGGACCCCTTAGAAAGACCCCCACGGAGGGCATTCCCCCTCTAGGCCTAGGACACATCAGGAGTCAATCGGCCTTAAATCCTACTACAACCAACCTGAAACTGATTCGCATTTTAATTTATTTTTCTTTGTGTTTATTAAAAATTATTTTAATTATTATAGAAAAGAAATTAAATATTTGAGATTTATTCTGATATTTTGCATACTATTTTTTGCTTTTGTTTAAGTCTTATATTTTCAAAAACAACTAAGCGATTTTTATTAAAATCACACAATCAACTGATTGGAAGAAAATCATATTTATTGAAATTTTATTTTTCCGACTGAGTGAAAATAATGCCTGGACCGGAAGTCGAACCCCGGATCTTTGACTTACAAGGTCAAGGCTCTACCATTTGAGCTATCCAGGGCGACAACTGGTCAGCATTACTCACTCAGACAACATTTAAGCAGAAACATCTGGTCTATTATGTAGATATCTCGACAGAAATAAGCCGCAGGAAATGGAAAACACCATTAAACAATGGGAGAAAGAAATACAATTTTTATTAAAATCACACAATCAACTGATTGGAAGAAAATCATATTTATTGAAATTTTATTTTTCCTGCTGAGTGAAAATAATACCTGGACCAGGAGTCGAACCCCGGATCTTTACTTACAAGGTCAAGGCTCTACCAATTGAGCTATCCAGGCCGACATTGGTAGAGCCTTCACCTTGTAAGTCACAGATCTGGGGTTCGACTCCCGGTCCAGGCTTTATTTTCACTCAGTCGGAAAAAATAAAATTTCAATAAATATGTTTTTCTTCCACAGTTGATTGTGTGATTTTAATAAAAATTGTATTTCTTTCTCCCATTGATTTATGGTGTTTTCCATTTCCTGCGGCTTATTTCTGTCGAGCTATCTACACGATAGACCAGAGACGTTTCTGCTTAAAGGTTGTCTGAGTGAGTAATGCTGACCGGTTGTCGGCCTGGATAGCTCAATTGGTAGAGCCTTGACCTTGTAAGTCAATGATCCGGGGTTCGACTCCCGGTCCAGGCATTATTTTCACTCAGTTGGAAAAAATAAAATTTCAATAAATATGATTTTCTTCCAATCAGTTGATTGTGTGATTTTAATAAAAAAATTATTTCTTTCTCCCATTGTTTAATGGTGTTTTCCATTTCCTGCGGCTTATTTCTGTCGGGTTATCTACATGATAGACCAGATGTTTCTGCCTAAAGGTTGTCTGAGTGAGTAATGCTGACCGGTTGTCGCCCTGGATAGATCAACTGGTAGAGCCTTGACCTTGTAAGTCAAAGATCCGGGGTTCGACTCCCGGTCCAGGCATTATTTTCACTCAGTCGAAAAAATAAAATTTCAATAAATATGATTTTCTTCCAATCAGTTGATTGTATGATTTTAATAAAAATTGCATTACTTTCTCCCATTGTTTAATGGTGTTTTCCATTACCTGCGGCTTGTTTCTGTCGAGATATCTAAATGATAAACTAGATGTTTCTGCCTAAAGGTTGTCTGAGTGTGTAATGCTGACCGGTTGTCGGCCTGGATAGCTCAATTAGTAGAGCCTTGACCTTGTAAGTCAAAGATCCGTGGTTCGACTCCCGGTCCAGGCATTATTTTCACTCAGTCGGAAAAATAAAATTTAAACTTAGCGATATTTCGACTTATATAAGTTATTGGTTTATATATTTGACTTATATAAGTATTGCATTATATAAGTTATTGGTTTATATATTTAACTTATATAAGTTTTTGGTTTATATATTTGACTTATATAAGAATTAATTTTTCTTTCGATTTTAGTTTCCCATAATAAAATATTTCGACCTCGAGTTAATGACAGTTTTAGGCGTTTTGAGGTGGGAAGAATATGAAAATGGCAAAAGTGATGTAGTTATAATGTCCGTCTGTAATGTGTCAGTTAGAGTGTTAGAATGTTAGTGTGTAAGTTTGTTTGTCTGTGTACACATAATCTCATAAACTAATGATCGTAGAGAGTTAGAACCAGTTTTAAAATATTACTTATGACACTGGCAAGAAACATATTGATTTGCAATATTCTAATTTAAAAAATTCGTAGGTTATTCGAAATTTGTTATTTTATTAGAATGAGAGTATAGGGCAAATTTTCGCTTAAACGTACGCTAAAAGATATGTTTTGGATGTAAAAATGTTAGACCATCTTTAAAATATTAGTTGTGATGTTGGCATAAACATAATTAAATATGAAAATTCAAGTTTGAAAATTTGTAAGTTATTTAAAAATTAAAGTTTTCGTCACATGCCATAATAGAGAAAAAATTCGCATGTCCATTTTGAGGGATATTTTCAACGTAAATATGTCAGACCACTTTTGAAGTACTATTTAGAACCATTGACTAAGAATTTTCTGATTGAAAAATTTTGTAAGTACTTCGAAATTGACGGTTTTCTTAACATGGTCGAATAGGAGAAAAATTCACATAAAAATTCATTTTGAGGGGTACTTTCACCAGAAATATGTAAGACTAGTTTTAATATATCATTTATGATACTGGCTTGAACATCATTAACTAAAAATATTATCATTTTAAAATTTCGTTCGTTATTCGAAATTTAAGATTTTCTCAACATAGCTGAATATAGCAGTATTTCATAGAAATTTGCATTATGGGGATTGTTGCATCGGAAGCAGTATGGAATTGCATGAAAACTAAGCAACTAAACTGATCCCAATAATAATAAATAAATAATAATAATAATAATAACAAAATAGTATAAGGTAGATGCCTCGATGGGGCATCTATCTTAGTGCAGTTGGTTATCTATTAGTTGGGATATTTAGTCTGTCACTGTGCCAAACAATCGGTTAAATTCATTTATCTTAACATGAATATAGTATATACTCTACTAAAAATTTATGAGAGCATACATATGATGGGGAACATAGCAAAATCCACCTATGCCAACTAGTTTTAAAGTAAATTAAAAAATTCAATAGAAAATCGGAAAATTTAAAAATTAAAATTATTAATAATTAAAATTGTAAACGTGATTCATATTAATAACAAAGACATTTTTTTTTTAAGTTAAAAATTTTTCAGCCTAAAATATTTTGTTCTTGAGAAGAATTTACTTTTTAAAAACTATCTCTATGCACTCTCTATTGTTTACATATAATATATGTGGCATAGGTAAAAATATTTCTGTTCTTAATCCTAGCAATGGGAAGAAATCCGCGTTTCTCTGTCTAAAGATAAAGTTTTAAATTCTGAAATATTTGTTTACCATCTTAAAATTTATCTTCCTTCTTTTGTGACTGTTCTTCACAAAATAAAGAAGAAGAATACGAAAAAGCCTCTTCTTTAAAGCGTGTGTCAGGCAAAGAAAGAAAGATGTTGATATATTTAACTGCATGTGAATAAAAATAGAATCGTATTGCAGAAAATCTTTTTATATCAGGATAAAAATGTTTTTATTGTTCTTTTCATTTCATGAAATCAATTCATTTTTTATCATTCAATATTATTATTATTATCATTTAAATATATTTTGGTTATCGTTGGATGACAATTAAAGATTTTGATATTATTATATTATTTTTTTTTACATGCGACACTTTGCTTTGAATTAATTCAATAAAGATCATTCATATTCGAAGACAACTAAGAAATATTTTATATAACGTAATTTCGCATTGATTTCTCAATTTTTCTCTCTGAAGGGTGGGCGACTTTCATTTTTACATTAAAATGGTTTATTTTTTAATATACTTAAAACATAAGAATAATCAATAGTTTCATTTCTTTTTACACTATAACAAAGCTAGCTCAAAACAGGGAAAACTTTGATATATAAATTAATTAAGAAATTGCATAATCATTAACATGCAATAAAGAACGTAAAAGGTTTTATTGCATGAGTGTAATTATTAAATGCTTCTAATTTTATTGCAGAACAAAACGAAACACAGAAAATAAAAAAAAAGTAAACCTCTTTTAAAATCAAGATTCGTATTTAAATCTAATTTATTGTACCGAGAACATTTTGTTTTTAACAGTAGGGCTAAATGTGGTATTCGTAGGGCCCAGACCTACAGCTGAAATGTTTAAAACAAATTTTTGCCCTGAAATTCTTCTTTATGCAATGTTTCATATATATAAAATTTATTATAATTCCATTCTTTTTAATATATATTCATAAATGGCTTTCGGACTCAATTGCAATAAGTAAAGAGGAAAAATAAATTTGTGTAGTAGAAATAAATTAAAATGTAAACGTAAAATCGCAATTACAAATTGTGTAACAATAGGGCTAAATGTGGTATTCGTAGGGCCCAAACCTACAGCTAAAATGTTTAAAACAAATTTTTGTCCCGAAATTCTTCTTTATGCAATTTTTAATATATAAAAAGTATTATAATTCCATTCTTTTTAATATATATTCTTAAATGGCTTTCGGACTCAATTACAATCAATAAAGAGGAAAAATAAATTTGTGTAGTAGAAATAAATTAAAATGTAAACGTAAAATCACAATTACAAATTGTTGTTGGAATTAAAACCTAAGACTTTTCTAGATTTTAGAATAGAAGTTAATTTTTTTAAGTGTCGTACAGAGTTTTCAGTTCAAAAGAACAATTTAAATTTTTACACCACTATTTTTATAATAAAAGAGTCACTTTATAGATATAAGAAATAGTTTTGTAATTAACCCGTTCCATCCCAGTGATGCCAATAGAAATCATAACATTTAAGATTTTCTATCTTACCATTTAAAACTCTCACTAATTTATAATGAACAATGTTATAATCTATATACTTTTTCCTTTTACAAAATATACATTTTAGATGGTTTCACATTCCCTGTTGATATATGAAAAGAATTTTCACTCTATTCTGATAATAATATCGGAATCAGTTTTCATTTTTGGCCAATTTAAATGTACTAACTGTTTTAAATTATTTTTATTTTATATTTTAATATTTATAATTTGTTTTTAAATTAATTGTAATATATATATATTTTTTAAATTTGGATTTTTTTTTTTTTTTTTTTTTTTTTTTTTTTAAGTTATGATTTTAATAGCATGAGTGGTTTTATTAAGTACAAATAGGCACCTCTTAGTAGTTTTGTTAACTATATTAATGCGTACTCTGCTATTACTACTATGTTAGAAAAATCATTAGTTATATATTTTGGGCTTTTGAAATGCACTATGACTAAATGTAAAATTTATTGTTTTATGGGTGAAGAAAAATAGGAATAGAAGGGTTAAAATCTAGAAGACTGATAATTTACAAATTTAGTGGTTTTGAGAGATAAAATTGTGGTATTCGTAGGGCAACACTAATTATATAATATAGTGAAATAAATAATATTCATTACTTCGGGCACATATCAGATACGCTATTAAAAAAAAACTATGTTACCCAAAAAGATGTTTGTTGCAAACATAGATTTCTGTACATACAATCAATATTTGTAGAAATTTTGCTTTAAGTTTCACTGTTTAAATATGTATTATATCAGTGCATTTTAAATGTGCAGCACTTGTACCTTCATTATAATCGAAAAAAAAAATTAAGTCAAAATAAATAAATAAATAAATAAAAATATAAAATATAAAAAAAGAATAAAATTTAAATTTTTTGTTTAAATAACACATCTCTACATCTAAAATTTTGATTTGATAAATTTTGGGGGACTTTACATTTTTGACGTGCTAAAATTTAAATCGAAGTCAGTTTTTCTCTATCATGATTTTTTTTTTGGTCAAAATATGAATATCATGAATATTTTGTAAACAAAAGATTTTGTTAATATTAAAATTTACAATTTTTTTTTTTTGTGTGTGTGTCTTCAGACATAGTTTCTTACGTAACACTTTCACCAGCATAATTACATATTTATAGTATATTTCCATGATTAATTAATTATAATTATTCATAGAAGCAAGATAGTGTGAAGATAGGCACTTTGTAATGGCAAAATTCTATACGTATGATAGAAAAACTGACTTCATTTTAGGTTTCAGTAAATAAATAAAAAAAAAAACACGCGTGCAAGCTAAAGTTATCAAATCAAATTTTACATACATTGTTTTTGTTGATCTGTGTAATTTTTATTTACGCATAGTTTGAGAGGCTTTATAAGCGATTGTTATTATTATTATTATTATTATTAATATATTTAATAAGTTATTTTTTCTTTGTTTTTCTTTCTTAGAATAGTAATCATAAAGTGGTAAACAGAAAGACAGTGGTAAACTATCATGCTTTTTTGGCATTTGATAGTTTAATAAGATTTAAAATATCCTTAAAAATACCCTCATGTAGTTCATTCTACGTAGACACAAGGGTATTATCTTGTGCAGAAATTTTAAAGTTAATTATAAATTTGTGATTTTTGCAGGTATTTGTTCCATTTAAAAAAAAGATTTTTCAATAAGGTTATTTCTGATATCTAATATTTTGTTTATATTTTAGGAAAAGAAGTAAAATATTAAATTCAACACCTGTCGAATTTCATTTTTCTATTCACTCAAAAAGTAAAGAATTTTTTAAATGATGAACAATTATTGATTAAAAACTTATTCATAACATTTATTTCAATTACACTTGCTATTTTAGAATTTTAGGTTTCAAAATTAACTATATACGATAATCGGTTAGAGAATTTTATTTACTTAAAAGCATATACAGTTATTAAGCATCTGCGATAACGGAATGCTCAGTGATATACAAGTTATTTAGATATTTTAAACGATATATGAAAACTGCGAAAAGCTTTTTTTTTTTTTTTTTTTTTTTTTTTGTAAATATAGTGCTTATTTTAGAACTTTATTATTTTTTATTAGCATTCTCCTATTATTAAATTTGACTCCATTTATTAAATTATAATCTACTGAATTTATTAATTTTTGTTTCAGCAAATAACTTTGCGGGTAGCCCAGTGAGCTATTTATGTATGCGATAAATGCTTATGTTAAGAATTTACTTAATATTGTAATTCCTCTGGTTATAAAATTTCATGCTCTGATTAAATTATAATCCAATTTACTTATTAATGGTTTAATCAAGTAACACATTTGGTAGCTCATCTAACTATTAATGTAGGTGATAAGCACTTAAATTGGGATTTTATTTTGTATTGTAATTCCTCCTATTAGTAAATTTGACACAGTTATTAAATTGTTGTTTCCTTTACTTATTATTATTATTATTATTATTATTATTATAAAATAACTTTATGATGTCTTACGCGAAAAGTCAGATTAATTTAAAGCAAACTTATTAATTTCTTTATTAATATTATTGTTATTGTTATTATTATTTTATTTATTTAATTTACTTTTACTTTGCTATTTTTTCTCTTTTACGCACTACAACTGTTTAATTTCATTTTTACATTCATTGAAAAAGAAAGAATGACCATTTTTTAAATAATACACGGTTATTGATTAGAAATTCATTAATAACTTTTATTTCAATTACACTTGCTATTTTCGGATTTTAGAATTCAGAAATAACTATTTACGATAGTCTGTTACAGAATTTTATTTACTTAAAAGCCCGTATTAAGCATTGACAATAACAGGATGTGACGTGGTGTACAACAAATCATTTGGATTATGAACTCTGTGAGTAACTGAGTGAACTTTTTATATATAGGTGGTAAGTGCTTATTTTATGATTTTTTTAATAATAATTATTATTATTATCATTAACATTCCTCCGAATATTAAATGTGTTTCCATTAATTAAATTATAATCTACTTAATTTATTATGTATTTTTTATCTGCAAATAACATTATGGTTAGTTCAGTGTACTATTTATGCATATAATAAATGCTTATTTTAAGAATTAATTTACGTATTGGGATTCCTCCGATTAATAAATTTCATGCACTGATTAAATTATAATCTACTCAACTTATTAATGCTTTTAACAAATAACACATTTGGTAGCTCATCTAACTATATTGATTTTGATGATAAGTACTTAATTTAGGGCTGTATTGTTTATTGTTGGTTGGTTGGTTGGTGTCGTGTCATGGATAGGAAAAAAAAAAAATAAAATAAAAATAAATTAAATGGGACCAAAGTTCCTATATACAGCATCTGCGATTTGAAGGCAGTTGTCTTCATATAAGTCTGCCCACGGATTGTCACTTATTTGCTGCAATTGCGCCAGAATAGCAGGACAGTTGAAAAGATGTTTGGGGGTTAGTTCTATGTCTGGGCAGTTTTTGCAGAGGCAGTAAGTCCTTGTCCCGTCTTTATGGATCTTCATCCCCCTAAAGTGTCCTGTCCGGAGTCTTGTTGTAATTATATGATGTTGTTTATTGTATGTAATATGTTGTTGTTTATTGTAATTACTCTAATTATTAAATTTAACTGCATTAATTGAATTATAATCTACTTTACTTATTTTTTTTTAAATAAATAACATTACGATGACTTACGTGAATAGTTACTTCAAACACTGCATTTTCCAGCTTTTTTCTTTTTGGTAACATAAGCAATATAAATTTGCTTGTCATTACATACAAACTGGTCAAACTGCAAGTTATTTTAAGTAAGGATTTTTTTCCCTTTTCTCCCCCCCCCCTTTTTTTCATTAATTTAATATATATTTTTTAAATCACGTTGTTTAGGTAAAAATAAAACCAGTATGTGATTTTTTATATATTACCGTATACAAAAATTTAACATCAAGAAGTTTTTTGTTTTATGTGGCAGTTTTAAATATTGTATTAATTTAATTTGATTTAAAATACACCCCTTTACAGAAAATATATATTTATTAGAAGTAATACACATTTAAAATTAAATATATGGGTATAATAAAACTAAATATAAATAATTATGAAAAATTTATGAAAATCCGAGAATTTAAAAAAAAAAAAAGAAAAGGAAAGATTTTTTTTTGTTGTTGTTGTTTAGGTAATGCTCCTGTAAAACCAGTTCTCTAATTAAATTTTGTTCAGAAATGTTTTGTTTAAAATCATTAATAACATCATTATTTTATTTAAATTTTACATCAGATATAAAATAAAAGTATTTTATTTTTTTATTTGAAGAGTTTTATTTATTTATTTATTTATTTATTTATTTATTTATTATAAAGGATAATACCATTGTTGTTATTCGATTAAATGATAATTTCAATCAAAATATAAATCAATCATTTTTCAAAATAAATTTTAGCTTCCGCGACAATTTCATAATAAACAATTAATATATGAAACACATTTAATTTTAACATATATTGTAACGACACTCTGTTTAAAAATTTACTTATTTTTACTAAAAATTTATGAAATACTCTAAGAATTTTCCATCTGTGTCTGTTAAATAAATTTCAAGATGTCCTAGTATATCTATATATACCTTTTTTAATATTATAGTAATAATAATAATAATAAAATAGTTCGAAATTCTATAGAAATATTATATTTCATTTTGTTTTTAGTTTTTTAAGGCAAAAATATGCACTTATTATTATAATTTTAAATTTAAATTTATTTGTATAATTAACAATCCAAAATAATCATAATTATCCAAAATATGATATGTATGTTGTTTCATAAATTTCATAACAAAATTTTACTATCGTCAATAACATATAACATAGTTATATGTACATAGTTCATTCAGAGCTTTAAAATCCGTACAATATAATTTTAATATTTACTATTTGTATATCGTTTTTGAAATTCAAATTTCTACAATGACATTGGTTTATTTTCTAACAATATGTATTTTAAAAACTAATGTATATCTCAATCTGTCATACGTTATGTACGAAAAACTCAAAGATCTTCTGCGCAAATCTAAAGCTTCAAATCATCATATATTTGTTTAGGATCATGAAAATGTTTTTTTTTTTTTTTTTTTTTTTTTTTAATTCTTTACATTTGTTTATCACGGAATATAGAAAATGCATATAAACACTTTCTATTTTTTAAAATTCTCTATTTAGTAAAGAAGAGAAGTTTTTCAGTCTCTAAATCACCGTGTCTAAAAACACGCAAAGGACATTCCTCGCAGAAATTTCTTTATACTAGTATTATTAAAATACGTTATTTTGTTTTATGTATATTTATTTATTTATTAAAATTGTTTTAAACATGCTGCTTTAATAAGATGAAAGAAAGTATTCACCATTAAGCAAACCTGTTTAAAAAGTGTTATCTAATTAAAAAAAAAAAACGCTAAAAGTTTTTTTTTTGTTGTTGTTGTTGTTATCGAACTGTTGTTGAACTGTCGTTAAAGAAAATAAAAAGTCATTCCCTTCTAGATTTCAAGATTGTTAGAGAAAGCAACATTTACAAAAAATAAATTAGAGTGGAGTGGAGTGGGGTGGGTTTATGGTTGCAATATAGCTAAGCAGTGGGCAACTGGCGACAATCAGAAAAATATTAGAGATATACGCGCTGAGTTTTATTTAAAAAAAAAAACATAAATTTATACAGTAAGCAAAGACTTGTAATGAATTTTTAATAAAACGAGTTTAAATTACTCAAGAAACACGTGATAATTGTACCGCATGCCAATAAGGGTACTTATAGGACACCAACCACCTTCTGTATCAGTTCTAAACGGATTTTTGTCCTCTCACCGCAAAGGTGTCAAATTGCAACGACATAGATTTAATTTTGTGCTGCTTTTATTGGTACATTTTTAACATTCTCAAGGACAATTGCTATAATGTCTTGCTGCATAAAAAACGAAGCCTGTCATTAATCGTTCGACAGAAACAATACATTAGTTTAAAAACGTATATACACCCGTCTCATTAACACATCTGTTGCTCATAATGATATCAAATTGGTAAAAGAATGCATAAAATCATTTTGTTAAAAAATGTGACGTCTTACAAGAACACCAAAGTCAGGGATTTTTGTACAAATTAGAAGGTATTTCCTGGTACAAACGGGTTAAAGCAATACTTTATTTTTATAAACTATAGTCATAATCTCAAAATATTAAACGATTTAGCACTGAAAATAAGCAATGAAAATGAGTCTTCATGTGAAAGCGCACAATTCAAAAATTTATAAAAAAGGAAACTACTTAAAACATGAGTGGGAATTTCTAGAAAAAATCGCTATTGTGTTAATTAAAAAAAATAAAAAAATACAGTGTGTTATCCAATTATTAGTAATATATATATATATATATATATAGAGAGAGAGAGAGAGAGAGATTTTATTTCTATTTTCCAAAATATACTGGACGACATGACCTTGAACTTTAGACGTACAAAGAACATTTAAAAATTAAAGTTTTCCACTATCGAATTATTCACGAGTGCAATTAGCAGACCAACCACAAATTGAAAATAAGTACAAATCTGCTTTACAAGGCTGAAATTCTAGGCCATACTCGATCAATATTTTTAGAAGATAGAAAAAATGTCAAAAAAAAAAAAAAAAAAAAAAAAAAAAAAAAAACTTAATCATTTGATCAACCACAGCAAAAGTATTTAAAAATATACAAAATTAACATTAAACGATTAACTAAACAAATGCCATTTAAACATAATTTTTTGATTTATAGCATTCATCTATTAAAAAAAAAATTAATATTAGTATTTGATATTTCATCATAAAACATTTTATTTAAATGTCAATCTACTTGAAATGAAACTTAGCACATATGAAACATTTTTTAAAATTATCTATGTTAAAAACTTTTTGCACAAGAAAATGATAAATGAGATAAGATTTAAGCATTTCTATTTAAAATTGAAATAATCGCAATTATTTGTACTTAAAAAAAAATATAAATGAACTATTATGGTTCAAAAAAATGCTTTAATAATAGCATTATAAAATTATTTAAATTTTTGTTATCTAAAATTATACTTGAAAGAAATATCTTGAATACACATTTTAAACTGCAATTTACTCCAGACAACGATTGCATCTATATTTTTGCAAATAAAAAAATCTTTTATATTGCTTTTTCTTTTTCTTTATGATTGATTATATTTACTGTAAAATAAGTTGTTTTTTTTTCCCCTGGTTAACTTGCTTTTCATTTTTTTCGTTGTTATTACTCATACTCGTTTTTCATATAATGTTTACAAAAGTAAAATAAATATATTTATTATTTATTGTATAACATAATTAATAATTTATTAACGTTTTGTTAAAAAAAATGTATTTTTAAGTATTATCTAACAGTCTTACACCAGTAACAGTTTGTGCTTCTAACATAAAATTTCATATTTCTTGCAGAAGGAAAAAAAAAACATAAATTTCTTGTTTTTATATTCTTTATTAAATAAAAAACACCGTAATAAATAATTTTTTTTTTTTTTTTAACACATATATATATATATATATATTATTGCAGTATAAGTTAAATGTTTCATTTATATTAATTATTTAATTCAAATAAGATGCTAAATATTTAATATATACATATATTATGATTCTTTTTACTATAATTTTATGGTAAATTCAAAAGAGCATTATGATATTGTCAATTAAAATTTCCATATATTAAAAATATTAGTTAATGTAGCATTGAAAAATATTGAAAAACACAATGTCTTTGCTTCTCTGGACAGCGTATTGAAAAGGCGTTAGCTCGGGCAGTCACGTGATTGGACAAGAAGAGGCCATCTGAGGTGTTCCAGTATACCTCCAACACAGATTTTTGAATTTTAAATTAGTTTTTTTTTTTAAATTAATTAAAGTATGAATATAATAATCTTATATTAGCATTAAAAATAGCTTTAAAGCTTAATAATTTGTTGCTAAAAAGGGTTTACGTTCTTATATTTTTTTAGACATAAAAAGAAATATATTTAATCAAACGTGAATGATAAAAAAATATCAAAAATTAAATTATTAATCTCACAAAATAGACGAATTTATACCTCTAAAAATTTTATACAAATTGATAAAGTTCTTGTATAGTTCATAACTGTAATATGTATAGTTCAAAAATGTTTAATTTTATTGTAATTAATTTTTCCCGACTTTTTTTTTTTTTTTTTTTTTTTTTTTTTTTTTGTATTTTTATTGTCAAGTTATTGATAAAAGCTAATAATTTTGAATACACGGAGCAGGATTACAATGCGTATTAACTCTTCAATTTCGCCAACATAAGTTATGAGAAATGAGAAACAACACGACAGATGCTTAAAATATAGCTATAATTAAATTCTGTTCAAGGATAATTTTGACTAACTGATTAAAATTACGTTAGCATGAAAGAAGTCATGTGATATTCGTTATAAGATGACATGATATCATGAGATTTTGCTTGCAGAGTGATTCTCTTTTTCATTTCTTTTTTTATTTTATTTTATTGATAGAGAAACAATTCGACAGTAATTAAAGATTAATATTGAATACACAAATGAACTATTATATAAAGCGTTAAAATAGATTTGAATTAAAATTAAATAGAAATTATATTTTTAAAATAATATTTTTAAAATATATGTGATTCATCACACCAATGATGCGACTTTCGATTGGTTAGCGTTTCTTTACTACTCTAAACTCTGTGGATCATAAAATTAATAATAATAATAATTCTAATAATAATGAAACAGAAACAATAGTCACAAAATTATGTATTTTCGATTGAACACATCATTTTTTGGAAAAAACACACTTTTAAAAATATAAAAAAAAATGTTATTACATGCATTATTTTAAACCAAGACGTTCATTAAAAATATAAATAGAATAAGAAGTATTTTTATTAAAGAAAAGGTGCAACTGATAAAAGTATTATTAAAATAGGTATTGAAATATTTCCCCATTTTTATACAAGTAATTATACAAACATATCCATCACAAAAGTGGTGATAAATATGTAACAGTCGCCATAGGAGAGCTATAATAAAGGTTCACCATGACTAGATGTACTTATTTGTTTATTTTTCTACATACTAAGAATTACGCTATCTTAACATACAAATAAATGAGCTGCTATGTGTAACTCTGAGAAATCCGTGCACTTGAACGCTGACTTGAACTGAATATTTGATTAATTCAAATTAACCCATTAAACGACGCTATATGAACCGCACCGAAAACATTTGAATTTTTCTAAGCTTTGAGGTTCTATATAGTCTCCACCCACACAGCCACTTACATCCATTAGATATCTATAAATGCGCGTTTATATTAAAAAATGTTAAATTAAACTTCCTTAAATATCCTACAGATATCTATTAGCGCGACAAATATCAGTCTTTTTCACATCCATTAGATGTCTGTTACGTATCCAATAAATATCCAAATATTCAATAACTCTGCTCTGCAATATATATATATATATATATATATATATATCGATATCAGATATTATTCTTGCAGATTCTTATGTAAAATGACCTCCTGAATCCTAATATGGCCCTCATTTTGCCCTCATTTTGCCCCATCAAGCACCGTTGTTTTGGTACGCCCACTCCCCCATTTTCATCATTGTTTGGTAATTTCATACCCATCAGTTTGATTTGATGAGAAACAATGATTTTCTTAACCGATAAATATCTTCTGACCTGAAGAGTTACAGAGTAGAAAGTACTAAAACACCAACATTTGTAGTAAGGAGGATATTTGAAGGGATTTGTGCCCAGAAAAAAAAAAATAATAATAATAAAAACAATCAGTTTCTGTTTCTCTCTCTTTTTTTTTTTTTTTTTTTTTTTTCGCAATATTTCTCTTATTTTTTACATAGTCCAGCTTCCAGTTTGCCATTTTGATACCAAAACCCCAAATAATAAAAATTATACAGTGCAAATTTTTTCAAAAAGTTGGTGAGTGGAGTAAAGGTGCCCTCGCAAGAAAATTTGACTGGTTCACTGTACTACGTTTGCTTTCAATATCTCCCACGTTAAATGTTTTGGGCAGTAAAACATGAACAGCAAAATAACCTCCTCTGACACGTGTTAAAGACCACCGCACAATATCAACACCGTCAAGAACACCATAAAGTTCACTCTCTTATCGCAAAACGTGTGCTAAAGGTAGATAACGACTGGCGACTAAAATGATAAGAGTAATGTCCTTTCTATGTACTCTAAGGCTTACAGTTAAAGACTTAACGGCATTTTTACTTTAAAAATGAAATTAAAGAAACTTCTCTATTGAAAATGAACCTCGCTAAAAGAATGCTTAGCTTAGGATGCTGACCAAGTATTTATTAAATATTTATCTAGAACATTCTTCAGAAAATAAAGAAATGGGCAGTATAAATAATTCAACACCTGCCTTTAACACATGTTTTGATAAAAAACACCTGTCCTTTAACAATAAAAGTGACAAACAAAGGTATTTTGTCTTCAATAGTGAACAATTAACAAAAGAGAGATTAACAGATCCATTCACGCAAAAGAGGTGAGTCTTCATTATGCTAGTCAGAAGACGCTAAGTCTCCCATTTTAGGACCTTTCTAAAAAAACAACTGTAAAACCCTTTTAAATTATTTTTCTTGAACCCTGTTTGTTATGACTTAAAATGAACCATTTGTTTTTCATATTCAACGTTCCTGAACTCCCGCACTCGAATTAATTAATTTTAGAGAATTTATTTTCTTATAAAGTAAAATGGGGGCAATTCTGCTTAAACTGGAACATTTTTTAAAACTAGAATTTATATTACAAAATTTTTGAAAAATTTACTAAGAAACTAAGTACTTCAAAATTCAATTAAAAATTATAAAATATTTGCATCTTAATTAACTGTGGCGAAAAAGATCTTTATGAAAGATTCCCAAAATTATTGTCTTATGAAGTAAAAAGGGGACAATTTTGCTTAAATTTGAACAATTTTTAAAACTATAAAATTTATATTACAAAATTTTTGAAAAAAAAAATTACGAAGAAACAAAGTACTTCAATATTCGATTAAAAAATATGAAACATTTGTATCTTAATTAACTGTGGAGAAATCAAATCTTAATGAAATATTCTCAAAATGGGAGACTTATCGCTTAATAGGTTTTAATATTTAAATAAATAAATCATAATAAAATATTTATAATGGTAAAGATGTATAAACATAAAAATATTAATTGTCTCACGCGGTTTAAACAGCGATCAAAACATTTTGTAATACTATATTTAGCGTCAAAGTCCCATTATTTATGTTCATCAATATAAGTAAAATAATGTAAAATAACGTGACAATAAATACTATGTATATTTTGTATAGTGTTGTTCCTATGTAATTTCGATTTAAATATAAAAGTGCTACTTCGAACTTATCGATACTTTTCGTTCCAAAACTGCAATCCGATAATCACTCAAATTGAAATTCACGGTTAAGGGTTTGTCGTTGGCAACAGAGACACGGATTTTACGGACGAACAGACAGCACCGAAGAAAGCAAGAATCTGATGTGAGGTATTGAACAATTTCAATCTATTTTATTTTTAGGTTTTATTTATTAAGAGTTATAAAATATAGAGATTATTATTATTATTATTTTTTAATTCATCTAAGTATAGTCTTCAACGAAGCTGGCAAAGTCTGCTATTATATATGTATATCAAAAAAGTTTCATGAGCAATTTTACCAACCATTTACGACAATTATAGATTAATTTGCAAGAAAAAATATGTAATATAAACCGTAATGAATCGACTTTTGTTTTGACTCAATGTATACTCAACTACTGCGCTATTTATAAAATTTTCTATAAAGAACATGCCGCATTAAACTCGAGTAATATATATGAAGTTGGAATAATTTTATATATATTGAATTATATATATATATATATATATGAAGCGTACACACACAGTCAAACAGCTAACAGACATTCCAATTTACTATTAAAAATTGTTGGAAGATATTAAACATTTCACACAACTGAAATTCAACCATTTTAAATTATATACCTTTAACATATAAAAATATTTTTGTGGTGCACTGTAAACCTTAATGTTAATCACACCATATCTTATAGAAAACATTTTTTCATGTAAGTAAATTTAAAAAAAGGTGTCAATTTCATTATATTTTTTGTGGCACAAAAGTAATAAAATACGTTTTATACAAGCGCTTCCCTTAGAATGCTATGTATCGAAAATTTGTGTGTGTCCAAGTATACAAACCTGTTGAGCTATTTATAAAATTTTCAAAAGCAAACATGACATAGTTACCTCCTAAGTAATATCTAATTTTTTTTAAGATTTTCTAAATATTTTTAAGGTAGTTACAGCGCAAACAGTCAGGCAGACAAACAGAAAGACTGAAATATGTCATAATCACGTTTAAATATAGTGGGAATCTTTAAAAAACACTTAACCTGACAGCAAATGTAATTTCAAAAAATTACAGATATATCGTATATTTTAAAGTGTATCGCGTCACTCAATATTTTATGTGCTTATATTGTCCTTAAAACAAATCAGACCACATTCTATAGAAAACATGTTATATTAAAAACGTATAGCCCAATAGAAAAGGCCTTTTCAAAAAAAAAAAAAAAAAATCTAATTATACCTAATTCTGTACATGAATGTTATTATTTGGTGCTTTAAAACGTAATGCTGATAATATCATATTTTGTATAAAGAACATTCGTTCATGTATATAGATAAAAAACCATAACTATTCCACTATACATTCTGCAGCAAAAATGTGTTAAAATATCGCTGTATAAAACAGGAACATGCCATATTGAATATCAGCAAAATATGTTAATTTGATAATATTCAATAAACATTTACAGTAGTTAGGGCGAGGATAGACACATATGCAAAGAAATGAACAGACAGGCCTAAAAAAAGAGGAATAGACAGAAAAACCACAGTCATATATGCATTTAAATATTTGTGAATAATGTTTAAAAGAATGACCACAGCTAAGAAAGCCCTGGGAACAATTTCCTTTGTTATCTCCCGATAAATCTGAATATTTTGTATGTATCAGAAAAAACAATCATTAGTGCTAATGATACCAACTTCTATAGAAAACTTGATTATATACATCTACATAATGCCTGTTATTATCGTTATTCTGTGTAGTAGAATCGTATTAAAACAGGCTTTAACAAGAACCTCTCGTACATTATGATACTTTCGATTACACTTGTGAGTTTATCTACGAAAATAAATAAATAAATAATAATAAATAAGCTATTAAAAAATAATTTAGACATTGAAGAATAGGCAGAAGAATGTACATACAGAGAATTTGAAGTTTTAAATCAAACTTTTACGAATAATTTAAAATAAATAAATAGAACGCGGATAATTCAAATTTTTCTTTATAATGATAATAAATAAATAAATAAATAACAATTTTAATTCACCATTTGTATTATTTGTAATTTCTATATATACAGAGACAAAGCGTCATTTAAAAATATAAATATCATTTTTCTTAAGACACATTTTTTAATAGTCTTGTATGATTTTCCTATACTAAGAACCTATTTTAAATATTTTAAGTGAGTTATATACAAACATATACTTATATATTGCTTTCGAACTTGAATTTATGTTTTTTGACTTTTAGTCTAAATTTGAAGTTAAAAGTTTGGATTATGAAGTTTGAACTAGCAATTCAGAGCGATTCAAAATGTAAAATTATTTTAATTGACCTTTGCAATTTTTATCAAAACATATTTTAACATAAGTTTTGAAATCATACATAAGTACAATTCTCTTTTTCTAAATTCTCTTTTAATTCATAACTGTTGCTTAAAAAATATATCTATAGTACTGAATTATTAGGGGAGAGTGGGGATGAATGGGACATTTTTTCATGTTTTTGTTGATAACGTCGGCCGTATGTAATTCAGAATTTAGCAACATTGCTCATAAGTACACTTTAGTAATCAGTTAAATATAAACATACTAACTTTAATAAAAAATTATCATTTCTAATTAATAATATTTTCTTTTTACATGCATGTGCGTTGTCCCATTCATCCCCACCTATGGGAATGAATGGGACAGGACTGGAGTTAACAACGAAAAGAAAACAAAATGGAAAGTAAATAAATTTTTAAAGTTAAATTGGTTTATGTGATTTTATTACACATTGTGAGTTCACTGAAATTAACATAAACTGATGTATTGACTCAAATTAACATCAAAAGTCAAAAGTCCTTTGGTTCGTGCAGTTACAAGTGCTCTAGGCTTTGGAAATTAAATCTAATAAAACCTAATCTAAAAATAAATAAATAAATAAGACACTAGAAAGAGATAAATCCTTATAATAGAGTACAAGTTATCGAGATAAATTATTGTTTCCGAGTAATCGGAAAAACCAACATTCAATTCTGTAATACATTAATAATCACCATAATTTATTTAATTAGCTTGATTGAAATTGTGATTTTAATCAAATTATTATTAGTTTATTTATTTCTTTATTTTAATTATTGATTTAATTTGCATTGAACATTCTAATTTATAATATTTTTAATCATAATTATTATAAACAAAAATCAGAACTATTAATTTCAAATTTTTTTTTCTAAGTCCACAAAATTAAGGATTCTGATAATCAATATGGCTAATTTACGTTTTAATATAAATAATTTTAAATTAGTACATAGTGGGGAATGTCCCATTCCTTCCCATTTAAACTGTCTCATTCATCCAAACCATCACATGATCATATAAAACAGGAAATAGTCTTAATGAACAATTGTCAATATTCTTCTTGAACATCATAAACACAATAAAATATTATGCCTTTTCACCATATAAGAGTTATATTAACTTTAAGCAAATAGATAATTTCTTATATACTACCTAACTGAACCTGTAAAAACTTACTTTGGCAGCTGAAAAAGACACTTTAATTTTTTTTCTGACCTTCTATGAATAGCACAATTCTGAAACTAGTGCTGTCATGTATGAGAAAAATTGTCAAGTTTCCAGTCTTGCAAATTATAAAAATTTTGCAATTGTCCGAATCACCCTGCGTCCCATTCAACGCCGCTCTCCCTATATTACTGAGCTATTTCTATTCATTTAATGTATAATAAAAAACAAAACCTATTTTGAATAGAAAATTCTCTTTTTATGCAGCTATATACTTTTTCATATATCTAAATTAGAAATATATAGCACAATAAGAAATATAAATTTCCGTCTCTATTCGTATATTATACAATAAATAACTAAGCATGATAAATCTTTGTAAATAAAACATACACAAGATTTAAGAGACCTCCTTAAATCTTAAACTCTGCATTTTATTTTTGTCAAACAAAACATTATTTATGATTAAACACGGAAGCGTTCATTAATCATGCTGAATATTTCAATCAATTCGGTTATGCACCTGCGAATTTCCCATTTTTAAACACGTGTGCAGTATTCTTCGAGTAAATATTGTTAGATCTAAATATGTTCAGTTCACTAAGTTATTTGAAATTCTTAAACAGTCAGTTGTTTTTAGTAAAAGTACTTTTAGAAGTTAAGCTGATTTATTCTACAATTTTATTTTCACAATAAGTATTTAATTAAGAGATTCGCTATGTTGCATTTTGGAAAAATAAGTATTTTCCAAATAATAAATCATACATAATAATTATTTACTATTTAATCTGTTGTCCTCTAATATATTCATAACCTCGCGTTTTGCATATATAATATTAAACATATATAAGATTGTTTAAATCTATTACACAAATTCTAGGTTAGTTAAAAATGCGTTTCTAGGTTAGTTAAAAATGCGTTTCCGATTAAAAAAAGTATTATTATTATTATTATTATTTATAATAATGGAATCTACAGTATATTAGTATTAAAAAATCTGTTTTTTAAATCTAATTTAAGTGGAAATATGTAACACATGAAAATAACATAGATTCGTTATAACCATGTGATTTACTTAACCATCTTTTAAAAAATAATAAACCAAGAATTTTTTTTTTTTTTTTTTTTTTTTAAAGAAATAAACTAAAAATTACTAAACAGAAGTTAGAAGAAAATTCAAAATAATTTTCAATTTTATAAAACATGAAGAAAATCGTTCTCGAACATTGTTTTCAAAGATTTCATATAAAAAATATATATTTTTTTTATTTAAATAGTATTTAAATTATCTAATGCAACAAAAAAAAAAAAAAAAATATCATATATATATATTACTTTACGTTAGTAACATTCTAGTATTTTAAAAATCCTCCATATTAATTTGTTTATTCTCCACACAGACAAAATTAAATTAATATAGAAATTAACTTAAGATTTTTGTCTTAGTTATTAAAAATGTTTAATTTTCACTGATATTAGAAACAAAAATAATTTTTATATTCCACTTTAAGGAAGGAAAAAAAAACTAAAATATACATTTAAAATATCTGAATATAAACTTTAGAGAATAATTTGTGTACACAATAATTTGATGCAAATATACTTGTAAACATATCTAGAACTATTCCACGAAATATCAGCTAAATAAATTGCTCCTAACTTACTCAATGATCTGAAATACCACTTGTTAAATAAATTGTGTCATACAATACATTTATCAACACTATGACGGGAATCACAAATTGTTAAATATGATAATAATTTATTTCTAAAATTTATAAACTTTTCAACATTAAAGTTTTTTTTTTTTTTTTTTTTTACATTTTATGCATTAAAGGAAACTTTGAAAGTGTAGGTGAGTAAAAAATGATAACATAAATAAATTTGAAAATAAATGTTTACTTAAAAAATGCATAAGTCTGAAAAAAATAAAATAGGGGATGTATAAGGATGTTTTAAGTGAAAGTTGAAAAATAAAAATAAATAAATAAATAAAAGTACTATAAAAAATTTCCACATAAAAATTGAAAATAATATAAATAGTTAAAATTTTAAATAAAAAAAAAAAAAAAAAAAAAAAAAACTCAATTGTATAAAATAATATAAACTGCATTATGTATTCATATTAGAAATAAGTAATGTGACATAATAAAAGTACTTGTAAATGTGATCTTGCGAAACATCACAAAAACACATTTATAGTAAAATTGACTGACTTTATACATTTTATGTATTATTTAATTATAAAAGAATATAAATAAATAATAAAACAAAAAATATGTGAAAGATATTTTTAAATTTATTTTAAATTTATTTGTACTTTACAGATATAACAATATTCTTTTACTACAAATATAATATATATATATATATATAGAGAGAGAGAGAGAGAGAGAGAAACTCTATGGTTATCAATAGTTCATGTTATCAGTAGTTCATGGTATCAGTAACTATTCTTCATATAACTAAACTAATCTTCATTTTGACGAGGATTAGAGAAACAGTTCATGTTAAAAGTAATTCACGTTAAGTGTGTTTACGTTAACGATGTTCGACTTTATATATATATACATGTGATACTTGTTTTCATGTAATGCAACGTTTGAAAAGGTTTTCAATATTTATATATATATATATATGTATATATATATATATATATATATATATATATATATATATATATATATATATGTATTATAAGTAAGAAACAATAAAAACAAAAAAAGTTGAAAAGCTTATCACTCTTTTGTTTTATATTGTACGTATATTTATGAAAAAAATTGTTAAATTAAAAAATAGATGAATAAATAAAATTCTATATTACAGATTATTTACATTTTTGTCGCCAATTTTTACTTATAATTAGTAATTACCTATATCTAGATACTGGTAAAGATCACGATGAAAAAATTATTATTATTATTATCATTATTATTATTATTTAAAATTTCGTAAACATTTTTCGGGGGCATTTCACTTATTTGATTCTGAAACCATAAAATAAACACTGTAAAATTAAATAAATAAATAAATAATAATAATTGATAAAATGTAAATTATTTTAAAGTTTATATATATATATATATATATATATATATCGTGCGTGTGTGTGTGTCAAAACAGGCAGAAATAAAACAATAGTATTAAATAGAAATTCATTAAATGTGATAATTAGTAAATAGTTTAATTTATTCTAAGAAAAACATACATTTTATTCAATGTAAACATGTTGTTAAAGATAATGGAAAGAATACAAATTTGCATAAAATGTGTTTGTTTATAAATCAAGAAGAAATATTCTTATGCATATATATATATAACCTATAAATAGCCCTTTAAACCGTGCCTAAATGGGTAAAATAAAATTCATTTGTACCATATATATGTGTCTTTATTTAAAAAGACGTTTAAAATATAAATTTACAGACGTGCAAAAAATATTAGAAAATTTGTGAAAGGGAATTTTTTCAGTTTCTACAGTAATTAAAATTAATAATTTTACCTATTTATACAATTTGATTTTAATTTTTCAAGAAGAGATTGGGGGATATAAATAACACTTTCTACTGTCATTTAAACATGATTTATAGTTTCGATTATCCGTCTGTCTGTCGACATTAGGTTATTCGGGTATTTCCTGATATACTATACATTTCTTCTCTTTAAAAGTAATACATGCACAACAACTGGTTTGCATAAAATGAACTGCAAAGCACTGCATATATATTATGTTCTAAGACACGTACTTTACATAAGCACATTTACAAATCTTTATACTTCATTCACCATATGAAAATAAAGAATGAATCATATAGAAAATTGTGGAATTAACATCAATAATTTACTTATGGAGCTACACAAAAATATTCGGATTCATTACAGAGAATATCTTGAGCTTCATTCCTAGTGATTGTGTTGCACATGTTGTGCGTTTTATGCACTTAACAATGAGGTTAAAAGTATCAATTATTTTGCACTTATATCATGACTGGTAATAATCTTAAAAACGTTTCATGAAATTATAAAAATTATTATTGGAAATGAAAACGCGCACGGATAAATACACGAAGGTTAAGACCCCTTACCTGACGAGGGAAATTTAGGAGAATTCCACACGTGCGTGTTCACTGTCCCAGAGACATTCTTCTTACGATTTCTCCCACTTCTCTTAAATACGTAAATCCATCGTAAACACTATCTAGTTCACATTTAAGATCATGTAATTGTATTCAAAAACCGTGGTAATAGTTTCACTGGAAGCAGCTCGACACAAAGAATCGTACTTCTGAAAAGCGTATATATACGCCAGGGGCAGTTAAAGCGTCAGCTTTTTGAGACGAATACAAACGCCCGGGGCAGTTTGAGCAAATTAACGTGTTCAAAATGTTCTTTTGACTAATTGTTGAAGAATAAAAAATACATTGTATCAACAAGTGAAATTATTTTTCTTAAATATTGAAACCTTTAAAAATACCACATATATAGATTTAAAATTTTCAATTATTCATAGAACCTTCCACTGTTTACTTTAAAAAATGATTTAATTGTTATTAAACATATAGCTTTTTTTTAAGATTTCGTTTTTCGTTTACTCGTTTTTTTTTTTTTTTTTTTTTTTTTTTTGTTTCTTTTTCTTTTGTAATTGAATATATCAATTAATTAATTATAAAACAATCATAAATATTAACCGGCGTTTCATTTTTTTTTCATATTTTCCGTAATTGGAATCATGAGAATTCTAAGTTAACAAATTTACACATTATCAGTTATATTTTTCTTGGTCGGAGTGTTCTTTATTTATTTATTTAATTTTACTTTTTTAACTTTAGAAAATGGTTTAACTGGAACATGATTTAGCTCTAAGGAGTAATAATGAAAAACTAATTGAATCAAAAGCATTTTCATTTCCCAGGACATTTTTTCACTAATAATAACAACAATAATAATAATGTTTAATAACGTATATAAATCCTAAAAATTTATCAGCGATATATTTACTATTACTGAAATCACAAACTATTTTGAAAACTTTATTATGCTAGAATCATTAAATTATATCTTTCGTTTTGTTTCATGGTCTAATTTAAGCATATATATATATATATGGATAGATAAATAGATACAGAAATAGAGGGAAAGGGGAAAACGAAGAAGAAGAAGAGAGAGAGATTAATTAAAGGTAATTTTCTACTTGTTACTTTCCTGGATAAACTCAACAAATATAATTTAATACGAAGTTTTAAAAGAATTACGCATATTAAATGTCATTTTTTTTATTGGAGAATTTCTCGTTTATTTATAAATAAAAATTCTTTAATTAAGTAAGGCTAAATTGTCTGTTTGCAAGTACTGGTAAGGTAAAATTTTGTGTTTTACGGTCCTATTATAAATAATCCAAAATCTTAACGCTTTGATGTTATAATTTTCAAATAAAAATGCAAACTTCCAGATAATTTCTAAAGTAATCAAAAGTGATTATTCTTTAATCAAGTACTATACATGCAATATATATATATATATATATTACATGACTATCAGCTATGTATTGGCTCACATGTTTATACCATTGTTATATTTATACTATTGTAATAATATACTTCGTTTTTCTTTTCAATATGTCATTTTGAATTTACAGTCAGTTGTTTATAAACTGTAGTTGCCAACCTTTTTTTGAATACCAATAAGTTTTAGTAGTAAAATCGCCTATTTTAAGAACGTATTTTTCTATCTTATATGTTAAAGATGATTTTATGGAAGTAATAGTATAAAAAAGTCCAGAGGTTTGAAAACTTTTTTTGGTTTAAACGCACACATATATATAATCTATTCCCTGAAATATCATAGATTTTATTTTATTTTATTAAAACAATGTAATGGCATAAAAAAAATTCAGTAGGAAGTTATGACATAATGGTATAAAAAACATCCAGAGGTTTGAAACCTTTTTGGTTTAAACACACACACACACCATTACTATACATATACTATTCCATGAAATATCATAGATTTTATTTATTTATATTTATTTATTTATTTATTTTTAGAAAATTTAAAAATAGAATTGTTTTGATGTTAGTATGATACAATAACTTCCTACAGTATATTTAAAGTAACAGAGAAACAAATCTATTACATCATTTTAAGAAGCTATTTTTTAAAATATATTGCGGGGTACGATATATCATGGAATGCTTCATAAGTATTAAACAGTAGATAAATGTGAATATCTACTGTTACAATATTTACAACAGTTTAACACTTCTCTCCCTTGTTATATATTGCATATCATTTGACGCAAATATTAGAAAATCGCTGTTTTTTTTTTTTTTTTTTTTTTTTTTTTTTACTTTAAGAGTAGAATTGTCAGCATGATACAATAGCTTTATACGATTTACTTTAACAGAGAAACAAACCTATAGTTAAATTTCCTAAAGTTATTTCTTAAAATTTTATTACGTATGCTATACTTCAGAAAATACTTCATACATGTTAAGGAGTAGATATTTGTGAATAGACATATTTACAATAATATAATACTTTTGTTGATTTTCATATACTGAATTACATTTAATACAGAAATTTCAAAACCGTTGTTGCTTTCTGCTACTTAATTCAACTTTTTTTTTTTTTTTTTTTTTTTTTTTTAACTTGAAAAATGTATTGCTTTTAAATTAATATTCAGAACCTTAATACCATATGCACTTTTTAATTTTCTAATATATATATATATATATTATAAATGTTTCATTTTCTTCTGGACTGGATGTATTAAATTCCTTTTTTATATTTAATAACTTTTGTAATGTACATTACATTTTCTATCTACTAAATTAATTTAAAAATAAATTTGGATATACAATGTGGCATTTAATTCTGGAAAAAAAAATCATTAAAAATTACTTTAGTTTAGACTTTCCAAATTAGTTTTGGCATAGACGCTTTCAGAGAGCAAACTGATATATGTATATACAAAAAAAAAAAAAAAAAAAAAAAAAAACCTCATCGCCCCAACACAACATTTTAAATGCATAAATTATTTTTCAACCCCCCCCCTCCCCCCCCCCAAAAAAAAAAAAAAAAAAAAAGGGAATTTATTAAATTAAAATTTCATAATTTAATTTTTTATGTTATTTTACAATAAGCCTTCATTGAATTAAACAATCTATTTTAAAACTTTGATAATGTCGCACCTTGATTGGTTTATGAAATATATACTTTTAAAAATAACACTAACGTTTTATATTTTTTACTTTAAAAATTATTATATTTTTTAAATACATTCTTCAGAGAACTTAATAAAATTGTGAAAAACCTTGGATTTAATTAATTTAGATTTAAACCTCGAAATTTACTTATTTGTATTATCAAAAATAAAACTATTTGTAAAAATCAATTAATTTTGTATGTATATTGATATTGCATCGCCATTGCTTTACAGAAATATTTAAAAATTTAAAGTCTGTAGCAGATAACTTTTTTTCCCCCTAATTTGTATTTTTTAATATAAAGTCGTTTTAAAATCTGCTTCAAAATTTTCATTTAATATTTAATATGGGTTTTACTTTTTTTAAATGCTATATATATATACATTTGTGTGTGTATATTATGAATTTAACAGTTCTTGAAATCATACAAAATGATAACTGAATAGTATATTTGTTCGAGTTGCAGAGTAATTTGATCAGGAAATTTTTCCCTCGATGTAAGCAACTGACCCTTAAAATACAAAATTCCAATTCATTCTTTTCATTCCTAAAAAATCACTAATTTCGTAGAATAAATAATGTAAGGTTTATATTTACCTTTTGTTTCTGTTTCTCAGGGAAAAAATATTCTGTGAATCTATAAGAACTGAATATTACAATTTTTATACTTATCGAGAACATACATCAGACACAAATAAGAATTGTTCGCAAATCTGTCCGTGCGAACCAAAAACAGAATTGGATATGCCATACAAGACCGCAACCGTCCAGGAAGAGGCTTTTGGGCGAAGTGAGCACGTGACTGACCTTTAGCCAATGGGAATGAACGGATGTGGTAACTATGGCAACGTGGTATTTACTATCGCGGGATGCCCGGGAGCTAAAGGAGGTGGCAGAAATGATAGCGGCGCTTTGTCAATAGACGGTGTGGAGATGTTGAATACAGTGCTTTTGGGAGAATAGTTTGTAACGATACCCCTGTAGGGGTGATTTTATTACGAGGGAGTCAATATGAGCATTTTATGAGTTTCATGCGTTATTAGCGTTGCCAGTCACCCCTAAAGAAATATTTGAATCATAAATAATGGCTTGAGATTTAAAGAAAGAATACAGACACTTTTACTTTACTTGGTGCAGATTAAATTTGATAAATAAGAAACAATAAATGCATATACAGATATTATTATTATTATTTTAATTTAAAATGCTAGATACATCTAAGTTATATAAGAAAAAAAAAGAAAAGTAAAGTAAAGTAAAAGAAAAAAGAAAAAGAAAAATTCTTACAGGATTTATCTTAATATTTTAAAAAATTATGTAATAAAATATTTTTATAAAACTCTTACAATTCATATTTTTTTTTTTTCAATTTTATATTTAAAAAAATCTATATAGTCTTCATACTTATAAAATATATATATATATATATATTCATAAAAATCGATTAATTGAACAAAAATGTAAATTAATTTATTATTTTGCAAAAATAATTCTTATATTAAGTAAAAAATCGTTGCTGGATAAATTAAAAAGAGTGAGAGACAGACAGACAGAAATTATTTCTATGCAACCTTTTTCCATTTTCCTTTCTTCTATATACATATATATAAGAAGAAAGTGTGGATTATAAAAAAATTCCGAGCTCCAGTTTCCGATGGATTTATACGATCTGAGATGTTCTGAACACGATTTGATCATTTTTCGAAAATGTTTGTCTGTCAGTCTGCCTGCCTGCCTACTGTCGGCAGTAAAAGTATCCGAGCACTAGCCAATAATTCAGATAACAAAAAAGTACACTTAAAACTGTTTTTTAAAATAAATTCTTGTCGAATCATGTTCTTAGACTGACTAAGAACATGACTTGACAAGGATTTATTTAACAAAGCAGTATTGCGTGTACTTTTTTTCAGATAGGAATTATTGCTCGGATACTTTTGCTGCCGACTGTATGTGTTTGTGTGTCATAAATATTGTACACGTAGTATATCATGAATCAATGAACGAAATTTAACTAAACTTGGTATTTATTTCAACCATGACCAAAAACAGTTACATTTTGGGATTAATTGTTCAGCAGGTGGCGCAATCATAGGACATTTTATATATATATAATTTCTAATAAAGCAGTATAGGGCAAATTTTCGTATAAATGTGCAGAATAAGAGTTATTTTTAATGAATGTTAGTGGTAACATAGGAAAAACACTGTGAGCATATTGCAGCATCATTGTGAAGCACCCCCCCCCCTCTGAAGGGGTGATTCTTCATTATGGACACTTCATAAAAGTACTCGTCAATATCTAAGAAATAAATGCTTGAACCATACATTATGTGATTATTTAAAACATAGTTAGGTTTCTTTTTTCATTTAAAATATATATATATATATATATATATATATATATATATATATATACATTTCTTTTGATGTTGGAACAAAGGTCACTTTTTTTCAGCATTTAGTATTATACTAGCAGGCTACGCCCGCTTCGCTGGCCACTATATTTAAATGAATCTCCAAAAGAATTGGATCATTATTTATTTTTCACATCACATTATAAATAAAAACTAAAATAATTACATTGGAATCGCTCTAGACCTCGCATCGGGTACTCGCTGACTACGGCATCTCTTTCTCTGGCCGCACTGTATCGGGAGCAGGTTCCCACTGCTTGCAGAAATATCTTTAATATGTATTTCAATATGGGTATTTATTGACGATAGGTGGGTCTGCCATTATTTAAGAACTACGATTTTAAAGATAACTGTATCTCAGCGTCTATTAAATATTTTAGTTTTTGAACCAAGTATTTTATTGCTCATGCTATTTACACTGTATTACAATTTGATTCCGACCAATATAATGAAATAAAATAAAATGTAGATTTTCTTTTAGAAGGAATTAAATACATAAAAAACAAATACATTCCAATCAGTTTAATTCTTTCTACTATATACTACCATTATTTCCTGACAAATACTATAAATTAGAAGAAAAAAACTTTTAAAGAAATTAAATTAACAAATGAAAAATATTTGTTGTTATACTACAAAAATTATACATAAACATAACTGTTATAAACACGTTTTTAAATTTTAAATTTAATATATTTAATTTTTTCTACTGCATTACCATTTTATTTTCAATAAATATAAGAAATTAAAAAGAGAAAAAGATTCGCCCTCAAATAAATGTATTAAATAAAAAATAAATTGCATAATATAGCCGTTGCTAAGATACGCAGACGATTACAATCGAAGAATAAATTCATGAAAAATGAAACATAAAAGCCAATGTTTAAAATCGAAAAAACATTAATTTAAAAAATTCAAATTCGAAATTCGAAAAAAACTCGGTGAGGTGCACACCTGCAGGATCCCAGGTACCTATATGCCAAATTTGGAAGCTCTGCGATCAGTAGGGTGTAGTATTGTTCATGTTTAGATAAATGTATTTATTTTCCTGTTGAAAAAAAAATAATAAAAATTATACAGACACGACATTATTTCATTATTTAAAACATGAAAATCTGACATTGACAGATTTTAATTTAGTGCCAGAGGCCTACTGCTAAACTTGTTAATATCGACAAATTCTTCTTTAGTTAATTCGTGACGATCTAAATTCCATGATAAAGTTTTCATTAAATCAAACCAATGTGTTTCAGCTGCAGATATTGTAACAAATAACGTTGGAAGTCCAAACTGTCTTATAGCCGCAAAACAACGTTTTTTCTCTTTTTCCCAATGAGGGGGAGGTGTGCCTTGGGGGGGACTCATGTCAAAGGTGTGATTTGGGGGGGGGACTCATGTCAAAGTTGTACCTTGGGGGGGGACTCCTGTCAAAGTTGGGCCTTGGGGAGACTCATGTCAAAGTTGGGCCTGGGGGGGACTCATGTCAAAGTTGGGCCTTTGGGGGACTCATGTCAAAGTTGTACCTTGGGGGGGACTCATGTCAAAGTTGGGCCTGGAGGGGGGACTCATGTCAAAGTTGTGCCTTGGGAGGACTTCATTCAATAAATCCCCATTCAATAAACCGACTGAAATAGGCCCTTAGCACTATTAAGAGTGTATTATAAAAATTCGACAACGCTGTACCGACTGAAATAGGAGTACCTTGGGGGGGACTCATATCAAAGTTGGGCCTGGGGGGGACTCATGACAAAGTTGTGCCTTGGGGGGACTTCATTCAATAAATCCCCATTCAATAAACCGACTGAAATAGGCCCTTAGCACTAATTAAGAGTGACGTATAAAAATTCGACAACGCTGTACCGACTGAAATAGGGGTACCTTGGGGGGGACTCATGTCAAAGTTGGGCCTGGGGGGGACTCATGACAAAGTTGTGCCTTGGGGGGACTTCATTAAATCCCCATTCAATAAACCGACTGAAATAGGCCCTTAGCACTAATTAAGAGTGTATTATAAAAATTCGACAACTGTACCGACTGAAATAGGCCTCTAGCACTAATAAACTCGTTTTTTTTTTTTTTTTTTTTTTTTTTGGCAACAATTAAATTATGGATTAAATTTAAATGGCTAATTTGTGCTATTATTAGCTTATTATTTTCATATTTTTATTAATTAAAAGAAAACTAAACAGAAATTCGAAATTCTGACTTCGATGTGCACAATGATCCTTCGGAGGGCACCTTTGTGTTAAATCTCGTGACAGTCCGAACTACCGTTTTCGAGAACAGAGAATATACAAATATTGCTCACTTAATAGTATAAGATTTCTCTAAGTTAAAAATCGTCTGCATTCATCATGGAAAATAATTTTAATAAATAATTTGTTCTGATTGAATTTCTGTATGATAATATAGAAGAAAGTCTTTTGCTGAACATTTGTAAGGTGATTAAATCACTGAATTAATTGCATTTTTCTAAAAATTAATAATCGTCGAATTTATAGTTAGAAATTGGTGAATTAAATAAAAATACAAAATAAACTTTAAAAATAACCTATATTAACAATGCACTTAAGACAAAATCAATAATTAGTGAAATTATGTTATACATACCACTTTCTTCTTTTGACAATAATAACCGAATATATTACAAATAGATTTATGAATTTAAAAATAAAAGGAATTATATTGCAAATCTTTTTGTTATAAAATAATATTCAATATTTTTGTAAATCACACTGACATTTTAAATTCTAAGAATTGATTTTTTTTTTTTATATATATAAAATTGCTTGATAATATTGTTCGTTTTGATTAAAGAAATAAAACTAAAATGGTGATTTCATTCTATCATGTTTTAAAACTTAAAGAGTTATCAGACGTGCAACAGGAAAAAGAATGATAAAAATTATAAAAATTGATTCAATTAAAAATATCTAGATAGTACTTTTTTTGAGTGCACTAATTATATAATATTTTTACAGTAATATTAGTATACAACTACTTAAACATTATTTATTTTCTTTTTTACAAAATTTTAAACTTCAAATTTATTTTTCTTGGGTTCAAATGTCGGGAATAATGGAATAATTGGTTACTTTTAATGTATTTTTTCTAATTTGTTCCTTGTAATCCACCTAAATATTTGTTTTAATGTTAATCAGAGTATTTGTTTTTACAAAAGTTGGGCATTATATATATATATATATATTTAAAGGGGACTAATGTGCAAGCTGTACCTGACGGGACTAACGTGAATGTTGTACCTCAAGGGACTAATGTGAAAGTTGTACCTCACGGGACTAATGTGCAAGTTGCACCAAACGAACAAACTATTTCTTTCAATGAAATTGCCTACTAACCCTGGACGATAAGTATCGTATCATATTATATATCGTATTTATCGTAATATAACTCAATACTTATTTCGCTTCCTTCTTCGACTCGTTTTGATACGCATTTTTTATATGCATGAGCAGCCCCCGAAAAGCAAAATCATTAAAACATTAAATTCATTTTTTTACTTATTTTTATTTCATATTATTTCACGCGCACTTTTTATTTCCTAATTAAAAATTATTAAAAAAAAACTTTTTCGATATTGCTTGTAACGATACTGATTATTATTAATTTTCTTTTCTTTTTCATTCAATAATAATAATAATAATAATAAAAAGATTTTGATGAAATTCTGGCAAAAGCGGAATTTAGTTTAGGACGGAGGACTATTAGTTTTTTTTTTTTTTCCAAATTATAACATCGCTTTCAAATTATTCAATTATATTTTCGATAAATTTTAGATATCGACAAATGTCCAACTATCGAAATCGACAACGCAAAAATCCCAGATTGAGACTAAAAGGCCCTCAGTCCTAAAAAAGAAAAAATGAAAAAAAGAAAAAAAAAATCAATGCGCAGATATGTTTAGTAACATACAAAATTTACATAGTTTTCTTTAACCACATTTCTTGCGACCATGGGATCAATTACATATAAAAAAGTCTTAAACATTTTTGTTTGTTACTGATGTTATAATTAAGAATATAAAAAATATATAAAATATTCAATGAAAATATATAAAAATTCAATGCGCTAATGTGCTTAGTAACATACAAAAATTACGTAGTGTTCTTTAACCGCATTTCTTGCAACTATGGGATCAGCTACAAAAAAAAATGTCTTAAACATTTTTTTTGTTTAAAGATGTTGTAATTGAGAATATAATATATATATATATATATATGTATATATATATATAACATTCAATGAAAGTATATAGAAATTCAATGAGCAGATGTGTTCAGTTAAATACAAAATATACATAGTATTTTTTAACCACATTTTTTGCGACTATGGGAGTATCTGCGCAGTTGTTGACTAAACGAGTCCAGTGTTAAAATAGGGGTGATAACCGTTGTCGTTAAAAGAAAATAAGCGATAAGGGAACAACGAACGATTGGATGTTTACTAAATCCCAGCCTGTTTGTCAGTTTAGTACCCTAATAATTAGAATGAAGCATATTGAAATTCGGCATTATCTTATAATATTATTTCCATAAAAGAAACCTTTCAATTTCAAAAAAATCCTTTTTATTATTTAAAATACACTACATACATAAAAATGGCATATTTAATGATAGTAATTGGTTGGAGAATCAATAGAGTGTAAAACAAAAATAATTAATTCAACGTTCAATAATTAATTTATTTTCACCTTAAATAAACTTTAATCTTTAAATAATTCCGTAAATAAAAAAGTAAAAAATATAATAATGTGTATGGACATTCCTTTTCATTTATTACTATTATTATAATTATTATTATTTAATTTGTATCTTTATACAATGTAACGTAAAGTATCTAAATCATCTGCGTGCCAGTGTAAAAGAAAAATATCTGTAACACCGATTTCTACGATGATGAAGCTATATCAAAATTCTACAACATACGTAAATTTACATTATACATAACTTAAAACGGAAATAAACTGTTTAAACTAATGTATGTCAGGCAACTGAACCTCTAAATATAACTTATCTTCTTAAGAGAGTATTCTCACTTTGTCCTAAAGATGTTCTAGTAAAGCGATGTGCTGTTTAGAGCGTAATATTTGTAAATGTTTTTAGATAAAATAAAAACAGAAAATTATATGCATATCATTTCTTTTAAGGTCCAAACCAAACACTAATCCAGACATGAAGACAGAAGGTAACCAGGGAACGTGTTCATGGAAGATGTAAACTCGGAACCAGGTCCAGATTGTCGTTTTAGCTGTTTGGAGTTTATTGTCTTCTTCTTTTTCTTTTTTCTTTTTTTTTTTTTTTTAATTTGTAAAAATAGATTCGGAATAGAAGATAATGCCACCCCATTAGACATAATCTAACATAAGACACCTCACTAAGGCTAGAACCAAAGCATGATCGATCGGCATTGACACCTACACCATCACCAACTTTCTGATAATGACCTAGACCTTACCAAAGTAATAAAAAAAATATCATTTTTATTCTGTTTTATTTAAATTAACAAGTTTTACGGTGTTAGTTCCGAAATCAAATTTATTTACTATTAAAACTTCATACCAGAAAACAAAACACTCCGAAAAATATTTCCTTTATTAATTTATGTTTAACGAATGCATATATATATAATAAAACATTTTCTATCTTTTTATATAATACTATGAATTGTTATAAGGGATTTAAAAAAGTACTGTTACGATGTATAGTTTCAAACACTTATTTTAAAAAATCTAATAAATTTTTTGAAAACCATTAATCTAAATTATATGATTTCTTGTTGTTTATTGAGAAAAACTTACAAATAATATAATAAACCGACTTATAAAAGGAAGCCTATATGATATATTTTTATCAATAACAAAAACGTTGAAAACACGTAAATATTTCATATTGCGTTTAATGAATGTTTAAAATAGGACTAAACAATGTACTACAAATAATAATTATAATAATAATAATAAGGTTTTTGAAAATTAAAAGCAATTTATTTTAGTCATTATACTAAAAATATAAATTAGTTTTTTGATTCCTTTTATGTGTCACCTACATTTAAGTCACGATTCTCATTAAAATGTATTTCTCCAGAGATAAGTATAGTAACACATGGTATATTATACTCGCATGTTAACTATGTCAAAAATTCATTTATTTTAAACAGCAAAAAATATTTTTTCATAAATTTTTTTCATTAGCTATAAAGTAAATATTATTTTATTATAAATTACTTTCTACATAAAAAATGAAAGAAAACTTCAAAAGAATTTTTATTATTATTATTATTATTAAACTCATTCATAATAATTCGGGAACTTAGTTCATGCTCTTTCAAAAAGTCATTAAAATTAATTCAAATAAATGACTTTTTCTTTTCTTTTTTTTTTTAAGATTTACTTTATATTTATATGTATATAGTGGAAAAAATTTCAAATTAATTAAACATACCTAATTTAGAAATTTGTCATAGAACAAGAACTACTAAACAAAGTATTATTAAACATTGTTCTAGTTTAATATAGCTCAAAGGATTCAGTCTTCCTTGAGATAGTAAGTTTATTCAAAAACTCCCCAACAACTTCTTCACGCACAATAAAACACTTTATGGTTTGTGAAGAAGTTTTTAAGTTTGGATTCTAGAGTTGCTTATCTCGATATTCGGAATATATAGTAATTATTGGGTGTAAAAAACTGAATAATTTACTAAAAAATCAAAAGGAAAAACGAATTGCAAATATTTCTACAAAAGTGTTAATGTATCCGAATTTATTTTTATGTTCCTGTTATAAATCATAAACTTCAAGAAAACAAATTTCATCAACGATCATTCTGTATAAAAATTATAAATCATAAATCAGTTTTGGTCTCTTATAAATAATATAAAGAAAATAATATCAATTTTGGTGCATTTATGTGTAATTAAAATTAAGAAATGGCATTCTAATAAAATTATAAATTAAGGAACTGGTATACAATACACATTTAAACATAAATGCTTCTTCACACATTATAAAATAAAGGGAAAAACTACCGGATTCGAAAGGACGTGGCCTTTCTCATTCTGGCGCAAAAATATGTGCTACTAGCTTTGCGTCAAGAGCAAAACTATCTATTTTTTTTTTTTTTTTTTTTTTTTTGGTCTCAAAGGTTTAGTACATATATTTAGCACATTTAGTACACGTGTTTTGTGCATCTGAAGAAGAAATATCCCGTCTTTTTGAAACCGATAGTGATTACCTTCATTTTATGGTGTGTGAAGAAATTTTTATGTTTAAATTATTTCCATACAAAACAAATTTCAACATAGCAGGGATTTCTGCTGTTAGTATGCAACTGAATTGAATAGACCTGAATATGCACCTGGATTGAAAGACCCTCACACGATTAAAATATTGTACAGTTATATGAAATAGAAGTGTAGATATAGCCTTCCTGTAACAGAGATCACAGCATAACTGTGTATATAACTCTGTATATAGTAAAATAAATGATACATTTATTTGTAAAGAAATTTGAATTAAATTGTTGATACAGAACTATAATTATAATATAATTTTATACTTTAAATTAAATTTTAAAATAAATTTTGTACATCAACAAAATCATATCAATTTTAATCGAAAAAAATATAAAGCATTAAAAATTTTCTATGGAGTTAAAACAATTTCAATGCAAATTTTTAATGTAAAATGTCACTGCTCAAGTGCGAAGACTTCATTTATTTTAATGTACTTTGTAAGTCAGCTGAGAAATTTGCGGTAATGAGAATTGTGACTTCAATTCAACAACTGTGCAAAAGAAATTTCCAAGTCCAATTTATCATAATTATTTTCAACTCTTTCTTTTTCGCAGTTTTAAATTACTTGAAGTTATCAAAGTGAGACAGTTCAAAATAAAATTTTCTTTAGGTTGCTAATATGCATTTTCAAATTGTTTTCTCAAAACGTTTTGAAAAGAAATTACATTCCCGATTCACTTTATGCATTTTTATTTTAAAAATCTTTCAATTGCAGTTTTAAATATTCATGAGTTTATCTATCACAATCTACACAATTTATAAAAATTCTGTAAATTTTATATTTATTCAATTCAGAGGTGTTGAAAAAATATACAGTTGAAAGTATAGATTATTATTGTTATTAAATATATTTTTTCAATCACAGTTTATTAAGATTTGGAAAATATGATTGCAGTTACATTTCAGGATTTTAAAATATATACATATATATATATATTTATAAGCTGCTGTCAGATGCGATAACTTTTCGCGCAACTTTTGAGAGAACATATAATTTGAGTCAATTTTCAAGGAAAAAATATTTAAACATCTAGTGTGACTGAAAGGAAGAGATTCATTCATATCTCTCAACAATAATGGATTATAGGAATATTTTTTATTAAAGTATACAGCGTGAGAGAAAAGTTTTTAACCCTTCGCGTAAACAATTGTTGCTATCGCACCAGTTCAAATACGACAAATGCTAAATTACAGACAAGTTTTTATTCATTTTTATTTCTCGCCAAGAACAACCTTTCGTTCTGTATTAGTCGACATACGATGGAATTAAAATTGTTCTACTGACATAGGAATGTTGGCCGATAGGGTCATTAATTTTCAATTTTGTCGCTGGTAAAATAAGGTCGCTAATTTTATTACAAACGAAGATCTCGGAAAAATATTAAATTCCAAGTCATCGACTTGCTTAAGAAATATGGTCAAGAGAAATTTCTTCTTATCTGCTGCACGTTAAGGATCATTTCCGAATTGCTAACGCAGGACAAGATACAGTTGGCAGCAAAATTATTGAAGAGCAAATGTATAACACAATGTGTGTTATACATGTGTTATACATACAAGAGCAAATGTATGTACAATAATTCGTATTTAAAAGATGCTGTTTTCTTAAGTAAATATTAGTCGAGTCATGGTCTCAGTCTTTGTGCTGCTTATAAAAAAAATATTTCATGATAAAAATTAGCAATCAAACTGAAAAAAAGAAATGGAAAATATGGATGTGGATGTGGATGTGGGCTTCAATAATTTAGCTGCAGACTGTATCTAAAACTTTGATAAAAAGCGTGTTTAACGCCCTTTAAATTCTATAATAAAATGAAATAAAATGTCGGTATCGTTTTCCTTCTTACTAACAGAACGAAGTTCTTCTACTTTCTAGATTAAAATAAACTAAATAACAAGCTTGTTGTAAAGCGTATGCACAAATATTTCTTCACACATCCATCCATTTGTAAGGAAGCTATCTGGACAACTCGAAGAAATTATGATAATGCATTAACTAATTTGCGTGCAAAATTAGTCGTATTAAATGCCCCGGTTTGTATATTTATCGAAAATTTCGCATTGCGTTAAACTCTCTTTTCCATAGGTACATGAAGAAAATTTCCTTCAGAATAAATCTAAGTATATATTCACAGGAAAAAAGAAAACAGCTGGTTTTCTATCAATTGTGTAAGTAGATCTAAGATCTAACCTCCTTTACGTAAGTTGTTTCCATATTTTTTATACTTATTTATATACTTCATTATGCGTTTATGTATATTTTCGAAAATTTCTCTTCTGATGCATAGTTTTATCCACGTTACATCTGAACCTATAAAACGTCATACGGTTGCACATCCGTAATGATCTATTCGAATAACTATTGTGTACTAAAAATTTAAAATATGCAGTTTTGAAGAAATATAAAATATCTTCATAGCAAATGGAACTTTTCTTGTACAAATTAAGTCTATTTTAAATGGCATCGCACTTTTCAAAAGCTGTAAGGTAAAATGAGAATCTTATAACTAGTTCTATGAATAAATAAATTTCCCCATAGATCGCTAAAACTAAATAATATATATATATTTTAATAAACACAGGATGTCATAAAGTAAACTGAGTATAAATTTGTAGATTTCATAAAGTAATAATTTACTCTTAATTTTTTTTTAATAATTCGATAGACACTTATAGAATATATATATGTGTGTGTGTCAGTTTTTCTATTATTTTATTTTATTTAATATATTTTGAGCAGTTAGACATATTTCCAAATATTCAACTTCTTATGTAACATACTTGTATCAGCATACTTTATAATTTTAGATCTTGTTTTTATATAAATTATTTTGAAGTTAATTATATCATGCATAAAGCACTATAAAAATTGCTCCGTTTTTCATTTTTTGTTTCTATAAAAGACGCTTCCCCCACCTAAAATTATTTTATAAGATAATGCATAAAATAGTACGTTTTATGCCAGTACATGATTTACGACGCTATAGAATATGAAAGAATAAAAGTTTATAAAGTAAAATTAAAAGCTTGTCCGATTTAAATGTTTAAAAAAATGAGCTGAAGAAAATTTTATCTATAAAGCGAAAGCTGAAAACATGATTTATCACAAAAGATGTCATTTCACAAAAAAAAAAAAAAAACTTTTATATCAGCATTTGGAAAATAATAAGTATAATGTATTTCTATTAAAGACATATTAAGTGTTGTGGTTGTGGTAAAAATTCATTAAATAGAAACTGAAGTCGAACAATCATATCATAGTTAGCTCTATAAATTTTTGAATATTATATCAAAAACGTTTAATTTTTTATATTATTATCAAACTATCATTAAAAAAAGAAGAAGAAGAAAGATATTCATTTAATGCAGTCAGCAATTTCCGAACATATTCTCGTCTATTTTTATATTTTTATCCCAAGAGAGCATTAAATATGGTGTACAATATATTATAGCTGTATGAACAAAGTCTGTAAAAAGCTGATAAGAGGATAACATTTATAAAATAAAGCAATATTTCATGGATTAGATGACTGGAGAACGTGACCGAATAGAAAATAAATTATTCATTCTTCTACCTATTGCATCTCAAAATTCCAATAATATGTAAGGTAAACAAGTTTTGATTTCAGAATTTCATTAAATATTTTGATGATATACATTTATTGGCATTAGAAAGTATGGGAAAACTTTTAATATTAAATAAAGATAATACCATGCTGCTTAAAAATGACTATATTCGTAATTTAAAGAACAGAAAATATCATGTATTTTGTACGAAAGTTTTTGAAATTTAATTTAAAGTTAGGCGTAAAAATAACTTATAAAATAATTAAAAAAAAAAAAAAGTTACATGATTTTAAGTGAAAACAGTTTTAATTTAATATATATATTTTTTTATTTCTTTGGTCCAGTATTTCTATATATACCCATAGTTTTATTACAGGGACAACAAGAAAAATTCTTTATCATTATGGTGTATGGGCCCAAATGGTTTAAAGTGTGATTGTGTCTAAATGCCCTACTAGACTGGGCTAAAAATTTATACACATGCTGTGTGTCATTGTTGCTCAAATTGTATAAATTTTTGTGAATCTAGCATTTATACTTTTTTTTACAATGACACACACACACAAAAAAAATCCTTATGATCTATATGGGTCCAAATTTTTTAAACTGCAATTCCGACTATACACCTTATTCATTTTAGCTGAAAATTTATGCACATGCTATAGGTCATTGTTGCACGACGTTCATATATTTTGTTGAAATATAGCGCGTACGTACTTTTACAAGGACACGAGAAAAAATCTTTATCATTATGCCTATGAAAAATTATTTACAGTGTGGTTGCTTCTAAACTGCTTAATTGAATGAACTGAAAATACATACACATGTTTCAGGTCACACTCGCACAAACCTTAGAGGTTTTTCATCATTGCGGTTTATGGGCTGAAGTTATATAAAATATGATACCATCTAAATGCCTCATCCGATTGATCTGGAAATTTATATGCATTTTTCATCGCACGATCTTTATAGATTTTGGTGAACATACTTATAGAATTTCACAGAGACACAAAAACAACAAAAAAAAATTATCATTATGATCTATAGGCTCAAATTATTTGAAGGGAGATAGCGTTAAATTAAACAACATGCTATATGAAGAAAAGTACTCATACACCCTATTATTAGGTTGAGCCAAATTTTTGTCCGATTTTTATCTGCGGATCTTACATTAAAGTTGTAATGTAAATGTAATATAATAATATATTTTTTTGAAAGCATTTTTTTGCTGATAAAAATGATGTATTTAATTGTTATGATTGTCTTATTTTTTACGGATTTAATATTCTTTAAAAAAGATCAAGTATGTCAAAAAACCATGAAAAAAATCCGCAGCCTAATCTTCGACTAGTCGGGATGCTCGACTCTGCAACGGGACTCCGAGGTGAAAAGATATTGGAGTGCCAGACACCTGCTGATGAGAGATTGACTTTTTTCTCTTACTGTATTTCTTTTTATGTTACTCATGCTTTTTGTTATTCTATAAAAGTTTGTCATTCTCTCATGCCATTTGAAAAAAAAAAAAAATCTTCCACGAGTTCAAACAAGGGTACTTTGCAACTAAAGCAAGTCGTAACACGTGTGCAACATTTGGTACAATGTCTGTAAAGGAAACAACAAGCAGACGTTGGTATGTAAAAATCCGTTTCGAAAATAAGCAACGCGACGAAAAGAAACGATGTGGGCGACCATCGACAATCGACGGACGAGCTTTACTCTGCGTGATTGAAGCTGATCTGACTCAAAACCCCGGAAATTATTCCAATATTTTGGCACTTCTCAGTCAATTGTCAATCGGCATCTTCACAAAAGTGGCAAGAAGGATAGGCGTGGTCAAATAGCACTGCAT